>OY757912.1:91477750-91490250 GCA_963585895.1 Sepioteuthis lessoniana
GAAAGTTTGTTTACAAGTATATAGAATCCATTTCATCGCTGTAAACCTGTAAACATATCAATATATATATATATATATATATATATATATATATATATATATATATATATATATATATATATATATATATATATATATATATATATATATAGTAGGTGTGTGTGTGTATGTGTGCAGGTTTATAAGTGTCTCTGAATATGTTAATATATTATTATGAAAATTGGACTGCTGTTTCCGACAAACTAGAAAGGTAAGCACAATATAATCATGGTCTTATTCATTGGAAAATAAAAGATAAAAATCTGTAAACGATTGAAAATATTATTCATCACTAATAATGATGTTTGTATATTTTTTTCAGGCGATGCCGCTGCTGCCGCCATCAAAAATAGTTATTTTGCCGCTCCATTCTTAACATTATATTTGTCAATATCTTGTGTTTTTCACTTTCATTGATTTGATAAATATAGACGAAGGTTAGAAAGAACAAAGAATTACTGATAATTGTATCGCATCATTCCACTAAGGGTTTGTTCTACTCTTTCACCAGTTTACATCATTTATTCAGCATCCAAACACACACACACACACACACACACACACACACACACACACACACACACACATATATATATATATATATATATATATATATAAGTAAAGTTGTTGACCTGAACGCTTCCTTTCCTATAACGCTAACACCAAGGTGTACAGAAGGGCGTTAGTCTAATCCTCTGAAATACTAATAAGGTACGAATCAAGGATAAAGTGGAGTAATCTCCACTTTATCCTTGATCCATACTTTATAATGCTGAATGTTAAGCAAGGTGTCTTCAAGTGGTATTTTTGAGTCTTTTGTATGTCTCGATCTGGGATTCAGTTGCGGTCTCAAGGACCATTTGCAGACACTCTACTCATTAGGCCAATATGTGTGTGAGTGTTAAATTGTTGTAATTGTAAGAATAAATATTTAGGAATAAATAAAATTTTAGGAATGTTAATGCATCAAAATAAATCTTCAAATTATAACTTAAATCATTCTAAAATATACATTTCTTCCCTTTAGTTATTTCGATTTTTGAAAAGAGTTACATTATTCAAGAATACTCTCAATCTTCATATATATATATATATATATATATATATATATATATATATATATATATATATATACATTGTTGGCGACCGTAGTCGAGGGTGACCAGAAGGCTTCCTTTTCAATACCTACTACATCGAGATGTAGGTGAGGGCGCTAATCCTTTCCTTTGATCATTCCATTTTACCCTCGATACGTACCCTATATTGCTGAATGTTAAGCAAGGAGGTGTCCTGCACCATTTTAAAAGTCTCTGGTATGACGCAACTTGGGATTGAACCCAGGTATACTGGATCATTAAGGAACACTCATTGAACCGGTTCAGCAGTGTTATTTTTCTGTCACAGTCTGTGCCTCCATATTTTTTTTGAAAGTCCTTCTATCTCTCTTGGTATTTCTGTCTCCATATATATATATATATATATATATATATATATATATATATATATATATATATATATATTCTAAACACTTCACATGAGCAGGATACGAGACAAGGTCAATATTGAAGATGAGTTTAACCGGTTTGAATTCATAGACCTTCTACTCCTGGGCCGGTTGTCATGCCAAGGTAAAGGAGTCCAGTCTGTTCTACTATTTACCCCTGCCTGGAGGGAGGGTAATTGGATTTATAAGTTTCCAAGTGTATTAGCTCTATGTGAAATATAAAAAAAACTCCTCTTGAATTTTAACTCGAGTCACTGTGTCCATTTACATCAACGAAATCCATTTTACTGCGAACTATTATTCTTAGAATTATCTACACAGATTGGAAGCTTTCAAGAGAGAAAGACATAAGTGTTTATTTTGCATATAAACTAATTGACATATAAAAATGTGGGTTCTAACGAAAATAATTTTTTTTTATGAAAACGTGATTGCCATTGATCACTATCCTTTAATTTCTAGCAATACAAAACTAAATATAGTTTGTTTGTTGTTTTTTTAAACATATAACGCATACTTAGTTGGATCCTGAATTTATCTCTCGCTATTCACTTCCTTCTATTTTTTTTATCTTTCTATCTCTCTTTTTCTCTCTCTTTCTCTCTCACTTTATATATATATATATATATATATATATATATATATATATATATATGTGTGTCTGTGTGTCTGTGTGTGCTTTATATTAAGCAGAAAGCCTCTGAAATTAGTAAAACAGTTGATATATCTCGGCAGCAATATCTCATCTACTGAGGCATTTGTAAGGCGTAGACTGATTTTAACAAGTTGTCCTGTTACAGGAAATTTGATTTCTCTGAGAAAGTAGAAAAGGTTTTCTTCCACGCTATGATTGCAACAGTACAATTGTATGTTTACATCACTCTGATTCTTCTTAAACGACAGGAGAAAAAAGCTAGATGACGGCTTCACAATAATGCTACGTGCCCTTTTGAATAAATCTAGGAAGCAGCACCATAAGAAACCTCAGCAGTGCTGTCACTTAACTGCCATCTCTCAAAACCTTCAAATAAGTCGGACGAGACACGATGGGCACTACTGAGGAAATAAGGAAGAACTAATATGATTCATTTTCATGGACACACCAATGTGGGCTGACAAACACAAGTTTACATACATCTGGTCTGTGCAGGCAAGGGATTCAGTCTTAAGAACATACCGGAAGCGATCGATGATATGTAGTGACGAAGAGATAAATAGATTAATAGATGGATAAAGAGAGACAGACAGATAGGCAGACAGACAGATAGACAGAGTTAAGGGACTTCGTGCCCTCAGCACGAATTAATGATGATGATGATGATGATGATGGGGTATACAGCTCTCCTTTTCATTCTCTCTACATTCTCTCGGGGGTGTCCTCGTGGTGTAATGGTTAAAGCGATTGATTGCGGAATCGTAGTACGCGAGTTCGTACACCAGTCGCGCTATTACGTTCAATTTCGGGCAAATACCTTTTGGAAAGGTCTGAACCCCCTATTCTCCCAGCTATGTGTTAAATAGTAGCACTACTGTTCTTCCAGGTAAATGGCTTTAGCATTAAATAACCTACAACGGTTTATATGCCATTTAACTAACAAACCAAACCAATCTACATTCTCTCGAAGTTGAAATATAGCAGATATTTTTATAGATGCAGATGAAATCATAAAAGAAAAGAACATTGATAAAATAAAACATCGCAGAAACCAAAAGAGAAAATGGGACCAACAGATTTTAAACTGACGCATGTAAATTAATAACTCTACCACATTTAAAGATGCAAAAGAAAATATGCTGATTGATAAAGTCATTTACTCAATCAAGCTTTTCGAAGTCAAATTCTACGGGCCCGTTTCTCCAGATCCTACATTTATCTTCGACTAAAAGAGTAAGGTCCCTTCCTTAAGGTTTAAGTGCCTTAAAAACGAGATTTCAGATGAGGCTTGGAACTTTTTTCACAACATTAATCTACACAATGGAATCAAACAAAGACTGACACTGAGTCACTTCGAGCAACAGCGAGGTAATGGTGTTTAAAGAAGGTGAAGTAAGCTGACAATGTCGGAAAGTGCGAATCTGGTCTTTTGCTTTGTCTATAATTTACGCGAAGGAATTGAATAAAAACATATAAAGTAAAATGGCATGAATGGAAATATAATATAGCTTAAATGATGCTAGTTGAAGATTTGACAAAGTAAAAAGAATCAAAAGACAAACAGCTGGACTGTAGAAAATTAAAAGATCAGATTGCTTTACGATTGATTGCACATGCATTGGCGAGACAATGTGTTCGAAAGGTTTAGACTTGCTACAAACAATTTCTCATAAACTTTCTGGTGAAAAAAGGCCTTGAGACTTTAATATATATATCAGAAAGATTATGTCAACATCCGGAAAAAAGGATTGTGATTGATTTTTCAAGAGTCGTTATCAATCGTCAATTTTATCGAACCTATTTTTCAATCCAGGTAAATATCATTGCCTGTAATTCTAATAAAACTAGACTTAAGAGGCAGAGGAGTAAATCTATAATTATTCACCACATTCCTTAGAAATATACATTCTGAAGAAGACAGAGATTTAAATGTCAAACGCCACACGGATATACACACGCACGCCCAGATAGATAGATATATTGATGGATATTGAAATACTAATAAACTCCTATCATTACTCCCATGAGTAGAAAAGGCACTTTTTTTCAGAAATTGCGTACTTTTCTCATTTGGATGAACAGAGATTATATCATTTAAATTCAGCTAGTCGAATGTTCACTGGCAAATTCAATACTTATTCCCATGTCGACATTTGCACAACAATCTAGAGCGCTTATTTAGCATTCTGTTTCAATGAATCTAAAAGCACTTAGGTTTTCCTCTAAACTCAATCTACAATATTTTCACCCCTCATTACATGCGTGTGCGTTTTTTTTCTGGCACTAAAACAAATGTTATACCGCCAAGTTCTTGATACAAGACTGGAAGTAAATCATGGCATATATTTTTTGTTACCTAGAAAGATAAGAACAAAATTCTCTAAATGATTGACGACATTAGTGAATATGAAGGGCTTAATATACTTGCTTGGCGAGATAAATTTCACGCCAAGACGGACAATAAAGTGTGGTGTGTATAAAAGTGTTGTCGGTGTATCCGATTCTGAAAGCCATAAAACAAAGATGTAGTACTGAACGCGCTAGATAAGAGAAATCACAAAACTCCAACAATTATATATATATATATATATATAATAAGAGAGAGAGAGAGAGAGGGAGAAAGAGAGAGGGGGGGGAATGAAGTGTATATAACATTCGTCGATATAATCTATAACTTGAAACAAAAACTTTATAATAAACACTAAAGGCGAAATATGTGTCGATTAGTCTCGGTCTATTGTTATTTTTTCTATTGTCACATTTTTGCCCATTAAACTTTATTGAATTCATACAAAAAATTAGTTGTAAATTATCAGGGAATAAGTGTATGTAAATCATAATTATCATGTAATAATCATCAGTTAAAAAATTATAAAGATAATTACGAGGACACCGAATCCCTTACAATAATTAATAGTGTTGTGAATTGGACGCGAAATTATTATTCTCTTGGATAATATTAACCCATTTTTATAGCAAATATATCACTATCACACGTAATGGCCGCTATACTATTTAAACGTACACACTTAAAAACATCAGACCTTTTAATAATGGTACAATTTTCCATCGGTTTAGAAATTAAATTCATAGTCACAGAGTATACACAATATTCGGAAAAATAAAGATATTTTAATGCAGACTGTATTCGAACTTGGTATTCATGATAAGTGCATCGGCTATTTTTAGCACTGGGCAGTTCGTAATAATATCCAACTCTTTCGCCATCAGTTAAATTGTTTATCGAAGTAAAACTAATGGGAATTCTGATTTGTCATTCTCCTAGATCTGTAGAATCTCGTCGTTCTTACAATTTACTCATAGCTCGTATCCTGTACTTTCCTCTAATATGAATGGCTTTCAACCATATATGAGCTATAAATGGGGGCCTAACAGGTATCACACTCTGTGTGAGAGTAGACATGAGAGTAATGACACTGAATAAGTTAAGCCCAATGACTAAAGCTCCATAACTAAAGTTTTTTACTAGATAAAGTTTGATGTTTTACTCAAGACCCTGAAGTGTTTATGAGTGGGTCATTTTTTAAAACTGCCTGGTGACTTCCAATGATACCTATGTGTCAATACATTTAATTTATTCAGAAGAGAAAGTATTTCTGCTGTGCAGATTTTAAAGTGAGTGAGTTGTTTACTTATGATTTAAAGAAGGTTGCAACGTCATTGATACTCTGCTATATCCAAAAGAGATGAAGTCTGTGATCGAATAAAAAATGCATCAGAGACTGAATATATATCGAGAATTGAAATGTATTCTAGGGCAAGAAAATCTACAACTGCATTAAAAGGAAATGAAAGATGCAAGCTACCTTGTGAAGACGATGCATTTAATTCTTATTGGCTTTAAAACTTTCCAGATTAACTATTTTCCAGCGTTAATATAGAACCCACATCGCAGACTAAGAAAGAGAAAGATTTTTTTTTCTTTTTACTAAGATAACTAATTTTGAAGGATTGGCCTATATATTCTAATGAAAATAGTTTAAAACTTTTGACCACCAAATCATAAAAATGCTTGATTTCCTAAGAAGAGTCAAGATCAACACCAAAAGTTGAATCGAATGGTGAGGCTCCTGTCCTGAAATCTTGTGATTGTGGAGTACCGTTTTATTGGCATTGCTGTAATATTCACTATTGACCAGGGTACTAGTTCCTGTTATGATCACATCAATAAATCCAATATTTTTTTCCTAAACATAATCTATAGAATCGAGTAAAGAATCTATTAACAAAGAACAACACAAAAAATGTAAATATGATCGTAAAATGAACATAATACCTTAACCTGTGTGAATAAAATATGCGGATGTGTGTTGACATGCCGTTAAAGTAAATAAACCAAACAAGCCAAATGATTCGTAAGCCTAAGACTTCATTGGCTTATCCCTCGCGCTTTGTGGTCAAGGGAATAAAACATTCGGCTTGATCGACGGGGTAAGGGGGTTTTAGCATTCTTTTCAGTGGGGTGGTTGTAGATTCGAATGAAAAAAATAATTGCGGTGGAAAGTGTTGCATACTACGGCTGTATCTTGACAAACAGCAAGGAACACGTGTATATAAAAATATAATCTTATATTTTTATTATTCGACGGAGACGCTTATGTGGTGCAAAAGATCAGTAGGAGAGATTTCGCACACAAAAAAAGGTGTTGTGAATCGGATCAGCCGGCGGAAAATGTGCTATAATCAAACGGGTGACATCTCCATTCTAGACGGAACCCCTCTTAAACTAGTAGACAAATTCACTTACCTAGGAAGCAGCCTTGCATCAACCGAAAAGGATATCGACACGAGGTTAACGAAAGCATGGACAGCTAGCAATAGGCTATCGATTATATGTTAATCAGACCTAACCGATAAAATGAAACGCAGTTTCTTCCAGGCAGCGGTCGTATCGATACTGCTGTATGGATGAACTACATGGACTCTAACAAAACGGCTGGAGAAGAAGCAAGACGGCAATTACACAAGAATGCTGCGAGCAATCTTGAACAAGTCCTGGCGGCAACACCCCACAAGACACCAAGTGTACGGCCAACTGCCTCCTATCACGAAAACTATCCAAGTTAGACAAACCGGACATGCAGGACACTGCTGGAGAAGCAAGGAAGAATACATAAGTGATATACTCTTGTGGACCCCCACGCATGGCCATGCAAAAGCAGGACGACCAGCACGCAAATACATTCAGCAATTATGTGAGGATACGGGATGTTGTCCAGAAGACCTACCTGAGGCGATGAACGATAGGGAAAAGTGGCGAGAGAGGGTCAGGGATATCTACCAGCAAGACATGATGATGATGATGAAATAATACACCCGCACGACCTCCATAGCCATGCCACTTCACCCCCACAATGCTTGTCTTTCATTGGCAATGGTTTACTCCCAGACAATGCTCTTTCTCCATTATCACGGCTTATAACCACGCATTTTTCATGCCTCGGGTATCATGCCCACGCATTTCTTCTTTTACGGTAGTAATTTTTTAAAATTTTATATGCGACCAGATGTATCTGTCAATTTCATTTGCCGGGCTTATCGCCGGTTAAGACAATATATTACAAAAAGAAGCAAGTATTTCAGAATGTTCTCCAAGAAGTGACAACTACTTCATCTGACAATTTACCTAAAACCTCTGTAACGGGCAGGATGTGACACAAGGTCAATTATGAAGCAGAGTGAAACTTGCCTTTCACCTGCACTGGTTGTCTAACCAAAACCAAGGAACCCAGTCTGTCCTACTACCTATATGTACGTTGAAAGAGGAGAGATTGACTCATGTAGTTCCTAATGGTATTAGAATCAAATGAAATGCAAACAGCCTCAACCAGTATTTGAACTTTATCACCAATTCCATTTCCGACGACGATAAAAGTAACTAAGAGTGTGCTTCCTATTTCATGTATAATGGCCAGACCAGGATTGAAGGAACAAGAACCCCTTGGCTGGGAAGATTTGGAAACCACAGAAACAGTTCACAAGTAACTCAATAAAAAGGAAAATTACATTAATATACGCCTACTACTAGAAGGAGGCATATAGATGCTTTTTCATGATTGTAGATTCATTTATTCATTCAGTAAGTCATTCATTAACTTGTTTTAATGATAGTACGGTGACCACTAGCCAATAAGGACCTGGGCTACGACCGACTTAGCTGATATGTAATCCAATAATGATGATGGCTTTTCTGCACACTAAATTAAAGACACTAAAATTTCTTTTGCAGGTAACAATATATTAATACTTAATTGGAGATGTACCTCACTCGAGTTATACATATTGAGAATTTCCGGAATCACCAAAAAGAATATCGTACAAGATAGATAACTGTCAAGTTTATAAGATTTGCTAAATTTCATGAAGATATATTGAACTAATATGGAAAATAAATATTTCACACAATTAAATGAATCAAAAATTATATTCTTTTAGAGTGAAAACTGTTCAAATAAAAAATAGGCAAATTAATAACAGTATTTACCTGCATATAAGATGCAGATTGAAATTTTAAAAAAGCCTGTAATAATATCGTACAGCGTTCCACTCACTCGCTGTTATGTCTATATTGTTTAATACTGAAATTTTAGATAGACTAATATGGATTTTTTAAAGGGTTGGGTGAGCGGTAAACCCCTAATCGCAATGTAAATCATGCGTCTTATATTCCGTAAAATAAGTAAAGCATCAGTCTTATGGTGTTCAGATTTTCTGCCTCCTTACTGCAGTCAGATAAGAAGATAGATATGAAATAACCTAATAAGTTATGTCCGAAACCTGATAACGTTTACCTGAACTATCATTTAAAATGATTAAAATACAACGATGCATAGAGTTTGTACAGATTTAGATAACGCCAGGAGGTGAAATTAGTGTAATGTTTGTTTGTTTTTTTTTTATTGATTTTTTTTATAAGGCATATAAACGTTTGAAGGTTATTTAATGCCAACTCCATTTTTATACAAACAATTCTATTTAAAACAATTGATTTTATTATAAGTTCACACTTTAATACTCAAAAACATTTCTATTTTAAGATATTCAGTTTAGTCAAACAGTTTTATTTCAAACAATTCAGTTTATTATGAGTATCTTATTTTGTTTACACACAGTTACATACCAAAACAGTTCCATTTCGAACAATTCAGTTTAGCATAGGTACTGGTTCAATGTCAAAAACAGTTCTATTTCTAACAATTCAGTTTAGCATAAGTACGCAGTTTGAATATCAAAACAGTTCTTTTTTGAGCAATTCATCTAAGCATAAGTACGTTGTTTGAATGTGAAAAGAGTTCTGTTTTAAACAATTCAGTTAAGCGTTAGTACGCAGTTTAAATGAAGTACACAGTTTAAATTTCAAGCTATTCAGTTTTGTCAAAGAGTTCTAATTTTTAAAAAAATCAGTTTAGCATGAGTATACTGTTACGTTGTATCTTTCCCATTGATAGGACCTTATCAGATGTTACCACTCAGGGCCAGAGTGGACCTGGGAGCAACGGCAAAGGAGGAGTGCTCCGCATTCCCCAAAGTCACAGCATCACTGGAACCTCACCATCAGATTGTTTAGTGTCATATCCAGGATACTCGTTAGGAGGGGTCTTACTCCTCTGCAAATATGCAGTCAGTCTATTCTATAGCCTCAGCCGACTAGCTGATTAGCGTAACGATTATTGTCATTATACATTGAATCGACAACACAAGTTCAAATCCTGGACGAAGTCGTGTGCAATTCACTTCTGGTCAATACCCAGGGAAGAGCGAGAAAGCATCTGTTATCCACTCTAGATCAGTGAAAATAATCCTGCAAATTAGATTAGCCTTGGTAGGTAACCATTCTAAGAAAAGGAAAAATCCGAATTCAAAGCTAACTTTACTCCGCTTAAAAACTGAACATGTGTCTCATAATACCCGTGGCAGATTGGTCAGGAAAATAAATTTCAAAGTTCTAGCAGTGACCTTTTTTTCATAATGCAATTTGATTTCGTCATTAATTAGAATCGTATAATGATGTATATGTCAACTTATTAAACATATTATGTAATGCTGTATGTATTTAGAAAAGGGTGTAATGATGCGGACGAAAATTGGTGTTGTTTTGCTAAGTAAACATTCTATAAAACATTGCAGTTGTTAAATATGATGGTAAATAGGTATAGGGACTTAATTTAGCTTAACCCCCTATTCTATGCACCCAAGCAAAATAGTGTAGTAACAGTTGAAAAACAGATTCAAAATACTGTGAGTAAAATTTCTTTGACGATTCCTTATAATCTGTAATAATTTGAACTTTTACAAATGTAGTTTCCATATAAAAGTACACCTACCGAGAAATTAACGTTGATCATGATTTAACATAAGTACCCCAACAAAGCAAAAGCTGGAATCTGCATATCTCTGAAATCTTGTGAAGCAATTTTGCCACCTTTTGTCATGTTCCCAACTGATGATGATATTTAAAATGATATGAAACAAATACGATAATACATTAGAAGTCATTGACAGGTAAAGAAAATACAAGATGCGCCCACTTCTGAGGAAATAGCTTGAGTAATTGCATTGGTTTGATTGTTTCAAATTACTCTCAAGACATTTTACGGGTTACCATTAACATCTGTTGGAGGTGCCCGTGGTGTAATGGTTATCGTCGCAGGAAATGGACACGGCGACACGAGTTCAAATCCTGGACGAGACTGATTGCATTTCACGTCGCACTAATACCCTCGGGAAAGGTATGAATCCAGTTATTCTCCTTGTAGCTATGGGGAAATAGTAGGGCAGACTAGGTTCTTCAGCCTTGATGAGGCAACGAGTCTAGGTGAAGGAAAACTCTGAATTCAAACCTGTTAAACTCTGCTTAAAAAACTGACCTTGTGTCATATCCAGCCCGAGCGGAGGGGTTGGTAAATATGATTAACATCTGTTGTTAGAAATGAAATGCTTTAAAGACAGCTGAGAAGGAAAAGAGACACTATCTAATTATTTATATATATATATATAATATATATATATATATATATATATATATATATAGATGTGACGTTCCTTGGTGATAATTACGGATCCATGAAGCAAAGATAACGTATAAAAGTAGTGATAGAATTGGTTTTGGAATATATTCCATGCATAACTTATTCTCCAGATCTTGCTTCAACTAGTTATTATCTTAAAAAAAACATCTTTAAAGAAACGAAGAAGTGTATACAACGTTCTACCCTTTCTCCCAAAGCAACAAGATATTCATTCAAATGTCATTTATAAATATTGTAAACATTAGAAGTCGCTTATTCACATTTTATCGAATATTAAGTAAACATTAATTTTGACTTATTTATATTATATAATATTGTAATATTACTAATGATATGTGTTAATATTCTTATTGAAAAGCTACGTAAAAAGATCGATATGAAAAGACATTGTTAGTGAAGAATCGGACCTCATCGCCTTCTATAACGAGATATCCTCCCTTGTTCGTAGCATCCCGAAACACACATTTCTCGTCATTGGTGGAGACATGAATGCCCACATAGGTAAAAAGGTAAATCACAAATTCTGCATACACAACTCTTTAAACAGAAATGGGGATCATCTATTCACCCAAGAAAATAGATTAACATGCCTCAATACTAGATTTCAGAAAAGAAAAAGGAAAAACTATGGACCTACACCAACACAAATAATACTAAAGCACAGCTAAACTATGTCTTTATACATAAGAAATGAAATAATAGCATATTGAGTTGTGAGGCATATACCTCTTCGAGGATGTATCCTCCGAACACCGAATTGTCACGGCAAATATACGACTAAGCCTACGAAGGAATGCGGCGCGAACAACAACCATCATTCACTATGACTAGTCCCTGCCTAACAATAGTATTATTAGAGATAAATATACGTTAACACTAAGAAACAAATTCGATGCACTCCAGGAGATATCAGAAACACCTACTTCAAATAACGAATACAAGAATTTCGTCTATGTCCACTGAGAAGCAGCAGCAGAATGCATACCAACAAAAGAAAGAGCTAAACCTAGAGTCTCATGGGAAACATTAGCGGTTGAAAATGGGAGCAGATGTGAAAAACGTTTCTAAATATAATAAGAGGAAGTCAACCAATATCAATGCCTTGAAAGATAAGAAGACACAAAATGAATTAGCTACCATATACTTAAAAGAATAAAAAGAATATATACAAAGCAGATCAATAAGATTAGAGACTCGGTTGAAGATACATAATCTAGGATAGCATGGCAAACGATAAACGAAGAGAGTAGAA
>OY757912.1:91492750-91537750 GCA_963585895.1 Sepioteuthis lessoniana
ATATAATCTCCAAAGTAAAATAAGTCAATTGGGCATATAAACTCTTTTTTCTAAAACTAGAGAGAAATACTGTTTTTCACGTACCAAAAAACATTTTTAAAAAGATTAATGTTTCTTCTTTAACGCATCTAGGCATGAAACGTTTAATACTTCTAGCTATAGGTTAAATAGTGTTACAATTGTTCATTTAAACGGAAGGATTTTCCATTAGGGAACCTAGTATGTCATTAAACAAAGAAAGCACTGTATTTTCATGCACATAATGATTTACATGCAGTCCAATGCCCACATTCTAAGGAGTTTGGTCTTTTACTATTCTGAGCACAATACAACGTAAAATATATTGGTGATTTATTTGTATCTACCCTATCTCTGGTGTATATGATGTCTCTTGAAAATCAGTGTTCTTAATATTCGCCTACTGAGAAACTGAATACCGGCAAGTAACATCAATAAGATAGATACACACATCAAACAATAATAAAAACATTCAGTTAGAATGACATTTTGAGAAATTGGTTTATTTTAATATGTTTCGATTAAGTGCTTATTTAATTAATGGTTTATTTTATATTTTGATTCACAGTCAATATTGTAAAAGCCATTCAAATCTTATTGTTTGAAATAATCTGAATCTTAGTATTAGAAAATATAGTTAAATTTGATTCTTTTAGTTTTTATCCAGTAATCAATGAAACAGGCAATTTCTGTCTACACACCTTTTTTTTAATTCACTTAATCTGATTTGTCGTTCCTTATATATATATATATATATATATATATATATATATATATATATATATATATATATATATATATTACGCTATCGAACATGAAAATTTTTATAGGATTTAAAAAGGTTTTCTTGTCGATTCTAATTTATATCAGTCTGAACGGTTCTTTTATAGATTTTAGATTTAATTCTGACTCAAACATTTTTGTTAATTTTTCTTCTATTCAGCAAAGTAAAGAAACGTGATGCAAATATTAGCAAACATTTTATTGCCGTTGATTCCACCCTCACATCAAACCCAATTTATTATCAAATCGGATGAAATAAGGTTGGACAGAATCGTATGAGAAAAAAAAAACAACTAAAAATAAACACATTGACTACACATAAACGTACGCACATCTACATTAATTCTTGTAAAAGTGACCATTCACCCAATACGATCCATAAAATCAGTGCGAATAAAATAATAAATTGCCATATATATCAATTATGAAAATAAGACGGATAAAGCTCCACAATAATTCGTTGAAGAAATGAAAAAAGAACGATCGAATCAATGATACAATTTATTAATTGAATTATTTAAAGATGCAGAAAAGCACATGTGGTATATTCATGGATTTTAGATATTGAATTTCAGGTCTTAACGGCTTCAACGAATATTTTACTCTTTAAAAACTATTCAAAAAGTAAGAGGAAGCCCTGTGATTTGGTGGTAAACATACTGGGCTGTGACATTTTATTAAGCTAGTTAAAACATCAGTCTATTACGTTCCCTTTCTAGCGAAAACCACAGGGAAAGATATAAACCCGTAAATCCCCACAGGGACTCACCCCATATATGTTGTGTCGGGGAAACAAAGAACAGAATTTAGGAAGGATATTTAAAAAAAGAAAGAAAGATGGTTGGTCGGTTGTTTGGGTTTTATGGCATATCAACCTTTGTAGGTTATTTAACGCCAAATACATTTTATGCCAATAGTCAGTTCTATGACAAACAATTCAGTTTAGCATGTGTACATAGTTTAATTGTCAAAAAACATTTCTATTTTAAGCTATTCAGTTTATTCAAACATTTCTAATTTAGTATGAGTTTAGATTTTGCTTACACACAGTTAAATGTAAAAACAGTTCTTTATTAAACAATTCAGCTTAGTGTAAGTTCAGTTTCAGTGTCAAAAACAGTCCCATTTCCAATATTTCAGTTTAGCATAAGTACTCCGTTTAAATGTAAGTACAGTTTAATTGTCAAAAACATTTCTACTTCACGCTATTCAGTTTATTCAAATAGCTCCAATTCAAACAATTCAGTTTAGCATAAGTATGCAGTTGGTTCTGTTTAACCCATAGATAGGACCCAATCAGGTGCTACCATTCCGGGCCAGAATGGACCTGGGAGTAATCTAAATGAAGGGGTGCTTTGCATTCCCCAAAGCTCCATCATCACTGGAACCTCATCATCAGATTTTTTAGTGTCATATCCAGGACACATATGGTGGGGGGCTTACCCCTCTGCAGATGTGTAGTCGATGTATTTTACTTCCCTAGCCGACTAGGCAAAAGAAAGAAAGAAAGAAAGAAAGAAAGAAAGAAAGAATATATATTCTTGTAAAAAGAAATAAGTGTTATCATTTCAAAGAAATAAGTATACAGAAAAATGAATCTGAATGAATGAATTCAATAAATAAGTTGCTGAAAAACGAAAATAAAAACGGATTATTAGAAATAAATAAAGTAGATAATGACGTCTTTGAGAAATTTACAAAGACTATTTTTGAAGAAAGAAATGAAATGGTCTTGAAGAAGGATCTTTATATGGTGCGTGAGATGGAGTTGTGGTGATCTTGGGATTTACGGGATGAAATGTGACATCTTAATAAGTGAGTTCAGACTTTAATTACGCTGTGACTTTTACTTTCAGACTAATAACCTTAGAAATAGTATGGACTCCTTGATAATTCCCCCAAGCTATGGGTTAAATGATGCCATAATAGTCTCCTACAAGGATGGATTAAGCATTAAATACCCCGGGAAGTTTGTTATATTAAACAAGTAACTAAAATAAAACAAACCATTAAAAAGTGAATCACTTTTACCCTAAAAAACATTCATATGTATATTATCATGAAGTTATTTTTCTCAAACAATTCATAGGGAAAGACATGGTATGATGAATAAAATGTACGTTTCTGAGAAAAAAATCCTGCTGGCCACGTTCAAAATACAGGTTGTTTAAATGTGTTACATGTCATTTAAGTCAGTATCAAATTACATGTTGCATTGCTGGGTCTTAAAAAATCTTGCCAAATAAAACCCAAAGAAACCCCGATGTGATAAGATGACAACGTGTTAATAGAAATTGGAAGAAAAGGTTAAACGCGTGGTCCAAGAAAACATATACCGCTCTTTATAGAAGTATTTTCCAGCTTCTCTCTAGACCGGTCTCAAAAATAAAGAATCGGCGAAGTTACATGATTTTTACCGTTGAACGAAATATCCTGTGGTTCCATAAATCGCAACCCACACCTTTTTTATAAGAAATAAAAATAGACGTAATGGAAATAAATATACATGAAATATTGCATTTCAATTCATCATAGAAGCCTTGGTAAATAATTTTCTCTATATTAACTCTTCTAAAAGTAAATCATTTTCTGCTCGAGAAAAGAATTTGTATATGAATTTCAGTGATAATACTTTTTTGCAGACAATTACTAAAAATCAGAAAAAATCTCTATCCTCCCCCTCTGCATATTTCAACGTGAATAGCGTTGTAGAATTAAATTAGGTAGAGTACACATATGTTAAACTTCTCCAAGATAGAAAGCTCTTAAGAGCACGAGATATAAGTACCTAGCTGACACAAATATATATTAAAAGAAACTCTCAATATTGGGAAGTATGATTTGAATATGCATCTTGCTCTCTCCCTCTCTCTCTCTCTATATATATATATATATATATAGATTGATAGATAGATAGATAGATAGATAAAGTGAATTTGGCGACCGTAGTCGATAGCTAACATTTCGATATCCATTACGCCAAGTTGTAGAGGCGGACGTTACTCCTTTCCCTGGATTGCTCCTCTTACCTTGATCCTTACCTTTTAATGCCGAGTGTTAGGCATAGTAGCATCAAGTACCATTTATTAAGTCTTTGGTATGACTCGACCTGGGATTGAACCCAGGTCTCCCGAACTTGACGAACTTGTTCTTGTGTAAATGTTATATGACCCTGTCATAAAATTATATAATATGACAATCAGGAAGAAGAGAGTGGCAATTTATCAATTTTAGGTTATATATATATATATATATATATATATATATATATATATATATATATATTAGGTCACTTTAGGATAATAAATATTTATTTCCATCCTGTTAAGATCATTGATATGAATCCAATAATTTTTAAGAGGACTTCATCAGATCAAATAAGAAACAAGACTATTTTTTTCGAAATCTGATAAAACAAAAATTATATATATATATATATATATATATATATATATATATATATATATATATATATATACATATTATTCTTGTACTTAAGCAAATTTCATATGAGCCTGTCATAAAATTGATCATTATGTGACAATCATCAATAGTTAGGTAGACATTCATCAATTTTAGGTTCTATGTACCTGCACTGACAGGTTAATAATGGCTCGGTCATTTGATTTGAAGCCATATGAACACTAGTTAGTCATTTAATACTAAACCTTTTAATATATATATATATATATATATATATATATATATATATATATATATATATATAGTTCGAAGTGATATATTTGTACGTAACATTATTTTAAACGACTAAGAGGTAATTTATTTGCACAAATCAGCTCTTCAAATAATGCTCTTAAACACTAATAATTATTTTCAATATCATTCCATAAATATCGTTTTTTATAATGATTTTCTGATCTATTTTATGACAATGGTCGTCAGATGTGATTTGTTGAATTACTAAATGTCAGACACCTTTTTTCTGCACATTTCTATATTTCTGGTACATTTTAATTACTGCAGTTCATTTTATAATAACGGTCACAATAGATGTTTTGCTCTTTCCAAACTGTTAACAAATGTATTTATTTTCCACACAGGAAAACTATTTAGAATTGAATTATGCTTTTCTACATACCATAACTGAAAACATTGTTATGATGCATAAAATGCATGTATCCAAAAATAAATTCAGCATACAAACACTAGGTTACTTATATGCATAGCGCATTTCCCTTTCAGGCCACATCTTTTTTTTTCTTTTGTTTGTGCTTCTTAGATGTCCTCAATTGTTTCTTCTCTTTTCCATTAAAAAGAATAAACATACACACAAGCCATCTTCTTATTTCAATCTTCTTTCTACTTTTAAGTCATCTGGAAAGGGTCACTAATGAAAACGCAAACACGGATATTAGATAACAGATCATATTACAAAGGAAAGATAGAGTTACATAGAAAAGGTAAGAAGTCTCGTACTGTTCGGATAACACCGATATTGATCTACCTCTGGTAACGAAATCTCTCAGTACTAATAACGGTGAGAAGAGACCATTATGGTGAGATGGGTAAGGCTTCCGCAACAGTAAACGAATTTTCTTGGAGATGAAAGGCCGCGTGGCTTAGTGACTAAAGTGACGGGCTACAACATTGTAGCAACCGAATTAAGTCTCGAAACGTACATTCATTTTCGACCCGGTATTTGTCGAGCGCCACACGTACACGCGTATATGGAATATGGCCTTTTTTATTGTTAGAACCATGGGCAGGAACGTAACGTACACACGACCAGTGGTTCAATAAAAGCCCTGAACCTCGTCGGCATTACCCTAGAAAAGGGTCTCAGGCACAAGAAAATAAACTTAGCCTCTTCCGAGAGGTTTAGAGTCTGGTTGAGACACTGCCACCTTAGGGTCTAGGAGCGCCGTACTTAGCGTGCATGACAAGAATGCCGCCTGCGTGGAATCCCTGTTAGACAGCCTTCACCGACTGCCGCCGAAGCCAAGACACACCTGAACTGATCCACGTACCTGGGAACAAAATCGGCCGAAGTGTGTCCAAGCCCAGTGCGCCAGAACTGCAAATGGAAAAGAATAATACATTCATTTTCGGCTCCTTGACAAGGTATGACCCCCTTATTTCCTATATAAGGGTCAAGTAGTACTCTTCTTTTACGAAGGTGGATACGCCATTAAACAAATGAACCGAAACTGAAAACAATTTTCTTGTTTCCTTTTTGCTTCCTGTTTATGAAACCGTCTTATCTTTTTTTTATTTTCTTTCCTGACTTTTTCTTAAATTATTCGAGCCTCTTTTATTTACTTCATCTCAACCTTAAATCGTCCACTTCTTCATCACTTCGTCCACTCGTTTATTCTTTTTTTTTAAATTCCATCTATCAATTATTTTGTTAATTACTCTGGTCTCTGCTTCCTAAGATGATCGTGGTCGTCACTGACATCCTCTTTGCCTTACGTTCATGACAATTGACTCAGTTTCCTTTCTTTAAAGGCAGAATGATGTCTCGTCTCTAGAAAGAAACAGCCCTTGTTGGGAGTAATAAATAAGCAGCAACTCCTGTGTGTACACTTATTTTTATTCATTTCATCTAGATTACTAACTGTATCAGGATCAAAGGATCCCACATGGAAAATAACATCCTATCACTTCGTCTGGTCTTGGCTAAATGTCGGTCCAAACGATTTTCCTATATCGTCTGATCACATGACTTCTTAATCCAATCACAAACATGAATTGAAAAGTTGCAGCAGTCAACATACATCACTCAAATCAAGTGTCCATCTAACTATATTTTCCTGCTGCATTTGGGGTTATAAATTAATTCGAATGCTACACTACATTTTAATACTAAATTTCAGCAATTTATTGTACAATATGCAGATTTCTTAGTCTTTATTCTGTTTTTTTCATCCCATTTCGTTACTTATTACCATTTTGTGTGCCATTTTTAATTTTTATTCCATTTGATATTTCCAGTTATAGAAACTGACATTATGCATGCATTGTTACTTACAAAGCCGACTTAGTAAACAAAAAGTTTACAATAATGCCTACTGAGTAAAGCTAACTCTGATAGGAATTCAATCTATATTTTAATAATAAATTTGTTCATAGAGTTTTCAAGATAGTGACAAAGGCTTCATAATTTCTATAAACACTGTTTATATATATATATATATATATATATATATATATATATATATATATATATATATATAATTAGCTTTACTTTTGTAAGAAGCACTATTTGTAATAGTAGCATTGCAGCATTTTACGGTGGGTTTTTATTCTTTTGACCAACGGACTGCATATCTCTAGATTTTTTTCCACTGGTGTGACGAAGTTGGCCTTCTCTTTATTTTTTTTCCAAAAATAATTTTTTAAAATTTTACCCCCAGGAAGTGATTCAGGTTTTTATTATCTCTAAATTCTGGCGGTTTTTTTTTTCATTTTCCTGGTAACCGTGAATGTTGGTAGGGAGTAAGTTAGTAAATATATATATATATATATATATATATATATATATATTATTAAATTTCGGGTATTGGAAAATTTATATTAAGTGATTAGCAAAGACACCATTGGTAATGGAAAAAATGGAAACTCTAATATATATATATATATATATATATATATATTGTTTGAATTCCGTTTGACCAGCTTGAATAAGTGAAATGTATATATTATAGTCATGGAATACTGTTAGTACACTTCTTGTTTTTTTAAACAAATATATATATATAACCCATTGGCTTAGTGGCTAGAGTGTTCACCAATGGCTTGGAATACTGGAGTGCATCCCCGGTCGAGTCATACTAAAGACACAAAAAATGGTACTTCATACCTCCTTGCTTAACTCTCAGCGCTAACAGGTACGTATCAAGAGTAAAGTAGAACAATCCAGAGAAAGTGGTAGTGTCCTTCCCAACACTTTATAGTAGTATCTATTGAAAAGGAGTCTTTGGGTCATCCTGGACTATGATCACCAGTTTCCTGGCAGCAAAACCCCACAAGACACCAACTATACGGCCACCTGTCCCCTATCACGAAAACTATTCAAGTTAGACGAACCAGACATGCAGGACACTGCTGGAGAAGAAGAGATGAACTCATAAGAGATGTACTCTTATGGATCCCCACACATGGCCACACAAATGCAGGACGACCAGCTCGAACGTACATTCAGCAGCTATGTTAGGATACAGGTTGTTGTCCTGAAGACCTACCTAGGGCGATGAACGATAGGGAGGAGTGGCGAGAGAGGGTCAGGGATATCTGTGCTGCCAGCACGATATGATGATGATGATGATATATATGTGTGTGTGTGTGTGTGTGTATTTTTCCTAGTACTTCAATATTTTTCTAGTGGATTAACACTGGTTTGATTGCACATATTTCTTTTATGTAGACTGGTAGAAGAACCAAAGCCAACGAACCCAGTCTGTTCAGCAATTTACCCATCGTTGGGGTAAAACGGATGATGCATTAGTCCAAAACGAAGAAAAGTGTTATCCACTATTTGAAGTATATATGTAACAAACTAAGAAATGTGTATGTATATATGCATGTGTACATGAGCGTATATGAATGATAAAGTGTATGGAAATGTTTACTTTTATTTTTCTGAGCGTGATTCTTATATTTCATCTCATTTTCATACAACAAAGTTTTCGTCGTCAGACTGTTTAAAATAACACATAACAATGATCTAATATCTGCTATCTAGAATATAGTTTCATAATCCTGCTTTTTTGAAATGTCAGTAAAGTGAGCGAAGGATATTTGCTGAGAAGTGTCATTTTAAACAAAGATGTTCATTCCAATGCAAAAGAGGAAAGTCTACGATGATTTAGAGATTTTTCAAAGGCCTGCAAATGGAATCTTCAATTTGTTATATGTTCAATGTGTTGAAGATTTAAAGAAGGTGAGGATTTCAGATTCTGGGATGACAGATCGACCTAGATGACAGTTGGATGAAGAAGACTAGCAGATCGGGGGACTAACGAACAAATAAATCATAGAGCCAGTTTTAGAATAAAGCAGTCAGAGTTATGACACTCAAAGAACAAATCTTGGATAAAAACAGGGACACTTCTATACTTAGATAAATATACAGTTCAGTGGAATTATGAGTTGTCTATGTGCTTGCTTGTCACCAACTTGTGAATCTCTATATCAAAGTAAACGATATATTTGACAACTGAGATTTTCTGATACTGTGAGCTGTGGATGTTATTTATGTTCGACTTACTCTATGCACACACACACACGTATATATATATATTTATATATATATATATAAAACCCTTCGCACGAGCTGATTTCTACTGGAGAACACTTTGTTAAGCGGATTTTAACTCGTTTAAATCCAAATTCTTTCATTTCATACCTGTTGCAATACCAGGTTTAAAGGGCCCACGCTGTCCTAATACTCACCCATAGCTAGAGGGAGACTAGTCCGTTGCATATCTCTCCCACGAGTATTAGAGTTCTCTGAAATGAAAATAGTCTTATTCAGTATTTTAACTTGGGTACTTTCTTTCGACAATATCCAGGAGACCATAAGCCCCAAATATACATATATATATATATATATATATATATATATATATATATATATATATATATATATATATGTGTGTGTGTGTGTGTGTGTGTGAGGGCATTTTACTTCAAGAAAAATAGAATAATAGTTGTAATTCTCGTGATTCTGGGTTTGATGATTTCATTATCGATTTTATAAACCATTTTTTGTCAGCCTTAGAACAACTTTATGTTCAAATATAATTTAGAGGTGTATTTACCTTTACAAAGGATTTCTTCAATGCCGTTGCATGATTTCCTCTATCTGCAAGCTGCCCTAGAATACAGCGACTGCATCTCTGCAGAAGTGTAAGTCTCTCCTATCGAGTGTCCTGGATATGACATTAAACAATCTGGTGGTGAGGCTCCGGTAATGATGGAGCTTTGGGGAATGTAGAGTACTCTTTGACTACTATCGCTCTCAGATTCACTTATGCTTGCAGTAGTAGCAGGGCCCTATCTACGGTTCAAATTGAACTAAACCGTGTACTTACTTAGATATGTATTGTATGGAATTAACTGTTTTATATATAACTGTGTGTAAACAAAAAAAACTGTTCTTAAACCAAACTGAATCGTTTGAAATAAAACTGTTTATCATTTAATTGTGTTTAAACAAATGACTGATATTAAATTGAATTGTTAGTGATACTTAGCGACACTTGGAACAATCTATCTTTGTTGATATGTTAAACTGAATCATTTGAAATAGAACTGTTTTTACTTTTAACTATCTGTAAATAAAAAAAAACGTATTTAAACCAATGACAAACTGAAATTAAGCGAAACTATTAAACTGTATGTAAAAAAGCGATCACAGGGTCGTTTAAAAATGTTATCTTCAAAATGCGTTTAGAAATCATATACTAGAGGAAAGATGGAACAAATCCTACTAACATACGGCCTACGTAAAGAAACCGTAGCAGCAATAACGATTCTCTATAGAAACACCAAAGTGAAAGTACGTTCACCAGATGGAGACACACAATACTTTGACATTGTAGCCGGAGTACTACAAGGAGACACGCTAGCTCCATACCTCTTTATCATCTGTCTAGATTACGTGCGTAGAATATCGATTGATAAAATCAGAGAAAACGGCTTCGAGCTTACAAAGAAAAGAAGCAGAAGATACCCCGCAAAAACAACTACTGACGCCGACTACGCCGATGAAATAGCGATACTGGCAAATACACCCAACCAAGCCGAAACACTACGGCATAGTATGGAACAGGCAGCAACATGCATAGGCCTCCATGTCAATGCACACAAAACGGAATATATGTGCTATAATCAAACATGTGACAAGTCCACACTAGACGGAACCCCTCTTAAACTCGTAGACGAATTCACTTACCTAGGAAGCAGCGTTTCATCAACCGAAAAGGACATCGACACGCGGCTAACGAAGGCATGGACAGCTATCAATAGGCTATCGATCATATAGAAATCAGACCTAACCGATAAATAAAACGCAGTTTCTTCCAGGCAGCGGCCGTGTCGAAACTGCTGTGTGGATGCACTACATGGACTCTAACAAAACAGCTGGAAAAGAAGCTAGACGGCTATTACACAAGAATGCTGCGAGCAATCTTGAACTAGTCCTGGCGGCAAAACCCCACAAGGAACCAAATATATGGCCACCTGCCTCCCATCACGAAAACTATCAAAGTTTGACGAACCAGACATACAGGACACTGCTGGAGAAGCAGGGACGAACTCATAAGTAATGTTCTCCTATTGACCCCCACATATGGCCGGGCAAAAGCAGGACGACCAGCACTAACATGCATTCAGCAGCGATGTGAGGATAAGGGATGTAGTCCTGTGGACCTGTTAGAGGCGATGAACCATAGGGAAAAGTGGCGAGAGAGGGTCAGCGATATCCCTGCTAGTGGCACGACATGATGATGATGATGACTATATGTATGGAAAGGATTTAGCATTAAATGACCAATAATGGTCGATATACCATAAAACCAAACCAACCCAATCAGTCTATATGTGTGTTTTCCTAATTAGCCTCAAAGCACAAAAATTTAAGAGAATGACCTAGATAGGAAATCTTCTATATTTTTGCAAAATTTATAATTTAATTTGCAAAATTTGTTTTATAAACAGTAAGTAATATCAATATCGTTAAACAATGAATTTACCTAGGATGCAGCGTCGAATCAACCGAAAAGGACATCGAAACGAGGTTAGCGAAAGCATGGACAGCTATCAATAGGTTATCAATTATTTAGAAATCAGACCTAACCGATAAAATGAAACGCAGTTTCTTCCAGGCAGCGGTCACATCGATACTGCTATACGGCTGCACTACATGGACGCTAACAAAACGGCTGGAGAAGAAGCTAGACAGCAATTACACAAGAATGCTGCGTGCAATCTTAAACAAGTCCTGGCGGCAACACCCCACAAGACACCAACTGTACGGCCACCTGCCCCCTATCCCGAAAACTATTCAAGTTAGACGAGCCAGACATGCAGGACACAGCTGGAAAAGCAGGGACGAACTCATAAGAGATGTACTCTTATGGACCCCCACACATGGCCGTGCAAATGCAGGACGACCAGCACGAACATACATTCAGCAGCTATGTGAGGATACGGGATGTTGTCCTGAAGACCTACCTAGGGCGATGAACGATAGGGAGGAGTGGCGAGAGAGGGTAAGGGATATCCGTGCTACCAGCGCGATATGATGATGATGAATAAATGAAGGATAATATAAGATGACAGGAGAATATCAGTATATCTAAAGTTATGATAACATAGTCATTAAGTTAAGACCGTTTAGCGAATGTCGGTTTCTCACCTACATGATCATCCCTATCTGACATTTAGTCTATGCTATCCTGACGTGGAGAAGCATGGACTGCTACTGACAGGTTGTCAATTATAGGAAGGTGCCCGTGGTGTAATGGTTATCGTCGCTGGAAACGGACACGGTGAGACGAGTTCAAATCCTGGACGAGATTGATTGCATTTCACATCGCACTCATACCCTTGGGAAAGGTATGAATCCAATTATTCTCCCTAGTAGGGCAGACTAGGTTCTTTAGCCTTGGTGAGGCAACTAGTCTAGAAGAAGGAAAACTCTGAATTCAAACCTGTTAAACTCCGCTTAAAAATTTGACCTTGTGTCATATCCTGCCCGAGCTGAGGGGTTGGTAAATATAATAAAGAAACCTGATCCCTCTGACAAAATAATACGATGTATCTTGCAAGATGTGACCGTGTCGATTCTTCCGTATGAACTCAAACGAAATGCTCAAACAAAAAAGCAGGATATGAGATACAAAAGAACGCTACGAGCTTTTATAAACAAATACTGGAAGCAGTACGCAGCAAATGAGTACATATACGGCTACTTAACTCCCATCTAACAATATTACTATGTAATACGAATAAGAAATGTAACACACTGCAAAAGAATAAGGGTGGACTCATAAGCAACGTTCTTTCATGTGAACAAATGGCGAGAGAGAGAAGGAGAGAGAGAAAAAGAGAGAAAGTCAAAGACACTATACGGCTGAAGATAATTAATTTGGATATTAGATGGCTCAATTACGTCACCAACACACGAAACTCCAGTGTTAGCAGACCAGAAAAAAGACTTGCATTCAACTCATCACTGTGAACACTGGATGTTGTCGAGAGGACTTACAAAGGTAGCCTATATAAACAAATGGTGAGAGAGAGAGGGGGTGAAGAGATAGATAGATAGATAGATAGAGAGAGAGAGAGAGAGAGAGAGAGAGAGAGAGAGAGTCAAAGACACGATGCTGCAGAAGATTATTAATTTGGATATAATATGGTCCAATTACGTATATTTTCAAAGTTTCCAGTGAATTATTTTTATTACACTGATTAATTATTTTGTATGTTTTTTACTGAATCAAATTACAATATTCACTTACTTTATAATTTCATTGCCTATACTTTGCTAAACTTTACATATTACTCTATCTACAGAGCAACACTTACATCCATAGCTGCCAAAATCTACAATGCCCTACTACGAAACCGAATAGAACCCAAAATCGACAACATACTTAGAAAAAACCAAAATGGCTTCCGAAGAAATAGATCCACGACCTCACAAATATTAACCATCCGCAGAATCCTTGAAGGTGTACGGGCAAAGAACCTACAAGCGACATTAATATTTGTCGACTTTACCAAGGCTTTCGACTCCATTCACAGAGGAAAGATGGAACAAATCCTACTAGCGTACGGCATACCTAAAGAAACCGTAGCAGCAATATCGATTCTCTATAGAAACACTAAAGTAAAAGTACGATCACCGGATGGAGACACAGAATACTTTGACATTGTAGCAGGAGTACTACAAGGAGACACACTGGCCCCGTACCTCTTTATCATTTGTCTAGACTACGTACTTAGAACATCGATTGACAAAATCAAAGAGAATGGCTTCGAACTGACGAAGACAAGAAGCAGAAGATACCCCGTAACAACAATTACCGACGCCGACTACGCCGATGACATAGCGATACTGGCAAATACACCTGACAAAGCCGAAACACTTCTGCATAGTTTGGAACGAGCAGCAGCAAGCATAGGCCTCCATGTTAATGCACACAAAACGGAATATATGTGCTATAACCAAACGGGGGACATCTCCACTCTAGAAGGAACCCCACTTAAACTAGTAGACAAATTCACGTACCTAGGAAGCAGCGTCGAATCAACCGAAAAGGACATCGAAACGAAGTTAACGAAAGCATGGACAGCTATCAATAGGCTATCGATTATATGGAAATCAGACCTAACCGATAAAATGAAACGCAGTTTATTCCAGGCAGCGGTCACATCGATACTGCTATATGGATGCACTACATGGACGCTAACAAAACGGCTGGAGAAGAAACTAGACGGCAATTACACAAGAATGCTGCGTGCAATCCTGAACAAGTCCTGGCAGCAACACCCCACAAGACACCAACTGTACGACCACCTGCCTCCTATAACGAAAACTATTCAAGTTAGACGAACCAGACATGCAGGACACTGCTGGAGAAGCTGTGACGAACTCATAAGAGATGTACTCTTATGGATCCCCACACATGGCCGCGCAAAAGCAGGACGACCAGCTCGAACGTACATTCAGCAGCTATGTGAGGATACAGGATGTTGTTCTGAAGACCTACCTAGGGCGATGAACGATAGGGAGGAGTGGCGAGAGAGGGTCAGGGATATCCGTGCTGCCAGCACGATATGATGATGATGATGATGTCCCTTGCAAAGACGTAAAGCTCCACCCAACGGGTGTTCAGTATATGACACTTACCTGAATCTGGTGATGATGACCTAGATCTTGAGATTTACAGAGGATAGAGTACTCCGAGATTGCCTCTGAACCGTAGTGGAAGTACTTTTTAGGGTCCCACCTCTTGGTCAAATAGGTCATTTTTTACGATTTATTGGGATTAGGAATACTTATCGTATAACCGTGTGCCAAAACCTTAATATACTAAACAACAATATATTAGATCTGTTTGCAAATTATTTACATTGGAAATAATTAGCTGATATCATATAACAGTGTACGAAAAAAAAAACTCTTAAGATACTATTTTAAATTGTGCGAGTAATTAAAATGATTCCATAGTCTCAAGGTACAAAATAACCTTAGACGAGTTGACATATCATTAAAAGGAATAATTCAATCCATTATATCCTTTTGAAGACATAAAGATCTCCAGCACCATTGTGTCGGATAATTTTTCCTCTCATTAATTGTACTCTGAGAAACAAATTACTTTTATTTGTGTTTTGCTGTTGTAGGGTGTATCCAGAAGACCCCGAGAGTTGATTTAATAAGATGATTAATATTCGGACTGATCTTACTTCGTTTGGCTATACAGCATTTTGAGCCTACTCAATATCTAGTGAATTCTCTTGTTAATTGTCTTTAACTTATTGTACTGTGTCTTCTTTGTATGAATCCGTAAGCACTGAATACTGGTGCTGAATAAATAAATTAAGCAGTCATTTTTCTCAGTGCATCATTCCTCTCGAGGATACAACATTTGCAAAGATTGCGTAGTTTTTACTTGTGGTTTTTAACTTCAAGTAATGGACATCGAATAATACACCCTTTGACTTCTTGTCAGTTCAGTTATCATTTTTGACTGCTACAATTAATATTTCGTCGTTCGGATTTGCTTTATACTCAAGTGTTTTGAATAAACACAGTTATCAACTCCAGGAAGGTTCATAAACCACTTTATTTCTTATTTTTGTATTTTCTTTAAATATTGAGTCTTACCGTTATTATTACTTTTTTCACACCAGTTTAAATGAGTTTTTTCACTGAAGCCTAGGTTGGTTCGTTTGTTCGTTGGCTAAGTTTTATGGCATATCAACTTTTGTAGGTTATTTAACGCCAAATCCTTTTTTATGCAAGCAGTCAAACAATTCAGTTTAGCCTGAGTACACACTTTAATTGTCTAAAACATTTTTATTTCAAGTCATTCAGTTTATTCAAACACTTCTAATTCAGTCAATTCAGTTTAGTACAAGTATAGATTTTATTTACAGACAGTTAAATGTCAAAATATTTCTTTATTAAACAATTCAGCTTAGCGTGAGTAGGCAGTTTAAATGTAAGTAAGCAATTTAATTATCAAAAACATTTCTATTTCAAGCTATTCAGTGTAGTCAAACAGTTATAATCCAAAATATTCACCTTAGCATAAATATGCAGTTTAGTTCTATTTAACCCATAGATAGGGCCCTATCAGGTACTACCATTCCGGCCCAGAGTGTACCTGGGAGCAATGGCAATGAAGGGGAACTCCGCATTCCTCAAAGTCCAAACATTACTGGAACCTCACTATCTGATTGTTTAGTATTATATCCAGGACGGTCGTTGGAGGGGGAAATTTCAGTTTCTAGGATAATTCTTAGTGGATTATCTTCCCTACCCATTCGTGTCTTATCCTCTTTTTGCACTAATTCACTGCATTCGCTTATTATAGGATTGATCGTTTCATCTCTTTCATTTGATAACTTACATTTGCTAATTTGTTATGTCTTATTTTTTTTTGCTTTGATACAATTGGTCTTTAGAGCGTTGTTTTGTATTGCTATCAGAAAAGATTCAGTTTCTCTTTTAAGGTATTCCCCATAGTTATGTCCACTTTTTTTCGTGTGAGATTTCGTTTGTTTGTCGCTTGATATGACCATATAGTGATTTCTCTTTTGATTTTTATTTCCTAGCTATTTTTGTTCTTTTGATACCTGATTTGTCAATTCTTTCTGGTCGCTTTAATCTGTTTTCCCTGCACTTTTTATGTAGCCTTTGTGTCTTAGTATCGATGCATCAACGATATATTCAATGCCGCCAAGTCCTTTTCCTCCTTTTTTTTTACACGTACAGTCTTTCGAAATCATCTCTGGGATATAAGGCCTCAAGGTTCATTATTAGTTTTTTTTATTCTCTGGGAGATTTGTTGACGTTTTTCCCTTGTCCACTTAAAAAAATGATCTCTAGTATCTTACAATGAGGATAGCCCACGTGTTAATCCCTTTGATGAGGTTTTCGCTACATGGTTTGGTTTTGCGTAGTTTTCTCATTCTTCTGAGATACTATAATTTTTTTCTTTCATCTCTACTTGATTGATCGTGTCCACTTCTAATATTCGCCCGTATTTGTAATTTTCCTTTTCACCGAGCTTTCTGATGTTTTTCATTTGATAGTTCTATTTCTTTTGTCATGTGTCATTTCCTTCTTTTCCTTTTTAGTATGGAACATTTTTCTATGCCAAACTCAATGCCTATTTCCTGACGGTATATTATCAATGCCTATTATAGAGTAACTGATGTGGAACCAGTTTGGGACCACGAAAAGATAACTCGGAACACGGTATAAGTTTAAGAATATAATAAAGTAACAAGATACATAGAAAAGTAAGCTAGGCTTACTTGTCAGTCGAATATCCAGTCTCTATACAATCTCACGACCGACCGACCGACTGACCGACGAGAGTACTTGACTCTCGATTAATGTAGGATTTTGAATAGTCCATCAATTTTTTTTTCTTTTTTGTCAAACAGTTTAATGTCGCCCTTGTATATTTGATGATAGATATTTTCTTGAGATTTAGTAAGTGTGTATTTGTCTGTGACTTTCGAATTATGGAGTTAAGTGGCATCATCGCTATCACAAATAGCAATGTTGATAGCAAATCGCCCATGAAGATATCTCTCAGGATTTTTCCCTCAGCTAAACTTTCTCCTCTAGCTGTCTATTCAACTCTCCAGTTTGGTTTTCTCAATAAAATGTATGACTTCGTCGGATATCTTGTACATTTGAGACAGTCTACTATCCTGCTTTGCGGAACCATGTTGTACTCTTTTAGCTGTTAATCTACATCATCGCTATGCTTTTGTCTCTTTTGTCTCTTGTTGACGATGTTTTGATCAATATATGATAGCTCTTCCCTTTCCTTTGTTTCCTGGCAGCATCCTTTCTGTTCCACGAGGAAGTGTATGTGGTTTATTAACGAGTAGTATATATCTTCCTGAATTTCTGCTGTCAGTATTTTCCACATCATTGGTAGGCATGTTATGGGTCTGTAATTCTTTGAATTTATTCATTTTGGTGGGTACTTTTGGTTCAGAGTGGTAATCCAATTTGTTATCTATTCGGTTATATCTGTTTCTTCTAAGCATCTATTCATTTCGATAGCCAGTCTGTCATGGAAAGAAGAGGATTTTTGACCAGAATCCATGAATACCATCACGGACAGATGTTTTCCAATTTGGTATTTTTTACCGTTGCTCATAATGAATCGATGTACATTTTCGCCACACATCTTTCTTCTTCTTTTACTTGCTTATCCACTCGGCTTTTCTGTTATAGTCTCCTTATTCCCGTATTTTGCTCCAAAATTGTTTTGCTTCCCTGACATTTGGTGGTTGGTTTGTCTTCGTGCATTTGCCTCCTACTTGCTGGTATAATTTTCTTTCTTTCTTTCTTTCTTTCTTTTTGAATGTTATCTTTTTAGTCTTCCTTCATTTTCCAGTACCCTCGGATTTATTTCTTCGATTTGTATATTTTGCTTAATTGTGTTGTTTTTCTTTCTTCGTCCCATCATATTCTCACATTCTTTTTCTTCTGTCTGATTATTTTTGCTTAATGTCGGATATTTTTTTTATTTCTGTTTACAGCATAATTTCAAATGCAGGTTTTCAATTTCTGTTTGTGTTCTTCAGGAGAAATCGGTTTTTGACAAACTACTTTCTCTCCTATTGGGATTAGCTTCTGAACATCAGTGATATTGTTTGCTGAGATATTTGTCAATATGTTCATTATTTTTTCAGTTTCTACCTTGACTGTTTACCAATCGCGGTTTCTGAGAGAAGGTAATGTGGTTTTCTTTTCAGATATAAATCTCTTCATAATCAGTACAATTATTATGTCTTTTCTGTTATTGTTTGTTCCTTTGTGCTTGGGTGTCTGGTGTTTCGATTATTATTACTTGTCGTTTCCATTTTGTTGTAGGTTTCTGTTTTTCTGTATTCAGTGTCTCAGTTACACCATTATGGTATTGTTGAAATTATTCCCTATTTATATGTTGGTATATTACCAATATTTAAATGTCAGAAAATATTTTTTTCAATTATTTTCTTAACTTGGTCAGCCAGTTGTTGGCTTAAATCTTGCGATATCGCTGAAGTCTCCAATTTAATTGATTATTTAGTTCGTAGTTTGTTTATCTGAAAAAAAAAACAGCTAAAATTCACAGGATGCCGAAACGGTCCCCAACTAGGGTGATCAAAGGAGCACCTGCCAATCATGACACTCGACCCTGTTGTCTGGGTCCTATGCTGAGTTATGTTTCGATTTTTCATTTTTTTCATGGGTAATATATTGTGGGTATACCGGACCCAGGTGTTATTTATTATTTACCCTCCTGACACAGATGTGACCAAGTATTTTATAGTAAGAAAAATCTTAAGCAGGTGAAGAAAATTAATTTAATAAAAAATAATAAAATAAAACAATAGAAAAATAATTTATAAATTAGAATGAATCTAACTTTGCCAATTTCTTAAATTTAAACTTATTTAAATTGTAACACAATGCGTAGCAATTCGTTTCCGTTTGTGTTGGCGCCACTCAGATGATCTCTTTGTTTTGTCGCGAAACCCACACAAAGGGCCTGAGGACGAGATCTCCCGCGAGACCGGAAGTGGAGGAGGTAAGGAAGGTCTGAGAGAAGACAGAGAGAGCAGTTGACAACGGAGGGCAGGAGAGAACAGTCGGCTTGAGATAGCTGTCCAGAGAATGAAACAGTCAGCAGAAAGAGGCAATGAGAAGATGGAGGTAGGGCAGAAAAGAGAATTAATAGAAGTTGGAAAGGCGACTGCTAAGACCTGTTAACATACAAAGGCCAGGTTAACCAACGTGAGATATCAACATTGTTAGTGGCTTTGTGTAAGTTTCGCGCAAAATACACGCCCGCGATAGCATGCAAATGCACGGAGAGTTGCACAAAAGAGTCACATAGACTTCCCCCTTATTGTGTTTAGAGCTGACCCAATCTCGTGTTTGTTCGTTTGTTATTACTTCCACCCTCTCGGTTGTGTTTTGTGTATCTGTAATGAAATGTGTAATGCTCCTGGTCGGAGGTAAGAAAAACCACTAGACGATCTGATCTAATGGCCATTAGTGGTTTTAGAAAGCTAATATAGTGGGGGTTGCCCGGCCAGCAGGAGAGATTTCAAAAAATACAGTAGTGAGACCTTTTTTACAGTTTAACTGATATAAGTAAATACTAAGCCATTTGTGGGGATTCGTGTATCGTGATTTTGTCTACGCTTTTAAAAACCGATAACCACTGGAATCTTCTTACGGCTAATGTTAACCCCTTTAGAGGGATGATTCTTCTGCTTCTTTCCTATGTTACATTTCTTGCTCGAAATACGGCCTATTCACCATTCAATTACTGATTCAAACAATTTGTGAATATATTAATTTTATACCAATTACCTTATTCAAAGATTAACAGTGCAGAATTGGATGGAAAAAAATCTGATGCATTATTTTATATAGTAAAGCAAATATATTGGAATTAATACAAAACACTTCGTCTTTTCAGTAAAATCACAGATAATACAGCAGATATCCTTTTTTCCTTTGTTTCTTCTTCTCATGGGTCAGTCTGATTTATGCCTGTCTTCACAAGGGCTGAATTCCATATGGAATTGTTTTTTTTATAAACTTATAAAATTAGTCATGGGACATCCGAGAATCTTCCATTCTAAAACCACGTTTAATTACGGATTCTAACCATCATGTAAATACATTCATATTACACTATTTTTTGTATTCAAAGACAAAGAGTGCAGAATTTGAAAGAAATAAAAAATAAAAGCTGATTCCTTGCAAATTCCTCACACTAGCGTTAGCTGATGGTCTCTTACTGGAGTCTGTGTGATAGCATGCTTCCTCGGGTCTCCAGGATTCTTCTCAGTATCCTAGCCAATCTCAAACATTCCCAGTTTGTACGATTTTGATTTATCTTCTGATGTCCAACTTTCCCAGACCCATTTCAAGATTTGGTGACAGTTGCAAGAACTCCAATTACAATTAGTATCACAGTTAGCCTCTTGTTCCACGGCTTTCTTAGTTCTCTGGTAAGGTCTAAATATCTGTCTCTCTTTTCTCTTTCTTTGATTTTCTCTCTGTGTTCCATTGGGAAAGCCAAGTCCACAAAATAGCAACTTCATTTCTTAATTATCTCTAGGTCTGGTCTTTTGGCTGAGATTAGGTGATCTGTTTATATATATAAAAAAAAATTACAGAGAATTGTATATCTCTCGTTTTCCAGGACGGATTCTGGTTTGTGCATGAAACATTTGGTTATATCATCCTAATTTCCTGTACAATTCCCACTAGATAATCTTCTTCATCCAGTCGTGTCTAGTCGTTTTCTCATTTTGCGCTAGTTTGCTATATTCGCTTATATGATTAATGATTTCGTCTCTATCACCTTAAAACCTACAGTTAGAGTTCCGTTGAGTATTCTCTGTGTTCGCTTCAACATACTTGGTCCTTATGATATTAATTTTTTTGCATCAGTGTTAGCTGATAGTCTTTCACTGGAACTTGAGTGACAGGTATCTAGGATTCTTCTCAGTATTCCCACTGTTCTCAATAATTTAGTAGAAAATCAATCTTTATTTATTATTGTCCTAACTTAATCAGCAAGTCTTAAGCGTGTTGTCTTAAAACTAGCTCATTCTTGCCAGATCTCTATCATTCTTTTTCTAGATTCTCTTTGTGTAGGGTTTCTCCCAAAATGGCAGTGTAGTGCAAGTTTTTTGTCTTTCCTAGTCCATATTTTATGTTTGTATCTCATATTTATCATTTCTGCTCTAGAAAAAAAACAACAGCCAACATTCGCAGGATAACGACGGAGCATCTCATGTTGGCTATTAGGAGAGTACCGGCCTATCATGACAGCTAGACCTGTTCCCTGGGTCCCTCGGGGTGTCATATTTTGATTCAACATTTTGATTCAACATCATAGGTGGTAAGTTGTGGCTCTAACAGACCCAGGGGTTGTTTAAAATCTGCTCGCCTGACACAGACGTGACCTGGTTTTCTCAAAGAATACTCTTAAGCGGGTCACACAAAAAAGATTTTTTTCCACTAATTTCATTTTCTACTCTAAAATTTTGTCATTCCCTCCCGTATATTCTTTAAGCTTTAATTTAGTAAAGGTCCATATTTATGCTACTTTTGAAATTTAGAGGTATTTTAAGTCCCGAGCAATTGACTTGTAGGGAACCAGTTATTGTAGGATTAAACTCGGTAAAGATTACTTCAATCTGGTTATTCTTAGACCGACAAATAACAATAGTAATTACATTAAAACGAGCAACAGATACTAACATTTGAGCGATAATTTAGTTACCTTCTCGGGTCATCAGTTTTGGATTAGTATACGATAATAAGCAGCTTTCCATTTTTTGACTTTTCACTTGGCTTCTAAGAAAGTTCGTGTGAGCATTTATGTCTCTTCCCCTTTGTTTTTTTCCTTTTTCTTTTTCCTCCCTCTCTACTGCTAATTACTTGACAAAAAACGAAATATTTTAATCTGACCGGTACTTCCCTTACACAGATAATAAGAATATTCATTTTAATAATTATAATAACTGTAATAGTATATATGTAAGTAACAAAGACAGAAAACATGCTTATTAAATCAAATATTCGATCGAGAATTTAGTTACCTTTTCGGATCGTCAGTTTGGGAATAGAGCATGACAGTAAGCAGCTTCCCATTTCTTTGACTTTTCATTTGACTTCGAAATATGTTCATGCGTGACATTATTATTATTATTATTATTATTATTATTATTATTATAGTTACTACTTGAGTGATTTCATATCAGTGTTTGCTGATGGTCTTTCACTGATGTTTGAGTGACAGCAGTCTCCAGGACTCTTCTCAATATTCTAGCCGATCTTAATAATGCTGTTGTATGGATGATCTCCTCTCGTCCACTTATTTCCAATTCCTCCAGTCCTTGTACCATTTCTTTGGTGACTGTACCAAGAACACCAATTACAATTGGTATAATGGTCAATTTGATGTTCCACAGTTTTTTTTCCATTTCCTAGGAAGATCGACCAACCTATTCTTCTTTTCACTTTCTTTTGAAAAGTCAACAATTGTTCAAGTTGTTCTTTTGCTGATTATTATAAGGTCTGATCGTCGGGCCGAGATTAGGTAATCCGTTTGTATTTTAAAATACTAGAGGAGTCTGTGTGTCTCATTTTCCAGGATAGATGTTGGGTTGTGCATGTACCATTTGCACGTATGTTCACATTTAACTTTTTTGCTCATCTCCCAGTGGATCACTTTGCCGACTCAGTCGTGTCTAGTTTTATACTCTTTCTGTGCTAATTGGCAGATTTTGCTCATTATGTGATTGATGGTTTCGTCTCTATCACGACATAACCTACATTTGCTGTTTTGTTGCGTAGTGTTACTTCTGCTGCCACTGTTTTCCATGATCAGGCTCAATTTTGGTTTGATGGTTGTCAACAATTCAGGCTTACGAGATATGAAATGAAATTTCGTTCATTTTCATTATTCATTTTTTAGGTGGGGGGTTTAATACATTTCTAAATATAATCTCTGGAGATGCACTCTGCTAAATTAGCTACGCAATGGTAAATTCTTTGCTTGAGGCAATGATGGAGACTTTCAGAGATCTTGAGATGAAGAAGTGAATGGACGAATTCTGGAAAGAAAGAGATCAGAAAATTAAGAAAAAAATAATAAAGTAAAAAAGCAAGGTAACTAAGTGATGTCATGTGCATATAAGGACTTAAAATATCAACAAAGAAAGTAAAGAGGAAACTGAAGGTAAAAAAAAAAACAAAGACAGAAAAATAAAATTTTATGAGAATATTTTAGAAAAAAGATTCACGGCGAACAAAAATAAATAAAAAAAAGATAGAAATATGTGAAATGGTTATTCGAAATAATGGAATAATACAGCAGAGACAAAAGAAAGAATGAAAAATGCTTAGAAATTTTCATTTGATTTTTGATTAAAAAAGCCCTCAAAAATGAAGATGGATTTATTATATAGATTGTTTTTAAAATGAATAAATAAAAAGTAAGAGTCAAAAGGAAAAGGAGGTAGAGAAAACACTGATAGAAAATACGGAAGCAAGAGAAGAAATCGATGAAAATGGAAATGTTTTAGAGAGGGAGAGAGGGAGAGAGAGAGAGAGAGAGAGAGAGAGAGAGAGAGAGAGAGAGAGAGAGAGAGAGAGAGAGAATAAAACTATTAGATATCGGTAAAAAGAAAACGGATAAAAAAGAGAGAAAAGTAGAAAACGACACATTAACATATCATAGATATTAATGACATGAAAGGTATATTGAAACGCTCTCAAAGTTTAGAAACACAGAAAAGAGGGTAAAGATATTGAGAATAAGTTAAGAGAAAAGAACAGAGAATGAAATCACAACAGAAAAATACATGGTATGTTAATTTATTCATCTGAAATACAGCTAGGAATAAAAGGAGGGGTAAGAAAGAAACGAAGAAAAAAGAGAGAATCTAATGTGTATATAAATAAATCATACGTGATCGAAAAAAGAATCTATCGAAAGATTGAAACGAAAGATTAATAGAAATGAATGGTTGACTAGGACACAGTGGAAACAAAAATGCTGAATTAAAAAAAAAATGAAATAGGAAAAAATGCCAAGATATAGAAAAGAAAGAAGCAATGACATGAATAAAAAAAGAAAGAAAGAAAGAAAGAAAGAAGAATAAATGAATGAATGAATGAATGAATTAAAAATGAAAAAAAAAAAGAAACTTCTAAGAAAGAAAGAAAGAATGTATGCATGTATGAAAAAAACAGTAAAGATAGAGTCAATGAAAATCAAATGTCTTAAAAGAAAGAAAGAAAGAAAGAAAGAAAGAAAGAAAGAAAGAAAGAATAAAAATCAAATGAAACAGAAGGAAACAAAAAGAAACTGAAAAAGAAAGTAAAAAATGATTGAAAGAAATAAGAATGAATGAATGAAAGATGAATGAATGAAAAACCAATAAAAAAGGTTAAGCAAACTAATATGCCTTTGAAATAAAAATGAAAATGAAAATGAAAGAACAAAACGACAAAAGGAAGAATAAAAAATGAAAGAAGCTATAAATTAATGAAAAAGACAAAGAAGAAGGAAGTAAAATAGATTCCAAGGAATTTAGAATGGAAGAAAGACAAAACAGACAGACTATATATATATATATATATATATATATATATATATATATTATATATATGTGTGTGTGTGTGTGTGTGTGTGTGTGTGTGTGTGTGTTTGCACGCACGTGTATATGTATATGTATATATATATATATATATATATATATATATATATATATGTGTGTGTATAGAGAATACTTAGTCCAGTTAAACCGGAGTTCGGTGTGTATATATATATATATAGAGAGAGAGAGACAGACAGACGGACAGACAGAGACAGAGAGACTGAAGCAGACAGATAGACAGAGATAGAGAGAGATATAGAGAGAGGTAGAGAGGGAGGGGAGGAGACAGAAAGACACAGAGACAAAAAGGGAGAAACTGCGAGAGAGCGAGAGTTAAAGAAAGATATAGAAACAATGAGAGATGGAGTGAGAAAGAAAAACAAAGAGAGAAAAAACAAGAGGAGAGATAGAAAGTAAGGGAGTAAGGAAGAGAGCGAGAGAGAAAGAGAGAGAGAGTAAGGGTGCAAATAATTGTAAAACGAAATTTACAATAAAACATGTTCGATTCATAAGAAAAGTTCTGGTGAAAAACATTGCGTCGAAAGAATGTGCTTGAGAAAAGATAAAAAATTTTAAAAATCATAATTATCATATAAATAATGTTATTTACTTGAATGTACACACACACACACACACACACACACACACACACACACACACACATATATATATATATATATATATATATATTTAGAAAGGGGGAGATTGAGATTGAGTTTTATGGAGGCACATGAACTTCTATCAGCGTTAATTGCAATATACATCAAAATTCCAAAATGCTAAGTATGTAAATTTACGCATATTTTGTGAAAATTGTGTGTCTTTCTGTTAGTGGAACAGTAAAATTTTTCATTGAAATTTTCCACCTTAAAGAATAAGGATCCTTTTTTGATTACAATATGAAGTCTTTATGCTCAATCAAATAATCTATCGTATTTATTTGAGTATAAGACGCATTATTCTTCTAGATTTTTTAGCCCCTAAGTTAAGTGCGCGCTTTATACAGGAGAACTAAGTTTTAAGTCTTTCTGCCCGCATGCATTTTATGATCCTTATTTGTTTTTTGTTTTTTTATCTTATTGGGTATCTTAGCTTTTTACTATACCCTGACATGAATCTTACAAACTTTGCTTTTTTACCTTCTTCAAATCTGCATCGGTATGCATGCATACATGCAGAACAACTCTAATCCTTTTGTATAAGAAATAGATGATCAATGATCGAATGATTCGTGATTAAGTACCCTTTTCCAAATAGAAGTATCGATCTCATCATGGAACATAATAACAGGAAGAAGCCAACTTCATCGTGGGAAGTATATTAGTAAAATTCCTTCTATAATTGTATATATCTATGTATATATTTAAGTCATCAAGACACAGTCCAAGAGAAGCCATCACTCAAGACGATGTTCGGGATGAAAAGACGACAGTCACCTGAGAAGATGGAGTAATCATCTCCTCCAACACCAGCGGGCTATAAAAGAATGTTAGACTTAAGAGGAAGGAAACTGGGTTTCTGCTTTTGCCTAATCGTCTAAACAAGACTAAAGGGTCCAGTCTTCCCTTCCATTGACCCATAACTTTAGAGAGAAATGACAGATTCATGATTTTTCGAAGGTGAGTTGCACAAAATGAAACGCAGTCTAGTTCAGAATTTGAACTCGAATAACTGTTTGTGGTTTCCCATAACGATGATTGTCAGGTTGTGTACGCTTCCTTATGCATGTATTTTTGTATGTATGTACGTATGGATTTAAGTAAGTTTGTTTCGAGACACTATTCCATTTGAACATGTCTAAAACAATACATCGAATTTATCATGATTTTGCTTCTTGTGAATTTTTCATACAGGCGTTGCAGCAAAGGAAGTTTTACTGGAATCTGAGTGACAGCAAATCACCTCAGGTCTCCAGGATTCTTTTCAGTATTCTGGCCAATCTTAATCCTGCTATATTTTTGATAGTCTCGATTCGTCCTTCGAATTCCAACTCCTCCAGCTCCCTTTCCATGCCTTTCCGGATCGTTCCAAGTTATGACCGTTACTCTTATGTCCCAAAGCCTTCTCAGTTCTCAGGAAAGCCTATTGTAATTGTCTATCTTCGCTCTTTCTTTTACTCATGGTCTGGGGTCTGCTGGGACGTCAAAGTCCACTAAACAATAGCTGTTTTATTATATATTACTAGGTCTGGTTTTCTGGGCATGATTATACTCGTCTCATCCACCAGGAAGAATTCAAATTTGTACATGTTCCATTCGACTGATTCCTACTGGATCACCTTCCCCATCTACTCGTATCTAGATTTAGGATATTCCCTTTTTGCTAGTTTGCTCCAGTGTCGTGAAAGACATTACTGTGTATTACTGAGATTGGAGATTACACAGAGAAAAGTGATAAAAATTATTCAAAATGTACAAGAAAACGGTTATAGCAAGAGATTAGAGAAATCAGGATTAGCTAGAATATGAGATGTTCTAATAAAAACTCTGTAAGTATTAAATGGGATTTCTAATTATGGTATACAAGTTTCCAAAATTTCTTAAACTAGAAATTTACTCTCATGACAGATTTACCAAATTAGTTCTACAAATCTATTCCATTTTTTCTCTTTACTTTTTGCAAAAAGAATTATATACATCTAAAATATTGTCTAATCAGAATAAAAAAAATCAATTGGATGATTACTCAAAAAAGGACAAGAAATAGAATGTATGATCTTATTTTTGGGAACTATGGGATGAATAATAGAAAAGAATTTCATCTGTATATACATCTTTTATTAATTATGTATACATCCTGTGCAAAGTTTGTAAGATTCATGTGAGGGTATAGTAAAAAGCTAAGATACCCAATAAGACAAAAAAACAAAACAAATAAGGATCATAAACCGTATGTGGGCAGAAAGAGTTAATACTTAGTTCTCCTGTATAAAGCGCGCACTATAAAACCTAGAAAGGTAATGCGTCTTATACTCAAATAAATACGATAGACTATTTGATTGAGCGCAAAGACTTCATATTGTAATCAAAAAAGGATCCTTATTCTTTAAGGTGGAAAATTTCAATGAAAGATTTTACTTTTCCACTAACAAATCGACAAATAGAAATCAAAATATCTTTAAAACAAATACGAAGAAACAGGGTTTTTGATTAACGGCGTCCTGTTGTCCCAAGGACAACTGAATATTTTGGGGGGACACCAAACCCTCTCACAAAGGAACTTCGAACGGATAAGTTAAATTGCAAATGTATGTGTTAAGAAATGCTTCTTTCTAAAATCTGTTGAATTGCCTAGATATGCTTGCAATTTTGCTTATGGTGATTATAGCCAGTTTTTAAGTTTAGGAACCTTTTTTTTTCTCTCAAAAAATATTGGCGCCACGACAGACATCTCCTTTGTAATTCATACGTAATCAATAATTTCAACTCTGAATTTTCGTGTCTGTAATTTTGTCTGAATATTCCGGCTGATGATGATTTAACTATCATTATATTTTGTAAATATATTCTTAGGAATCTTGTAGCTAGCGTGAGGGACGAAGAACTGCTTTTTGTTACCACGAGAAAAGTTCTCCAATGTTCGAGCCCACGTTCCTTTAAAGAATATCAGATGCTGATTTTCAAGAATATCTAGTAATTACTAATTAAAGAATAACTCAATCCAATTTTCGAAATATCTGTTTAGCTGAATTCAGATGGGCACACTATCTATCTATCTATCTATCTATTACCCAATGTTTTTACCAGCGAGTGTTAAGATTGAAGTGGTAGTTCAAGCATGTCGATGTAAAGCTATTTTCGTTCTACTTAGAATAACAATGTTATGTTGAAATTAAATGCAATCGTAAAGGAAATGAATGTTATATTTTCACTCAAAAGAAATAAATCCGAAGGGTTTTAAGCAGACTTACAGAATGTATCAGTCAATCCACTCGGGATTTATTAATTTCTTCGCTTATTTATAAAACTGAGGAAGGTTTGAAATTAGCTAAAAATAGGTTGATGATTAATCTACGATTCTAATTATTTAAAAATTTATTTTTACACATCTAAAAGGGAAAACCTTTCTTTAATCATTTTAGGCTCTGATCCTTCAATTTTTGCCCTGTAAATAAATCATTGTTGCCTTCAAATTGAAAGAAATTTTAAAAAGAATACGTAAACACCCAAAAGTCAACAAATACAAAAACACTGATACTAAAATTATAGTCTCTTGAGTTTATTTTTTGCAGAAACATTAACACTTTCCTTTAGTCTGGAAATCGGTTGATTTTCCTTAAATGTTACGATTTACTACGATTAACAGCGCAGTTTACATTGACGTATTGGAGAAAATATCACGTATAGAGTTCAATACGTGCACCAGTTTAAAAATGTGTGTATTGCCATCAGTAAACAGACGCCATATTTACATCGAGACAGCCTTGTTTAATGGCTTATATTGTTGCCTGATTCATCGTAGTAAGTGAGTTAAAGCTCTAGTCGTTCTTTTAGGTTCACTTTCAAACTAATACCTTTGCGAAAGGTATGAACAAGCTCATACACCAGCTATAAGCTAGATGACACCACTACTGTCATTTACAAAGTTTACTATGACATTAAATGAACCGGAAAAATTGATATGTTTTTAAGAAAGAAACCAAATAAAAACAAACCAAAGTTTACTATGACATTAAATGAACCGGAAAAATTGATATGTTTTTAAGAAAGAAACCAAATAAAAACAAACCAGACTCTATATTAATACACCATATGCCTTATATGGTTATGAATATTACTTTGTAATCTATAATGTCATCATCATCATCATCATCATCATCATGTCGCGCTGCCAGCATGGATCTCCCTGACGCTTACACACCACCCGTCTCTATAGTCCATCACATCAGGCAGGTCTTCAAGTCTACAACATGTATCGACACAGAGCTGTTGTATATAGGTTCTAGCTGGTCGTCCAGCCTTTGCACGTCCATGTGAAGGGGTCCACTGGTGTATATCACTTACGAGTTCGTCCTTACTTCTCCAGCAGTGTCCCGCGTGTCTAATTCGTCTAACTTGGATAGTTTTCGTGATGGTTGGTAGGCGGCCTTAGATCTGCTGCTTCGTGGGGTACTGTATCCAGGACTTGTTCAATATTGCTTGCAGCATTGTTGTGTAATTACCGTCAATCTTTTTGTCCATACGTTTAGTTAGTGTCCACGTAGTGCATGCATATAGCAATATGACCGCTTCTTGGAAAAATGCGTTTTATTTGTCGGTCAGTTCTGACTTCCTTATGACCGATAGCCTATCGATAGCTGTCTACGCCTATGCTAGAGTTCTAGAATGTATATGATTGTAAATGTATCGTATATCAATCTTCTGATGCATTACTTTCCGTCGAAGACGTCCAGAGTTTTATCAGCATATCTACATAGCATGACCATACTTAACCTAGATTAAAATCAGAACTGTCATTCAGTGTCATCAGCTGCAGTAGAAGCATCATCAGCAAATCATGCATATACTTGTTTCTCTATCTTTTCCTCCCTATTTCACTCCATCTCTCTCTCTCTCTCTCTCTATATATATATATATATATATATATATATATATATATATATATATATATATAAATAAAAATGTAAATGTTTGTTACTAACCGATAATCTCTAGTTTTATACCACTAATTGGTTTAAAATTTTCTGAGAGTATTTTAATCGAATTCAGGAGTGTTTTTTATATACTTATTATCCAAAAATATTACAATAAAAAAAAAAAATAATAAGTCGTTTTTCTCCGAGAAAAGCCGAACGCGAATTGTGAAGATTACTTCCGTTTTCCAAGAATGTTACACGTGATTTTTTTTTTTTTGCGTTCATTACTTTTCTTTCTTCTTTGGTTAACTTAAACAGAGACACTAAACTTTAAACCATATTTCGTTGGTTCAATAGTAAGTAAATTTCTTTTTATTCTAACGAATTGTTTACAAAATATTTTCTTTTCTTTTTTCAACATTCTTCAACGAAAGACATCCATTAAAAAGTTTTCTTTTTTAAACCGTTTTCCAAGAATTTTACATGAGAATTTTTTCTGCTTTAATCACTTTTCTTTCTTTTAATTGGTTTAAAATTTCATGAGAGTATTTTAGTCGAATACGGGCGTGTTTTTATATATTCAATATCCAAAAGTCTATATAAATGAAAATGTAAATGTTTGTTACTAACTGATAATCTCCAGTTTTATACCACTAATTGGTTTAAAATTTTCTGAGAGTATTTTATTCGAATACGGGCGTGTTTTCATATACTTAATATCCAAAAATATTACAATAATTAAAAAAAATATTTTTAATAAGTCGTTTTTTCCCCGAGAAAACCTGAACGCAAATTATTAAAGTAAACATCATTTTCGTTTTCCAAGAATTTTACACGTGGATTTTTTTTTCTGTCTTTATCACTTTTATTTCTTTTTTAGTTAATTTGCGCAATCATATGTTGCCTGTTCCAGAGTCGGCAATCCAGACAATCTCTTTATCTACACGGAAAATGGAACTACCAAGAATATTGTGTATCTACAAGTATTGGAAAATTAAATATATTACAAACATGCATTTTCTTTTTTTTTTTCCCCATTTAAACAAACTGAGCCACAGCAACGCATGACCAGGTACAGCTAGTATATATATATATATATATATATATATATATATATATATATATATATATATATATATATATATATATCGCCATCCGTCCCTATTGACCATAGCTCTTGATAGGTAATCTGCACGGCATCCGGTATCCACACTGAACTGATGTAATTTTTTTGTGAGGATTTTTCACACACACACACACGCGCGCAAATGCAAAAAGTTAGGTTTTTGCATAAAATATTATTATATGCTATTTCGGTATCGCAGGAGTAAAACCTAACATATTTGAAGGATAAACTAGAAGTTTCTTGATTTCTCACGTAGAACACACAATAATCAATTGGAAATATAAGAAAAAGTGGCTAATGAAGCATATCGATAATGTAAGGGGTTTTGTCACGTGTTAAGATGTGAGAATACATATCACTCACAAGAAATATATCATGTATGAAAAGAGAAATGAGAAGAGCCCAAATACACGCAAGTGAATGGTGGAATTAGGGGATAATTCTTAGTATTACAAACAATTACGAGGATCATTAAATAAGTTTCCTGACTTTTTTCGTATGGGCACTTTTATTGATAGTACATAAATGAAACTCTTGTCCTTGTCGACGTGATCTCCTCCGGCTGCAATGCACTTGTTGTACCGTTCCAACACCTTCTGGAAGACCTCACGGGAGTCCTCTTGTGTGAGCGTGTCAATGACCTTCGTCACAGCCTCTTTCATCTCCTCAATTATCTCATAACGACAGCCTCTGAGGTGAGGGAATAACCAAAAGTCACAGGGAGCAAGGTCTGGACTATAGGGAGCCTGAGGAACTGTCTTGATGTCCATATTGGTCAAAGAGTCTGTGACAAGGATGGAGTTGTGGACTAATGCATTGTCCTGGTGGAAATGCCACTGACCCGATTTGAAGAGTGCTGGCTTCTTCCCTAGTAATCTCTTCCTGAACTCCCTTAAAAACTCAACATAGTAACCCTAACCCTTAGCCCAATCAACTCTGGTGTATTGACTTCCATACTCCTCCCACACCTCTCATCATCCCTCACAGAACCCCTGCCTCCCTTGAAACTCTTATGCCACTACAAAACTGATTCTTTATTCATGCAAGATGGTCCAAAAGCAGTCTGAGGCATTCCATACGTTTCTGTGACAATTTTTCCACGTTTAAAACAGAATTTTATTGCATATCGTTCTTCTAAAGTATCAGATTGTATTTTTGAAATTCACCAGCTTTAGTAGAGTGTATTCCAATTGCTGCAGTAGCTGTTGATTTGAACCTGAAGTCATGAAAATTGTTCAGTCATCTCATAAGATGTATAGCAATTACATACTGAATTTTTAAGAGTCTATGACAATTTTAAATGCCCGTACAAAAAAAGGCTGGAAACTTATTGGAGGCACCACCTAGAAATGATTCAATTTAACATGAGTCATTCGCTTGCACACATTTAAATGGTTTAAGTCATTGCTATGTAAAGCAAATTATTCGATTTTGTATTAATCAGTTTTGCACACAGTTAAATGCTTTTATGTAAAGTAAATGATTAAATAGTTCTACTTGACGTTTAGATGGGACCCTAAAAGTACTACCACTTCGGTTCTGAGTAAACCTTGTAGTAATAGCAATGAAAGACTACTCCACATTCCCCAAAGCTCTAAGCCAAGAACCTTATCTTCAGGAAGTCTGGTGTCATATCCAGGACACTACATAAAGATATAGTCAGCGTATTCTACATCTTCAGCCGACTGGAATATAGTATGTTGAGTACCATTATTTACTGATCAAGATATTCAAGAATACGATAAAATAAGTCTGAGATTTTTTCTTCTTTTCTTCAGTATTAAGATTTTTTGATGATTACTAACTTTATATACTCATTATTCTAATATCATAAAAGGAGTTAGATAGCAACTATACTAGGATGCTGTGTGCTGTTTTAAACCGATCCTTGAAGTTGCAGTAAAGAAAACAACAACCATTCGGCAACCTTTATGTGATCTCTCAAGCCATCAAAGATGAACAAGACAAGAAGTGTACTGCTTGAGAAGCAAGGTATATTTGTCTCTGCCAACCACCAGACATGACTTGATGCAAGGTCAATGACCTGAAGGTCAATTATAGTGGGCATTAGAGGAGGGGAAGGTCGAGCACGAACCGAGGCTCGAGCCCTGTGGAACTATGCTTGTCATCGACCACTTAGTGCAATGTGGGCCTGATGAGCCTAGCTTGTCGTGGATCCAAATCTGGGTCCAGGCAAGTATGCTTGATTATAGCTTACACTGGACACCGAGGTACATTGCTATGCAAGGGTGACAAAGGTGTCACTGATGCAGCTCGCCACTCGAAGGTTGCTCAGCCGAAGCCGGGGCCCTTTGGCCTCAAGTCTGTTGGAGAAACAAGGAAAAACTAATAACGTTTTTCTTTGGATTCATACACATGAACAAACCAGTGTTGGTCGACCAACAAAAGCTCTGTCAACACTGGGTGCATAGAAGACGACTTACTTAGAGTGATGGCCGATATAGACTCATAATAGTCCATCCTGTTTTGCACGTTTTAATGATGTTGATGATCATGATGATGATTTGGCTTTGAAAATCAACATTCAAAAACCTATATTTTAATAAAGACTTAACATCTACCTCTTCCACCGGCCATATTGAAGGAGTGAGGTATTTCTCCCTGCTTCTGAATATAGTCAATGACAGAAGTTGTCAACAATCAATTAAATAAGTTTTCTTAACTTGATATATGCTCCAAAATCGTTTTCCAAAAGCTGACCACATTTCCCAGGCAGCAGGCCTGAATTAACTTCCGGGAAGATATGTCTGCAGAGCTCAAAAGAGATATATCGTCATTAGACGTGGTGATAAGATTTCCTTGCGTCTTGTGGGTTGGTTAATTAAGAGATTCTGACTAGCGCTTTTCTGTCTGAGCTCTGATCAGTGAGAAATCTGGACAAGTTGGAGAATTCGTCCAGATGTATTTGATCATTAACGCTCACCCTGTTAAAGATAACTCGCCGATAGCACAGTCACGTTTGATAAAGAACCAATATAGACAGAGTTGTTATTGTCCTATTATAGTTCAAAGCGCCCCAAAGATAAAACACTAACAGATAAATGAGTTGTTTACCAAGATTGTATTAATAAAGACAAGAAACGGACGCATCTAAGAGTTTTCAGAGAGATTTGATATCGATTGCTGTATATAGGTATTTACCAACCCCAACGCACAACAATAATGTGACACAAGGTCAATGTTTGTGAAAATTTAGTTGTGAAAATTTAGATTAAGAGTTTTACTTCTCCTAGACCACTTCCTATACCAAGTTTAAAGAAACCTTCATACTCTACTATTTAACCATATCTGAAAGGAGAATAGTCGGTTGGTTGGTTGGTTGGTTTAAATTTTATGAAAAATCAACGCTTGTGGGTTATTCAATACCAAATCGTTGAAGGCAATACTTTTTTTTGTTGTTGTTTAATTGCATACGAACCTTCTTAGGTTATTTAATGCCAAATCAATCCTTCTAGAAGAATACTATTGGAACTATTTAACCCACAGTCTTGGGGCTAAGGGGGTTCATACCTTTTCCAATAGTATTTGTCCAAGAGAACCTTAGAGTACGACTGGAGTTCGAACTTACTTACAACAATTCTGCAGTCCAACGCTTCAACCATTACAATACGAGGCCCCCACACCAATATTTTACATGCAACATTTTATTAAAAGTTAGAGCACATTTGTTTGCACACAGTTAAATAGTTTTATTTAACTTTAATAATTCTATTATCAAGAATTTCTATCTTATACGAACAATTTTCGCACAATTGTTTGCTTAAAATGATAATAATAAATAATAATAATCCTTAGTGAATAAATGACCAGTTCTAATTTACCCACAGATGGAACCCCTACAGTTTCCTCCCGTCATGGTCACAGTGGAATTGAAAGCGAAATGATTTAAGTGGTTCTCCCCATTCCAAAAATTCCAGGACATGAATCTCAGCATCAGATACAATTTAGAGTCAGACTCAGAATACTCAAAATGTTTTCTTCTCGGTGCAATTCAAAGTTCAGCCAACGTCTTCTAGCACCTTTATGATAAACAGGATCGGGAGTTTGTTTGTCACAAAGGCAATTTGAAGAATATATTTGGGACAATAAAATACGTTCTGGGGCTCAACATAACCAGCTGATTCCTCTGATCAGCTTTTTCCGATTCCCCATTTGCCTACTCAGCTACAGTTCTTGAGCATTACACCACGAGAGCCGCATATAATCGTGTACAGGTCAAATTATAGAGATGAATCTTTTGGCCAGTTCTGTCCAAGAAGCATACAATTCACTGGGTTTATCCTCTGTAGATGAGTAAGACCCAACCCGAAAAAAGGCGCTCTGCCTAGAACACTAGAATTAATATGAGGGTGTAGTGCCAATACTGGAGGTCTTGCGTGTGTACAGCACCCGTTCATTGCCATAAATCACAGGTTCAGTATTCTTCGGAGAGGCAGAATATATCATTTTGACCCACAGTCTCGATCGACAAAAGCAGAGCCACTCTAGGTATGAACATAACTAGGAGTCCACACTTCCCAGATCACCCGAACTAGATCTTTTCTATAATATGCAGCTTAGACTCATAACCATACAGCCTTTTTTGGTTGAGTGTTCCTCCTATACAGGGCTTACAGTCAGCGCCTGTTAACCCTCACCCAAAAAGCAATTGTATAATATGAAATTCTGTCACGGCAATTCCTTCGTCAGAGAGCTCAGCCCCCATGGGGGAGCATATATATATATATATATATATATATATATATATATATATATACACACAAATGTCAGTCTTTGAATGTATGTATATTGATACACTTACACATGTTTGCGAGATATAATTATAATACAATTATAATTGTATGATCATGAAATTAAATGATAAAAGAGATTATTGTAAGAATAAAAATGTGATTTATTATAAGAATTTAATCTATGATTTTATTATGACATTTGCAGATTTAGGGGTAGAAATCGTTTTGGTGAACGCAAACTAGTATTGAAACCCCCAAAATTCTACTTCCCTGATTTTCGTTTACCTAGTGTCAAATGCAACTCCACAATGTTCAGAATAGCTCACACGATTATTTGCACATCATGTGGGAAGTCCAAAAAATTATTTCTTTCTGACTGATCAACATTGATTTCACAATAAAAGGGTCGAATTGTCTATGAATTTAAGCTGATTGGATTACAAAAGCGTCAGATGGGCGATTTCTTTCGTTATTCAATTACATCTCTCCAAAGATTATTTATTCAGCTATGATTAATGGCTCAATTATTCCTTCTGGACGTCTGCTGAAAAAAATTCTAAATGATTGGCTGGAATTTCCCTGAAATATTTGTACATCGGCATTAAATAAATAATGGAAGGTCGCCTACTGTAGACACCTCATCAGTTTAGTTTAGAAAGTCAGTACAGTAACTTAAAATATCTCTGCGTTATATACCAAGTTGTTCATTCTCTCACCGTCTTGTCTCTGCGTTCGAGGAACCTGATGTAATTGCTCAATCATCGATGAAGTTAACCTTTAATTATATATATATATATATATATATATATATATATATATATATATATATATGTGTGTGTGTGTGTGTGTGTGTGTGTGAAGAATAGGTCTGCATTAAACTTGGTACTTTGTATTTTATCCTTCAAAACTTTGCTTAACGTGTTTCAGAATTTATAGTCATCTTCTGGAGGCTAATAATGGTTACGGTAGGGTCTTTTTTAGCAAAAAAACAAACAAACAAACAAAAGACTGGCATAACCCTCCTTAAGATGATTATAAGTCTGAAAAGCGCGTAGTACACAATTTAAAGAAATCAAATCTCAAGTAACAAATTCACTGGTTAACCAATTCATTTAAAATATTTACTTTCTCTCATTGGACAATATATATATATATATATATATATATATATATATATATATATATATATATATATATATATTATAAATTAGTTGGTTCAATTCATGAGAAAATAAACCGACACAGACATTTTTTTTTTTTTCATCATACAACGTGTGAAAGCACGTGCGATACCCTGGCCTCATCAGCCGCCAACCAGGGTGATAACACAGTTTCGGTAGCTCAAGGCGGTACTGCCACTCCTGGCGCTGCCGAGCAGCTTTTGCCACCGGATAGGGCATTTAAAAGAAATATATATCTATGTATACACAAGATCAACTAAAAGCGGACATTTCATTAGACGTTCGTTCATCTTCATTTTGGTGCAGTTTGTGATTTAAAAAAGTGTTTACTTACGGCAGTTAGATGTCATAGCAACCGTTTCTTGAGTTTGCGTAATTACACGAGAATGGTGGTTACACGTGTATAACATTCGTGTTGAAATCCTTTCTATATCCGTTATCTATTCGATTCGTTTTCTTTCATTTATGCGTTACTGCCCAAAAGCACTCGAGACAAACGTTATATATAATTCCGCTAAAAGATTTTATTTGTTGATCAATGGGCCCTCAAGATGGGTGGTGAGTAAAAAGAAAGCTCCTGGTCTAAGTTAGTCCAGGTAGGTATCTGATTACCCTTGGGCCACTAAATTCTTGGCTTGCAAAAAATGTCTCCAGGATGCTGATGGTCAGCAATGGGCTCTGAATACTGTGGGGGTAAACCTGACTCATAGGCCCATCAATCGATTTACATTCTCCGGCGGGAGAATTACGTTCTTCGCACCAGCGCGCCTTGTGGATTCGTGTTCCTCGCAAGCTGTTGAATTTTCTGCCGCAATCACACGTTGTAACCGGGTACATATCCAGATCGTTACCGTAGGACCAAGTAAGATATATATATATATATATATATATATATATATATATATATATATATATATGTGTGTGTGTGTGTGTGTGTGTGTGATGGGTAGCTGCGAAGGGATGGCTAAATTGATTGTCTGCATGTTTGACGTTCAGTAGCGCTGTTACGGTCTCTTTCGAAATACCCTCCAAAAACAATTAACGACGCCGACTACGCCGATGTCATAGCGCTTCAGGCAAATTCACCCACCCAAGCCAAAACCCTGCTACATAGTCTGCAACGAGCCGTTGCAAGCATTGGCCTCTATGTCAATGCTCACAAGACGGAATATATGTGCTTTAATCAAACAGGCGATATCTCCACACGAAACGGTTACTCTGAAACTAGTTGACAAGTTCACAAACCTAGGAAGCAGTGTCATATCAGCCGAGACAGACATCAACACGTGACTAGCAAAGGCGTGGACAGCTATCGATAGGTTATCGGTTATATGGAAGTTAGAACTGACCGATAAAATATAACGCAGCTTCTTCCAAGGAGCGGTCGTGTCGATGCTGCTATATGGATGCACTTCATGGACGCTAACTAAACGTATGGAGAAAAGGTTTGAATCCAAATACACAAGAACATTGAAAACAACATCGAGGCAGCACCCAAAAAAGCAGCAGCTGTACGACCACCTACAACCCATCACGAAAACTATCCAAGTTAGACGAACAAGACATGGGGGACACTACTGGAGATTTAAGAACAAGCTAATAAGTGATGTACTCCTTTGGACCCCAACACATGGACGAGCAAAGGCAAAACTACTAGTTCGAATCTACATACAGCAGCTCTGTGCCGATACGGGATGTAGCCCTGAAGACCTGCCGGAAGCTATGGACGATAGGGAGTGATGGTAAGAGAGGATCGGGGATAGCCGCGCTGATGGCGTGACAAGATAATGATAAAGGTATAGATCGCTCTATACTCACACATATGGGAAAATATTACCACTACTGGTCTTCTTCAAGAATGGCTTTGCCATTAAATAGCCCCAAAATATTGATATGCCATTAAAGAATATATATATATATATATATATATATATATATATATATATATATATATATATATATATAACGGCTGCCACTCGCATAATGCAAAGCTCTTCGAATGAATTGAGCACTCTGCTATCCGGTAGTGGAAACATGTAAACAAACGAAAGCTACTACATAACACCTTATAATTCACAAGCTGGCGTGGTTTCTTTGCTGGCTGAGTGGCATGATACAATGTCGAACGTAAATTTGGGTGGGTTTCGAACCCAGCTTCATGCGTCCAACGTGCCTTGCTACACTGAAGAGTTATGATTCAACGAAACAGCCTGTCTATGTATGGCAATATATATATATATATATATATATATATATATATATATATATATATATATATATATTATGCATTTTTCGAGATGGAAATAAGTATTCAATCACAGGTTAGTATAGCAAAACTTCAATTGTGAAAAAAAAATAAATGGAGATTAGGGTGCTATAACGAAAAAAAAAAAAGATCTGATCTTATATTATTCTAAAGAACATTTAAATAAAACAATGCAAACGTGTTTCATCACAAAGCTATTATAAAGGGTTCTAAGAAAATTTTACTTTCCACTGAATTTCTGCATATACACGTAACACAGTATCACTGTTTGATAAAGATGTGTCCACTATACAACGTAATTCTCTTTTTTTATTGAATGTTGTGTTGTCATGCGAATAAATGCACGTTGCGAGGTCAGCAGCGACTGTAATTTCGGTGAAACTATTTATTTGTCGTTTTGGGAGAAAAGAACTAAAATCACGAATAATTGTTTTTTGTGTTTGAATAATGCACTGTTTATTCTCTCACCTTTTTTTTTCTGAATTCATGGAATCGGAGAGAAATCGACAAGGGACACAAAGTGGTTGCTTATTTGTTACGTTTGAAACAAGTAACTTCCTGCATGTTTGATCTTCACTCGCAAACAACAAGTTTTGCACGTTCTCCACCCGCCGTAGAAAAGAAAAGGCAATACCGAATCACATGAAACATTATATATATAATTTGTGAGTATGTATTGGGCGATTTGTAGTCAACAATTATTTGTGTTAGGCCATACAACTTGTTGTTTTGCAATTATGTGCAAACAAAAAAGCTATAAGTAATTTAACAATATTTATATACTAATTATTCGGTTAGAAACAATATATATATATATATATATATATATATATATATATATATATATATATATATATATGTGTGTGTGTGTGTGTGTGTGTGTGTGTGTGTGTGTGTGTGTGTGTGTGTGTGTGAAAAGTTTGTAGTGGATAAACCACAGGGTTGATTTTTAATAAAATACCTACCAACCAATATATATATATATATATATATATATATATATATACATTGAGTTTCATAGAACACCACAACTCATATTGAAGCTACTGCAAGAAGGTAAATGAGGACTAGATTTTCACTAGGGCAACGGAAGAGAGAATCAACTGTGTTAACTCGGGCAGCGGTCACCATATGCTTATGGAACTTATCTAAATCATGCTTAGCAGAATTGAAAGGCATAATTAAATGAAATATGAATGTACGAACAAAACTGTGTATTTAAAATCTATTATCAAAGAATAATACGGTATAATAAAAACACCAACAGAAAATGCCATTCTTCTTCAATGTTTTCTGGCCTTTCGTACCAGAAGAAATGCATTAGTTTCCAGTAAGATAATCATGCAAAGATCTCCTGAAATTGTTTCGGCAGCATTTAGTCCTGCTTGAAGCAATGATTTCCACCTAATAACTAAAGTTAAGCATCAATTATCCACGTCAGTATTTAGACTGGTGACTAATTAAAAATTCTAACCCCTGTGAGCAATCTGTTTTTAAGAGACAACAAAAATTTGCATATAATATCATTATTGTTACTTAGTAAAAGAAAACTTTATTATATGAAGGTCATAGACTTCAGGCTAAAGCATTTTGTTTTTCTGATTTTGTTTCTTTTTGTGTGTTTTGTTTCTGTTTGATCATCTTCATTGTGAAACATGAAGCGTGATGCAAGGCCATTAATCAACCTACGAGGTTATAATGTCAAATAAAATAGGTCAAAATCCTCTACAACTGTATTTAATCAGATTTTCACTGGAATCCATTAAGTTGTAACGTCATCGAACTTTCGATGTTTTGATTATCATAATTATTGCATCTTTCCTGCAACGTTGATGAATCATCATTTAATTTTATTAACAATCATCCGGGGACGAACAGATTCATCTTCATCAAATATGCACATTTTATTAGCATCCATATGAATACAAAAATCGGTGTTTTTTCAATCTCTCTTTCTCTCTCTCTCTCTCTCTCTCTATAGATATATATATATACATATATATATATTTGAATATGTGTCTTTGCGCGCGCGCGCGCGTGTGTGTGTGTGTGTGTGTATGTACATATTTTAGTTTGAATATACGTTTGTGCTTGTGTGTGTATATAATTTGTTGGTTTGCATAAGTGCCAGTGTTGGTCTCTGTGATTATGTCAGTGTGAACTTGCGTATGTGCTACTGAATATGCTTGTCTGTGAGTGGTTTGTAGTTTGAATACGTCCCCATCTTTATGAGGTTGAGATTTTGTAGATAGATAGATTGATAGATAGATAAGCATATATGTTTATTGGATGGATTTATCTTTCATTCTGTCAGGTATTTTATCCACATATTTATTCTGTCCCATGCATGCACACTTACACACACACACACAAACACACTATATATATATATATATATATATATCATCATCATCATCATGTCAGGCTGGTAGCACGGATATCCCTGGCCCTCTCTCGCCACTCCTCCCTATCGTTCATCGCCTCAAGCAGGTCTTCTGGACAACATCCCGTATCCTCACATATCTGCTGAATGTATGTTCCTGCTGGTCGTCCTGCTTTTGCACGGCCATGTGTGGGGGTCCATGAGAGTACATCACTTATGAGTTCGTCCCTGCTTCTCCAGCAGCGTCCTGCATGTCTGGTTCGTTTAACTTGAATAGTCTTGGTGATAGGAGGCGTGGCCGTACAATTGGTGTCTTGTGGGGTTTTGCCGCCAGGACTTGTTCAAGATTGCTCAACTTGTACATTATAGACGCCAATTTATACATACACAACCCACCCATATATATATATATATATATATGTATATATATATATTTATATATATAACCGATAATATATATATATATATATATATATATATATATATATATATATATATATATATATATATATATATATATATCGGTGGGTTGTGTATGTATAAATTTCCTCGTTGTTCATAAACTCAATGTGCTTGCGTAAAGAATCATGACATAAACGTAGATTATATATATATATAAATATATATATATATATATGTGTGTGTGTGTGTGTGTGTGTGTGTGTGTGTGTGTGTGTGTGTGTGTGTGTGTGTGGTGATAAACTTGTATTAGTCGGTTTCACTTTTAATGAAAGTGCGTAAATATAACTAGATATATGTTAGGTGTTATATGTTGGGGTGTACATATCATTTATCCATCTACGCATGAGTACAGTCATAAACTGAATGTTATTACATTCAAAAATATTGATTGAATAATGCTTACCTACATACAAAATACACATACATTCACAAGCACTCATAATATATATATATATATATATATATATATATATATATATATATATATATATATATATATACGTATTTTAGTTTGTGAATATAATCTCAAAACTAAAGTAATTTACCTTCAATCTTCTTTAGAGCATCTAGATTCCTCTATATTTTTTTTTATCAGTGCATCTAAACAAATTCTTTCTGTTAAGTCAACCAAATACTTGAAACAAAACGATAAATGATCTCATGCTTTATAAATTCGCCCGCATACGCAAGCACCTACACAAAGAAATGAAAATACAGAGACGAACACATACATACATTAACTATAAAGCACATATATATACACAATCGCAACCACCTAAAGACGGGCGCATATTCAAACTACAAGACACCCACATACAAGCACAATCAGTAGCACATACTCATGTACACGCAGATATAATCACATAGACAAATATAGGCACTTATGCAAACTAACAAACCATATACACACAATCAGAAGAATATATTCAAACTAAAATACGTACACACACACACACACACACACACACACACATACACACACACACACACACACACACACATGATCAAATGAACCTACAGACAAACACATACACGAACGCACCAAGCAAGCACTGGCACGGGTACAAACTAACACACATCCAAACACTTACACACATGCATATGCCTGATCACAGGCACATATGAAAAATAATTAATAAATATTGAGACACATGCATATACATTAGCACACGGGTACATTGACACACAAACAGAAACACACATAAAAGTACAGGTACATATTCAAAATACCATAACACATGCACACACAATTATAGGTATTTATTCAAACTGATAAACACATACACATACACAAAAGCACATACCAAAGCATTGGTACACACAGAAAATAGCACACGCATAATCACACGCACCGTGTCATACACACTCCACACACCAGCAACCCCCGTATATATATATATATATATATATATATATATATATATATATATATATATATATATGTATGATCTGTTCACGAACAACATCTCTCAACTAGGTTCTGCTGATCATTACGCAGCTTATCGGTCATCTCTACGAATAAATAATGTTGCAAAGTATTCTCCTTTTTCCTCCCCTTTTTTCATGATGTTGTTATCTTTCTATATGTTTTTATTTTTTTCGAACTAATTTTTTCTTCGACTTTTTCTGCCCTGTTTCATTTTCATTCTATTATTCCACATCATGTATTGTTTGAAGAATTCACTTATGAGTTTGTGCCTTTCTCTAGCAGGAAACATTACGACTTATTTGATTATCTTTCGTCAGGAAATAAAGTACAAATCATACACGCACGTTCCCTTAACTTGCTAAATGTTCTAAAGCTGTTGTGTTCACACCAGAATACTCAGCGATTTACGATTCCCCTGAACAAAATTTGTATATCCAAGTTTGTATGTAATTTCTTCTCGTATTATTGGTAGTCGGTGTAGATATTTACACTTAATAGTTTTCTGAAATTTTCAGAAGAATTCTTTGATATTGACTTTGTTTTTAAACGCATTTCTCAATTTGTTTGAATAGAAGGCCTTCATTTCCCTTCGATAATAGGTTATTACTGGCCCCG
>OY757912.1:91540250-91545961 GCA_963585895.1 Sepioteuthis lessoniana
GACTGGCTTCTCTCTTCTGAAAGAATATAAAAAATAATTTGAGTTTAATTTTTTAATGCAATTTGTTCTGCTTTAATAATATTAGGTGAAATCAGATGTAATCTTTAAAATGTTTCAATAAATTGGCACAAGTACTTCAACCAGTTTTGTATGAATAAATATTAACTTACGTGATGGCCAAAATTCTTTTGATACCTACTTCTCTCACTTCAGGTTCATCAAATTTCACCATTGAAAATAAACCATTCTCCGGAAGTAATGCAAAGGCATTATACTGGAGTTTTTTTAATGTAATCCTTTGAACCTCAATTGGTTGCTTTTGTATCCTGTCAATCATATAGTAGATATAAATTTGCTGGTGATGGAACTTTTTTTATATCAAACCACCAAATAGCATAAACATTCACAATAATATTTATCAAAATATATAGTTTGGTCGAAAGATTCTATGGATATGCCCCACGAGTCCATAGGCACATGAGCCTAATGGCCAAAGTTAACCACCTTGTCTGGTTTAATGGACCAATATTCCACGATGCAAATCTAGGGTCCACCTTACCTCTAGAAATACCAACTGAATATTCATAGAGTAGTCTTTGGTCACTAGTAAGGCTATCCATATCTTTCATTCCAAAATGAAACTCCAAGGGATTCTCAACGGCTGAAAAAAATTTGGGGGGTAAATTAAGGGAATCATTTGCACATAATTTACCCAATGGACCATTGAATGTAGAGGGCTTTTGAATAGAGCTCTAAATGGAAGTTCATTTTGATGTAAGGAGCAACCAATAGGGTGAAGATTTTTTTTCTAAAAGAGTAACAAGTCCACCTTCACAGCCTGTATTTGCATTCGTGTTGTCAACAAGGACAGTCTTAATAGTGCTCAAACCTTTAAATTTCTCCAAAACATCAGCCACTTGCTTCGCAAGAACGGTACCAGTTGCACCCGTATCAGGAAGAACCCTGTGAGTCAAATATATACTCTCATTTGGTGTCTCCTTTGTGATTGTCAAGTGGCATTCAGGTCCTTTGGCTTTTTTCAGAATTTTACTTCCATTTTCCTCCACTGATTCCTTGTAGTGTAGTGTGTTTTTGTCTGTCCTCCCATCAACTCCTTTACAAAGAAGATTCTCCACATTTCATTATGCTTTTCATAGGCATTTGTTTTCACTTTAGCCTTTGCTCTATTTTACATTTATCCACATAGATATTATTTATATCTATATTAGGGATAAGAAGGCCCATAGCCCTCAAATCCAAGAGCAAGGCGTGGAAAGGCTTGCTCCAAGATTAGAAGATGTATCACCCTGACTAACTCAAGAGCATACCTTGGGATTTTTGTGAGGTTATAAGGCACTTGGAGAGGACTATATAGCTGTTTATAATCCTCTGTTTCATCACTTGGAGAAGATGAGTAAGAATGGGAAGAATCACCCTGAGCATATGATGTTGAAGCTATTGGTGGGGATATCTTCATACTTTTTTGTTGGCTTTTTTGTCAGAGGACAAGTGCAGATGATGTGTTTAGTCTGCAAATTTTCTTTGGTGCATTTGACATTAATAGTGTCACAACTTAAAATGGGTAGGTTGCATGAACATGATGATATATCAAACAATGTATCGAACTTTTCCTTCCAGAATTTTGTTTGGGCAGCAGGTAGATGTTTCCTATTTATTTGCTTTGACTTCTAAAAGTATAGAATTTTCACCTTGTTGACAACAGTAATTTCCTTTAACAAAGCCAAATGAGGGCTGACAGTCTTCCAAATATCTATCACGTCCTTCGCTATTAATTTCATCATCATCATCATATCGTGCTGGCAGCACGGATATCCCTGACCCTCTTTCGCCACTCCTCCCTATCGTTCATCGCCCTAGGTAGGTCTTCAGGACAACAACCTGTATCCTCACATAGCTGCTGAATGTACGTTCGTGCTGGTCGTCCTGCTTTTGCGCGGCCGTGTGTGGGGATCCATAAGAGTACATCTCTTATGAGTTCATCTCTGCTTCTCCAGCAATGTCCTGCATGTCTGGTTCGCCTAACTTGAATAGTTTTCGTGATAGGGGGCAGGTGGCCGTACAGTTGGTGTCTTGTTGGGTGTTGCCGCCAGGACTTGTTGAGGATTGCACGCAGCATTCTTGTGTAATTGCCATCTAGTTTCTTCTCCAGCCGTTTTGTTAGCGTCCATGTAGTGCATCCATATAGCAGTATCGATGTGACCGCTGCCTGGAAGAAACTGCGTTTCATTTTATCGGTTAGGTCTGATTTCCATATAGTCGATAGCCTATTGATAGCTGTCCATGCTTTCGTTAACCTCGTTTCGATGTCCTTTTCGGTTGATTCGACGCTGCTTCCTAGGTACGTGAATTTTGTCTACTAGTTTAAGAGGGGTTCCTTCTAGAGTGGAGATGTCCCCCGTTTGGTTATAGCACATATATTCCGTTTTATGTGCATTAACATGGAGGCCTATGCTTGCTGCTTTTCGTTCCAAACTATGCAGAAGTGTTTCGGCTTGGTCAGGTGTATTTGCCAGTATCGCTATGTCATCGGCGTAGTCGGCGTCGGTAATTGTTGTTGCGGGGTATCTTCTGCTTCTTTTCTTCGTCAGTTCGAAGCCATTCTCTTTGATTTGTCAATCGATGTTCTAAGTACGTAGTCTAGACAAATGATAAAGAGATACGGAGCCAGCGTGTCTCCTTGTAGTACTCCTGCTACTATGTCGAAGTATTCTGTTGTCTCCATCTGGTGTTCGTACTTTTACTTTAGTGTTTCTATAGAGAATCGTTATTGCCGCTACGGTTTCTTTAGGTATGCCGTACGCTAGTAGGATTTGTTCCATCTTTCCTCTGTGAATGGAGTCGAAAGCCTTGGTAAAGTCGACAAATATTAATGTCGCTTGTAGGTTCTTTGCCCGTACACCTTCAAGGATTCTGCGGATGGTTAATATTTGTGAGGTCGTAGATCTATTTCTTCGGAAGCCATTTTGGTTTATTCTAAGTATGTTGTCGATTTTGGGTTCTATTCTGTTTCGTAGTAGGGCATTGTAGATTTTGGCAGCTATGGATGTAAGTGTTATGCCTCGGTAGTTTTTGGCTAATCCGAGGTCCCCCTTTTTAGGGAAGGGGAGTATGGCATCCCTTCGTCCATCTATCTATCGGATTTTGATTGTATACTGCGTTGCAGTGTCGGAGCAGTATGTCGTCGAATTGTCTGGTCTTCCATACTTCCGGGGGAATTTCGTCCAGTCCTGCAGCTTTTCTATTTTTAATTTTTCTGAGAACCGAGTCGAGTTCTTCTTGTGTGAACGGTCCAAGTTTAATGTCTAATTGTTTGCTAATTATTCTGGTGATTGGTTCAGGCGTTATTTTTGGTGGGTTTCCAAGTAAGTTTTCGAAGTGCTGTTTCCACAGTTTTATTCTTTCTTGTTGGTTTGCTGCTTTAAGTTTTGCTTTGGCCGTGTTCTTTCTTCTGCTCACTTCGTTTATTGTTTGCCAGGCAATTCTAGATTGTCTATCTTCCACCGAGTCTCTAATCTTATCTATCTGATTTTGAATGTATTCTGTCTGTTCCTTTATATATATGCCTGTTAATTGATATTGTGCCGTTTTTAGTTTTAAGGCATTTGTGTTTGTTGGGTTTTTTCGATAGTTTTTGGAGGCTGTTTTCACTAGTGCACGTTTTTCTCTCACCGCTAAATTTTCCCATGGGACTCTATATTTAGTTTTAATTTTTGTTGGAATGTATTTTGCTGCTGCCTCGAGGTGTGCATTGACGAAATTTTCGTATTCGTCGTTTGGTGTACTTTTTTCCGTCTTTTCTTGTAGTGTTTCGAATCTGTTTCTTAATTCTAATACGTATTTATCTCTTACATCTTTGTTGTTTAATAGGGCCCAGTCATAGTGTTTGGTGGTCGCTGTTCGTTTGTCGTTTTTTCGTAGGCTTAACCGTATTTTCGCCGTGACTATTCGGTGATCGGTGGACACACCCTCAAAAGAGGAGTATGCCTCGCAATTCAATGCACTATTCTTCCATTTCTTGTTTATAAGGACGTAGTCTATCTGAGCTTTAGTATTGTTTCGCGTACGTGTATGTCCATAGTTTGCCCTCTCTTTTTTGGTAGTTTGTATTGAGGCATGCTAATCTATTTTCTATCATGAAATCTGTTAGATGTTGCCCATTTCTATTTGACGTGTTGTGGAGGCTGTTTTTGTTGTTTCCGTTTTTTCCCGATTTGTGCATTCATGTCTCCGCCAATGACTAACATGTTGTGTTTCGGGATGCTACGCACTAATGAGGATAACTCATCGTAGAAGGTGACTATTTCATTTTCTTCACTAACATTGGTGGGGCTGTAGCATGAGACGATTGTTGCTCTGGGGTTTCCGTTAAATGTAGCTACCATCATTCTAGGTTGTATTTTCTCTATGCTATTAAGCGTTTTTAGTGCTCTAGGTCCTATAAGCAATCCTACCCCTCCCACTGCGGCGTTGACAGAGTAACTCTGTCACTCTGTAACTCTAACTCTGTCAACGCTATTAATTTAGAAATACCAAAACAAGAGAAGTGGGATAAGTGTTCATTTAAAATAGCTGTATTGAATTATTTGTCGACAAGTTGGTGGCTCAGTTTTATCCAATGGTGATGGTAAACCTGAAAGTTTAATTGCACCTTTACTTCGAGCGGAAACACCAGTGTTTTTTCCAGCCATTTTTTTATTAAAATATCTGTAAAAAGAATATATATATATATATATATATATATATATTATATATATATATATATTATATATATATATATGTGTCAGAAAATACACGAAGATGTTTTAAAAAATTGTAAATAAATTTCGAAATTCATTCAAAAAATCAATAATGTTTACTTACCAAACAGCAGTACTGTAGAGTTTAATTACAAAATTAACTCGTAGACGACTTTTCACTTAAAAAAACACTAAATTTTAAATATAAATAAATACAATAATTATAAAATGTTTAAATGTATTAATAGTATGTCTACTTTGCGAAATATATATATTTGTGCTAATTATAAGAGTAAAAAACATAAACAAACCGAAGTATTAGGGAGAGATAATTACACCGGTGAAAGCCGAAAAAATATCCAGTAAATAAAACGATGTTTAGTAAGTCGCTATTTGTATTTTAAACTATACATCTTAATGTATTTTATTTTTGTTTTTGGTCTTTTAATTTAACATAATATGAAAATGGATAATAAACTTAAAAATATCAATTATTTAATAAATTTTATTATCTAATTTTCCTTTAGTCTCAGTTTTATTTTATGGATACAAGTTTCAGGCGTCGCCGATATCACGACTAAAATCACAAAATATTATGTCTTTAAATGCGATTTCGCCAAAAAAAATACAAAATTTTGGAAAAAAAATATTTCGTGGGCTAATTTCTGATGTTATTTTGCAACTTTCACCGCATTAATCTTTTTAGTTTCAAAATCGACCTACCATAATATATATATATATATATATATATATATATATATATATTGTTATCATGCTGGTGTATATAAATATATATATATATTATATATATATATATATAATATACACCAGCTGATAATAAGCATTTAAAATAAAAGTTTATGTATAGGTAGCAGTCAATTTCTTGTGAGATATATCCTTGCATTTCTTCATCAACGATAGTGTGCCGGCAAATTAAAATATTAATGATCCCCG
>OY757912.1:91553661-91593661 GCA_963585895.1 Sepioteuthis lessoniana
GATGTAAGGAGCAACCAATAGGGTGAAGATTTTTTTTCTAAAAGAGTAACAAGTCCACCTTCACAGCCTGTATTTGCATTCGTGTTGTCAACAAGGACAGTCTTAATAGTGCTCAAACCTTTAAATTTCTCCAAAACATCAGCCACTTGCTTCGCAAGAACGGTACCAGTTGCACCCGTATCAGAAGAACCCTGTGAGTCAATATATACTCTCATTTGGTGTCTCCTTTGTGATTGTCAAGTGGCATTCAGGTCCTTTGGCTTTTTCAGATTTTACTTCCATTTTCCTCCACTGATTCCTTGTAGTGTAGTGTGTTTTTTTCTGTCCTCCCATCAACTCCTATACAAAGAAGATTCTCCACATTTCATTATGCTTTTCATAGGCATTTGTTTTCACTTTAGCCTTTGCTCTATTTTACATTTATCCACATAGATATTATTTATATCTATATTAGGGATAAGAAGGCCCATAGCCCTCAAATCCAAGAGCAAGGCGTGGAAAGGCTTGCTCCAAGATTAGAAGATATATCACCCTGACTAACTCAAGAGCATACTTGGAATTTTTGTGAGGTTATAAGGCACTTGGAGAGGACTATATAGCTGTTTATAATCCTCTGTTTCATCACTTGGAGAAGATGAGTAAGAATGGGAAGAATCACCCTGAGCATATGATGTTGAAGCTATTGGTGGGGATATCTTCATACTTTTTTGTTGGCTTTTTTGTCAGAGGACAAGTGCAGATGATGTGTTTAGTCTGCAAATTTTCTTTGGTGCATTTGACATTAATAGTGTCACAACTTAAAATGGGTAGGTTGCATGACATGATGATATATCAAACAATGTATCGAACTTTTCCTTCCAGAATTTTGTTTGGGCAGCAGGTAGATGTTTCCTATTTATTTGCTTTGACTTCTAAAAGTATAGAATTTTCACCTTGTTGACAACACTAATTTCCTTTAACAAAGCCAAATGAGGGCTGACAGTCTCCCAAATATCTATCACGTCCTTCGCTATTAATTTAGAAATACCAAAACAAGAAAAGTGGGGATAAGTGTTCATTTAAAATAGCTGTATTGAATTATTTGTCGACAAGTTGGTAGCTCAGTTTTATCCAATGGTGATGGTAAACCTGAAAGTTTAATTGCACCTTTACTTCGAGCGGAAACACCAGTGTTTTTTCCAGCCATTTTTTTATTAAAATATCTGTAAAAAGAATATATATATATATATATATATATATATATATATATATATATATATATATATATATATATATTGTGTCAGAAAATACACGAAGATGTTTTTAAAAAATTGTAAATAAATTTCGAAATTCATTAAAAAAATCAATAATGTTTACTTACCAAACAGCAGTACTGTAGAGTTTAATTACAAAATTAACTCGTAGACCGATTTTTCACTTAAAAAAACACTAAATTTTAAAATATAAATGAATTACAAAATTATAAAATGTTTAAATGTATTAATAGTATGTCTACTTGCGAAATATATATATTTGTGCTAATTATAAGAGTAAAAAACATAAACAAACCGAAGTATTAGGGAGAGATAATTACCACCGGTGAAAGCCGAAAAAATATCCAGTAAATAAAACGATGTTTAGTCAGTCGCTATTTGTATTTTAAACTATACATCTTAATGTATTTATTTTTGTTTTTGGTCTTTAATTTAACATAATATGAAAATGGATAATAAACTTAAAAATATCAATTATTTAATAAATCTTATTATTTAATTTTCCTTTAGTCTCAGTTTTAATTTTATGGATACAAGTTTCAGGCGTCGCCGACATCACGACTAAAATCACAAAATATTATGTGTTTAAATGCGATTTCGCAAAAAAAATACAAAATTTTGGAAAAAAAATATTTCGTGGGCTAATTTCTGATGTTTATTTTGCAACTTTCACCGCATTAATCTTTTTATTTTCAAAATCGACCTACCATAATATATATATATATATATATATATATATATATATATATTGTTATCAGCTGGTGTATATATATATATATATATATATATACACCAGCTGATAATAAGCATTTAAAATAAAAGTTTATGTATAGTAGCAGTCAATTTCTGTGAGATATATCCTTGCATTTCTTCATCAACGCTAGTGTGCCGGCAAATTAAAAATATTAATGATCCCCGGACGAGCAGCCATTTAAAAGCGTATGGGAAATGGTGCATTTAAATATTGTTATCACCAAACAGGGAGTTTATTTTTGTGAAGACGGGCCAGCCTGGCAGTTGATCCCTAGCAGAATAAGTTCCAGTTAAGATTCCCTTTTTGGGCGTAGGGAAACTGGCAGATAATGTTGGGGTTAATTTGGGCTAGACTGACCACCGCTGGCAAGGGGTTTCCAAATTTCACGTTACACACTCACATACCAGACCACTACCTCTTCCTACCCCTAGGATAATGGAAGATATGGGCCTCTAGGTTTAGATATAATAATATTAATTATATTGTCACAATTCCGGTTTCCCGTATAATATTTATAAAGGACAGAATAGGACAATTTAGGCGAGAATAACAAGAGGCGAACGAAGCTGAAAAAGAGCATGCAATTGACAACTTGACAGGCAGATAACGCAATGAATACATTTCAACACATGGGGACATTAAAATATAACAAGGTTTTTACTACAAGCGGACACGTGTCGGCTATATTATCAGCGGATAATACATAAATACAAATGTCTTTCTTTCTTTTTCTTTTCTTTCTTCTTTCTTTAAATTGAGGGGAGAGAGAATATGTAATTGAAGTGTTTAGCTTTATGACGGGTTACTTCGGAGAGTATTTTCTATTTTAACAGGCTAGCGGGGTTTTATATATAGCTTTGGCTTGAAGGCATAGGTACACTTGTCCAAGATTCTTTCCGCTTTCCCCCGGTAATTTCTGCGGCAGTTTCAATATATCTTATCACCTCAACTACTGTCCTGAAAATCCGGTTCTGCTTCTTCGCCCGGAGTTTGACACGAGATTCGCCATATCTGTTCACGGCGACATCTGTCTTAAAAACTGATTCCTTATCCCTATTTGCGCAAAAAGGGTGCTACTTCCACTTTAGGGTTCTGGCCAATCATTTAGCCTCTTTCTTCTGTCAGGTGATTTGGTTTGGACTACTATCTCTTTCACCCGCTCACAGAGTTTAAACATCTGTTGACTTTCATTCTGACCTGATTTGTTACTTCGGTCGCGAGGAATTGATCAAAATTCCTTATTCCTCTTTTATTGGTCAGTCTTTGGCGGCCTACTAATTCAAACACGGTGCCCGTGGTGTAATGGTTATCGTCGCAGGATGTGTACACGGACACACGAGTTCAAATCCTAGACGAGTCTGATTGCATTGTTCACATAGCACAAATACCCTTGGGAAAAGTATGAATCCAAAAATTCTCCCTCAAGCTATGGGTAAATAGTAGGACAGACTAGGTTCTTCAGCCTTGGTGAGGCGACTAGTCTAGGAGAAGAAAAACTCTGAATTGAAACCTATTAAACTCCGCTTAAAATTGACCTTGTGTCATATCCCGCCCGAGCGGAGGGGTTGGTAAATAGGACTAATTCAAACACGGAGGAGTAGGGGAAGTTTCTTATTTCTCTCCTCTCAGTAGTAGAGCAACAACTTTTGGAATACATGTTTTAGATCATATTAGTGAGATTGATAGTTTGATTTTGTTTCTTTCGTTTAATCCTATGCTACACGTTGAGGATTTTTTAATGCTTAAGCCATTCTTGTTGAATATCCGTTATACTAATGACACTTAGCTGTTGAGATGAAATTTTTCATTACTTTCCAAGGGTTTTAGAGAAAAGGTGAAAGTGAAACGCGACTGGAGTACGAGGTAATTCATTTCGAGGTCAAAATGAATTAGAATTGGAAAAAGAAGTAAAGATATCTAGTTGAAATGTCCCCATAATTTTGTATACTTGTGACCAACTCATAAGTGGTACGTTAGCTCTCGTAAAAGAATCACATCAAGTAATTTAAAACTTGTCCCTGTCAATGGGACAGTGCTCGATAATGAGTAAAAATACCACTGAATAACTTCAAGTTAAACTTCAAGTGTTTCTCCATATAGCGGGAATCATTTAACTATAGTGCCCGTAGTGTAATGGTTATCGTCGCATGATATGGACACGGCAACATGAGTTCAAATCCTCGACCTGACTGATTGCATTTCACATAGCACTAATAACCTTGGGAAAGGTATGAATCCAATTATTCTCTCTCTAGCTATGGGTAAATAGTAGGCCAGACTAGGTTCTTCAGCTTTGGTGAGGCAACTAGTCTAGGAGAAGGAAAACTCTGAATTGAAACTTGTTAAACTCCGCCTAAAAATTGACCTTGTGCCATATCCTGCCCGAGGGGAGGAGTCTGCAAATATGATCTCTTAACTATGCAATATATATATATATATATATATATATCATCATCATTATCATGTCGTGCCACTTGCAGGGATATCCCTGACCCTCTCTCGTCACTTTTCCCTATCGTTCATCGCCTCTGGCAGGTCTTCAGGGCTACATCCCGTATCCTCACATAGCTGCTGAATGCGTGTTCGTGCTGGTCGTCCTGCTTTTGCCCAGCCATATGTGGGGGTCCATAGGAGTATATCACGTATGAGCTTGTCTCTGCTTCTCCAGCAGTGTCCTGCATGTCTGGTTCGTCTAACTTGAATAGTTTTCGTGATGGTGGGCAGGTGGCCGTAATTGGTGCATCGTGGGGTGTTGCTGCCAGGACTTGTTCAATATTGCTCGCAGCATTCTTGTTTAATTGCCGCCTAGCTTCTTCTCCAGCCATTTTATTAGCGTCCATGTAGTGCATCCAGATAGCAGTATCGATACGACAGCTGCCTGGAAGAAACTGCGTTTCATTTTATCGGCTAGGTCTGATTCCCATATGATTATATATATATATATATATATATATATATATATATATATATATATATATATAATGGTTAGGTTAGATGGATCCAAGAAACTAACACAATAGCAATATTTCAAGATATAAAAACACTTATGACGCAGAATTTTACGCATTAGATCTTCAGGTGACTATTTTCAACTATCTCAGTAGGCTACTAAATTCTTTGAAGACATAGTAATCTGAATGGGTGATGCAAAATTTAGGTCAGGTGGTTATTTAATCATTTCACGTGATTCAGTCTGGCGCCAAATTGCAAAGCTGAGGTTTAGCTTCGTGGCGACATTTTGACACCAACTTTTATTGAAAAGATGGCCGGGATTAGGAAAATTTATGATATGAAATTTTTTTTATTGGTGTAACTTGCATTATTTGGATCCTTCCTTATAATCATAGTCTCTCTTTCACACTAACCCTCTAAATTCTGGTTGTTCACTAAATTATCTCACTTTTTCTCCCTTTTGCTTTACCTCTCTCTCTCTCTCTCTCTCTCTGTATATATATATTTACTCATACTGAAGCTAGCGCACAAATACACACATACACACACATATGCCCACATACATATATATAGAGTGAGATAAAGAGAAAGAGAAAGAAAGAGAGATAGAGTGTGAGAGATCCATCTTTGCAATTATAACTTCTCTTTAATATAGACCTTTAGAATTCCAGTTTTTCATTTGATTGTTCCCCCCCTCTCTCCTTCTCTCTCTTTCACTCTCTCTCTCTCGTTATATCTTTTTGCATATCCACAAACCCACGCACATACACACTTACACAAACGCAAAGACACATACACACACATATGTATATACTCTGAGAGAGAGTGAGAGAGGGGAGAGAGAGAGAAAGAGAGAGAGGAATCCCTCATTGTAAACATATGCACTCTTTATTAGAGACGATTAGAATTCCGATTGTTCATAATATTATTTCTCTATCTTGCTTTCTTTCCTCTCTGTCTGTCTGTCTGTCTGTCTGTTTCTCTCATTGTCTATTTCCAACCTTTTCTCTTTCCACAATCAAAGACACGAACATGCGCATAAACACACACACACACACACACACACACACACACACACACACACACACATATATATATATATATATATATATATATATATATATATATATATATATATATATGCACACATAGATATTGACTATCGCCCATTAATACGAATACCCCTACTATATTTCTTCTGTAAACGGATAATTTTCTTCTGAACTAAATATAAATGTGTTTTATTATTTCTAAGACAAAATTACACTCTCAAACGGATATTATTAGGTGTGATTTATAATCAAATTCTGCAGCGTTGAAATATTGCAACGGGAACTATCATTGAAACACGTATGATACAAAAAAAAAATTGCACACATGCCAACTATTCTACTTATTGTTTGGCTGATTCAGATTCAGATTTTTGCTTTCATAATTTTATTGTAGTAATTTCTACTTTGGTTGAATGATGTCCTCATCAGATACTATTTTCGACCTGAAATGACTGAAATGTTGTGGCATACCGTAAAATCAACCCATCAACGTCTTTATTTTCATTATATTTTATTCCAATTTAGAATTCGACAGAAAATAATATTTTTTTAATTATTATTCAAAATTATTATTTTAATTAGCAGACTCTTATATAAATCAACTCTCTTCGACTTATATTCATGGGCTACATATTTATGCCGAAACCATTTCTTTGACCAATATTTTACTAAAACTGGGACATTTAAGTCGAAATTTACTAAGTGTTTTGCTTAGACGTGGCACAAGGCTGAATGAATTGGGCATCCTATGAGAATCGAACTCATTCTTGCCGGTTTGTTAATCAAGCTGGTTAACCATTACACTACTCGAGGTACCCGGGACTTTCAAGTTAAAAAAAAAAAAAACTCTTTTATTTCGTTTACATTTATAAGACTGTAATATTGTTAATGAAAGCTTACAAAACAGAACAGTTGGTTTTCTTGAACTGTAATTTTTTGTTTGATGGCATATCAACCTTTGTGGGTTATATTATGACAAATCTTCTCTTGCAGAAGAACATTTGTGGTAAAATCTAACCTATAGCTGGAAGATAAGGATCTTCATATATCTTCCAAGGTTTTAGATAAAAGTGGCACGCAGTCGTATGAATAAAGTTATAATCGCATACTGCAATGTCGAGGGTCAGCACATCAAAAACTGAGAAACGAAGATACGTTTCTCCAAAGAAGACAGATAAAAATGATGAAATAAAGAAAGATTATCGTAGCAGGGAGAGCATGGAGAAATTAAGATTGACTACTTCACTAGAAAGAAGAATAGGATGTGAGCTAATTGAAACATTTCATATAATCCATGGAATTATTTACTCATGGGAAACTTTTTTATTTTTTTATTTCAGCATTTATCCTCGAACAGGAGATTCCCAGTCATGGCGAATTTTCAAAACTAAACCAATTGGTTTCTTTTGCTAATCCTATTTACCCAACCCCTCCGCTCGGGCAGGATATGACACAAGGTCAATTTTTAAGCGGAGTTTAACAGGTTTGAATTCAGAGTTTTCCTTCTCCTAGACTAGTCGCCTCACCAAGGCTGAAGAACCTAGTCTGTCCTACTATTTACCCATAGCTGGAGGGAGAATATTTGGATTCATACCTTTCCCAAGGGTATTAGTGCTATGTGAAATGCAATCAGTCTCGTCCAGGATTTGAACTCGTGTCGCCGTGTCCATATCCTGCGACGATAACCATTACACCACGGGCACCTTTTCTTTTGCTAATAGAGTAAGATATGTTTGGGACAAATTTCCAAAAAAACATCAAAAACTAAACTAGTGTAAAAATAATCTGAACTGAAATGGATCATTTTAGAATTGATTGTAAGCAATTATTCATTATTAATTAAAAATTATGAGTGTATTTTGGTAATTATAAAGAGAAAGAATTTGATTTTAGATGCTGTATTAATAGTCTATATGTTCTGCGCAAAATTTTTTAAAAGGTTGGTGTTAGAAGATAGTAAAAAAGAGAGATACCCAAGGAGGCATGGCAATCAATTATTGACAGATTATATGTACAAGGTCACTAAATCTTAAGTATCAACACTTACTTGCATATTTCCCTTGATAAACAGTATACTTCCCAAGCAGCTTCTTAGCTTTATTACAGTTAGTTTTTAATTTAATAGTTTGAAGTTATGGATATTCATTTACTTGTGACACGCCTTATCTCACATAACTGAACGTTTTTTTGTTTTTTATTTTAAAACTACCAAACTAAATCCGTTTACAAAAAATGTAGGGGTATTTTCTAAGAGTGATAATGATGTTGTGTGAATAATAGATTGGCGAAATATCTGATTTGACACGTAGAGTAGATCGTTTAAAAAGATTCTACCCATTAAGGTGGCATTTACAATTATTGACAGTATGAGGTCAGTTAAAAGATAGGTTTTCATCGGACGAGAAATTCACGTGATTAAACGATTTTATAATATAGGATATTAATTGTAATGTTACTTAATTCAGAAGAGACCAAAGAAGCTAGCAATTATCTTGTTTTACATCCCAGGTTCAGGACTTGCAATTTGGTAAAAAGTAATCTTTGAAGAAGTTAAGTTATGCGCAGAGAAAAGAATATATCTATAAATATTTTCATCCACAGACTGACTGTTTCGTTGTATCAGAACTCTCCATTGTGGCTTGATTGGCAGATCGGTTTAAGCTGGGCTCGAAATCTGCCCAACTTTCAGTTAGACTTAGTATCTTACCGTTCATCCACAGGTGACATACGTCTGCTCCAGAATTATAATATAAAAAAAGCTTTGAAAGAGTGCTTATATATATATATATATATATATATATATATATATATATATATATATATATATATATATATATATATATATATATATATATATATACCCTTTTTTTTTCGGCGTAGGAGAGTTGACAATATTTTGGGAATATGATAGCAGCTCGAAAATCACAGTCAATAGATAATAATGAAAAGAACTTGAGGAACTTAGAAGAGATGGCACAACACTTGTTCATACAATATTCCAGAACGGTTAACTATATACGGAACGTAAGTTATTACTTACAGAATGAACCCTCAACACACAAACATATATTGATATATACTTTTATATATTCAGAGTGTGTCTGTAAGAGAAAGAGAGAGTGAGAGAGAGACAAAGAGAGAGAACATAAATAAATTTGCTCTCACTTTTTTTTTTTGAAAATAAGTTCTATTCTAAACGAAAGATTCCAGAACTTTTATTATTGTTATTATTAGCGGAATATTGTATTATAAAATAAATAAATTAGCCAATGTTAATAAACCAAACTACATTCCTGAAAAATTATGAATACACAGGACTACAAAAGTTAATAGGTTCTAAGTAAATATTTGTAAAATTTTACTTTTGCCTTGAGAAAAATCCCAGGTTTTTAGTCTTTTTCAACGTACTCTCATTTAGAACTCTGAAATTTATACGGAGACCCCTCACTTTTCTATAAATGCTTCAAGGCCACATCCGCATCTTTCATTATCTATTTTATAATATTCCCCATGGTGTGCCAATGGCGATCTAAATTTAAGACAAGTTATAAGATGAAAATAGTCAAATCTAAATTATAGGAAAGTTGGCAGCCCTCAACGATGTCCTCATCTGCGAACAATCTCTGCACTACTGTTGGTAGTTTGCGTGGTTGGGTTCTATGACATATTTTGGCAATTTTCTCCCAAAAGCTGTTAGTTAACACACACACACACACACACACACACACACACACACACACACACACACATATATATATATATATATATATATATATATATATATATATATATAGAATCTGTAAACAAAATGGTTTGTAGTTATTATTTTTAACGAAACACTGCACACTTGTTTTTCACACAGTTACATGGTTTCATCCATTGCTAATACTAGTAATTTATTTACTCACATGTTTTAAGTTTTCTTTTGTTGCACTAACAATTTAATGGTAGTAACTTTTTGTACTCAGTAATATGGTTCAAAAGTTTTATTTGATCTATATCTGGGAATCGAACAGGTAAAAGCTCTCAGGTCAGAATTTACTTACAATTAGGTGCATTGAAGTGATTCTCCACATTCCCAAAACTGCTGAACTGAAGCTTTACCATTAAGTGATTTAGTGTGATTTCCAGGACTCTTATTGGTAGGAGTTTTACCCCTCGGCAGAGATGCAGTCGGTGCATTCAATAACAGGTGAAAATATTGAGTCAATATTTTCAAATAACAATAAACAGGTTAAAAGTAAGTTGTGGGTAGAGTAAAAAATTTGCTGGAAATGAAAATCAGGGTTTTTCAGGTTGTGGATATTACAAAGAATATACAAAAAAATTAAAATTTGATATAAAGTAATCGATTAGTAACAAATTGTACGTTCTGAAAATGCTGGGCATCTTAATGACATATATTTACAGCTGTTGTTTAGGTCTTAATATAAATGGTTGGAAACAGACTGTTAAGAAATACTGTTAAAGCAAACGTTGGGAATACGGTGAAAAACTATCTTACGATCAATAATTTTTTGGGAATGCCTGAATCATTGGTCCACAACATTGTATTTAATTAATTAAGTAATTGCTTTTAACGGCTTGCCAAATCATCTTGAGTTATTTTATACCTAGAGTTTAGGTAATCGCGTTCAGTGTGCCTTCACATTATCATGTTTTGTGTAGTCGTTTCTTCAGGTTTTTTTTTTTGCACATTGCCTTATTGAATATGAATAATAGATAAGACCCAAACAAATAGAACCACCTCATGTCAGAGTGGACATGGAAGTGATGCCAGTAAAGAGGTACACCATATTCTCCAAATCTCAAGAACTCGAGCCTCACCAACAGATTCAATTAAACATGATACTTGTTTATCAATTTAAACTTTCTTGGTGTTTGCGAAGCTACAATGTCAGAAAATAACTGAGATAAATTGATTAGAATGGATATATTACAGTAATGCTTGTAAATCTTATATACTTCATATATAGTAAATAGTTAATCTCTGACGAAAGTACCAAGTCAGTTTTTGCAGAATCATAATAGATTTTTTTTTCTTTTATATTAACTGTATTATTTCACGCTTAGAGAGATCCCATCATATAGGTCTACCAAAGGTGATCGTGCCTGAGGATTCAAGGTATTTTTTCAACGGAGTAAAACTTAGATTTTTCATTCTCCTAGGCTGGTTGTCTTCCGTACACTAAAGAACTACCATCATCCCGTAAATTTTGGGGGAGTGATGAATTCGTGCCTTTCCCAAGTGCATCAACGCAAAGTTAAATGCGAGTAGCTTTTTCCAAGATTTGAACTCTTGTAACCAATTTCATTTCCTTTGCCGATAACTGTTGCACTAATCGCGCCTCCAATACATTTAAATCCGTAATTTTAGGCTTAGCATGATCACGTAATATACTATTACTACTGTTAATGATAATTCCTTGGATAGCTTTTGACAAAGATTTCTGTGCTCTCGTATGCTGTTTGAATGAACTGTGTACTTGACGGTTTTCTAATTTTTCAGCTTACTTACACCGTCTCTGGAAGTAAGTATTGACCAAATCCATCTCCCACAAGCAACACGTGGCCTAAGGTCAATTTTTAAGCTGATTAAGGCTGGTTTGAATTCAGAGTTTTTCCTCTTCTTGGCTCCTTACTTAACCAAGGCTTAAAAACAGTCTCTTGTACTATGTATCCATTGCTGGAACGAGAGAAGAGATAGACACATGCTTTTATCAAGGGAATTAGCGTGAAGGGAAACAGAAACAGGTTCATTCATGATCTGAACTCGGGTCGCCTAATCCATTTCCAATAGTGATAACCGTTTCACTATGAGCGGCTGAAATTTAGGAAAATGTAATTTTATGATTATAATTTATATTATTTATATAGATTGTATTCGACCGTTTTCTTAATTTTGTGAGCTTAAGCTATCGCTAAAAGGTACATGTTATATTATTTTTCTCTTTGCTTACTTCAAAAAGTTGGCTTTAAAGATCCTATTACCGTAGTCAAGCACATGCTTTTCTTTCTTCTTATTTGTTTCTTAAATCTTTTAAAACCGAATCTTGCTATTATCAATTGCTAATTTAAAAAAAAAATGAATATGAGTCTGTAACTTTCTTTTTTCTTTTCTTTTTTCTGTTTGCATCGTGATTCATTTCATTTTCTTTCGTTTCTTTCATACTTTTCCAGTTTTCTTTTCTCCAGAATTTTCCATGTTGTTTTTGTTTGTTTTGTAAGCTCTCTTTGTTTTCCATATTCAATTTAACTGTTGTAGATTTAATTGTCTTTTATTTTGTTTTCAATTGGCAATTTTCCTTCATACACATTAGTAGATAAATTCTCACCCGACTTACTTTAATCATTAAATTTCATCTGTTTGTTTTCTCAATTATCAACGTTATTTTGAAAGCGTTCATTATCTTTACATAATTATTGAAATCTGTTGATTATAGGAATCCAATTCAATAACTGTCTTTCAGTTGCTCATTATCTCTGTTACGCAAGGTGAAGGTTTTTATAGTTCATTATGCTGTAGTTAAAAGTGTTTACCTTATTTAACAGCATATAATGTGACCTCTATTTAATACGCATATAACATTAAACATAAGAAATGAATATACTTTATTTTTATGTATCATGGGGCATGTCTTTGTTATTAAATACGTAAGAATACGTTGTTTTAGGTAGAAATGTTCCAAGAGTCTCGACTGAGAAATCAGTAGCAAAAAGCATATGATATATACTAGGTATATACAATAATTTTCATTTTATGTTCGAAAGTGGAATCAGAGTTTGGGGAGTGCCCATGGTGTATGAGCAAACATGGTAGAGGGCGGTATCATTGTGAGTTCGAACTCTAGTCGCGCAGGAACGTTCACTTTCGAACTAATACTCTTAAGAAATATATTAAATAGAATTTAACTGTCCCAACCCAGATGAGTGTATAATAGTACCATTGGGGCACTTCTATAACCTAGGGTTTGGCAATAAAATAACTGTAATATACAGGTCCAAAAATACGACCAAGATACCGATGTGTGAAATATACATAGGGAATCCCGAAATACACGAAATTGGTTCTGGTACGAAACTTTTATTTACTTTTTGAGTTATGTTTTTTTCAACATGAGGAGAGAGAGACACAATTTCTTTCTATGCTGACTTTTCCATCTGACCTTATCACGTGCCGCAAACTACTGGTCTGGCCTCGGCGAGTTTCGTCCAAGCCCAAATCTCAACTCACTGACTTTTCTCAAATCTCAGCCCACGCTTCGGGTGCAGGACGTCATTCACATACCCCGGTCAAATTTTCCATCTGGGATTTTTATTTTGACATCTGTGAACGGCACATTTTCCCCGCGTGCGCGTCAACACCTGCGGTCAAGTTTGCACCTAACTAACCCATGCACTGAGCTGAAAGTTTATCAGCCTAACTAGACCCAAAGGCAAGATATATAAAACGAAATCCATCGGCCATTATATTACATAACACCCAAAGGTTGATATTCCATTATATAAAGAAACCAAGTTTCTTTCCTTTTATTAGTTTTAAGATGGTTTTTTTTTTGTAATTTTTGTAGCCTCTTTCATTGAAATTAAAATATAGCATAATAAGAAAAGATTACCTGAACACGAGTTTACGGCCTTCAATCTCTTTTCCACTGCGCTTGATGTAACATGATACGCTTTATCTAGAACTCTCTGACCTGTTGTGTGAGATAACCATTTAAGCGTAAAAAGCATGGAAGGATGTTCAGTGGACCCTAGTAATGAAGTAAAGGAATTCGAATTCCCACCACGCTTTACGTTTACTTTTAAACTAATACGAGTGAGAAAGTGATGAAATCCCTTACGTTCCACTTTAAGCTAAAGTTTAAATAGTACCATTACCGTTCTTTTACAAGAATGATACAGCATTAATTAAGCAGTTGGTACTATTTACCCAACTCCTCCGCTCGGGCAGGATATGACACAAGGTCAATTTTTAAGCGGAGTTTAACAGATTTGAATTCAGAGTTTTCCTTCTCCTAGACTAGTTGCCTCACCAAGGCTATTTACCCGTAGCTGGAGGGAGAATATTTTGGATTCATACCTTTCCCAAGGGTATTAGTGATATGTGAAATGCAATCAGTCTCGTCCAGGATTTGAACTCGAGTCGCCGTGTTCATTTCCTACGACGATAACGACTACACCACGGGCACCTCCGAAAATTAAATAAGCAGTTGGTATCCCATTAAAAAACCTGAATCAAATGCAATAAATCGAAAAAAGAAGAAGATAACACCTTGGGTCCATTGTTTATATCTTTTGACTTCCACAGTTTAGAGATTGTGTAGCGTAAGCATAGGTTTAAGTAGCAAGCAGGGACAGGTATGTCACGTAGTCTTTCTGGCATATGTTGAACGGAGCGAAGGTTTTAAACAGAAAAACAAGACGGGCACTCAAGTATTTTTTCTTTAGGTTTTATAGTTGGCTCTCTACCGTGAGTTGTCCGATGAGAGAGAGAGAGAGACAGACAGACAGACAGAGAGAGAGATCGGTTACTATTCTCTATTTAAAAGCGTGTGGCTTCACTTTGAACAAAATTTTGGCCGGACGTCCTTTCTCGCCGGCTATTTGAGTTCTCCTGTACAAGTCCGGTTCACCACCTTATTTCCGCCTGTCGTGACAGGAGAAGGAACATATGTTTCCGGTGGTTCCGTGCAAGCTCAGATTTTGAAGACCTATTTTGTTTTCTTGCCATTTTTAATTACCATATTCATTCACCTGTGACAGGCTGTGCAACAACGAGTGTTTTTGGCCTGACTAACTCACAAGCCGTTCGTACACTGTCTGCTTTTTCTCATTTATTTTACAATTTCAATTTTTCTATGGGTCGTGCAGTTACGTTACAATTGAAGGGAGTGAAAATAAAACAACGAAATGATTTAAGACTAAAAATCAAGTCGTTTTTCTTTTAATGCTTTTTTTTTGCATATGACAAATACCCTCACATACATAGCAGTCCGCTGCCGAGCTTGCTACAGACATTCATTTGGATGATAACACCTAAGATGTTCATTTGGTGCTAACGCCACAAATGACCACCTCACACTAAAACAAAGAAAGGAAAATAAACTTTCATTCCTAGAGTATGACTTCGATAATATCAAGTTTTTCTTTCGATGACAATAAATCAATCATTTGGCAATATTTCCAGACGGATAATTTAACGCTTCCTCCCCACAAAAAGAAGGAAATTGAAAGGTGATCCTCTTCAGTTGTTTTTATTTATTCATTTATTTATTTATTTTTATTGTTTTTAATTTTGTTTTTTGAAAACGTTTTTGTGTGAGTGGAAATTATTTCTTTTTAAATCTTCAAAAGCTCTTGCAGAACTTTTAAAGCCTCCCTTCTAAATAAGGAATATCATCGACTTCGCCGACAGATGTTGGATTGTTAGTGTTACATAGGAAAACTTGAAACCCATGAGCCAAAAAAAAATATGTGTTAGCAATACGTGTAACCATTCAACTAAATGAGCTAATAATTGTTTAAAATGTTACCTTCAAGTAATTCTTTTAGAAAAAATGTACATATCCAGTAAGAATGTTCCTTATATTCTACCTGTATAGCATTCAACTCCCTTTTATACCAATGATCTATGATAGTTGTGATAATTGTGTCACTTCTATTTTGGAAAAAGTAAAGGATTTTAATTAACATTAAGAGTTACCTTTAAATTCATACACATTGAGAAATTACTGATTTGATGATAAGTTTTTTTTAACAAAAGGAATAGTCTTAATATTTAACGGAAGCTTTTCTAGAATATATACGGTTAATCCGTATTTGTCTTTTTTCTCTCTAAGACGTCTATCATTATAATTATTGGGAAGGTTGTTGAAAAAGAACTATGACTGATCACCCAAGAGAATTTATCTCCCATAGATACCTGACCTATCAAGATAATAGCTGCAGAATCTAATTACCGTCCTTGTCAACACTGACTCAGACTAATCCGGATATCTGTGAAGTATCAAATGCTATTTTCTTTATACAATGAGACCAGTAACTCAGACATTAATCATCATTATCATCATCATCAAGTCATGGTAATAAAATGAAGCTGCGTCTCTATTCTCTCTCTTACACACACACACACACACTCTCTCTCTTTCTCTCTCTCTCTCTCTCTCTCTCTCTCTCTCTCGTCAACCATCCCATTATTCATTGCTCCTGGCAAGTCCTCTACTGCATCTATGTTTGCTTATAGCTGATTCATGAAAGTCCGTGCTGGTGGGCTAGCACTGGTGCGTACATGTGCAGGAGTGCATTAGAAAATGTCACGATTTCGTCCGCACGTCCCCAAGAGTGCCCAGCATATCTCGTTCAACTTCTTTTGAAGTTTTGTGAGATGGGAAGTCAGTAGAGATACAGCTGTAATTTTATGTAGTGCTATTTCCAGGATTTGTTTAAAAAGTACGTAGCATACTTGAATAGTTTCCATATAAATTTTTCTCCCTGCTTTTTGTTGGAGTAGTACTGACAAAGCCACAGGTTGGAAGAAATCCTATTTTATTTAATCAGAGATCATGCCACAACCCGTTTAAAAATAAAATTACCTATAAATCATTCTCTTAAAAATTGCACACACACACACACACACACACACACACACACACACACACACATATATATATATATATATATATATATATATATATATGATCATGTCATTCTGCTAGACCGGATTTCAATGATTCTCTCCCGCCACTCATCTCTATTGTCCATGGCTCCCGCGATGTATCGCCACGGAGCTGTTGTACATCGGTTCTAGCTGGTCATTCAACCTTTACTCGTTAATTTAAACGGGTTCATCATCGCTTATGAGTTCGTCCTTACTTCTCCAGCAGTGACCCATATGTTTGATTCAACTAAGTTGAATGATTTTCGTGATGGGGGGTAGGTGGCTGTACAGTTGCTGTTTTACTGGGTGTTGCCTACAGGACGTGTTCAATACAGCGCTCAGCACTCTTGTGTAATTGCCATCAAGATTTTTTCTACATACGCTTAGTCAGCGTACACGTGGTGCATCCATATAACAGTATTGACATGGTGGCTGCTTGAAAAAATATATTGCATCATATTACCCACTATATCTCATAAAACGCCACCAAATCAAATCAATCATGTCTTTGGTCTATCAGCAGGGCTAAGAATACATTGATCTTATCCCATACAGATTGTCAAGACCCTTCTTTCATCTCTCTAAAAGGGCTATCCAGGGTATGATATTGATATGCCACTTAGGGAGATCTAGTGGGTATAGAGTTGGTGGGTTAGCATAGTTGGTTATTACTCTTAGGTCCACTCGGGCACATAGAAATAGTGGTAGCTTTCACGGTTTCATTTATGGGTCTAATCTGTTTGTCTAAAAATTTGATAGGCCCATGGCAAATAGCCCAGTTAGCTAGTGTGACATATTGGCCCGCTGGACAAACAACGAAAAACACGTAGATATATAAACTTATAATTTATATTTTTATACTTCGACGGTGACGTTTGTGAAGTAGGAATACAGTCAGAGAGAGTCTGCACATATCCTTCTTCTGTGGTGGGGACTCTATGTGTGTATTAAAGCGACGGCCGGAGAACATACATGACATGTTTGCTTGAGTGACCTTTTGCTTGAGATACCAGTGGACTTCTTCCCTTCGCTTGAGTGACTTCATCCAAATTTGCAGTCCTTATACTGTATTTTCAATTCCCATGTTAAAATATGAACATCCTATTCGCCTCACGTATTTTTCTGCTTGTGGCAGGTTATCGGAACTTACATACTTCCGTCGGTCACTTTATCCATAGGCAATGAATCATATTCTCTTTCCTGTGAAACCACTTTGTTGATGTTCTCGTGCGACTGCATTGAATCTGCTAAGTTCATCATCGCCAGCTAAGCTAATATATTTCACTGGGGCTAAAAAATATACCGACTGCATCTCTGCAGAAGGGTAAGAACACTTCAACGAGTGTCCTGATATGACACTAAACATTCTGACGGTGATGCTCTTCATTGATATTGCTCCCAGATCCACTCTGGACTAGAGTAGTAGTACCTGATACGGTCCTATCTATTGGTCAAATAGAACTGTTAAAGTTAAAACAAATGACAAAACTGAACAGTTAGAAATTGAACCGTTTGTTTGATCATTGAGGTTAAACAAATGACTGATGTTTAATATAATTGTTAGTGATTTGTTGTAATATTTATAATCATTTAACTTTGTTGGCTCAAACTGAATTTAATTGTTCAAAATAGACTTTCTTCATGCTTCAACTTTGTTTATCTACAAAATGTGTTTACAAATCATATATTTAATGTATATGTAAAAACAGAAATGAGCATTAAATAAGCAACAATTTTTAATATGCCATGAAATCCAAACTAAACAACTAAAAAGAAACTTCTTCAGAAACAGTTACAGAAAAATGCAAATGTGATCGTAGAATGAATATGATCCTTTAACATCGAGACCAGCTTCGTTGGCTCGGACATTACCATGCACCATTTGCATCTCTCTATAGGGGTAAGTTCCCCATCAATGAGTGTCCTGTATATGACACCAAACCACCTGATGAGGAGCTTACGAATCTGGAGCTTTGGGGAATATTGGGTACCACTTCTTTGCCAGTACTTACAGGTCCACACTAACCCGGAGTTGTAGTTCCTGTTATGTTTCAATCCATCTGTTAAAACTTTTTAACCCTTTAACTATGTGCAAATAATTTAAAACAGGTCTATCAATACATAAATGGGACACTAACTGTTACTACTGCTCCAAGTCAGAGTAATAGCAACAATGGTATACTCCATACACTCCCCAGAGATCTAGAATTAGAGATGCACCATCAGATGATGCTTAGTGTTATACTCGAAACACCAACTTTTCTGACTGGAATAAAGTCAGCCAATTCTAAGCAGCACCGACGAACCAATGATTTCACGTGTGGTACTGTAAATCGTTTAAAATTGCAAAATATCATATCACTGAATCTAAAAGACTAGATTATTCTTTTAAATGAAACCAAACGTCAAAAGGAATTCGAACTCTTGCCCAATTGAAAAATATTGGATATCGATTCTAGTTATCATCAACAGTTGGAAGAATAATTGACTGATTCACGAAAAAAAAGTTAAACAATTTGATAAAAAAATTGTTCAGATTAAGAACGAAATTATATTAATATCATGGGCGTCCCCTGTGATAATTAAAAAGTATTAATTGAAAACGACACCTTAATTTAGGCTTCATTCTCCCTTTAATTAATATTGAATTGGATTTTGTCATATTTCTGTTTTTATTTCTATTAGTTTGAAACCCTGTTGAAACAGCAACCCGTTACTTAATCACATTATTTTTCCATTTCACTTAGTTTTAATTTTTACTTTTTATTTATTGTATTTTGATTTTTTTTTTCACCCAAGCCATGATTAAAAGACCCGAATCCACGTTTAACTGCGATGGAGTAGTAGTCTTTATAATTCGTAAGGATTCACTAACATTACAACAAAAATGAATGTGAAATATAATAAAGACATAATGGGTAAACGAATGTATAAAGTTCCGTGAGATTAAGACGATTTTACAAAAGTGTGATTAAGTGGAAAATGCTTTGAATGGGAAAAATAAAAACTTACGTTCAGATCATGGGGAAGAAGTTGTGTGTGTGTGTGTGTGTGAGAGAGAGAGAGAGAGACAGAGAGAGAGAAAGAGAGAGAAAGAGAGAATTGAAAATTGAAAAAAAAGGCAGGGAGAAATACCCAAATAATTGTCAGTATAGTAAATGATGGGAAAGAGAAAGCTGAAAAGAAAAAGATCCATTCAAGTATGATGAGGGAGGAGATGCGACAAGAAGATAAAACTGGGGAGATTTATAGCCCCAAATCAATGGGAAAATGACAATAGCCGTTTGAGTCAAATGTGAACACAAGGTATTTAAAAGTTAGCCGAACACAAGGAATAACATTAAAGAAGAAGAAGAAGAAGAAGAAGAAGAAGAAGAAGAAGAAGAAGAAGAAGAAGAAGAATTTAATCCGAATAACTTCGGATGAATATTAAACGAAAGAAAAATTTGGAAACCAAAGAAAAGCAAGATACAGAATCTAGATATCTAAAAGTCTTTCTTCCTATCTATAATGATAATGCATATATATATATATATATATATATATATATATATATATATATAAAGCAATGTATTATATAATTGTTATATTGATATACATTTATCATCAAAATCTGTGATAGATTATCTATCTCTACCATATATATATATATATATATATATATATATATATATATATATATATACGAGGATCATTGAATAAGTTCCCACACGTTTTACGTATGGGCACTTTTATTGATAGTACACACATGAAAATCTAGTCCCCTTCGACGTAATCTCCTCCGGCTGCAATGCACTTGTTGTACCGTTCCAACAACTACTGGAAGGCCCCTTGGAAGTCCTCTTGTGTGAGCGTGACAATGACCTTCGTCACAGCCTCTTTCATCTCCTCAATTGTCTCATAACGACTGCCTCAGAGCTCAATGAATAAGCAAAAGTCACAGGGAGCAAGGTCTGGACTATAGGGAGCCTGAGGAACTGTTTTGATGCCCATCAAGTCTGTGACAAGGATGGAGTTGTGGACGGGTGTATTGTCCTGGTGGAAATGCCACTGAGCTGATTTGAATAATGCTGGACTCTTACGTGGGAATCTTTAACTGAACTCCCTAAAAAACCTCAGCATTGTAACCCTAACCCTAACCCTTTGGCTAATCAACTCTGGTGTATTGACTTCCTTACTCCTCCCACACTTCTCATCATCCCTCACAGACTCCCTGCCTTACTTGAATCTCTTATGCCACTCAAAAACTGCAAGATGGTCAAAAAGCAGTCTAAAGCATTTCGTTCGTTTCTGTGGCATTTTTTCCAAGTTTAAAACAAAATTTTATTGCGCATCATTCTTCTAAAGTGTCCTCACATCCAGATTATTTTTTGACATATTCTAAACATATACATGGTTTCAAGTAACTATTAAGACATTGCACTTTTCACTCTCTCGCACTTCATTTACTTTTTTAAGAATATTCTTCTCAATTACTTTTTCGTATACATTCCGTTCTAATTCTGATAATTCATGTTTGGTTTATTTAAATGCATATCAACCTTGTTTTGTAAAATTTCTAATCAAAATGCTATTAATTTCTAAAAGTTTAATTATAATACTAAATATTTCAGGATTTTCTACATAATTTAGGAGAAAATGTTTTAATTCTGATCTGTCTGAATTGTATAGTATTAGCTGTACGATAAAATTATTTAACCAATAATTAAAATGCCCTATTTCTTCATTTTTTATCGTTTATTTCAAAATTTGATTTTGAAGGTTATATGATCCTAATTGGGACATAAAAATAAGGGATGTGTTTAATTTTTAAAAATCTATATCAGATTATGGTTGGTCATAATGTCTCTTAAAAATTTACTAATATTAACAGAACTTGGGATGAAGGACAAATTGATTATCGGAGCGTACATAATGGTTTCAGAAAATTCATAGACAGAGCAAGAATTTTTAAGATCAAACATATTAAGTACATTCATCGGCAATTGAAGACCAGCATCTGAAAAAAACTTGTTAAACAAAACTCACTTCAATGTGTCAAATAAAACTTTCAAGCATCGGTTGTCTGCAGTTCAACAATATCACATTATTTCAAAACATAGGCAAGGTGTTGAAACTAAATGGGTTCTAGATAAATTAATGCAGTGAAATTCAAAGAGAATGGCAAGCTGAAGTGATTTTGTTTGGTTTGCTTGGATTTTATTGCACATCAGCCATGATAGGTTATTGATGTCAAATCCATTTTTAAACACATAAACTGTTCTATTTCAAATAATTCAGTTTAACATAAATACGCTTTTAAAATGCTGAAACAGTTCTATTTTAAACAATTCAGCTCAGCATACAAAATCAGTTCTACATCAAACTTTCAATTTTACATAATTTCACAGTTTCTATGAAAAAATCAGTTCTATTTCAAACAGTTAACTTTAACATACGTACTCAGTTTAAATATCAATAAAAATGTTCTATTTTAATAATTCAATTTAGCATACATAAACAGTTCTATTTCAAGCCATTCAGTTTAGCACAAGTACACAGAGTGGACCTGGAAGCAATGGTGATGAAGGGGTACTTCACATTCCCAAAAAATTCAGCATTACTGAAACTTCACCATCAGATAGTTTAGTGTCATATGCAGGACACTTGCTGGTGGGGGTGGTCTTACCCCTCTGCAGTGAAGCAGTTGGTGTATTCTACAGCCCCAGCCGACTGGACAACATACTTGCGCGTGTTCATTGCCGTTTCTATGGAATTCGAATGATTCATTTCTTCATCAAATAGTGACCTGCAACGAAAAGTAAATATTCTATGACAATCGTAAATGATCGGTCCAGTGGCTTGTTCATAAAAAAAGCATCTGAATATATTCCAAATACGGAATTACATGAACAGAAGATAATGCTGTTTGCCTAGTGGTCAGCCATTGGTTTTCCTCGTTAAAGTTTTCAAGAATCTAAACAGAACTTTACAGTGGAAATTTACCGCTTGCAACTGAATAAAATGCATGTTCGGTTAAGTAAAATGTTTCCGCTACTGATTAATCGACGAGGTTCAATTTTCCTTCATGATAATGTTCTATTACATGTTGCCAGAATGACACTGAGGGAGCTCATTGACATGTGATATGAGACTCTGGCATATCCATCATATTCCCCAGATTTTTCACTCGCTGACTACCGTTTTTTAAAAAAATATTGACACTTTCTTACGCAAAATAATATTAAATATTCTGCTCCAAAGAAGAAGTAGGAACTGCCTGCAAATATTACCTGACATCAACATTTTTACAGTGTTATTGTCCTGGTATAAATCATCTTGTTAATCCAATGAAGAAGTGCATAGATATTCAGAGATCATATTTTACCTAACAGAAATACTGTGTGAATTCATTCATTCGAGAATAAGTATTTATTTTCCGAATAATGTAATATTCACTTTTTCCATTGCACTATTCTTTAAATTCCACTTTTGGTTTTAAAAAGTAAACACAATCACATGTCATTAAGCGCTCCCTTTTAATTCAAATGACTTGTACAGAGTCATAAGGTTTCCAGAAAGTATTTCTATTTAATAATAATCATTGCAAGGGAATTAAAAAAACTGTAGAACATGATAGTAACGGCGATAAAAATTGTAATTGTGGCTTTTGGTACAGTAACCATTGGATTAGTGCAAGAAATGCACGTCTTGGAAATAAGAGGACGAGTGAATACCGTCCAAAATACAACATTATGGAGATCAGCCAGAAGAGTACTGGAGATTTTACCCAGTAAAAAACCCTTGACTAACGATGGTGAGAAAAACTCGTAAGGGAGTAAACAATAATAATTATAATAACAATAATAATGATAATAATAACAATGCTGTAAGAACCAATCACATCAAAGCGAGAATAGATAAGACACAACAAAACAGCAAATGCGGTGACAGAGATGAAACCATCAATCACATGATTAGCGAATTAGCACAGAACGAGTATAAGACTAGACACAACTGGGTGGGCAAGGTGATCCACTGGGAGAATGCGAAAAAAAGGATGAGTGCCTCGACCTTGTTAGGGAATTGAAAAAACAATGGAACATGAAGATGACAATTATATCAATTGTGATTAGTGCTATGGGAACAGTAACGAAAGGATTATTAAAGGGACGGGAGGACTTGGAAGTTGGAGGACGAGTGGAGAACATCTATACAACAGCATTATTGAGAACGGCCAGAATACTGAGAAAAGCCCTGGAGTGTTGAGGAGACTTAATGTCACTCAAACTCCTGTGAAAGACCACCAGCTAATAATAATAATAATAATAATAATAATGCAAATTAGTACAGAAGGAGTATGACACCACTAGGTTTGCAAGGTGATCCGCTGAAAGATATGCAAAAAAAATTAATTTGACCATACTAACAAATGGTATAGGAATGTCCTAGAAAATGACACACGTAAACACCGATGGGACTTTAACATACAAACGGATCACCTAATCCTGGCCAGAAGACCAGACCTTATAATAATAAACAAAGAGAGTTTGCAAAATTCTTAACTTTGCTGGTGGACTACAGAATAAATATGAAGGAATGTGAAAAGAATGATACGTACCTCGACCTTGCTAGAGAATTGAAAAAGCTGTGGAACATGAAAGTGGCGATTATACCAATTGTGATTGGTGCTTTTGGCACAATAACTAAAGGATTATTAAAAGGCTTGGAGGACTTGGAAGTTGGTGGACGGAAGAGACTATCCAAATGACAACATTGCTGAGAACAGCCAGAATCCTGAGACGAGTTCTGGAGACTCGAGGAGGTCATTCAAACTCCAGTGAAAAACCATCAGCTAACACTGAAGTGGAAAACTCTAAAGGAATAATAATAATAATAATAATAATAATAATAATAATAATAATAATAATGATTTTTTTGTATATAGTTGTACAGTTTTAAATATTCGTATCATTTTCTAATAATTTTCAAACATCTATTTGACACATGCATGTTACTACCACTTCGGGTACGAGTTGACCTGGGAAGAATGGTTTAGAAACATACTTCAAATTAACGAGGTCTTAATCACTGGAACTTCATCACCGGATTTAGTTTTGTGTTTTACCCAGGACATGAGTCTTACTCTTCTGCAGAGGATGTAGTCAGCGTATTAAAAGTCCTATTAACAGGGCGAGTTCACTTTTGAATTGATTATTCAACCCAATATTCTTTAGTTTCACACTTGAAAAATTTGATTGTGTAGCTCGACGACAAATTTAGATATAAAATTAAGTCTACAATTTCAGTTTCATACACGAATGTACACGATGAATCAGATTTTAAAAAATCTACAAATAAGACAAACAACGGAAATATGGCAAGTAAAAACAGTTTAGATTAAAAGAGACAATACATAAAGAATTTTGGGAGAAAATAAATCAAAATATAACGTGAAAAAAGCTAAAGATTAAAACAAAATTAAAATAGATGTGGAACGAAATCGAATCAAAAATAAGAATAAATAGAACCCATACATTGCTCTGTGGAAATTGTTTGTCCCTTGAGTAGTTTAGGATGTGCCCGTAGTGTAATGGTTATAGTCGTAGGAAATGGACACGACGACACGAGTTCAAGTCCTGTACGAAACTGTTTGCATTTCTCATAGAACTAATACCCTTGGGAAAGGTATGAATCCAAATAATCTCCCTCCAGCTATGGGTAAATAGTTGGACAGACTGGGTTCTTCAGCCTTGGTTAGGCAACTAGTCTAGGAGAAGGAAAACTCTGAATTCAAACCTGTTAAACTCCGCTTAAAAAATGACATTGTGTGATATCCTGCCCGAGCGGAGGGGTTAGTAAATATGATAAGTGTAGTATCTTCTCTTCTTCCATGTCCATGGGTTGGATAGATCATTTTATGACAGAAGATTATCTACGTTCTTTTTAAATCGAAACATTATAGGTTCAGGTAAACATGACAAGCTTATCGTAACGGGTACATAGGTCTGTTAATTCCTACATATTTTTGCACTATATGAGCCGGTATGATCAAATTCTTTTCCTGTTTTTTTTTTTTTTTCTCTCCGCTATGCTCTGATATTATTTATCAATGATCTGAAGCCATGAAAAGATGTAATTTTCCAGGATTAGTCTTCCATCTCATGCGTTATCTGTTAACATTAGGTAACAGCCACTTTTTTGCTCTTCTCTACATTACCAATTTGGAAATCACAAAACACGTAAACGAACACAAAGTAGAATAAACGCCTGACCTCAATCTATTAGTTCAAATATAACACACGCATTTTTCAAAATCGATTCGTCGATACCATTTCCGAGTTGAAAAAAAAAAAAAAAGGTTAGGCACATTTAAATGGCTAAGATTGAAACAAATCAAACAGCTAATTAGGAACCAAAGAGTAGAATGATTAATTGCTCTAAGTTAGTGAAATTTTTTATGGTCGGCGAAGTTTCTTAAATGCTAAGATTTCTATTGCTAATTTTAAAGATGGAAAAGCTCTTCTCATTTGAAAAACGAATAGTAATATTATCTTTCAATTGTCACGAGGATAGCGTGAATTTTGCAAATAATGCGAATCTAGCTTAATATTGCAACTGAAAAGTCTTCTGTATACCTAGATAAAAAGATTCATGTAAAAGTTAATGGTCAAATGAATCAACTAAAATTCAAAATAAATAATAGGAGGTTGAGTTGAACAGATGTTATTCTTTTGTATATCATTTTCGACATAAGCAATAATATACAATATTTTTTTAGCCTTATGTTTCGTACCTTGAGGTTATATATTTCTAGTTTTGTTCTTTTAATTGTTTTCATGCATGTAAGTCATTAATTACTTTGTTGATAAGGTGTGGTTATTACTTTTGATAAGGCATTATTATTATGTTTGATATGGCGTGGTTATTACTTTTGGCTCAGAGATTGAAAAATCAGAAGCACTTCCGCTTTTATCACTGTAATGTTTCCGAATAAAATGGTGGTAGCTGGTTTTCAGATCCATTAGCGTTTTGAGATTAGATAGGGAATATATATATATATATATATATATATATATATATATATATATATATATATATATATCTTTAAATTTTGACTCACGTGTGTCTTTTTTATAATTACATTTGATGAATCCTTCGAGTCAGAGACTGTTACACTTTTACGATTTCTGTCAATTGACTTCAGCTAGACTATGGGCTTACAGTAGTGGCAAGTGGATTATTTTATAAATCTCACCCACGGGGGTATTTAATGAAATTATTTTTAGGATTTATTAAACCATGACGAAATAGGCGATCAAAATATTTCTTACCTACTAAACATAATTAAGAATCAGCTCGTTGAAACCAAATGTTGAAGTTATTTAGATTACGTTCACTGGCTTAAACAAGTTACAGGCTTAATTAAACGAGAAACTGGCACAAACATAAATTAGACGTAATTACACCACAAGAGAAACACACAATTCAAATTGTTATAAAAATTATCCACTCGTAATATTGGCCAATAAATACTTCCAAATGATAAAGAATACAGCCACTTTCCAGTTAAGCATCGATTTTAAGTTTTCTAATCATGTCTGTGATGAACCAATTACAAAATGCAATGAATAGAAAATAAATATTAGAATAATTGCATGAAAAAGTATTAAATAACTGGTCGCTGTTCCAAACAATTTTGAAATTAACAGAAATAAAAACGGAAATAGGACAAAAATTGCAATATTTATTATGTACACTGCTTCATAACTAAAAAGAAAAGTACTGAACCATTGATTCATTCAAGTAAAAAATAACAGAACTGCACACAGTATAGAATAAAGATATCAATTGTTGCTGATGTTTTTTTTTAATTCACATAGTCGCTAAGAATTGGGGTTAGACAGTTCTTATTTACGTTGAAGCTGATATTCGTTACATACTGTCATTAACAGTAAAAAAAAGTTTATAATGAATAAAAGGCAGAATGATCTGAAATAGTAAAAGCTTAAGCGAGCAGAACTGAATAAGTGATTTCTATTTTTCACAGGCTACCTCACTAATAACTTGACCAGCCATTTTTTGTATAATCATGACCTAAAATATTATTGCTTCGCTACAAAACAATATATATATATATATATATATATATATATATATATTAAGAAGCATATATATATGTGTGTGTGTGTGTGTGTGTGTGTGTGTATGTGTGTGCTTCCTGATTTAGTCATGACAACCGGTCTCACAGAAAGAAAACTCTGAATTAATTCAAACCTGTTAAACTGTAACTAAAAATTGATCTTATGTTACATCCTGTTTGTGTCGAGGGATTGGTAAATACACATACACACATATATACATGGCATAAAAATAACCCAAGCGAGAATGATGTCAGCTTCACTTAATGACAACCTCTACACAACAATCGTCTCTTACAATCGTCCAACCAATCCCCATTATTAAACTGACATCATTATTTTCTCCAATGAGCAATATTTATTTGTCTAACCCATTCCAAATACACTTGGTGGAGACATTATCGCTCATATTGGTAACGACAGAAATAACACATTCTTCACACACAGCTTACCAAAGAGGAATGGTGAATATTTAGATTTTTCACTGGATAACAGGCCTGTATGCCTAATAACTAATTTCCAGAAAAGGGAGGAAAAACAATAAACCTACGCCTACCCAAATCGTTTTAAAATACACCGACATTAAATATTCATATATATGAAATGGGAAAATAGCGTTTTGAAATGCGAGGCATTCTCCTCTTTTGAAGAAGTATGCTCCGATTACAGAATCGTCTTGGGCAAAATTCGATTGAGTTTACGCAGAAATTAAAAAAAACAACAATTAAATCTTTACGATACGTACTGGTCCTTACTAGCCAAAAGTTATATTAGAAAATCATGCTGCAAAAGCTGAAAGAAACAAGTTTGATACTCGCCAGAATACATCTGAAAGACATACTCCGAATGAGCAATATGGAAACCTTGTTACTGCACATAAAAAGCAACAGAGTGCATACCAACCAAACCAAAATCCAAAAATAAACTTCAATTGTAGCTATTAGCAATTGCAGAAAAACGAAGTAGTATGAAAAAAGCATCCTTACATAATCAAAGAAACCCAGCAAATGCCAATGCGATGAAACTTTAGATATCCCTGAGAGAACTAATTAAATACACCAAAAGAAACAATTAGAATACAATCAAGGCCAAATCGATAAAATCAGAAACTCGGCTGAAGATAGACAATTATGTTGAGCATAGCAGATATTTAATGAAGTGGGCGGATTGAAGAACACCTCAAGAGCAAAAAAACAAAAAAACAAAAAGAAAACGCTGCCATCCAAGAAGAAAGACAAAAGAAGTGGGAAGAACCTTCTAAGAATCTCCTTGGAAACCTTCCTGAATTCTCTGATACACCTATCAAAAAATTATAAAAAGCCGAGTACGCTTCAAACTAAGAAATTTTACGTGATATGAATTTGCCGCAATATTGAAGAAAAATAAACGCAGAAAAACTACAAGTCTAAATGAAATAGCTTTTGAAGAATGGAAGTTAAAGTAATTATGCAACGCTGTCTATAAACAAAATACAGTCGAGAAACGGATAGAAAGCTGCATCCTCCCTTTCCCTAAGAGATGTAACTGCGAAATCACTAAGAACTACAAAGGCAAAACCTTTACTTCGACAGTTAAATTTTATTACGGTTGCTTCTCATTAGTATCAAAACTGAAATGTACAAAATTCTTTGGAAAAATCAGAATGTTTTTTTAGAGAAATCGATCCACAACATCGCATATACTATCAATCCGCCGAATCATTGAAGGTGTACTTGCAGAAAATCTCGATATAACACACTTGTTTGTAGATGTCTTCAAAGAATTCTATTCCATAGACAGAGGGAACATAGAGCATATAATACTACTTCTCTAAAGAAACTGTTAAAATGATACTCTACAAAAATATGAAAATAATGGTTCTATCACCTGATGATAACTCTGACTTCATTGACTTTGTCAGTGAAGTCTTGCAAGTTGATACATTTTTGCCGGGTATGTTTATAATCTGCCAATCTGAAATGTCAGTGTCAGTGCTGCTCTATAGATGCACCACATGGATGCTTACGAAGTGCTCGGAGAAAAGGCAGGATTGGAATTACATAAGGGAATCAGGGAATTCAGTAGTGGCACCCTAATTTGGTTACGATATATATATATATATATATATATAATTGAGAGAAATATGTGGAAGTTTGGATAAATCAAACGTTTAACACATGTTTAGTAAGCGCAATTTCTCGTTCTTTTCTTTCAAGTACTTTTTCAGGCTAAACAATTTTCTGAGTATTTCTACATATAAGTAAATGTTGTGGGAGCCTTACCCATCTCACCATAATGGACTCTTCTTACCGTTATTACTGAGAGATTTCGCCAACAGGTCAGATCAATACCGGCATTATCCGAACAGTACGAGACTTCTTACCTTTTCTATGTAATTCTATCTTTCTTGTGTAATATAATCTGTTATCTAATATCCGTGTCTGCGTTTTCATTAGTGACCCTTTCTGGGGCCACAACAGTAAATAAGGAACATAAAAAAATAACGGATAGTATAAAGAGGTTGCAGGAAGAAGGAGAAGGTTTAGAGTCAAATGTATAAGGCTTCATTTGAGATTTTTTATCGTATGAGAGTGGAAATAATTTTAGAGAGTAGACGGAAAAGAAATAGGGAAAAGATGGAGGGAAGGGGTTTCGGCATCGTGCCTACTTGTTTGATTTATCTAACCTTCTACATATTTCTATCATAGTGTCATATTCACCACGTTCGATCATTCTAATACACGCATATATATATATATATATATATATATATATATATATATATATATATATATATATATATATATGACAAAATACGAGAAAAATAGAAATAAGAACAGATCATAAATATTCCTTAAAATGAACGTATACAGTTTCTTAAAATAGGAATTTGAAGGCGAGCAGAAGACGCTTGTCAGCATCGAACATTGTACCATGAAATATATTGATATTAAAAAAAAATCAGTCGACAACAGGATTCTAAATTGTGCCGCTATTTTAGACAGATAGAAAATTCTGCTTTTACTTGGTTTTACTATGACACGGCAGGCTTAAACTATTTTTCCAAAATAGATTCATAAGAGTCTATCATCAGAAAATTGGCTCTAAATGACGCATTCATTAAGCCGCTATCACAAGAAATTTCGGCTCGTAGGAATTTATGATGACATTCAGTTTACCCAACACACATCTTCCTGTAACATATATTGAAGAGGTTTTTAGGAGCTGCACTCTAAATAGAATAGGAGACAAAGTTGTTTGCTTTTCAATTCGCACTAGTGTCCTTATGGAAGGCTTGAATCGGTATGTTTTCCCTCAGGTATGGGTAAATAGTCGGATAGGCTGGGTTCATAATGGCTTATGTAGGCAACCAATCTAGGAGAATTGAAAATTTTTAATTAAAACCAATAGTACTCCGCTTTAGAGTTGACTTTGGGTTATATCGTTCGCGTGGTGGATGAGCTGGGTGGATGCGAACTTCTCATATTTCGTGTACGTGTACTGAGACGACATACACAGAGTCAGTAAAAACCATAGGGTATTATTACTGTGGGTCAACGGATATGTTTTAATGGTCATCTAAACTACAGTTTTGTATATTCAGATGCCTTGTTTACATATTGCATTCTTTTGATATGAATTCAACCCTGGCCCACATGTTTCGACCCGATTGAGTTAGGACGTGGTTAGAAACCAAAACGCTGACATAATAAACACCAAAATGACGTTAGGAAAATTAATCAAGAAAAAAATAACAACAAAAAGACCAGAAAACTTCCTATTTCATGCTGTCGTCACAAAAGACTTGCATATCTCAAATGTCTACCTCTTTCAACAATCCCGACAAAACAAGGAATAAATTTTTGGTTTGTGCAAGTTGAACACAAATCTAAAATAACTTGCAAATTTTTCGCAATCTGCGGTAATTATTTGTGTAAACGCAAAAATAATTACATAATCAATGAGATAGATGGATAGATAGATAGATTAAAAAGAAATATTCAAAAGGTGATTTTATTTATAGTTGAATTATTTATTTGCCAAATTTAAATTACAAAGATATTACATTAAAATAAATTCTTGCTCGTAAATTTGAGATGTTGTATCTTCTGAATTTTACTGAATATCAAAACGAAACGGAAGGATCAGAAATATTTTAGCCATCTATTTCGATTGATATCATTCTGTTTCATAATTTTGCGTTGTATATACTGTCGAAAATTTATTCCAAATCATAACGTCAACATCATCCTCATTGCGCGTCGCTAAGACGGATTTCCTTGATCCTCTCTAGTCACTCGTCTCTATCGTTCATTGCTCTAGGCAGGTCTTTCATGCTACATCCTGTATCAGTATAGAGCGGTTGTAGAGAGGTTCCAACTGGTCGACCTACCCTTGCTCATCCATGTGAAGGGGTCCACAAGAGCACATCGCTTATGAGTTCGTAGGCAACTGTCGAGTCACTAATGCTGTACGGATATACCACATAGACGCTGAATAAGTGTATGAAGAAAAATGATTGACGGCAATTGCACAAGATGGCGGCAAACTGGATTAAACATGTCCAGGAGGCAAGATCTCACAAACAGCAGTTGTCCGGACACCTACCACCCCTCTTGAAGACCATCAAAATTAGACGAACAAGACATACGGGACTCTACTGGAGAAGTAAGGAAATTATAAGATATTTGCTTATATATATATTTACATATAGTAAACTAAATAGAGAAATGAACAGAGAAATGGATAGATATAAACTTACTCTAACGGGCAGATATATACGAACAGACTGAAACGGATTAATTGATTTGAACAATCTGCAATAGATAAATGTATGAGAACAGACTGAAACAGATAGATAGATGGAGTAATGATGATTAATTTATATACGACCATTTTAAACTAACTGTCAACTAACTATATCTTAGTTCCCCGTCCACAACGGTACAAAATCTCTCAAGGAAAACCTTTTCTAAAGACAATTCTTCAACGCTCAAAAGATTATTGTAAATGAATGCACGTTCAGCGTGTCCAAATTACTGTTTCTGTGACAGAAAATTGACCTAGATGAAATCCTGCTCTTTCATTCAATATCCATATGATTGGGAACTACCTTCAGCCTTCTTTATTAAGCCAACTAAAATGATTTATCAATACTCATAAATTACGACCCTCATTTTATTGCGAAATCTTCTTCCATCTTGATGCTACTACCGAAATTGCTCAAAGCTTGTAAATCGTGCCAAACTTTCACAACGGATTCTATTAAAGCGTTCTCGGAATTTAATCACACCATTTCCGATTTCACAAAACTTACATAAATTATGAACCAAGAAACTGATGATTTTCTCAATACAGAAATTTTAAGACCACACAGATGGGGAAATGATACTCCAGTAAAATACGACACCATACCAATCAATCAATCAATTTATCAATCATCTCTCTCTCTCTCTCTCTCTCTCTCTCTCTCTCTCTCTTCTTGCTGAAATTGCACTGGAGAGAAACAAAATACAGCAGGTTTTCACAGTATACACAATGTATGAAATTATGACACTTACAATCAAACAGAAACAAATTCCCACATAAAATGTGTGTGATAATATCAAACGACATATCATTTAAATATTGAGACACCTCAACATCAAGAAAAAAATCACCCCAAAACCTAAGCGAAACGAAACATAAAGCAAAACCATGAACAAAAAAACCGAAAAAAGAAAAACCTAAAAGAAATAAAAAGATGCAACCCCAAAGGATCAACAGACAATAAAACCAAAACATCAAGGAGATAAAAAACCAGAAAGTATGAATATTAAACTGATGATATAATTGCAAACAACCAGTTAGTTTTTATATATATAAAGGAATTGTCGGCCGCCGCACGCATAATGAAAAGCTCTTCGAAAGAATTGAGCACTCTGGTAGCCGATAGGTTAAAAAATGTAAACAAACGGTCGCTGCTGATGTTGCTACTTAAATACCTTAAAAATTCCCTTAGCCAGCGTGGTACGCTTGTTGGCCGAGTGGTCTGAGACTTAGTCAAACGTAAAGTTGGATGGGTTTCGATCCCGGCTTCGAGCGTCCTACGTGTCTAGCCACACTGAAGTGTTCTGATAGAACAAAACAGTATGTCTGTGGATGACACTATATATACACGACGATCATTAAATAAGTTTCCAGGCTTTTTTCGTATGGGTATTTTTTACTGATAGTACACACATGAAACTCTTGTCCCCTTTGACGTAATCTCCTCCGGCTGCAATGCACTTGTTGTACCGTTCCGACAACTTCTGGAAGGCCCTATGGATGTCCTCTTGTGTGAATGTGACAATGACCTCCGTCACAGCCTCTTTCATCTCCTCAATTGCCTCATACCGACAGCCTCTGAGCTTAAGGAATAACCAAAAGTCACAGGGAACAATGTCTTGACTATAGGGACGTAGAGGAACTGTCTTGATGCCCATCTTGGTCTGTGACAAGGATGGAATTGTGGACTGGTGCATTGTCCTGGTGGAAATGCCACTGGCCTGATTTGAACAGTTCTGGCCTCTTCCCTAGGAATCTCTTCCTGAAATCCCTTAAAACCTCAACGTAGAACCCTAACCCTAACCCTTTGGCCAATCAACTGTGGTGTATTGGTTCCTTACTCCTTCCACACCTCTCATCATCCCTCACAGACTTCCTGCCTTCCTTGAATCTCTTATGCTACTCAAAAACTGATGCTCGATTCATGCAAGATGGTCCAAAAGCAGTCTAACGCATTCCATACTTTTCTGTGCCATTTTTTCCAAGTTTAAAACAGAATTTGATTGCATATCATTCTTCCTAAGTCTCCTCACGTCTAGATTGCATTTTTGAAATTCACCAGCAGTGACAATCAGGCTTTAGTTGGGTGTATTCCAATTCCTGCTGTAGCTGTTTATTTGAATGTGAAATCATAAAAATTGGTCAGTCATCTCAACGGATGTATAGAAATAGCACAGTGAATTTTCAAGAGTCTGCGACAATTTTAAATGCCCGTACAAAAAAGTCTGGAAAATTATGGAAGGCACCATGTCTATCAAACATGAATTTAAGAAAATTGGACCTTGTCGGTGGGACTTAAGATATGCTAACTCTAAACCCAGGATAAGAGTAAGTCCCTCTGAAAATGTGGTGCCCTGGATATAATAATCAACTGAATCTGATAGTCGGGCGCACGTTGTGGAGTTTCGGTTGAGTATGGCGTACCCTCTTCATTGTCGTTTCTTTCACGTCTTTTCTGTCATGCACTGATACTATGTTGTATATCTCCATCTAAGAGAAAAATAGTTAGCTTTGAAAACAATTTCTATTATACAGGTTTGGTTTGGATTGGTTCGGTTTTATGCCACATTAATCGTGGTAGGTTATTAATGTCAAGTCCATTTTATACATATAAACAGTTCTATACCAAGCAATTCAGATTAATATAACTATAGTTTTAGTTTACATACAGTTAAATGTAAAAACGGTTTTATTTCAAACAATTCAGTTTTGCATAAGTATACAGTTAAGATATCAAGAGCAGTTCTCTTTAAAAAAATTCAATATTTTTTAAGTACACAGGTTCAATGTAAAAAAAAAAAGATCCATTTCAAACAATTCAGTTTTGTATAAATTCACAGTTTAGATATGCAGAATTAATTGTAAGAGTTTAATTTTAAACAATTCAGTCTACCATTTTTATGCAGTTTGAATCTAAAATCAGTTTTATTTCAAGCAATTCAGTTTAGCAAAGATACCTAGTTTAAATGTCAAAAAATGCTAATTCAACCAATTCAGATTAGCATAAGTACACAGTTTATTTCTATTTGACCAATAGATAGGACCCTATCAGGTGCTAACACTCCGGGTCAGAGTTGACTCGTAATGGCAATAAAGGGGTACTCTGCATTTCCCAAAGATCCTGCATTACTGGATATTCACCATCAGATTGCTTAGCGCCATATCAGTATACTCGTTTGGTGGGGAGCTTACTCCTCTGGAAAGAAGCGGTCGGTGTATTGTACAGTCTTAGCCTACTGGGCAGGTATTCTTTAGGAATACTTCAGACCATATAACTGTGTGTAAATCAACTGTATCCGGAAGTTGACTGAAACTACAATATTTCCAAGCAGTTATTATCATCTGACTCCTCGAGAGTTTCCCCAACAGAGATTGCTGATAGTTTTTCACTTGAGTTTCAGTCACAACAAGTCTCTTCAAATCTCCAAGACTCTTAGTATTCTGGCCGATTTCAGTAATGCAGTAGTTTGGATGGTCTCCCCTGGGCTCCTTATTTCCAAGTCCTCCTGTCCTTTTACTAATCCTTTGGTGACTGTACCAAGAGCATCAATTATAATTGCTGTGACCGTCACTTTCCTGTTATACTGTTTTTCAATACTATAGCAAAGTCCAGGTCCTTATCCTTCTTTTCGCTTTCTTTCAAATTTACTCTATGGTCAGCTAGGACAGCAAAGTTCACAAATACCGCAAGTTTTCTTTTTTTTTTTGTTGACCATCATTAGGTCTAGTTGTATGGCCGAGAATAGGTGATTGGTTTTTATCTCAAAATTCCAGAGAAGTTTGTGGGTCTCATTCCTTTGGACAATTTCTGCGTTGTAGATGTACCATTAATTCGTATGGTTAAACTTCAGTTTCTTGCACAAATCCAAATGGATCACCTTGACTCCCCTGTTGTGCCTTGTTTTATACTATTTCTGTGAGAATTTGCTGTATTCGCTTATTATATGGTTAATGGTTTCGTCTCTACCACCACATAACTTACAATTGTTGTTTTGGTGCGTCTTATATATTTTTGCTTTCATGTGGTTGGTCCTTATGGCGCAATTTTGTGATGCTGCTAGAAGAAACTCAATTTCTGTCATAAGTTTTTCCTTTCTGAGCAACGTCAAAGTTTTCTCGTGTGAAATGTCGCTTGTTAATCGCTTAAAACGTCCATGGATTTGTTTTCCTCCCATTAGTATTTTCTGGTTATTTCCGGTATACTAGTCCTCGTGTTGTCAGTATTGTTTCGGTTAACGTTTGTATGTAGACTTCGAGTTGCTGTCTCCATGCCTCAATGCTATCTTCAAAGCTGGCAAGTTCTCTTCCTCTGTCTTCTCTTGACTCATATAGTCTGTCAACTCTATCTCTGGGATGCAAAGCCTTATGCATGGTCATTAGTTTTCTAATTCTCTGGTCAATTTGTTTAAGGTTTCTCCGGTCCACTTCAAAAACGGTCCCGAGTATCTTACGAGGAGGACAACCCATTTATATATCCCTGTGTTTAAGTTTCTGTCATATAGTTTTGTTCCGAGTAGCTTTCTGGTTCTCTTGAGATTTTTCCTTTCATCTCTACTTGTTTGATGTTGTCAGATTCCAATATTCCTAAGTATTTGTAGGATACCTTTTCTCCTAGCGTTCTGATTCTTGTTTAATTTGGCAGTTCGATTCCTTCTGACATGTGTCCTTCACCGCTTTTCATTACTAGCATGGGGCATTTTTCTTTGCCAAAATTCTTGCGAGCTTTTCACATCATTACTAGCAGATAGTCTTTCCCTGAAGCCCGTGCGACAGCAAATTCCCTCATGTCTCCAAGACTCATTGCTTTATTCTGGCTAATCTTCAAAATACTGTAGATTCTATGGTCTCCATTCGTCCTCCGAATTCCATCTTTTGTTGCCCCCTTACTGAGCCTTCTTGGATTGTTTCAAACGTCTCGATTACTATTGGTATTACCGTTGCCAATTACTGTAGGGGTTATCATTGTTATTATTATCACCATCATCATTATTATTATTAGTATTAGTAGTAGTAGTAGTTGTTGTTGTGGTTTTCTTGTGACTTATAACATCTGACAAACAAATGATTATTATTTGATAGAAATTATTAATTGAAGTATAAAACTGTGTATAAATATTAGTATTGGATAAAAATACGTGAAATCATATGTTACTGAGCAAATTAGTTTTCTTAGGAATACTTGATATCATAAAATCGTATGAATAAAAAAGCTCCTGAGACACAGCTACTCAAAAATATAGATACAAATTGCAATATACAAGATCCCTAAACTCTCAGCATAAAATAATCTTGAACGAATTGAAAGACCTTTAAACTTGATTAATCAGTTTATTTATACCATTATAATGGTTTAATAAGTGAAGACAAACAAACTATCTGAAGTACCCTGGAATTTAAACAAAAAATTACCCTTACCATCTTGAAGCTTTCAAAAAAATCCTACTCACTCTTGGGCGGTGCTGCTTAAACACATTTGTACAAATAGATAAAACGTAATCAGAGAGAACAGATACTCTTAGACTTCCATATGTCATAGCTTCACCAATGAATAAAAACACTAATTTTGGGTTTAATGTGACCGTCTCTAGCACATACTTCGAGTGTTCTTATGGATATTCTTCGCTGGTCACAAAGCTGAGCACCAGAGTCAACGGTATTGGGAGGCCGTTATTACGTTGCCCTTCCAAACAATATATTTGGTAAGAGTTTAAGCTTCGGAAGCTTGACACACGGAACATAGCATTTCGTATAAACAAAACTGATTGTGGACAGCAGGATACTTTGAACTGAGCAAGATTTCCCCTTCACTGATGAGGATGCAGACAGCTAGAATTCCCGAGACTTAGTATGAGCATTATGGCCAGATGCACACAGTTAATTACCAGTTTCGTTAAAAACTTTTGAATATCCCAATAGAAGTTCATTTAGTTGGATCCGAGGTCTTCCGAAACACCCTGTCTATAGGATAAGAAACCATGGGAACAAACTCACCTTTAGCTCGTCTCCTTCCGCAAATCTTCCGTACAAATCACTCGGCATGACACCGCCGAAATGTCTGACTCATCACAAAACGCTATGGTAGTCAATACTCTATAAGTCTTCACCATATTACGCTAAATCACAAATATTTCAGTATTTCTGCTAATTGTCTTAAAACGTCTCTTTCGTTTATGTCTTTTTCATCTACTTTGTCGCAACTCTGTGTAGAGCAACTGGTTTGTTGCCCATTTGGCTGGGACTGTAGAATACACCGACTGCATCTCTGCGGAAGGGTAAGATTTCCCTAACGTGTGTCCTAGATATGACACTAAACCATCTCAGTCCAGTCAGCCGGGGCTGTAGAATACACCGACTGCATCTCTGAAGAGGGGTAAGACCGCCCACCGCTAACGGATGTCGTGCAAATGACACTAAACAATCTGATGGTGAGTTTTCAGTAATGCTGGATCTTTAGGGAATGTGGAATACCCCTTCATTGGTAATACTCTCAGGTCCACTCTGGTCCGGAGAATTAGCATCTGATAGGTTCCCATCTATGGATCAAATTGAACTAAACTGAGTACTTATGCTGAACAGAATTACTTGAAATAGATCTGTTTTGACATTTGAACTACGTACTTATGCTAAACTGAATTGTTTGAAATGCAACTGTTTTTGTATACTAAATTAATTTGTTTGAAATGGAATTGTTTTTGACGTTGAAATTGTTCTTACGCTAAACTGAATTGTTTGTGACTAAACTGAATAGCTTGAAATAGAAATGTTTTTGATAAATATAACGTGTACTTACACTAAATTGAATTGTTTGAAATAGAACACTCTACCTGTATAAAAATGGATTTGACTTTAAATAACCTACAAAAGTTAATATGCCATAAAACCCAAACAAACAAGCTGCATTGATAAACTAACCTCCTTTATTTTTATAAGGTGCCAAGCTCGACTCATCTGATCGCTTCTGAGAAGCATCTCAATACTGGATGTATTTACTTACTGGATAGCACTGGTGACTGGGCTTATACTCTACCATTCGATGTTTCCGATCTTCCTTAGATAAATTTTATGGCCTCTTTGCAAGATTTTGATGTACGGAGATATGTAGTCCAAATCTCAGAAAAAGTATAAAACGGCAAATAAAACGTTATGTTCTTTGATACTGGGCTTGGTTTTTTTATTGTTACCTCGTTCAGATCAGACTCCACTTTCAAGCTTTTCGATGGTCTACATTTATAAGCGGGAACTTGCAATCAAACACGCATTGTTTTCTCGTCTTTCAACGACCTTTTTCTTCTTTTGTCATTCTCTATATCTCCCAATCTCCCAATCTCTTTATATATATATATATATATATATATATATATATATATATATATATCTCAAGTAAACTAAACATGTTTACAATGTTCGAATAAGTAAAGCAT
>OY757912.1:91598661-91778661 GCA_963585895.1 Sepioteuthis lessoniana
ATTGGGAATACCTAATTGTAATCTTAGCTTTCTAGAATCATTGTATTTTATTTTCATATGGTTTTGTTTCTACCTCGTCTTTTGCAGGTCATTCTTCTGTGGCCGCTGAGGAAATAATGAAAGTGAAATTCTTCATCCATTTTGAGAAAATTATATCATCGGCACTTGGTATTCTTCAGCCAGTGTATGTAGCAAACATTCTTTGCGCAAAAAATTTTCAGGAGAACAAAGGGTTTAAAGAGGACCGTGAGGAGTTGAAAAAATATTCCAAGGGCGAGGGCATTCAAAAAGCAGGACGAATTTGAAATCCAGTAGGTAAGGATGACTGTCAAAATGACTTCAAATCTCTGGGACATTAAAAAGGACAGTGTTTGAAAAATTATCACCGAAATTTGGGGTGTATCTGATAAGTAAAGAGATTGGGTGTTCCGGGAATCCAGTAATTTCTAGCCGATAAGAAGATCACCATACTGAAATTACTGATCTTGCTCTGTGTTTTTTTCTTTACACCAAGCTCAAAGGGATCATCAAGAGGACCCGGTCAGGAGGTGAAAAGACAATCAATAGAGTCGTATGGCTGTAACTAAGGGACATCCCCGAATAATCTTTCCAAGTTGAGAGAGAAGGATGGAAAAGTGCCTTGGACTTGAAAGAATTTACTTGGAAGTGTGAAAGAATGTAGTTCGTTGTTTAGAAATTAAATAAATTGTTTGTGACACAATTCCTTACTTTTCAGACCCACCTCATATTTTAGATGCTTCTAAATTTGATTTTTTTTTATTGTACTTTAAATAGAAACAAAGTATGGAATTTTGAAGTAATCAGAAATTAATATTATTAATTATTACTAACAGTATTGCTAACAGTATCAATAATTATATAGCTATTTGATTTTGAATACTGTTTTATTAAAATACGCTAACTGGAAGATTTTGCCCTGACTATTACTGACGGATAAAATTCAAGATACACTACAACATAAAAATGTTTCCTATTAGAGAAAGACGTCAAATTATAATGTTTTTCAAATGGACACACCATTTGATTATTGTAAAATTATTTCACGGTTTTAAAGACAGATTTGGTGGATTCCATTTTCATTGAATCAGGCAGAGATAAGAATCAATACTTTTCTTTTTACAGTTGTTTTTCTTCTTTTGTTAACACCCTGGGGGCAGTGCTTCCAGCCCATCAACGAATTTACAATATTTTACAAAGATGGATGTCTGTACATTCAACTATACAGTTACACATGCACAATAGAAAAAACACAGACGTTAGCACAAACAGAGATATATACTCACACCTTGCATCCATACATACACCTAGGCCATATATATATATATATATATATTATATACTATAATATATATATATATATATATATAATATAATATATATACCAGGTTGGTTGATTCTAGTCTATGGTGACCCGAAGGCTCCTTTTTCATAGCTGGAGCATCCAGGTGGAGCGGAGGGTGCTAATACTTTCCTTGGATTGCTCTACTTACCCTTGAGCCATACGTTATAATGATTAGTGTTAAGCAAGGAGAGATTAAGAACCTTTTTTTGAGTCTTTGGTATGATTTGACCTGGGATATACTCAACTTCTCCATTTTCTAGACGCCCAAATATCTTCCGATATAATACCTCCTCTCACAGTCATATGCTTCGTAAAAAAAGGAATTTTCTTCAGTTGCCCTGCCAGAATTAACATAATAATGCAAGTAAGCATTTCTCTCAACATGACAGACATTTGTTGGTAGGAATAAGGATTTTGCAATTGCAGCCTTCTTCATAATCACTACAACTTTGTATTGCTTCCTAAACTGAAAATACATCCAAAATATGAGTTACAAGGACGTGGAGGTAAAAATAAAAAATAAGACAGTTCAGCTTCACATTTTATCAAAAGAGAAGATTCAGGCGTTCTTCGACAAATTCTACAAATAAAATGATTATGTTGAATACCAAGAGGACTACTTTGAAGAATCCCTTTATGTTTCGCACCACAATTGTGACTTCTGATGATGTTACCTAGCCAGAGAGAAAAATTCGAAGACACGCACAGGGAGAAAATCAGGAGGTCTTTGAATTCCATAATCCAATCTGGTTTATCGCTCTTACGATCTTGGCAATAGCAAACGTAGCAGCAGAATTGTACCTCACGTTACCAAAATATTGGAAATCCTTTCACTTACCGTAGTATATATATATATATATATGTATATATATATATATATATATATATATATATATATATATATATATATATATATATATATATATATACGTGTGTGTGCGTGTGTGCGTGTGTGTACTGAAGAAAATCATTGTTTATTTTGGTCTTGGTAAACACAGCTACGGTCTCGATTTATATATGAGAATTTGACTGATTTCCATCCTAAAAAAAAGTCTCAATTTTTGTGCAGAAAAATGCTGGAATAGCTTTGTCAGCATTTTTGCATTTATTTACAAATCGACACTTTCACACGAGTTTGAACATTTCTTGAAATATTCCGCTGACAACAATATTTGACATATTTGGAAAAATTTGAAGGACAAAATACCAAAATAATTTTAGAAATTATTCCCTCCAAGATTGTTTTCGAATAGAATTACAATTTTAAGCGATTACAATTAAGGATTAATCATCAATCTTTAAATCAAATTTCGGCTTACCTTAAAAGCAAAAAAATAAAGAATTCTTTAGAATGCATAGAATTGTCTAAACTTACTCAACTACCGGTACGTATATAATTTTTTTCGTTAGCATCACAGCTGTTAAGTTTATTACTTCTGAGTGAAAATTTAAGATTCTTTCATTTTTCAGGAAGGAATTTTATTTCTATGTCATTTATTTTCTCAAATTAGACGAATACATTAGTATTTACGTAAAACAATTATGATTACTATGATTAAAAAAATATCGTCTGTTGATTATATCGTTAATCTTACAAACTGATATTAGCATTATAACGTTAATCTACCACTATATGGTTAGACATTAATACAAAAAACATTGACTCACTCAACATTTCTACGCTTAGATTAGGTGAGGAATAACTGCAACATTTCACTTTCTTGAAAATATTAACGCTGTGTTAAATCATTACATTCTCTTACAAGAAAATATTTTGTAACTGATGTTTTTCATTAACATTTTCATTCCATTTAAAGAAATAATCTTTGTAGATCGAATTTTTAATCAATCATTTATACCTTTTGTCCTTTCTTAGAACGGAAATTTAACCATTACACTACGGAGACTTCCCTTTTTTTTTCGTTATATATATATATATATATATAGAGAGAGAGAGAGAAAGAAAGAAAGAGAGAGAGAGAGAGAGGGGGTTTTCAGTATCTATGCTAGAAGATAAAATCGAAATGGCCAACATAATGATAATCTTTATATGCAAGATCACATTGTTGAGTGAATTATAGGTTCACAATCATGAGCGTCTAATTATAATAGATATTTTTGGCATATTATTAATTTGTAATTATATATATATATATATATATATATTTCCACACATACACACAAACACACACACAAACACACGCACACACACACACACACGCACACACATATATATATATGTGTGTGTGCGGGGGGTTGTCTCAAAATAGATGCAACCCATCGGTATGATAATGATTTATTACTGAGACAAGCACAGTGCCGATCATTCGGAACACATCCTGTAAAAAAATACATCTGAGCTAGAAACAGCAAATGATTTTCTTTTTAATTGTTATTATACCAACTTCCAGGACATGCAATCTTTTTTGCGTTTTTTGTCTCAGTAATATCTGTTTCTCTCCTTGTTCTTTCCTTATCTGTCTCCTGTATTTAAACTCTTTCTTTCCCTTTATACCTTTTTACATTCCCCACAATGTCATCTATTTCCTCAATTGCTAAAATGTAGAAAAACTCCAAAGATATTTAGTTTGTGGAAGTTTATCTGTGAATAGAGAGCAAAATATTACTACTAAAACTTTTAAAAGAGTTTGATTCGTCTACTTTTTCACATATCTTTATCACCTATATATGCATATCTATCTCTATCTCTCTCTCTATCTCTCGCTCTCTCTCTCTCTCTCTATATATATATATATATATATATATAATTTGTACGAGTTTATCATTGTCTTTTTTATCTTTGTTTAACTTTCTATAGATTTATCATGCGTAATGGGTTTCTGAAAATGTAAATAAATTCCGCTAGATTATCAATGATTCAGATAGCATCGATTATAATTATAATCAATCTGGCCTGTAGATTAATATCCTCTGCATCACTTGCGAGATATGTGATATCGATTTTCCCAAGAGATATCTACAAGTTCTCAGCTCAACAGATCACTTGAAAGTAACGTAAAAGTTGCGGACATTTCGCACTGGGATACCAATCGCTCGGTTCACCTATTCGCAAATGTTCCCAAAATCTTCTTCCCGGGCTTGGCCTTAAGAATGCGTACATTCATAAACACTGGTGAACCTTGGCAAGGAAACACACACAGCCAAATTCGAAAGCGCATCAGACCGGAAGTATTGACCACAGGCTATACGAAAGTCAGAAGAAATTACGAACATGTTTGCTTGCCATTCTTCTACTTCCAAACAGCCGGTTACTTCTCTTACCCCTCCTTAAACATAAGTGGAAGAAGGTGGGACTTGAGATTTTACTGCAAGGCCTCACTCTCACACATCGCTGATTCCCAATTTACTGATTCAGTTAAGTGTCTTCTGGCGATTGGTGATGTAGCAAAACTGAAAAACTTACTTTGGCATCCAACTCAGTAAACATAACTATACTTCTATATCTCACTCCTGCAACTCTTTCTTTCTCTCTCTCACTATCGCTCTCTCTCTCTCTCTCTCTCTCTCTCTATATATATATATATATATATATATATATATTATCAGCTGGAAAAGCAAACGTTGAATAGTTGTTTTATTGACCTCAGTGGAAAAAAAAATCTCTTGCGGATAAACCAATGTTAGATTTATTTTTTGTTCATGGGCGTGTTTGCATAAGTGTTTTTTTCTATGCAAGTGCATGTGTATATGTACTATCTATTTGTATGTGTGTGTATGAGTATTTCTGTATCCATCTTTTATATTCCTTTCTATCAAGAAAATTTATTGGCCAAGAGGGTAGAGTATTCGCCACTGGTTCGGGAGAACAGGGTACAATCCCAGGTCACGTTATACCAAAGACTTTAAAAATGGTACATGGTACCTCTTTGCTTAACACACAGCAATATAAGGTATGTATTAAGGGTAAAGTGGAGCAATCCAGGGAAAGGAATAGCGCCCTCGCCTTCAACTCGGTGTAGTAGCTATTGAAAAGGGAGCCTTCTGGTCACCCTAGACTACGGTCGCCATCTTTACTTAACATGTATGTATGTATGTATGTATGTGCCTGTGTGTGAGTGTATGTGCTTTTGTGTGTTTGGGCACATGCATATGTCCGCGTTTTTCTGCATGCGTATGTGGATATATTTGAGGATTTTTGTACATTTTGAGCGCATGCGTGTGTGTGTAAAGTTGCAATTCTTGACACATATTTTTATTTGGCGAAATCGTCGTCTGGTTACAATAATTGTACTTTGTAAATTTGAAAGATCACGTCTATGCATAAAATATCACTCAGTGTGGTAAAAAATAAAGCTATTATAAATTAGCCAACATTATTTTTCTGATTATAGAATTTTACATGGCATGCACGCTATTTTCTTAAAATAACGGCGATATGACTTTTTTAAAGCACGCACCCCACCCCCATATGTTGTATTCGATGTTATAATGGGAGGCAATATATAAAACCTAAAATAAAAATTTCAAGTCATTACTCGAAGTTACTATCGTCTTTTCAGTTTAAGGATTGTATACCTAATAGAAAACTTAATGGAACGAACTTCAAAATGCCATGATTAGGATATATATATATATATATATATATATATATATATATATATATGTGTGTGTGTGTGTGTGTGTGTGTGTGTGTGTGTGTGTGTGTGTGTGTGTGTGTGTGTGTAAGAGCTGCTCGGGCTACATTTGCTTAAACAACTGGGTGCGGAAACAAAATATTGATTAAATTGAAAATGTTTCAGGTCGGATTAGTCACGGTTTTGAAAAGAAAAATGCGATAAATCTAAATATTGATGATTAGCTCTATTATTGGAGCTCTTTTTCATTAAAATTCAGTTCAATATGCATGAGAAAGAAAATAAACGACAAGCAATCTATCATCTGCTTAACGCAAAAACCAAGCCAAACAATCCCTTTATGTTTTCTTTAAGGTTTCCATCAAACCTAAACAATAACCCCTTGATTGCTATTCATGGGGCGTTTTAGAAACCAAAACAAATACAAGTTCCCATCCAAATATAGGTTTTCTTAAGACTACTTTTGAAGAGGAATAGGATAAAAGTCTGAAAAATGTATTTTCCGGGAATGCAGATTGTTTTGATAGCGTGTTCATACAATAATTAAATGGTTGCCATATTGAGTAAATTTACTTATTGTGTTGTTTATTTTTTTTTAAATCAAATCCAATCTTGTTTTATAAAAGACTCGTTAATTGATATTATTCTAGAATATTCTTAATTTTACTTCTGTACCCAGTACAAAGTAAAAATGACTTTAATATTTTAAGTCAAAACGTGATTTTATGTTTAGGAAAGCAAGTAGAATTTCGATGTCTAATCGGATATACGATTTCGTATTTTGGTCAGAACCACTTGCCTTCTAGACCCCTAAAATTTTGAAAGATCATGTATTTGAGCGGATGAATGGTTGTTATTTACTAATCTATCATTGATAAAACTAGACAGCAGATCTCAGGTTGCTTACAGTATGTGAATGATCACCAATGTAAAAAAGAAAGCATCTTTTCATGAATGCTTTACGTTTGTGATGTGTTAAACATTAGTGTGTGGTTTTCTTGTCGAGATAATGATTGTTCCTTTTAAAGCAAAATTTCAAATAAAATGCTTTATTAAATAAATATTCCTACCCTTGTCTAATGAGAAACTTATTTAATATTTTCTTTGAAGTCACTTCATTAGGCTGCTATTTTTAAATTCTTGCACACACATATTTATACGTCTCTCTCAAGATGTATTATTTGGTCCCATGCAGGGACTTAGTACCTCATTTCCAAACTTGAATCACCTGTACTCTCAAAGAACATGCATCTTAATTGTATGATCAGGATGTTATATATATATATATATATATATATATATATATATATATATATATATATATATATATATATATATATATATATGAGAAGAAGAGGGTTGACTTTACTAATAAAACTTTGGTGAAGTTAAACCTTTTGGAAGCTAAGTCCAAGTTCTTGTATCACACCTCTATTAACTTGTAGCAACTATTTTACAGGAACACTTTCAGAGAAAGTACTGATAAAAAAGAAAAAACCTCCACTAAAATCCATTGATATTGAGATGTCTGATTACGTTAATCACCTTACAGATATTTAATTTTCAAACGTTGAATTAGTTACTAATCATAAAGGTTAAATTGTAATGTATGTGGTAAAGTAGGCAGCCGATTATCTGCGAATATATAGCAGTTATTATATATATATATATATATATATATATATATATATATATATATTAAAGAAAGTATGTGTGTTTGTGCAGAGAAATTATATATATATATATATATATTTATATACATGTATGTGTGTTTCTGAATAGTAATTTATATATATATATATATATATATATATGTGTGTGTGTGTGTGTGTGTGTGTGTGTGTGTGTGTGTGTGTGTGTGTGTGTAATTATGCATAGAGAATGATGTATTATCAGTACCCGACTTTTTTTTTTAGCAATTTCGACTAAATTGGGGACGTATTTTGGAAAGCTGATAAAAGTAACACCGTTTTGAAACGACATGTCTTTTAGATAATCGATTAAATTGCGGCTTAGCCTGTATGAAAAATGGAATTCGTTCTTATTATGATGTCATTTTGATGTCATCAACCGTGGGAAAATTTACCCAATTTTTGCAAAAGTAGAACACTTACTTTAACTCTTGAAGACGGCATTTTAGTAAAAATACATACGTAAATAGATAATTGATATCATTCAAGCTTTCTCAAAATTATCAGCAACTTGTTTTTGTATTTTGATATTCGAGAGAACGTTGCTGTTAAATCTGGGAATTTTATCAGATACGAATGTTTAAAATGATGAAAACAGTAAAGTTTAGCTTAAAGTTCGTGGGACATCTCTGCAGTAGTGAGGCTCTTAAGTTATTTTTATGTCATGGGATTTTGCCACAATTAGATATAAATTTAGGAGCTTACCCATATCTTCAAAACATTTAAAAATCGTACTGATTTTTTTTCAAATTCATTTAACTGAACAACGATTTATTTTTTTATGCAGCATTGCTATACATTCAAGCCTTCTCTACAAAAATGAAAATAATTTTTATTTGCTGACATTAATAGTATAATTTAAAACAACCCAAAATCCTACTAGACTCAGTATTACTAAGAAACATCCTTTTAATTGTACCATAACACATTAAGAAAATAAACAATATCGTTGGATACAAATAAATTGTCATATGCGGAAAATATTTGGAAGTGAATATTTAATACAGAAAATTGTAAAGTATAACATATTGAATCGAAAAACATTGAAGTCAAGTATTAATTATACAACAAAGAAATCAAAAATGTAAATGAACAATCCGATCGATTATTCCAATTAGGAGTTGAGGATACTTCAGTCACGTTTCCTTTCAACCGTTTGTTGGTGTCTGTAAGAATTGTCATTCAACTGAATCTTAATTTGACTATTACATGTAGGCATCTACTCTGCAGTAAAATATGCTAAATATATATATATATGTGTGTGTGTGTGTGTGTAAGTAAAGTTACTGAGCTTAGTAGAGGGTCACCAGAATGCTCCCTTTTCAGTAGGTACAAACCAAAGTGTAGGGGAGGGCGCCACTCCATTCCTTGGAATGTTACATTTGATCATTACCTTATAATCCTGAGTATTAAGCGAGGTGGCATCAAGTACTATTTTTGAGTCTTTGATCAGGACCATTGCCGAAAACTTAATTGATAAGATTCATTATAAACTTATTTCAACAATCTTTTTTATAAAAAAAAAAACTGTTTCATCGGAGGGATAAAATATTTTATGGAATTGTAAATTTTACACAGGGAAATACATTTTACCTTAAGTTAGAAATTTAAGTAATTATAAATCAATATATATTTTTTAAATAATCGTCTGACTGGTGTCAGTCTTAGTTTCAAGCATTTCTAATGTCTAGCCACTCTGAAGATTTGTGATATAAGGAAACTCTGTCTCTGAATGACAATATATATACATATATATATATATATATATATATATATATATGTGTGTGTGTGTGTGTGTGTGTGTGTGTGTGTGTGTGTGTGTGTGTGTGTGTGTGTTGCGATTCAATATTTCAGGTTGAACAACAAATAAAAAATCAGATCTTTTTTTTCCTTCATCATAGCACATGAAGAATGTAACGGCAGCAAACGGATTTTTGTTTTTCAAAATATCCAGGAAAATTCGAAATAAATTAGAAATACGTAGTTCTAAAAAAATATTCAATTTCCACGAGTAATAAAACTAAAGAAAATTTAGAAGAGTACTGGAGTTAAAATAATTATTTCATTAAATAGTCTTTTTCAACATACGAGGAAAAAATACAAAATCCATAAATGCTCCAAGAAATAACCGTTTGCTCCTCTGGTACGAAAAAATATCAGTTTGCAAGTCTTAACGCCAGACGTCTCTATTCTCTTTAAATATACACAAAATAAATGAATAAATAGATAAATAAGCCTTAAAGACTTTTTTCTTGCCGGGGAAAGATTATATATATATATATATATATATATATATATATATATATATATATATATATTGCAAAATAACTCACGCTTCTATATATCTTGCTGTTCCGGCATTTTTTTTTTTCAGATCAGGCAGTCTTTAAAATCATTGCCTTTTTTTTTAATTCGTAAAAGTTTTGTTTCGCCTAAATCTATCGTCTGGGTTTAATGAAATTTTCCCTCTCTGCTTCATAGGATGACTTAACGGTTCAAGGAACACAATTGAATTTTTAAGAAAAAAAAAAAGTTAATCTATTTAAAATAAAACAAGTTAATAGAAGCAACACAATAAATAAAACCAGATATACAGCCACTTAATTCCCACGATACAAACTATCCGAATAAGACGAATAATACATGCTCTCTGCAACTGAACAAGTAAGGACGAACTAATTGTTGGTGTTCTCTGGTGGAGTCCCACTCATTAATACATCAGAGTCGGCCGATCTGTGTAAGCTTATGTTTAATAGTTCTCTGTGTATACTCGATGCAATCTAGAGTATCTACAAAAAATAAAGGCTGAGAAGAACGTATATCCAGAATGATTCAAATATATCCTCGCTGTCGGTTTGCCTTGATCATTATGATGATAATCATGAAATCGTCGTTATCTTTCAACTTGTCTTCATCTCATGCAATTTTTGTCGAGAGATAGTAATGAAAAAGTAAGAAGAAGATAAATTCTTTTAAATTATTCTCCTTTTTCAATGAACAGATTTGAAGGTCATTGACATAAATCAGATTTTTTTTCGTCGTCCTTTCTAAGGGATGGCAAATGGTTTACGTAGCGTATTATATTTTTTAAACTTTCGTCGTCGGTTTTGAAGAATAGTAAACGCCTCATGTAACGTACTATTTTTTTAAATCATCGTCGTTTTGAAAGATAACAAATGACTCACTTAACGTAATATTTTTTATTTCTTTTTCGGCTTTTGAAAGATAACAAACGGCTAACGTTGCGTAATGTATTTTAAAATTCACATACAATATATATTTTTTAAATTTCCGTCGTAGTTTTGAAAGGTAACAAAGGGCTCACTTAGTGTACTATCTTTTTTTTATTTCCTTCGTCATTAGTGAAGGATAGCAAACGACTCACGTCGCGTAGTATTTTTTTTTTGTAGTCATTGTTTTTGAACGATTGCAAACGTAGTATTTTTTAAATTTTCGTAATCGTTGTTTAAAGAGAGATAACGGCTCACGTAGTGTACTACTTTTTTAAAAAATTCTTTCATCGTTTTTGAAGGATAGCAAACGGCTCACCTAGCGTAATAATTTTTAAAATTTTCGATGTCATTTTTAAAGGATATCAACGGCTCACGTAGTGTATTATTTTCTGTTTCGTCTGCCGACTGTAAAAAGTAAAATTTTAAGGTGTATTTTTGCTTTAAGTTTAGTAACAGTAAACAAACTTCCCAGGGAAAAATCCAAAAAGATGGGCAATTGAACATTTTTTGGTGGTTTGTCCAAAATTATCTTTATAACGTATCCTAATATTAGGGCACGATTAGAATAACGGTTATTGTTGAATAAAACGGAATCGGTAACCAGAGTTCAAATCCTGGATGAAACTGTTCGCTTTCGAATCGAAAAAAACACCCTTGGTAAGAATCCGACCATTTGCCTTCAAGCAAAGGATAAATAGTTGTTCAGACTAGGCTCAATAATCTTCTTATTGTAACTAATCCAGGAGAAGAAAAATACTGAATTTAAATTATTTATATTCTGATTAAAGATGATCTTATATCACAACCTGGCCGTGGCAGAAATCTTAAGTACGCACTTACAATATTAAATTCTTTCATTTACGTTTTAATTGTTGTTCTATGAGGGTTTTTAAATATCCTATAGTTGCAATCCTTCAAAAAGAAATTGTAGTCCTTTCAAATAATTATATTTTTTCAACTAATTATAGATCGTTTAAATGATTGTGGTTCCTTTCAAATAACTATATTTTCTTCAAATAATTGAGGTCCTTTCAAATGATTGTTGTTCCTTTCAAATAATGCTAGTTTCATTCAAATAATTATAGTTCCTTCAAATAATTGTTGTAATTCCAAATAATTATAGTTCCTTTCAAATGATTGTAGTCCTTTCAATTAATTGTTCTTCCTTTTAAATTATTGTAGTTCCTTTCAAATAATTGTAGTTCCTTTAAAAATAACGTATCATGTTATTTACAATATTGAGGTTCGTTAAGCGTAACTTTTATCGTCGTTGGAAATAAGATCGGTGACCTTTTTTTTTTGTTTGGTTTTATAGCATATCAACCATTGTTGGTTATTTAATGGCAAATCCTTTTTACACATATATATCAAATACATGATTTCTAAACATATTTTGTAAATAACATTTTTAAATGAGCCACATATCATTTTTTTGGCAGTCAGTTTTCAAGTATTGCTATTTAAACTTGATTAAACATTTATCCAAAGTTGAATGATCAAGCACTTCTATTTCAAACAATTCATTTTAGTATAGGTCAACAAAGTTATACGGTTCCAAGTATTGCTAGATATTACTAACAATTTAACTAAACAGTCATTTGTTTAAACACAATTAAATAATAAAACAGTTCTCTTTCACGCAAATCAGTTCAGCATAAATCATTCTTTTGCATCGGTTTAAATGTCAAATCGTTTTATTTGGACCATAGATAGGACCCTATCAGATGTTACAACTTAGGGGCTAGAGCGGACATAGGAACGATGGCAATGAAGAAGTATTCCACATTTCCCAAAACTTCAGCATTACAAGAGTCTTCCATTAGATTGTTTAGTGTCATATCCACGTCACTCGTTGGGGGAGTCTTACAACTCAGTAGTGTATTCTTCAGCCCTAACTGACTGGGCAACAGGACAATCATTAGGGGAGTCTTACCCCTCTACAGAGATATAGTCAGTGTATACTTCTGCCCCATTTGACAGGGCCTCAGTAACCATTGTTAAGATCTTAGAAAAGACATTTCTCTTCATGCTAATGCCTCAGGGAAATAGATTCAGGCATTTCATCTCTCTCTAACAATGTGTAAATAGAAGCTCAGATCGGTTTTTTTAGCCTTGCTTTGGTAATCAATCTAAGCAAAGGAAAACAATGAATGACAACCAGTATTATTCCATAGGATATTCATCATGTGCCACATCCTGCGCTACGTGCTGGATTTAGTAAATGCATACGTAGATAATCATTTCGTTTTCAATGAACTGTACTGTGTGGTAAAGAAACATGACAACACTTATGTATAAAGTATAATCTTCATTATTTGCTTATTAACCAATGAACGAAGGCGTAATGTTGGCCGAAGACATTTGAACCGCACGTCCAGGTGGCTGACAGATACGAATCTTCGATGAACCTCTTTTCTTTTGGAACAAATCTCCCTTGTTAATTAACACTCCGGACGGTCACGTAATTAATGTGGCCACGCCCTTCTCAGGCATGTCACCCGAACAAATACTCAAAGTCACACCTCGTCGAGCCTGCCGTCTACAAAATGCACGTAGACACGCTCCCTTCTAGCATGCCATCAACACAATCGTCACGGCATTACTGATGAGAAAATCTGCATCCTGTCTATTTTAGGTCATCATTATCATCATATCGTGCAGCTTGCAAGGATTTCTGTAACTCTCTCTCTCTCTCTCTCTATATATATATATATATATATATATCAGCATTTGTCTTTATCGTCCATCACATCCGTTAGCTTTCCTAGACTACATCCTGTGGCCGTACAGATATCTTGTAGATAGATTATAGCTGGTTGTCCAACTCTTACTCTTACGGGTGAAGTGGTCCAGAAGAGAATATCACTTATAAGTTCGTTCTAGGTACCAGGTGCATTTCCTGTTATTTTCATTCAACCAAGGTTCAAGTTTCGCTGCTTCATTGATAAACGTCAAAGGGTTATCAAACCAATGCCCGTCAATTGCCAAATAAGGTTTTTGTAAAATAAAGTGACATGTTACCTGCACTTAAAGGCGCTTTTTGTTTAACTGATATCATCATCATTAATACCATCGGCGAGTCGAGGTCATATCTTGTATGAGACTGTCAGCGTTTCACTTCATGTTAATCATATTTACCCAACCCCTCCGCTCGGGCAGGATGTGACACAAGGTCAATTTTTAAGCGGAGTTTAACAGGTTTGAATTCAGAGTTTTCCTTCTCCTATACTAGTTGCCTCAACAAGGCTGAAGAACACAGTCTGCCCTACTATTTACCCATAGCTAGAGGGAGAATAATTAGATTCATACCTTTCCCAAGGGTATTAGTGCAATGTGAAATGCAATCAGTGTCGTCCAGGATTTGAACTCGTGTTGCCGTGTCCATTTCCTACGACGATAACCATTACACCACCCGCATTTCATGTTAATGCCTCTTGGAAAGGCGTTAATTCAGCTATTCTTTCCCGTGATATAGTTAAATAGTTGCTGATTGTTTTCTTTAGCCAAGGTTTGGCAACAAGTCTAATAATAAGAGAAACAATGAATTCAAAATAGCTTTACTCCGCTTATAATTGACCTTGTGCTTCATCCTAACTAAAACAGACGGGGTTGGTAAATGCATATATATGCGGTGTTTCGATGATAAGAAAAAAATTAAATGTTTCCGAGTCTCGGTGATTGCATTATCATCTAAGTTGGCTTCTACAACAATGTGATGGGTCAAAAAGTACCACTACTCTTCTTCTCTAAAGATAAATTAGATAGTAAATAACTCACGAAGGTGACCGTGGTGTAATGGTTATCGTCCTAGGAAACTGACACGGTGACACGAGTTCAAATCCAAAACCAGGCTAATTGCATTTCACATAGCACTAATACCTTTGGGAAAGGTATGAATCCAATTATTCTCCCTCCATCTATGGGTAAATAGTAGGACAGACTGGTTCTTCAGCTTTGGTGAGGCAACCCGTCTAGGAGAAGGAAAACTCTGAATTAAAACTTGTTATACTCCGCTTAAAAATTGACCTTGTGTCATATCCTGCCCGAGCGGAGGGGTTGGTAAATATGAATAACCCACGAAGTTTGAAGTGTCATTAACCAAAAGAAACCAAATAAACTTGTAGTCGTCAAATACTTTTCTTCTCCAAGTAACTGGGTTCTTTAGCCTTGACTTGGCATCGAAACTACGAAAATGAAAACTCTGGAGTTACACCAAACGAAAACATTTGAAAAATGTCCTTGAGTCACATCATTTCTGCAGAGGAAGGGTTGCATTCTTACACTTTTATTTGCTTTCAGTTACATGAAAACAGTTTCTTCCAAATCAGTGATGTGGTCTTCTTTAAGAACCACACATTAAGATTAACCACTTTTTTAATGTACTTATCCTAACTGACTCAATCTGTACGACGTCGAATAATCTTTTGAACCTAAAAAAATAAGTTTACAAATACGTATTAATCGCATTTTTTTTTGTTGAAAATTTAATTCGACTGGCAGCTATCAGTAATTCGGTATCATTTGTTATTTTCAAGCACACAATGTGTAAACAGTAAAATTGGATGATAATAATGATAATTTAATTAACTTGCAAACATAATCAATAATACAATTTCTTTTCAAGTATATTCTTTGTTGTTTTATACATAATTGCATTATCTTCAAGCTGTGTTTTGCGTGGCTGTGAGGCTGATGATTTGCTGTTTTCAGTTATTGTTTAAAGTTTATCGGAAACTATCTGACAGAAAATGTTTGAGCCGTGAGCTGAATCTGGGCGAAAACACAAAGGCCTGATGTTTGCGAAATAAACAGCTAGATTCGGGTAAGATGAGTACATTAAAAAGATCCGTAAATTTTGCCGTGCTTACCAGTATTACATTCAGGTTGATGACGTGTCAATTTTCTGTTTTTATTCATGCCTGCATCTCTCTTTCAAAATATAATATCAGTAATGATGTTTATAATTTAGGAGTCCCGAATATGCAGCCTGCAAACTACTTTTATAGCCAGCGGCAGAATAATTATCGTGACTAATATTTTCCGCAAACTTGGTAATTTGTTCCTCGCCCCTGACCATGTTTCTTCCGAGAAATGAGTAGAATGTATTTTTTTTATTTCTGTTGTTATCACTTCGAAATAATCAATTTTTTCATATATTTAGAAACAGTCTCGATAGATACATTAGTAAAATCTACATCAGCTTGTGTTAAAGACCTATTTTAGTGGTGAGGTGACTGAGACTATGAAATATTAATCCGCTCTACAGAACATGAGGATATTTTGTTTCGAAATCTGGGAAAGGGTAAACATGACAACTTATATTGGCTTGGAGGGTCAACTTGAGATTAGATACAACATAACAGTACATAAAGTAGTTTGTTTTGATTCATGACGTAAGAAGAAATTGATTTGACAAATGATATAAGCGTGGGGATGGTGTACTCGAGAAAGCAACACCGTTACATGTACCATCTTCCAGCACCTCACTTTGTCGTTTAGTCGTCACTGACTGTGTCACTCATGTCGCCATCTTGTTTTCTTTTTTTCATTCATTGCTTCTCGTCAGGTCGTCACCTAATTACGCACGCTGTTTCTCCGGAATGTATCATAAGAACACATTTTTGTGGGGAAACAATTTTATTTCTTCGACTACCATCACTTTTTGCATATATAACCCGGCAGTGAAGGATAACGAACCAGCGATATTTGAGATAGAACTCCATGTCAAGCCTTTAACTGCTTCCGACTTACTAAAGAAAACACTGTTCTATCTAACCGAAGATCACTTTGTTAAATTGCTTTCTCATCAAATGAAAGACAAGATTTCAAGCAACTCTAAACGGTCATTTACAATCAGTGACACCTTAACAGTTAAAATGTTTTAAAAGACATCTATACCATATGACAATGATATATTTCGCTTGACTATTATTTAAAAAGACAACATTGATTTAGGAAATTATATATTTTGGTGAGTGGATTGTTAAATCATCATCATCATCATGTCGTGCCGCTAGCACGGATATACCTGACCCTCTCTCGCCACTTCTCCCTATCGTTCATCACCTCTGGCAGGTCGTCAGGGCTACATCCCGTATCCTCACTTAGCTGCTGTATGCATGTTCGAGCTGGTCGTCCTGCTTTTGCTCAGTCATATGTGGGGGTCCATAGGAGTACATCCCTTATGAGCTCGTCCCTGCATCTCTAGCAGTGTCCTGCATGTCTAGTTCATCTAACTTGGATAGTTTTCGTGATGGGAGGCATGTGGTCGTATAGTTGGTGCTTTGTGGGGTCTTGCCGCCAAGACTTGATTGTTAAATAAAAATGTATTATATCTTCTATTTTTTTTAGATATATTTCGACTTTGAATTATGCCTTTGTCATCTTTTTTTTAAAATAATACCTATAATTCATATCATTTTAACTTTGGAATAAAATAAATTGAACGAACAGAATAAATCAAGAGTGATCACAGAAAAAGACGAAATTACTGAAAGTAAAAACTAAATTAACGTAAAATTTATACGGAAAATGGTTTGGTTTGGTTTGCTTTGTTTGGTTTGGTTTGGTTTGGTTTGTTGAGTTTTATGGCATATCAACCTTTATAGGTTATTTAACGCTAAATCCATTTTTATGTGAATAACCATTTCAAACAATTCAGTTAAGCATGAGTTCACAGTTTAATTGTCAAAAACATTACTATTTCAAACTATTCAAGCAGTTATATATGACAATACAGTTTAGTGTAAGTACAGTTTCAATTTCAAAAACAGTTCAATTTCAATTAATACAGTTTAGCATGAGCACGTAGTTTAAATGTAAGTACAGTTTAGTTGTGAAAAACAGTTCTATTTTAAACAATTCAGTTCAGCATAAATATGCAGTTTAAATGCATAAAAATAGCACATTCCAACGACTGTTTAGTTCTCTTTAACCCATTGATAGGATCCTTATCAGGTGCTAACACTCCGGGCCAGAGTGGACCTGGGAGCGATGGCAATAAACTGGTACTCCGCATTTCCCAAAGCTCCAGCATTGCTGGAACCTATCCATCAGATTGTTTAGTGTCATATCCAGGACACTCGTTGGGGGGCATCTTACCCCTGTGCAGAGAAGCAATCAGTGTATTCTACAGCCCCAACCGACTGGGCAAACGGAATATGGGCTTCCGTACATGTACAAACATCCCACTAATTATCGTATACATGTTAATTTTAATGAAAATTATTGTAAACAAACAATTTTATGGCAGACTAGCATAATAAATCTTAGACAACAGGCCACACTGGGTCTCTGTGTTCGGACACAAAACCCCTTTTGAGTTCTTGAGCTGGGGTCCCATATTTTATACGACAAAGAATTTCTCATCCATGGCATTAGTTATGAAATAACTTAATGTTTTATTGGTATGAAAAAAAGGTTTCTTTTAAGGAATTTAAACTATTTGAATATATATTAAAATTTTTTTAAGTGTTGGTTTGGAAAATCTTGAAATCTTTGCTGAATTTATTTGAATCATTATGAAGGTTTAGTGCCCTAACGAACAGGAGGATTCTAAAATCGAGCAAAAACAATGATAAATAATTAATTAACAGAAGTAACCCCTATATATATATATATATATATATATATATATATATATATATATATATATATATATATATATATATTGTGTCTGTGTCTGTGTGTGTTTATGTATGTATTTGTCTCTGTGTATGCAATTATGATTAAACTTTAATGCAAAAGTGTTTTACAAGTGCTCAAGGTACAAAAATGGTGACCAATATCCCAATATTGTAAGTATTACATTAGATAATAAAAATAGGATAAAAACTCACAACATAGATTTTCACACAGTCGATACTCCGCTATAATAATATTCAACCCGTTTAAATTATTTTAGATTCAACAATACGTTCAAATTTTGAGTCCTCCCTTTCATGAGAGTCTTACAAAGTCACTTGGCTTAATCAGTCACCGCAAAGTAAATATTTACTTTCATGGTGGAATTTAGCTATCAATTCGGATATCTTATTTAGATATTTGTTCCCCCGGAAAACTTATAAGATATTTCCACCAAGCACAATTTTCAATTTCTCAAACGATCATTACAAGGATGAATCCTTTTAGAATAAATATGCTTTTCTCTGAAATTTTATTTTGTGTTATAAAAATAACAAAGTACGTGAAACTCTGTCTGTCTGTCTGTCTCTCTCTCTCTCTCTTTCTGTCTGTCTCCCTATATATATATATATATATATATATATATATATATATATATATGTGTGTGTGTGTGTGTGTGTGTGTGTGTGAGTTATGAACAGAAAGATAGAGAGATAGATATGATCAAATGAGCGAGCGAGTATGAACAAAATCTAACTGCAAATGCGTAACCCTCTAGTTAAAAATGTAGACCCTTTACAAAATTTTAATGTAAACTAAAAAACTGGTCAATAGTTATAAGGCAAGATCATAAGACAACAGCAATAGATAATAATAAAATAATTATGTTAGTTTATATATATATATATATATATATATATATATATATATATATGTGTGTGTGTGTGTGTGTGTGTGTGTGTGTGGATAGATAGATAGATAGATAGAAACGTAATGTACGAGTATGAACAAACTCTGACTATAAATAACGAATTCTTGCGCGTAAAAATGTAGAAACTTATTAACATCTAAATTTAAATGAATAATCTTGTCAATTATTATAGAGTACAATTATTCATAGTGCAATAGCAATAAATAATACAATATTAGTTAACGTGAAAAACATGAACATGGTGACTATGGTGATCATGATCGTTTTTTATCGATGATGATGATGATGATGATGACGAAATTTTAAAATAATATTTATGCTTTGTATTGCCGATGGTATGTTTTCTTTGTTAGAATTCTCTCATAACAAAAGAAAGTGATGATTTTTTTTTTTTTAAATAAAACAAAAAAAGCATAAATCATAATGTGATGTAAAATAAATTGAGAAAATTAAGTGAAATCTCGATTTTCTGCGTAAAAATTCTTTGTGAGTTTCTTTTGAAAACGTCTACGGAAAGAAGTACTTTACGAAAACAATTAGAATTAAGAAGAAATTGTTTGGATTGGTTTGTTCTTGTTACTCTTTTGTTTCAGCGCAGATGCGAATAATAATAATAATAATAATAATAATAATAATAATAATAATAATAATGATGATAATAATAATAATAATAATAATAATAATAGTAATAATGGTCCTGCTTAGCTGGGTAATAAATTACCTTGAAATGTACAAAATATCAGATGAAGTCATAAGCTCTATCGAGAAAACAGTGAAAACCTTGACTGTGGAATTGTCATCAAGAGAGAGAAGCTTAACTTAAACAAAGGCCTAAATAGGTATATTTCAAGTAGATACATTATCACCGCTACTATCCATAAATGCCATGATGCCTCTTAACCACATACAATAAAAGGTCAAAGCCGGATATAAACTATGATGCCTCTTAACCACTAACAAAAAAAGGCACAGCCGAATATAAACCATGACGCCTCTTAACCACTAACGAAAAAAAGGCACAGCCGGATATAAGCCATGATGCCTCTTAACCACTAACAAAAAAAGGCACAGTCGGATATAAACCATGATGCCTCTTAACCACTAACAAAAAAATAGGCACAGCCGGATATAAACCATAATGTCTCTTAACCACTAACTAAAAAAGGCACAGCCGGATATAAACCATGATGCCTCTTAACCACAAACAAAAAAAAAGGCATAGTCGGATATAAACCATGATGCCTCTTAACCACTAACAAAAAATAGGCACAGCCGGATATAAACCATGATGCCTCTTAACTACTATAAAAAAAGGCACAGCCGGATATAAGCCATAATGTCTCTTAACCACTAACAAAAAAAGGCACAGCCGGATATAAACCATGATGCCTCTAAACCACTAACAAAAAAAAGGTACAACCGGATATAAACTATGATGCCTCTTAACCACTAACAAAAAAGGCACAGCAAGATATAAACCATGATGCCTCTTAACCACTAACAAAAAAAGGCACAGTCGGATATAAACTATGAAACCTCTTAACCACTAACAAAAAAAGGCACAGCCGAATATAAACCACGACGCCTCTTAACCACTAACAAAAAAAGGCACAGTCGGATATAAAACATGATGCCTCTTAACCACTAACAAAAAAAGGCACAGTCGGATATAAAACATGATGCCTCTTAACCACTAACAAAAAAAAGGCACAGCCGGATATAATCTTAGTAAATAGCAAGAAAAGAATAATCACCAAATGTACATAGGTGACATCAAACTATTTGCAAAAAATGAAAAAGAACTAGAAACTCTAACATATCCAGTTAGAATACATAGTCAGGACATAGGGATGGAATTTGGCACTGAAAAATAAGCCCTGTTAGTAATGAAAAGAGGCAAACGACACCTGACGGACAGAATGCAGCAGGCAAATCAAGACAAGATTAGCAGGATCGGGGAAAAGGGGACAAACAAATACTTAGGCATCCTGAGACTGACATCATCAAACAAGTGGAGATAAAAGGAAAATTAAGAAAGAATATCCCGGGTGTAACAGAAAGCAACTCGACATAAAAAAAAATGTTGCAGAAACATTATCAAAAGAATAAATACCAAGGCTGTACTTCTCGTTAGATATTTGGGGCACTTTTTGAAGTGGAACAGAGAACGACTTACACAAATGGATCAAAGAACAAGAAAACTAATGACCATACAGAAGTCATTACATCCTAGAGATGACGTTGACAGATTATATGTACCAAGAAATGAGTTGGGAGAAAGAGGACTTACCAACAATGAAAATACCGTTGACGAATCAATACGACTCGAGGACTACATTGAAAAGTCCTAAGGAGGAGTGATTACAGCCACCAGTAACGATACTGACAACACGAAAGCCAACAGAATGACAATAATTAGGAAACTATAATGGGAAGAAAAACAACTCTATGGGCGTATTAAACGACTAATAAGCAACATATCACACGAGTAAACCTGGACATGGCTAAGAAAAGAAAGCCGTAAGAGAGAAAGATAATCTCTCCTAATAGCAGCACGAAACAATGCCATAAGAACCAATCAAATCAAAGTAAGAATTGGTAAGACGCAGCAAAATAGCAAAGGTAGGTTATGTGGTGATAGAGATGAAACCATCAATGACATAATAAATGAATGCAGCAAATTAGCACAGAGGGAGTATAAGACTAGACACGACTAGGTTTGCAAGGTGATCCGCTGAAGATGTGCAAGAGATTTAAATTTGACCATGTGAACAAATGATATATGCACAACCCAATATATGTCCTGGAAAATAACGCACATAAACTCCTCTGGTACTTTGACATACAAATGGATCACCTAACCTCGGCCAGAAGACCAGACCTTACAATAATCAACCAAAAAATTGAGAACTTACAAAATTGTGGACTTTGCTGTCCTGGTTGACCACAGAATAAAATTAAAAGAATGGCAAAAGAAGGATAAGTACCTCTACCTTGCTCAGGAATTGAAAACATTATGGAACATGAAGGTGTGAATTATTCCAATCTTGATTGGTGCTCTTGGTACAGTCACCAAAGGATAATTAAATTGACTGGAGGACTTGGAGGTAGGAAGACGAATGAAGAACATCCAAACTACAACATTACCGAGAACGGCCAGAATGTTGAGAAGAGTCCTGGAGACTTGAGGAAACTTGCTGGATACTCAAACTCCAGTGAAAGACCATCTTCTGAAACTGGTGTGAAAAACTCTCAAGGAATAATAATAATAATAATAATAATAATAATAATAATAATAATCAACAAAAGAAAGAGAATCTGCAAAATTGTTGACTTTGCTGTCCCGGCGGACCACAGAATCAATCTGAAGGAAAGTGAAAAGAGAGTTGAAAAAAACTGTGGAACATGAAAGTAACGACTGTGCCAATTGTGATTGGTGCGTTAGGCACAGTAACTAAAGGATTATTAAAGGGCCTGGAGGACTTGGAAGTTAGCGGACGGGTAGAGACTATCCAAACGACAGCATTGCTGAGGACGGCCAGAATACTGAGACGAGTCCTGGAGACTTGAGGAGACTTGCTGTCACTCAAACCCCAGTGAAAAAGCCTCAACTAATACTGATGTAAAAACTCTAGAGGATTAAATAATAATAATAATAATAATAATAATAATAATAATAATAATAATAATAATAATAATATGGAAAAGCTGGGGAATCGAATTTGACGAGAGATAAATTTGAAGATTGAAATTTGCATTTTCTATGATAGGTAAATACATTGCAGGAATATGGAAATACATTTAAAAACATAGAATTTAAAGAAACAATAAAATATCTATAAAAATGACTACATTTTCTTTCTCTCTCTCTCTCTCTCTCTCTCTCTCTCTCTCTGTCGTCCAGTCGGCTTGGGCTGCAGATTGCCCAAACTGCATCTCTGCGGCGGAATATATCTTCCCCAACGAGCGTTCTGATATGACAGTAAACAATCTGATGGTGAGGCTTCAGAAATGCTGGAGGTTTGGTGAATCCGGCGTACTACTTCATTGCAATCACCCCCAGGTCCACTCAAGCCCGGAGTGGGGTACTTACTGATAGCGTCCAACCTATAGGTCAAATAGAACTGATTGACATTGAAACTGTGTACTGAAAATAAGCTGAATTGTTTGAAATAGAACTGATTTTATATTAAACTGTACGTAAACAAAGGCTTTACGTATAATTGAATTGTTTGTTATGAATAACAGTACCTGAAAAATATTTAACTGAGTGTAAACAAATGATTAATTTAAAATAGAATTATTAGTATTGAATAGAGATAAGTGAAGTCATATAACTGCGAAAAAATGAGTTCAGGCTCGTTTAAAAATGTTAGCTACGAATTAGAAATAACATCAAATATATACGTATAAAGAAGATTTGGCATTAAATAACCTACAATGTTTGATATGCCTTAAAACCCAACAAAATCATACCAAACACTCTTTCTCTCTCTCTCTTTCTCTCTCTCTCTCATTCTTGCTTTCAATATATATATATATATATATATATATATGTGTGTGTGTGTGTGTGTGTGTGAGATCATATGCACTCAAGTTCACACACAACCGACCCATTAGCATAACAGAGTACTTGCCAATTGTCTGGGAGACCAGGGTTCAATCCTCGTGTAAGTGGAGCAATCTGCGGAAATGTGTTACACATTCCCCTAAACCTCGGTGTCGTGGCTACGGGAGACTTCAACTACGGCCGGCCAACTTACTTAACTTATACATATATATATATATTGTTGAGAGAGACACAGAGACAGAGACAGAATACGAAAGCATGCAGTAAAGTTTATTGCACAGTCAGAGAGGGAAATATATTTATTTAAATTTCTTCATATTTTTTTAAAGTATTAAAGTAATTTCAGCGACGAACATCTATTTGTTTTTACCTCGAGGAAGAATATGTGATATACCATTTACGTTTTATGATTCAATATCATCATTTTCTGTTTGGACTGATATAAATATATGATAGAGAGAGAGAGAGAGAGAGAGAGAGACAGAGAGAGAGAAAGAGAGGGAGAGAGAGAGAAAGGGAAGAAAGAGGTCGGTAGATATTGTAGCAGTGCCTGTGAGTTATTTAATACCAAATCCTATTATATATATATATATATATATATATATATATATATATATATATATATATATATATATATATATATGATTTGTAACGCATAGTTTTTGGTAACGTTTTTTTAAAGCTGTTTTAGACCTAATTTGCTTTCAAACAGTTAAAGGTCCTAAATATTGCTATCTATTGATAATAATTCTATGTATTATCAATAATTTCTTTTCACACAGTTAAATGATTTCACGTATTGATTTCTAACATAATTCTATTAAGAATTAATCTTTTCACATAACCTGATTTCAAGTATTGTTATCAAACTAATAATTCTATTTAAGGACTGCTATTTAACATTGGTAATTTTATATTTCATGTATTCCTATGTAAAGAAAATAATTTTCACTCAGGTTAGGGTTTTAAATAATAATTCGTAATAAATAGTTGAACTGTTCTATTTGACCTATTCACGGGAGCTTAACAGGTACTACGAATTATCGTCTGAATGGACCTTGAATTAATAAAGGGGCATTCTACATAGCCAAAAGTGCCAGAAATGCAGATTAGTGTCATGCTTAGGACACAGAGACAGAGAGGTAGCTCAGACAAAATAAATGTTATAAAGTTTGCATTTTAAAATATATTTCATCCTCATCATCCTCAAGCGATACTGACAGCATGGAGTTCCCTAACTCTCTCTCTTTCTTTGTCTCTCTCTCTCTCTCTCTCTCGCCACCCCCCTACCATCCGTCGCTTCTAGAAGATCTTCTTGACCTCATCCAGTGTCTACACAGAGGTTATGTATATAAGTCTTTACTGGTCAGCCAATATGGGCCTACAAATGTGTAAAAGTCCATATGGGAACGTTGGTTAATGATTTCTTTCTTACTTCTTCAGCAGCACCCGACGTGTCTTTTTTTTATATTACTGGGATAGTTTGTCAGATGAGAGGTAACTTACCGTACACCAGCTTTTTAGAGGAGAGTTTCTTATACGATTTTCTTTTAAGAGCTCATTGCATTCTTGTGCAGTCCTTTTATAGCTTTCACAATCAAATATATTGAAATCTGATATCAACGCCAAAATAATTGTCTTTCAAGCAGTGGCAGTGCATTACTACTCTATGGATGCACCATATGAGCGCTAGAGATACGCATGGAGAAAAATATTCACAAGATATTGAAACAAAAAAGCTTTTTTTAGCAACAATCGCATAAGTTTAATAATAAAGCACGGACAGCAACAGAAGTCAGTAAGTCAATGTGTCTAAAGTCAAGATAGTTGAGAAGCCACGTATCTGAATTAAACCTACAAAGTTATGTTACAGTATTATATAACATTTTCCTATCGACTTTCCATCTACAATTGGTTCAATATAATTGAAACTAATGGACATTTGTGTAAATAAAGGTGCCGGAAGGACATCAGTATCCAAAAATCAATTGGATCTTGTTGGAGGTAATTACCTAGGCAGCTCAGAAAATACACAGGCTGAGTGCTTCAGGAGTTATAATTTTATTTGTAAAGCAGCTCTCAGCAGATGATTTTTTTAACGTTAAAAATGGAGATATCTTAAAGTATATGGGAACTTGAAAATGCCAAAGGGTGGATTCTTGGACAGAAATGCAGAAGTATATATATCATGATAATCAATTTTATCTATCTATCTATCGGTATATATATATATATATATATATATATATATATATATATATATAAAGAAACAAAATTTGAAGAAACAAGGATAAAATGTTTTGATTATATTGAAACAGAAGAGATTAAATATCTAACTAAAGTTGTTACCACGTTACTTACTCTGTTATTCAGATATGATATGACGGAAAATGGATTAAGATGTCTGTTAAATTGATATCTTATTATATATATATATATATATATATATATAGTAAGTAAAGTTGGTGACCGTAGTCGAGGGCGACCAGAAAGCTCCCTTTTCAAGAGCTACTACACCGAGGTGTAGGGGAGGACGCTACCCTTTTCCCTGGATTGCTCCACTTTACCCTCGGTACGTACCTTATTTTGCTGAGTGTTAAGCAAGGACGTATCAAGTACCATTTTTAAAGTCTTTGGTATGACGCGACCTGGGATTAAAACCAGGTCTCCCGGATCATTGGCAAACACTCTACTCACTGGGCCAATGAGCCGGTGAATTATATAAATATATATATATATATATACATATGTGTGTGTGTGTGTGTGTGTGTGTTCGTGTGTGTGTATGTGTGTTCATACATTCAAATTACTGCTCTGCGTACATGAGGATGGTGATTCGGGAAACTAACGAAATAGGAGTATCATTGTGAGAATTTGTTGTATTGCAGTGATAAAAATGACAACAGCTCCTATTTATGAAAATATGAACTCTCAATTTTATTAACTAAAATCCTGGTGAATTTGCCGTATGATAGAGAGAGAAAGAGAGTGAGAGAGAAAGAGAGTGAGAGAGAAAGAGAGGGTCGGACAAGGACTGCTAGGATTTACAACACGTTGAGATACGTATCCAGAGTACCTTTCTTCGCGCTTATTACTCGGGAGTCTGATACAGTATAGGTTTCTTGGACCGCTCCATCCCACCTTGCGCCTGAAACAGCATGCCGTGCCTACTCTGCAGACAACTGACCCCGGCTGACCGTTTTGATCGAAAACTTCCGTCATTATATATTTTCTTGATGCCCACATATTTCTTTCCATACAATTCACGCTAGCATTTCTGCTGTCCCTTGCTTACCTTGAGACACAGCTGCACATCCTGTTTTTTTTTTAATTCGCCTTACTAAGCCTATTAGATGTCAATATGCAACAATTTATCACATAATATTAATTGCATATCACTCTACTTATTGAGTACCCTGAGCTTTTTGGTACGCTACGTGAATTTAATTTTTAGAATAAAAACATACACACACGCATCTATATATATATATATATATATATACGAAGATCATTCAGGACACAAGGTGAATTTTGCCCCAGGATTTGGTAATAGGAAACACTGCTTACAAACGCGTTTTTTTTCAAGGAAATCGATAGTAATGCGTCTTGTCATCTTCGAGAAAACGATCAATATGTCCTTCTCTACTACAAGCATTTTTTTCTCTATCGGAGTGATAGTTTCTTTCTACCGCATGCACTGTCTTTTCCACTCAAGCTCATTGTGGAAAATTCATGTTTAGTTCATTTGTAAACATTTTTTTTTTGTTTTCCCCTAAAACATACTTCTTTTTACATGTCGCACATTCTTCTGAAAATAATGCATTGTTCGCACTTCTTACCCACGAAAAAATTCAAAGACAGAACTCTCTTCAAACCAGGAGCACTTTGTCGTTTTGATTTGCCTCAAAAAATATTATTGTGAGATTAAAATGTCTTTTTACTATAAACCAATTTCAAACGATACAGATTTTAGATGAAAGAAATTCTCACGAAAAAAAAAAAAGATTTTCTGTCAAAATTTGCCCTTATTAGTTAAATGACTCTCGTAGATAGATAGATAGATAGATAGATTCTACAGAAATTATAAGATACATGTTTATAGGCGTAATGTTTGAGAGGGTATGAATGTTATCATTATTGTCCTTGGATGCAAACATTTTTTTTATTCAAAATGAAAAAAATAGTTTCAGTGGATGAATCTACATTACGTAATGAGTAACTATTTCTAGTCTGGCAGATACTTATCGTAATTCTTCTGGGCAGGAAGTATATAAATGTATGAATTGAATTTAAAGTTATTACATTGGCTCGAAGTAAAAGGAATATCGACGTTGTCTGTATTTATAATTTCCCAAACGTGTCAAAATTGTCTGATAACCCACATCACTCCCATCTTTCTCATTCTTCATGGAAGCTAAAATGGAAGCTCTTTCTCTGATAAAACATAGAACTTAAGATTCTTCGAAATGTATCAACACAGAAAATTGAACGATAGAAAATGTTCGTCACTTGAACTCCTTCGCCCTTTATGTATAAGAAACACGAGTGGAGCCAATTATAAAATTAACTTTAATCGCGAGTCGGAAATCTCCTACTAAAGTTTCACCTTAATGGATCATCAGGAACTTCCTGATGATCCGTTAAGGTGAAATTTTTGTAGGAGAGTTCAGACTCGCGATTTAAGTTAATTTTATAATTGGCTCCACTCGTGTTGAGCACTCTTGTAATTGTAGCATTGCAGTGTTCACGGAAGGTCTTAGTTTTCTTTTGACCAACTGACTGCATATCTCTTGATTTTTTTAATGGGAGTGACGGGGTTGGCCTTTTCTTTCTTTTTGTCCTATATTTTTTCTTTTTTCCCTGGGCGGTGATTCGAGATATTTTTATCTCTTGTTCCTGGCGGGTTTTTTTTTTCTTTTTTTCTGGTACCGTGAATGCTGGTAGATATTAGATTAGTATATATATATATATATATATATGTTACATAAAGAATTGTATATGTGAACACGGTTAATTTAGAGCGTTGAGACCTGAATCATCTAATCAAGTTCATGTTCATTTATTAATAATCCTATTTACCAACCCCTCCGCTCGGGCAGGATATGACACAAGGTCAATTTTTAAGCGGAGTTTAACAGGTTTGAATTCAGAGTTTTCCTTCTCCTAGACTAGTTGCCTCACCAAGGCTGAAGAACCTAGTCTGTCCTACTATTTACCCATAGCTGGAGGGAGAATAAATGGATTCATACCTTTCCCAAGGGTATTAGTGCTATGTGAAATGCAATCAGTCTCGTCCAGGATTTGAACTCGTGTCGCCGTGTCTATTTCCTACGACGATAACCATTACACCACGGGCACCTCATTTATTAATAATGACCTCCCACTCATTTATTAATAATGACCTCCCACTCCCACACCAAGCTGTTGAATAGCAAAAATCTTGTTTCCCTCTAATCTGAAAAAAGAAAAATTGCTTGCTCCTGATTCCATGTAATGTTGTACAATCTGTTGCATCTCACTGGAGAAGAGAAATGCCTTCTTTTAATAATTGCCATTAATCTGACGCAACCTCGTAAAATATTCCATTTAGGTTTCTTTGTTAAATGTCATAATATACCCTCCTCGGTTATTTAATGCAAAACCTCTACTCATAGGAGAACAGTAGGAGCTAATTTTTTTATACCCATAGCTGCGGGACAAAAGAGTTCATGTCTTTCCTTAGGGCATTTTTATGAAAGGGAACGTAATTACTCAACTCGATTACAAACTCGCCAACAACTATGTCACAGTCCAGTCAGTTAGCTATTATGCCAGGAGGACTCCACCTATCCAAAAAGAGGAATTACTTGGTATAATACTCTATCGATTATAATATATGATGAGATCGTCTACTAAAACAGCATAGTTTTTTTCTTATTTTGATTTTTGAAATGTTTGGCCTTAGTAAAATCTATGTTACAGTAGCCTGATAGCAATTTTTAAATGATACACGAATGAAATTCCTTTATGAATTCTTTTGCGCTGAGACTCAATAAGTGTGACCCAAAGTGCCACACTCTTGCAGAAAGGGTTATTTTTATTTTTATTTTATTTTTCAAATTAAACGCTCTGATTGTTTGGTAGCATGAGAAGATCACGTAGTGTCAGGAGAGACATGTTCTACTTTGCTTCAAATAATACCCTTGGAAAAAGTATGAATCCAACTATTCCCCCTCCAGCTATAAGTTGATAGTAAGACAGACTAGGCTGTATAACCTTGGTATGACAACTGGTATAGGAGAAGGAAAATTCAGAATTCAAATGCGTCAAGGTCTACTAGAAAATCAACACTGCGTCGCGTCATGCTCTTGAAGAGAATTAGGAAGGCATAAATATTTCTATACTTCCAACTATGGGTCACTAGTAGGACATAATGAGTTCTTTAGCCTTGGTTATACAACCAGTCAAAGAGAAGAAAAACTCGGAATTAAAACCAATTGTTCTTTACTAAACCTAATGGAAGATGCCCGTGCTATAATGCTTACCACTGTTGGAAATGGGCACAACTATCAAATTTCAAACAGTGGACGAAGCTGTTTGCATTTCACATTGCGTCAAATACCTTTGGGAAAGGTATGGATGCAAAAATTCTCCATCCCATATTGCGTAAATTGTTGACTAGGTTCCTTAGTTTTGGTATGGTAACCGGTATTGGAGAAGGAAAAACTCTTAATTCAAACCTGTTACACTCTGTATGAATATTTAACCCCGCTCGCTCAGGAGGATCGGTGGATACATACTTAAAAAAAAAACATTGACCTTGTGTCATAACATCCCCGTTGCGGAAGGGTTGCATAACAACATACCCAATCTGCGAGGTGAGGCGTTACGTTATTTCATGGCATATCGACATTCCGAGGTTATTTAATGCCAAAGTTATACTTGTAGAAATACTGTTGTTGTTCTATAAACGTAGGACAGGGGATTAGGTGGGTTCATTAATTTCCCAAGAGTCCGAAAGTCAAAGCAATACCCCGATGAGAATTTGAACCCACTTATTACGATGTTAAAGCCCAGCACAATATCTGTTACGCCACAAGGGACACTAGACCCGGTGATTTTTAACCATCACGCTAGACACCACAAGATTAATAATCAAGATTTATTTTGTATTAGTCAAGATTTAGAAAATCATTTTGACCGTATTTCTCTACAGACATTAAATGAAATTTCCCTTTGGCGTTATGGTTGAAATGCTTAACTGACACTTCTTAGCAAGCGAGTTCGAACTCCCATTGGTCTAGTGGGTAGGGTAATCGCCAGTGATCCGGGAGACCTGGGTTCAATCCTAGGTCACGTCATACCAAAGACTTTAAAAATGGTACTTGATACCTCCTTACTTAACACTCAGAAATATAAGTTCCGTATCGAGGGTAAAAGTGGAGCAATCCGGGGAAAGGAGTAGCACTTCGGTGTAGTAATTATTGAAAAGGGAGCCTTCTGGTTACCCTCGACTACGGTCGCCGACTTTACTTTATTTACCTTTGGGAAAAGAAATAACCCAAAATCCGTCAAGCTAAAAGTTATATAGTGTCACTGCTATTCTTCAACAAATGTGCCTTTAACACTTAATAACCCACGAAGTTTTATATGCCATTAAACAAAGAAGCCGGAATAAAACTGAACATCCTGGCTTGAGAGACAAGTTTTTAGTTTATAGTGCGCCATAAAAATTGGACTATCTTAGAACACACGGCATTTTAAAGAATGGTTTTATTTGTTTCCCTTGGAAAGGAAATACAACGCTGATTGAGGTTTAATATAAGGCCTCATGTGCACCTACGTAAGTCAGGGCCAAAGGTTACCAGTCTCTTACTGTTTTGCCACACGAAAAGTATCTATCGCATCAAAAACTTTATTTGCATTATTAAACAGACACTTGGTAGACAATCTCTCTGAAATAGCAAATATTATTTATGCTATTTCCTGGGAAAACGAGATATAATCGGTCATAGACCAAAATTGCCTGGATGCTTTGGGGATCTTAATTCCCGAAAAAAAATATTTGTGTAAACTTATAAATTTGCTATTAACATGTTCGTGACGGAGGCGATATTACCGTCTTTCCTTTCAGCGATATGGGTTCAATTTTTGTTTTAATGATAATAAAAAAATCAAATTTACACTTAATATATTTATTTATAGCCACCGGTATTTCATAGCAAAGCACCAATGGTTGTACTCTATGTACAATTTGAAATTTCAGTGAGATCCTGTAGAGTAGTTACAAGTGTGCTGGACTTGACACCATAGTTAACGAGTTCGAACTCCAGTCTCGCGATTCTGTTCATTTTCAGCCTAATTCCCTTCATTTACCTGTCATAGGTGTCCTCGTGGTGTAATGGTTAAAGCGATGAACTGCGGAATCGTAGTACGCGAGTTCGTACTCCAGTCGCGCTATTATGTTCACTCTCGGGCAAATACCCTTGGGAAAGGTATGAACCCCCTTATTCTCCCTCCATCTATGGGTAAATAGTAGGACGGACTAGGTTCTTCAGCCTTGGTGAGGCAACTAGTCTAGGAGAAGGAAAACTCTGAATTCAAACCTGTTAAACTCCACTTAAAAATTGACCTTGTGTCATATCCTGCCCGAGCGGAGGGGTTGGTAAATAGTACCTGTCATAGGTTTAAAAGTAACACTACTATTCTCTTACAAGAATGGCTTTGATATTAGATAATCCAAGAAGGTTGATATTCCATTAAAAAAAGAAATCAAACCAAACCATTTATATTGTGAAACGTTAAAAATCCGTGAATCAGTCTCCGTACTAAAAGCAACTTTACATCTATTTACATTATTTCTAGGTGAGTCTGGTTGGTTGTTTCTGTTTTATGTTATGTGGACCTTTGTAGGTTATTCATTGCCAAAAGCATTTTATGCGAATAATCAGTTCCATCGAAAACAATTCAGTTTAGCGAACGTACAGTTTCAATGTCAAAAAAATCTTCTATTTCAAACAATTCAGTTTAGCATAAGTACGCAGTTGAAATTTTAAGTACACAGGTTAATTATCAGAAACAATTCTATTTCAAGCAACTCTGTTCAGTTAAATAGTTCTAATTCAAACTGTTCAGTTTAATATAAGTATAGTTAAATGTTAAAACAATTGTATTTTAAACAATTGAGTTTAGCGTGAGTACAGTTTTAATGTAAAAACAGTTCTATTTCAAGTAATTCAGTTTAGCATAAGTACGTAGTTCATTTCTATTTGACCTTTAGATAGGACCCTATCAGGTTCTACCACTCCTGGGTAGCTTGGACCAGGAGGCGATGGCAATGAAGGAGTACTCCGCATTCTCCAAATCTCCAGCCTTATTGGAACCTCACCATCAGATTGTTTAGTGTCTTATCCAGCCCCAGCTGACTGGACAAGAGTCCACTTGGTGTATTGGCTAACATGATTGACTGTGACATTGTAGTACGCGAGCTCGAACTCTAGTCCACGCCATGACATACATTAAGGGGCTGCTTTTCTTCTTAGGTTGAGTTAATATGTCCAGTAACGGGAAAGATCATCGAGTGACAGTAGAGACATGTTACCATTTTTGTCAACGATTGTATCCGTAGTGATGTTTCAAAGCTTGTATTCAGCTCACCTTTGATCGAACAATCACAAAAAAATACTTGAGATTTACACTGACATATCAAAAAGCTTGTTGCTTACAATAATTTCTCATGGTTAAGCACATAGATCGGACATTATTAATTCAAAAAAAAATATCAAAATAGTTGATTGAGTGATATAATTGATTTTAACGGTATATAACTCAATCTGGAGAATTTCTATGACAAGTTTTTGAAATTGAATACGTTCTCCGTTTCGATTTGCATTTTTTGTGCTGTTTCATGATTTCTATAAACAGGGTTTTAAATCAAGTATTCCTATATATTTCTATCATCTTTATTGTTATTTCCACAACGTTTCAGCCGATATGCCATCCAACCTTCTTCAGGTATTTGTCGAACAACAGAACCTACACGGAACATGGAACTTCTGATTCCGTTAGCCATAACCGAGTACAAGTGTTAAGTATCCCTGTATTGTTATTCGCACAGTCAGGATCAAACCTGCAAACTCCAGATTATTGTCCTTTTAGAATCTTAGGGAACCAACGACTATAACCGTTACGCTATGTGTCCTATTGGTTCAATACTGACTGCAGGCGAGTAGCAATACAGGAATACTTCACACTTGTACCTGGTTATGGCTAACGGAATCAGAACAGGTGACCCTAATGGATTCAATTTAAGGACGTAGTTCAAAGTTCCGTGAAGGTTCCCGGGTTTGACAAACACCTGAATAAGGCTGGATGACATATCGGCCGAAACGTTACTGTAATAACAATAAAAATAAAGACAATAGTTCGAAAACCCTTAATGATAAAAACCATCAAGGTTCGTCTCAGAAATTCAGACAATTAATATTTCTATATAATACAAACTGATTTTAAAGCATATCCCTGATGAGACGCTAACAGGTACTCTGGGTAAGAGTGGATCTGAGAGTAAAGACAGTGAAAGGGTACTCCCCAGTTCATTGATATTAAGACATGTGGACTCACTATGAAAAGTTGTATAGTATTATATACAGGATACTTCTTTTGAGAGGATATAACCCTTTTACAAGGGGTACAATTACCATTATCCAAGACTCACAATTAGGAAATCAATATAATTGTGAGAATCAAAATTTATAGACTTATCCCTTTTAAGTAATGTCAAAATCTTGAGATAAACACTTAAGCACCGACTTGATCACTAATATTTTTGGGAACATTTTTAACTGTTTAATAAAGAGAAGCTAAGTGTGTGTGTGTGTGTGTGTGTGTGTGTGTGTGTGTGTGTTTCCGTGCAATAAATGTATCTTCATTCTATTTGCAGAATTTTCTTCTCCAGCACAAAGCATTTTAGTACGAACATGAATTTGAAATGAAACATAATTTTTTACTATGATTCTAGAGTTTCTCTTCGGTGTCCATGAAGATTACAAGTCACATCTATTTATTCTACTTATCATCACTAAGAATATAAATTCTGTGAGAGATATGGTATAGAAACCGGCCTGAATTCTGATTTCACAGGCGAGACTAACTTCTCACAGGTTCAAATTGAATTCAAACATCACCACGCTACTTCTCTTCCGTTCAGATATACGAGTTGTTATAGAAATATACCTAAAATGGGTTCTATTTACAAAAACAGAAAATGAATAGTTTATTCTAAATAATCCGTTACCATTCAATATAGTTATTCCGGTGAGCTTTCCACTTGTCGAAGCAAAACTGGAAACTTTTGACACATTGTGAATCTGTGCCGTCAATTGAAACAGTGTTCCACGTCCTCATCAAATCTTTATAATCAGAGGAAATTCTATTTCAAGAAACAATCCGGGGCTATATAGTATCGCTTCTAATATATATATATATATATATATATATATATATATATATATATATATATATATATATATTATCGTACATAATTAAGAAAAGTAAAATCATTTGTTAATCGATAAAGTTAATCTTCCATTAAATAAAAGAATCAAAGATATAAGCATATTTTAATCCTAAGAGAATATAAAATGAATAGGATTGAACAACTAGTGAATAAATGTCTAGTTGAGTATAAGAAACTGCATGATCCATAAACTATTTGTGATTCCTTATAATAGCGCTTCATGATTACATTAATATTTCGTATGGAGGTGCTCGTGGTTCATTGGTTACTATTGTAGCAAATGTACACAGTGACCAGAGTTCAAACCGTAGACGAGGCTGAGTGCATTTGATATAAGGTATAACCTGGCAAAGGAATGCATCCAACTATTCTCCCACCAGTTAAGGGTAAATAGCTGGACAGACTAGGCTCTTTAACTTTGGTATGGAAACGGGTTTAGAAGAAAAACTCAAAATTCAAATCTGTTAAACGCCACTTGAAAACTGGCCTTGTGTTGCATCCAGCTCGTAAGGAGCGACGTATTCTATTGAACACGGCATACTGATTTGGGTCGAAAAGGAATATCCTGAAAATAAAAATGACTATGACTGGGTTTCGATTAATGAATCTATCTTTGGGCGAACAGATTGCTGGTTAGTCTGTTGCTCAACAGAAAGAAAGTGATATTTGCTGAACATGGTGGTAATTTTATTAAGGATCTGACCATGTTGCCTACAATGCATCGACTGTACTTCTTTAAAGGGCTAAGACACTCTGAAATCGAAGTGTCCTGAGTTTGACACTAAACTGCATCTGATTGTGAGGCTCCACTTCTGAAGAACTTGAGAGTGAAAAATACTACTTCATTGTCATAACACTCCGGTATACTCTGTTCAGGAGGGGCAGTGTTGTATTTTGGCCTTCGACCCGGCCAAAAATGCCATTCCAAGGTAATTCATCGGAAGGAAGTGAAACATTCTAATGGCAGTTATGAGAGGAAATCGCGTGGGCGGAAATTGGCTGACGAAATGGGACGAAGTAAAAAAAATTCCCATGGTACACTCATAGACTCATGCACCGGAAGAGAGTGACCTGTAAACTGCATGACAGTTATTTCCGGTTGATGACGATCAAACATGCGATTTCAAAGATCGAGTAGGCGACTGAGTGGACGATGAACTATTATATAACTCAGTCAAGAGAGAAGTCAAGTTCCAGTTCCAGTTAGACATCGGACGGAGTTATAGACGAGATGTGTTAAGGAAAGCCACACCAGGCCGAAGGGGCTCGGGGCCCCTGATTGAATTGGGGTCCAGAGAAGATGCTGATAAGATGCAGTAAAGAAAGCCATCACCCAGCAGAAAGCTGAGCCCCTGGGCCTCCGGTTGAGCATCAGAAGAACGAGAAAGACACAACGCTGATGGCCATAAGAGTGGGGTCAAAATGTTACAGTTTATGTTCGGTCTCCAGCTCCCTCTCACAGTAAAACCCCACACAACCCTTCCGAACCCTTACAAATAAAGTGAGAGGTACAGATATTTTTCTAAAGAAGTCTTACTACGTCTTTATTATTGTGTCATCATGATACGGCATATGAGAATACAACAGCAGTAACTTTTACGCTCCTTTACATGGGCCAAACAGTTCTGTCGGAAAATCATTAATATTAAGTCGGATTTCTTGAAACCATATAACTAAGATCTAATCCCAAACCAATCTAAAAGATATGATTGGAAATTGCCATATTTTCTAAATTATAACATTTTACGGATATTACTCAAATTAACATTAATTTGGAGGTGACCGTGATGTAATGGTTATCGTCGTAGGAAATGGACACGGCGACACGCGTTCAAATCCTGGACGAGACTGATTGCATTTCACGTAGCACTAATACCCTTGGAAAAGGTATGAATCAAATTATTTTCCCTCCAGCTATGGGTAAATAATAGGAGAGACTGGTTTCTTCAGCCTTAATGAGACAACTAGTCTAGGAGAAGGAAAACTCTAAACTAAAACCTGCTAAACTCTGCTTAAAAATTGACCTTGTGTCATATCCTGCCCGAGCGAAGAGGTTGGGTAAATAGGATTTCTCAAATTAACATCTCACTGTGCATGTAATTTTGTTGAGTTTGGCCTTTACACACACAAAAACCTTAATATATGCTCTTATATGTGTTTGTATATATGTATATATATTTATTGAGATTTCTAATGGAAAGTCGGTGATATTTGACTGTATATAACAGATTGTGTACGTCTATTTATGATATCGTAAAAAAGTTAATGAGAAATCTCGCCTGCAGAGCAAACAGGGGAAATTAGTTCATAAACAGAGCAAGGAAGTTGTTCATCACGTAAACGGATGCTATACAACTTAGTCAGCTAATGGGGAGCAGAAAACATGAACAAGAAATAATATCAAGCAGCCTGCCGGGTAAATACAAGTTATTATATTATGTATAGTTCACGAATTGCTATAGGTTATATCATTTAAACTGTTCCATACGTTCCGACGGGTAGAAAATCGCATAACTCCACGAGGGCTTTTGCTTTGGAAATTGTGAGTAAATGGTAAAATATTCGCATTGTACAAATTGTTTATCCAATGAACACAGAGTCTCCCCACATACAAATACCCGATATATATATGTATATATATATGTGTGTGTGTGTGTGTGTGTGTGTGTGTGTGTGTGTGGATGGGTGTGTACTTTTGTGTGATCTTTTTGTTTCTGCCTGAGTCTGTCTCTATTTCGTTTTACTAGTATATATATATATATATATATATATATATATATATGTGTGTGTGTGTGTGTGTGTGTGTGTATGTGTGTGTGTGTGTGTGTGTGTGTGTGTGTGTGCGTGATTTTGTATCTCTGAGCGTGTTTATGCGTGTGTGCATTTTAATATGATGAAATTGAAATATGAAATTTCCTAAATCCGTTCCTATCTCTCTCTCTCACACACACACACACGCACACACACACACACACACATATATATATATATATATATATATATATATATATATATATATATATATATATATAATATAAATTTTTGTTTGTCATCCTGCTATTGTCGTCATGGGCAGCAAATTTTAAAAGATAACCTTAGTTTGTAAAGTATATATATATATATATATATATATTCATAAACGGATGTATGTAAACAATAGTAATTGTGAGTCATAACCGTTTAAAATTTACTTCGCTGCTACTGGCTCCTCGTGGCTAAGGGTTAGAAGCGTGGATTGGCGTTTGAGTCAACCGGGTTTTGTCCCAGCTACGGGAAGCTAATATGTCTCGCCACACTGATGAGTTCTGATAGAACGAAACAGATCTGTCTGTGGATGACTATATATATATATATATAAGTAGGTAATGAAAAAAGAATTTTCCAGTAAAGAAACAATATCTTCTCCGAAACCAATATGCATATAATTCTTGTGTTGTAACAATATTGCTTTTCGCCCCAGTAATAAAAAACATATCACTGTCACAACATCATACGTGATTTATCTAGAACTTTAGCAGTAAAAAATTGAGACATATTGGAATACCATCTTTGTCTCCAAAGCTGAATTTTTTAGGTTAACTTGTCCACTAATTGTGGAGACGTTGCCTCTTTGATTAAAGCACATGTATTCTGTCTTGTCTACGTTGACTTGTTGGTCTATGCCAGCAGCAGCTCGTTCCAGACTATGTACCTTGTTGTGGATCGATTTCTCCAGACGCGGTTTTGGTTCTTTTTTAATCATCATCATCATGTCGTGCTGGTAGCACGGATATCCCTGAACCTCTCTCGCCACTTTTCCCTATCGTTCATCGCCTCTGGCAGGTCTTCTGGACTACATCCCGTATCTTAGTTGCTGAATGTATGTTCGTGCTGGTCGTCCTGCTTTTGCTCGGCCATGTGTGGGGGTCCACAAGAGTACATCACTTATGAGCTGGTCCCTGCTTCTACAGCATGTTGCGCTGCAACTTTTTTAGTATCCTCTTAATTTTGGGTTCTATGTGGTTGTGTAGTAGATCTTCGTAGATCTTGGCTGCAATGGATATAAGTGTTATACTTCGGTAGTTCTTGGCTAGTCTGAGGTCAACCTGCTTAGGAAAAGGGAGGATGTATCCCTTCGTCCATCTGTATATTGTGTTTTGGTTATATTCAGCATTACAGAGTCTGATCAGTATGTCGTCGAAATATCTGGTTTTCTATACTTCTGGGGGTATTTCATCAATTCCAGCTGATATCATAAAAAACAAATCAAACAAACTTTCCATTCTTTCAATAGATATTACTTTCATTGGAGCGACTTTTCTTTTAAATTTGTTGTATCCAATCGCTTCAACAATTATTTTTTATTGTAGATTAATTCATCCATTGAGGTTTCTGATGGTATTTGTATAACAAAAGCAAATTACAAGATCTTTGCGATTTTTTCCCCGAACATTGGGTTATTTGATATTTTCATTTGCATGTCTAGGAAAAATATACCATTAATTTATATATTCTAATTTTGGTTGGTGAATCTATCTTTTATGAAGTCGGAATATTCAGGTAATAAAGTAAATTGTTATATGTATTACGTGTCATTAGTTTATCAAATGCAAAAATTACGAAGTGAACATCCTCTAAATTTTTAAAATTCCATAATTTTTAATCAGGGTAGTATTACAATATTTCTCCTTTCGAAAATATGATGTACTAACACGTTGATTTATTTAATTTTCTTAGGCCGATGAATATGTACTTTAAAGCCTGTTTTCTTCACCAGAAAACCTCAACTTCTGAAGTTGTATATCCTTTTTCAGTTGTCGATATATCTGGACTAAGATAAGCTCGTTAAATACTAGGGTGAATAAAAGGTTTGCAATATTTTCTTACATGCAAACATGGGTATATATCAAGCGACTCAAGCACTTCAAGCAATACAAAATAGCCGCTGTGGTTGATAGTATAGTGATAGTATGTGCACGAACACACTGTTTTGCTTCACTCCCAGTGTAATTTAAAAGTCCCATAGATGAACATACAATATAGTCTAATTTGGAAACGCATCCATTATGAGTTTAAACTGGACCATAACCCGACGGAAAAACTAAGAATATTTCTTGTGGTTCAAGAAATTTGGTTCGGATTCTAAGAACCTCAACAATCTGGAAAGGTTAAGTAGGTCACAACCCATGGGTTCTCGGGTTTTGATCTGAGCTATTGACACAAATACAAAGAGTAGCACTCGGTGATCATCAGGCAAGTGTATCTAACCACATCGACAAAAGCCACCGAACTTACTGAATTCTGCCTCCCGTTACCAAATTATTGCAAAATTTTTGACTCATCTAGTAATTTAGCTGATACGATTTCTTATTCTCTCTATATATTCTTATATATAGAATATATAATAATAATAATAGTAATAATAATAATAATAAATACGTATATCCATTGTGATTCTGGTCTACCAAAATATAATCGCTTAAATAAGCTTACAAATCAAATCTTTATTCATTCTCGACATGCAATGATGATGTTTTGTTCCTTAGCTATATTCACCTACACATAGAGAAATGAAATAATGTAGCAAAAATAAGATACACCGACGAATTTATATCTGGTTAAAACGACGCGCCGCGTTCGTACTTTCACATACACTATTTGCCACCCACACATACACACAATCATAGGCAACTATAACTCACACAAACACAAGCACACACTCACACACACTCACAAACTAACAATCTCACGTAAAGATTCCTACAAAATCCCAACGGTTTTTTTATTGTATTTTTTTTATTTTAACTGCCTGATGATTGTTGTTTTGCAAAGAAAACTCCATGAAACCCAGGAGTCGCAGTCTAAATTCCATGAATTAAATATATATGCCTAATATACGTTTATTTATTATTATTATTATTATTATTATTATTATTATTATATAATAGCTCTGTCCTAGATATTAAGCCCTGTCCATATTATATTGCACTTGGTTCGACACAAACCCACAAAGTGATTTAGTGACAACCAATATTGTTATATTATGATCTAATATATATAAAATATATATATTTATAAGAATGCAGAGGCAAAAAACTGACACTGTCCATCCGGCATTAACTTTGTGTTTACTCTCTTCTAACCTTGATATACATTATCTATCATCGATATTCAGCTACAATTGTTCGTTAATATAGCTATATATATTATAAATGATATATTGTGAATTTCAGTGAACAAAAGGAGTATCTAAGCCTGAAAAATCTCTACAAAACAAGACGTCAACTTATTCGGCAAAGCTGAAATCCAAATCTTTAAAAGGTTATGGTCAGCCTGATGAATAGTACTCTTAATAATCGATATAAGTAAAGTAAAGTTAGCGACCATAGTCGAGGGTGACCCGAAGGCTCCCTTTTCGATAGCTACTACACCAAGGTGTAGGGGAGGGCGCTACTCCATTCCCAGGATTGCTCCACTTTACCCTTGAACCGTACCTTATAATGCTGAGTGTTAAGCAAGGTGGTATCATGTACCATTTTTAAAGTCTTTGGTATGACTCGACCTGGGATTGAACCCAGGTCTCCCGGGCCATTGGCGAACACTCTAACCGCTGGGCCAATGTCCCGGTTTAATAATCGATATAAACCACTCAAACCGACAGCCACAAATATGTCTAACTTAAACTCTTGTTTGGTCATCATATTTAACAGAATAACACAGATTAATTTGCCTACTTGGCTGGTGCCGTAGAACACACCGACTGTATCTCTGCAGAAGGGTAAGCCCCGCCAACGAGTATCCTGGTGAGACACTAAGCAATCTGATGGTGAGTTCCCAATAATGCTGGAGATTTGGGGAATGCAGAGTACCTTTTTATTGTCATCGCTGCAAGTTACTCTCTGGCTCAGAGTGGTAAACAAAAACTATATCTATACAAAACTGAATTGTTTGAATTAAAACTGACTGAATAAACTGAATATCTTGAAATAGAAATATTTTTGACAATTAAACTGTGAACTTATGCTAAACTGAATTGTTTGAAAAAGTACCGATTATTCGTATAAAATAGATTTGAATTTTAATAACTTACAAAGGTTGATATGCTATAAAACCCTAACAAATAAGCAAATATATATTTATATAAATTAATAAAACGGTAAAACAAATAAAGTTTGTTTTTTTTTATTAAAATTATATACCACGCCATTTCTAACAGCTGAATCACTGACTATAACACTAACCAGAACGTAACAGCACAAAGAGAGTTAGTCAGAAAATTACTGTATTTATTTATTTGGTGAATTTCACTATAGCTAAATGGATTGAGAATTCATAGGAATATAAGATTTCATATATCCAACCAGTTGCCTATTACTTGCTTGGGGGTCGATCTATAGAGCAGGTAATGGTCTATCCAAGAATTCTGTGCCAGGAGTATTGAGGTCGACTTATAGGTAATATTAACAAGTACGCTATAACCTATGGTATATCATCATCATCATCATCATGTCGCGCCGCCAGCGCGGATATCCCTGACCCTCTCTCGCCATTTCTCCCTATCATTCATCGCCTCCGGCAGGTCTTCAGGGTTACATCCTGTGTCCTCACATAGTTGCTGTATGTAGGTTCGTGCTGGTCGTCCCACTCTTGCACATCCATATGTGGGGGTCCACAGGAGTACATCGCTTATGAGCTCGTCCTTGCTTCTCCAGCAGTGTCCTGCGTGTCTGGTTCGTCGAACTTGTATAGTTTTCGTGATGGGGGGGGCAAGTGTCCGTATAGTTGGAGTCTCGTGGGGTGTTGTCGCCAGGACTTGTTTAATACTGCTCTCAAAATTCTTGTGTAATTTCCGTCCAGCCTCCTCTCCAGCCGCTTCGTAAGCGTCCATGTGGTGCATCCATATAGCAGTATCGACACAACCGCTGCCTGGAAGAAACTGCGTTTCATGTGTGTGTGTGTGTGTGTGTATGTGTGTGTGTGTTAGAGAGAGAGACAGACAGAGAAATAGTTCGTTGAAGAGTTTTGGAAATTGAACCTAAAAAATTACTTTAACATTTGGAAGAACCAATATGGGAAAGTATACAGCTATGTTTCAAAGGGCAGATCATTAAAAACGTCTGGGGTAAATGTTCATACTAAAATACGCTCAACTCATTCACTTTGTCCGAAGTAGCAAAACACTTAAGGTGAACTTCTAACATAAATAAAGTGACTGCTTCCCTTTCGCTTATAAATGTTTTTTCTGCTTGTAAAATAGGCGTGGAAAAATGGATTCGATCGGTCCTTCGCGAACAGCCGACATGGTTTTACCATATTGTTAATCATTGGTATATTCTAAAGATAAAGAATATTGTAAAGTGCTTTCTTTTTTATGCCTTGATGAATACTTCGGTTTTAGTCCACTGGGCCAACGGGAATTATAAATTATTATCATTGCAGACATTGTATCAATGATAAAAAAAATATGAATATTTCACTATCGATTTTTAAGTTCCTATTATGTCTTAAATCTAAAGGGGAAATATTGTCTATTTAAACAAAAAAGCATTTCATTTTAATTACGCTTTACATTTAATTTTCTTATTTATTTTTCTAATGCAATCGCATTTTGTCCAGGATTCTGAGATTTAAAATATTATTCCTCCCACCATTCAGACAAGAAATGTTTTCATCAGTATCTTTTAAACTATCTGTTTTTTTCTTTCTTGAGGCTTATTATATTTTAAATAACATTAACACCAATGGGAAAGGTATTCAATCCAAGTAGAGGGAAGATATCTCTTTAACTTTTGTTTGGCGACCAGCTTAGGACTGTTATATATTGACCTTTGACAAACTGATTAGTTAGAGATTTCATAACAGGATATGTCACCTGTGTAAACAAAAGCAATAGAAATGAATTGTCAGAATTGAGAACAGAAAAGTAAACTATGGGGGCATTGAGAAAATTATGTAAATACAAGAGAGTCAATTAGTCGAACAGATTCAGTCAGAAATTAAAAGTGCTTAGGCGAGCAACCAGCTAGGTGACAGGTCATCCAGACGGAAACGGTTCCCTCCTCGGCTGAAAAACCGATTTCAAATAATGGGCGAGGCTATTTGTATTTCGCATAGCGCTCATACCCATGGTAAAGAGAGGAATCCAACTATTTTCCCTCTAGATTTATGTGATTAGTTGGACAGTCGGGCTTTAAACCTTAGTATGGCAACCAATATAGCAGAAGGAGAACGCTGTATTTAAACATTAACTTGTATCAGATCCTTGCTGGCTATAGAGTTAAGTAAGAATATATAAATACTATGATTCCTAATTTTTTTTTTTTTTTTACTTTTATGAAATGATTGCTCCCTGGAATCATTTACTGCGAAGTCGCAGTACCGCACTCTTTTAATCATGTTGGATTAATACGAGACACACACCGTGTTCATCTTTTCAAGTCTTCGTGAAAGTCGTTTGATTTTTAGGTGGAATTCATTTAAAAGGCGGGATTGCTGAGGAATTGCTGAGGAATTGGGAGGGATTGCTGAGGAATGTATTATATTTAGATATTTAATCACTTAATGAATTCGTCTTTAATTGATAGATGTATTATTATATTTTTATCATTGCTGGATTATTCCCTATAACATAATAAATAGGGAAGTGTCCGTGGTGTAATGGTTATCGTCATAGGAAATGAACACGGCGACACGAGTTCAAATCCTGGACGACACTGATTGCATTTCTCATAGCACTAATATCCTTGGGAAAGGTATGAATCCAATTATTCTCCCTCCAGCTATGGGTAAAATAGTAGGGCAGACTAGGTTCTTCAGCCGTGGCGAGGCAACTAGTCTAGGTGAAGGAAAACTCTGAATTAAAACCTGTTAGACTCCGCATAAAAATTGACCTTGTGTCATATCTTGCCCGAGCGGAGGGGTTGGGTAAATATGATAACATAATAAATAGTTATATAAGCACCAATATTACTTTTATTATACAAGTTGTAATTTGGGCAGCAAAATGCCTTGTTCAAAGAGGGTCACGTGTGGCTTGTTCAAAAGATATTTCTTACATTTTATAGCATAACGTGACTGAAATTATATTTGAATGGTCAAATATAGGATAAGACTTACATGACTAGGCAAATGCAAATCAAGAAACACATGTTTGTTTGAGTTAAGATCATTTGGGGTGAATGAACCACTCAGTTATGAAGCAGCGAAAAAGCATTCATTAAGGTTAAACTGCAGAAATACCACTGTTTTCTGATTTTGTTACGCCTAGCAATAATGGTAAGTGTACTGTAATCTTTAACGTTGCAAGATAAGAAACACTATCATTTCGTAGATCAAGGTTCTTTCAAATATGGAAACGGTACCGGACTTTGGCATAATGGTTAAAGTCTCCGCAAATGGCCTGGATATCTGGGTTCAATCCCAGGTCGAGTCAAACCAAAGACTCAATAAATGGTACTTGATGTTACCTTGCTTAACACTCTGCATTATAAGGTAAGGATGAATGGTAAAGTGAAGCAATCCAGGGAAAGGAGTAGTACCTTCCCCAACACCTTCGTGTATTAGCTATCGAACAGGGAACCTTCGGGTCACCCTCGACTACGGTCTCCAACTTTACTTACTTTTCTTTTTCCATTCAAACTCGAAATAAAACACGTATAGTCAAACAAAATAATAGTAATTTTCATTGAATTTTATTCGACAGTAGATCACTGGCCATTGAAGAGAATCTTCCGTTTTTCTCTTGCTATATATCCATCGAAACTTATGTTATTACGATATATAACAAGGCGAAAGCTTGCTGATGCGTATTTCGTTTTTACGCTTTTCTCAACAAAGCTTGAAAAGGAGAAAAAAATAAAGGTGAAACATCTGAAGGCTGCGTCTGAGGCAAAAGACAATATAATCGAAACAAAATGTTTATTCAATATCATGCACAGCACGAACTGCTGATGGGCATTTTTGCAATGGAGTACTGCTGATGGATTTGTCGTCGTTGATTCATGTGTATATATATATATATATATATATATATATATATATATATATATATATATATATATATAAGGGGATAAACTCGGCATTGCCCGGGTGTCTGATATATTGAACATGATTAATAACTTTATTCCATTACGATTTTTTAACGTATCCTCTTCGGTGATTGTCGTAATATAGGCCAAACTGAATGATACATGCTAAGCAATGTAATGTTCTTTATTTACACATTATTAATGACTTGCATGATGACGAATTCAAAGCTCTACGATATTCAATAATTGAACCATAGAGACACAAAATGAAGTCGAAAGTCAATTTTGATGACTGCATATGCTCCCTCATAAATACATGCATATATTGATACTTCTAAAAAAATTCTAACTGCTACTATATCGATTACAATAAATGATAAACAAACAGAATTACTTTTATTGTTCAAGAAAATGCCTGAAAATTCTGGAGTTTAATCAAACTTTTTAATTAACCAAATCACAATTATTGAAATTGATGGAATTGCTGTTCTTTTAAATTAATTTCAAATTAAAAAAAAATGTGTCAGCTCTTTCTAACCACTTTCAAGATTTAGAGTTCAATAGACTGCCCTAAAATTATTTCATCTCATTTTGAGTTTCATCAAATGATGAAGTTTTGCAATCACACTGTTAATGGAATCACCGTTATTTTAATACGGATTTTACTATTAGATATTACGAAGAATCTACACCACCAAGGTCAAACTTGTTTATACACAGAACTCGAGGTTCTTTAATTGTTTAAACCACAATATTTCAATTTACTGGAAATACTGTCATTTATATGAAATTTTGATTTTAAAGAATGTCTTTTCTGCAGCAAAGATTACATCAGTATATAATCCAAGAACCTATCAAAAAACAGTATTTCATGTTTATTCCAGTTTCATTATAATACTGAAATTTTACAAAGTATAATGATAAGTCTGTTTTTATCGGTGTTTTATAATGAAATAATACTTTTTTTACTCAATAGCAATTTATAAATTCAAGATTGTCACTAATGAAGTTCTTGTCATTTTGCATTTCTGGAAAATGTTGAAAATTCCCTATTGCAATATTTTTCTTTCATAAATTGCTGTTATTTTTACAAAGATTTTACAAGTAAATACTTCGTCTTTTCGGCATCGCAAAATACAACAATATATAGTCGAATAAACTACTATAAACGTAATTCCTGTTATTTTCAGTCTTATCAAAATTTTGAAATTTCACAGCTACAATATTTTATCCAAACACTGATATTTTAACAGTGATTTTACAATTAGATAATTAGCTCATTTTGCTTCCCCACATTACAAATTGGATCACTGCTATTTTAACCTGGGTTTTCAAATTAAATGGATAGCTACTTTTGCATTGCTAATTTCAAAAGTGTATTATAGATTAAACTGGAAAAAGTATTTTATGGACTCATCAGTTTAAGCACAACGCAGGAATTTTACTATCACATTATTTGAATCTAATTAAAACAAGGTGATTTTTATCTGGGACTTTCAAATTAAATGTAATGTCATTCTTTCATTGCTAATTTTAAATATATTAACGAAGAAACTGACACAGAAAGGTCTTCACTTCTTAAATGTTGAATGTTTGTTAGAGTTAACTAATCTCAAAAGAAAAGAGCTACCAATTTAAAAATTGCAAAATTCAAAATAGACAGGCCAGTATAATTTATGTTTTTTTTTTTCTTTCATATAAAACAAGTATTACAGAGAAAGTAAATCATTACAATATCTTATCTCAACAAATCAATGTATACCGCTTTTTTTTGCTTTTCTGAAAGGAGCACAAATCAAAAGAATATAGGGACTTCCAACTTTATATAATTGTCCGTGAAAGACTTCTTAATACAATTCCAGTTGAGAAAATCTTTGACTTGGTAATCTATTAATCGACATAGCAAAGCTAAGTTGAATAAGAAACTGCTGTTGCATAAACTGAAGTGGTTTTACTGATGGTAAGAAGGACTTTCTCAGAATAAAAACACTATTTCCCTTTCTGCAACATGTAAGAACACTGACTTAAATAGGATTTTGCATCCTTCTCTTCATCACTAATTTGTTAGCGTTTCGATATCAAGGCTGATCCTTATCTTAAGGCAAAATTATTGCACCTCATCTTTCAATTCAAGTCTTTAAAGAGATGGTCCTTGTCTTTCCATCAAATTTAGAAATTATTAGAATAATTGATCAACTCATTTTGAACAACAATAATGTCAATTAATTTATAAACATGAGAATTTGTTTTAATAACCTGTAGAAGATGAGAATTAACTTTTTTTGCAACAATTTCGCATAACCAAACGGGATTCTTGGAATGATGTAGAAAATAAGGAAACGATGATTATACCAATCATCGACTGATGTAACGAATGTGGCTTTTTTGAGTTTGATTCGGTGCACTGTTGATAACAAGCGGCCAATTTTCTTTATAAAGTTATAACAGATTATGGATAAGCAAGTGTCATAGTGTTCAGAAAGGGTGATTCTCATATACTATCATAAGACGGATAATTCAATTTACCAATATATATATATATATATATATATATATATATATATATATTGTTTGTCTGAAACAAATTCTGAAGATGGTCACTTAACTAAATCAGTACAAACATCGCTGAAAAGAGTTTGAAAATATTTACCAACCAAAAGACATAAATGAACAACATTTATATAAACCCACTCTCAACCTTTTTTTTATTGGTATATCTTTTTCCTAAAAAAATATATGACCACTGACATTACCTAACGTTAGATAATGGAGTCCTTCTCTCTCTCTCTCTCTCTCTCTCTATCTATCTATCTATCTATCTATCTATCTATCTATCTATCTATCTATATATATCTCTCTCTCTCTGTCATATGGATATTCATATATATTCATATGTATGACTATAAGCTCACAAAAAATACAATCTTGACATATTGAATATATGTTCTAATTTATTCAGGAATACACCATCATGTAAGGATTCTTTGGTCTGTATTAGCTAGCATACAGCACAGTGACGTCATGGTATGTGAGATTGAAATACAGACATGCTTTTACGTTCAATTTCGGTTAAATAACCAGCTATGTTTTAATGAGTACCACTTCTGTCCTTCTAAGTGCGTGGTCTTCTCTTAAAATAACCCATAAAGATTGATATGCCATTCAACAAATGAACCCAATGAAAACATGACCAATTAAATAATGAATAATGTCTAATAATCAATTATAAACGTATATTCAAGCCAGATGATACTGCTGGATTAAAATAAATGACACCAACTTGATTGTGATGCGTACGCAGTTTACAAAACAAGGGTTGTCATTGTTTCTTTGTTATTCTCATTATATGAACGACATTGTTCTTTGCTATTTATTTATTTATTCATCGTGGAAATACTTCCGAAGGGATAAAAAAAATTATTTCATACTCATTAAACATATATATTTGAACGTTTGAAATTGTCTATATTTGTACATTTGTTAGAAGTGCTCGTGGTGCAATGGCTGTCGTCGTTAGAAATGGATGCAGCAAACCGTGTTCTAAACCTGGACGAAGCCGTTTACATTTCCTGTCGCGCTAATTCCCTTTGGAAAAGTATGAATCTAACTATTCTCCCTCTAGCGATAGTGCAGAGCGGGAATATTAACCTTGGTCTACGAAGGAGAAGGACAATTCTGCTTTAAAAGTTGAACTTGTGTTACATCCCGTATCCTCACAGAGCTGCAGTATGTATGTTCGAGCTGGTCGTCCTGCTTTTGATTGGCCATATGCGGGGGTCCACAGGAGTACATCACTTACGAGCTCGTCCTTGCTTCTCCAGCAGTGTCCGGCATGACTGGTTCGTCTAGCTTGGATAGTTTTCGTAATAGGTGGTAAGTGACCGTATAGTTGGTGCCTTGTTGGGTGTTGCTGCCAGGACTTGTTCAATATTGCTCTCAACATTCTTGTATAATTGCCGTCTGGCTTCTTATATATATATATATATATATATATATATAAAGAGGATTGAGTATTAAATAACCAACAGGGTTTTTTTTCATATATAAAGAGGATTGAGTATTAAATAACCAACAGGAGTTTATATATATATATATATATATATATATTCGTATAAGAAAACTTTGCTGGTAATATTTCTAAACGTTCCGGATCTCATCTGTTGGCATACAGTTTAATGGTTTTAAGTATTACTATTTATTATTTCCTCACAGCTGAATAGTTTCAAGCATGATTGCCAAATACTAATTCAATTCAAAACCTCATTCTACGAAGGAGAAGGACAATTCTGCTTTAAAATTTGACCTTGTGTTACATCCTACTCTTGCCGTCAGGTAGGTAAATACATACATTCGGCTTTGAAAACACTACTTCCGCGATCCCACTATTAACAAAATGTGTCGCGGGCATGATGTAAATTTTGTTAAAGAGCATTTCATTGCTCAATATCTAATCGGTTAAAGTACTTCAAATTAGGAGGTGCTTGTGGTGGAATGGTTATCGTCGTAGGAAATAGACACGGTTACACAAGTTCAAAACCTGGACGAGACTGTTTGCATTTCTCATACCACTAATACCCTTGGGAAAGGTACGAATCCAACTATTCTCCCTCCAGCTATGGGTAAATAGTAGGGCAGACTAGGTTCTTCAGCCTTGGTGAGGCAACTAGTCAAGGAGAAGGAAAACTCTGAATTCAAACCTGTTAAACTCTGCTTAAAAACTGACCTTGTGTCATATCCTGCCCGAGCGGAGGGGTTGGGTAAATAGGGTTAAAGTACTTCAAATTTACAACATAAAGGCGCAGATATATTACCTATGTTTTTATATTAACCCCATCCAACCAACATAAGTACGATACCCGCCCGGTCGGCTGGGGCTGTAGAATTCACCGACTGCTTTTCTACAGCAGGGTAAGACCCCTCCAATGAGTGTCCTGGATATGACAATAAACAATCTGAATGTGAGGTTTCAGTAATACTGGAGCTTTGAGGAATGCAGAGTACCAATTCATTGCCATCGCTCCCAGCTCCTGTCCGGTAGCACCTAAATAAGGGTCCGATCAATGGGTTAAATAGAAGTAAACCGGGGTTTCTTGAATCTACTGGGTTTTGCATTTAAACTGCGTATTTATGCAAAACTGAATTGTTTAAAGTAGAACTGTTTTTAACATTTCGTCTGCGTACTTATGCTAAACTGAATTGCTCAAAATAGAACTGTTTTGACATCTACAATGTGTACTTATCCTAAACTGAATTATCTGAAATAAAACTGTTTTGACATTAAAATATTTGTTTTGCCTAGTCAGCTGGGGCTGTAGAATACACTGACTGCATTTCTGCAGAGGGTAAGATTCCCCAATAACTGTCCTGGATTTGATATTTAAAAAATCTGATGGTGAGATTGCAGTGATGCTGGATCATTGGGGAATGCGGATCACCCCTTCATTTCCATTGCTCCCAGGTCCACTCTAGTCCGGAATTGTAGCACCTGATAGGGCTTTATCTCTGGGTTAAATAGAACTAACTGCATATTTATGCAAAACCTATCTATTTGAATTAGAACTGTTTGAATAAATTGAACAGCTTAAAATAGAAATGTTTTTGATAATTAAATTATGTACCCATGCTAAACTGAATTATTTGAAATAGAACTGATTTTTTGCATAAAAATGGATTTGGCATTAAATAACCTAGAAAGGTTGATATGCCATAAAACCCCACTAACCAACCAACCAAGCAGCAAGTATGATACAACAAAATAACAAGATTTTTAGCAGCATTTTTCTTCTCCTTAATCAGTTTCATGCAAAGTTTCAAGAACCTATGAAGTTTTGTTACTTACCAATGACTCGGGGAAGAAAACTTAGATTCGTACATTTTCCAAGGTTATTAGCGCAAACCGTTCAGGTTTTGAACCAAGATGGTCTGGTGTATTAACTATGACGATAACTGTTACACCACGAGCACCCCCACATCACCGCATGCGTATATCTCCGGTGCCTTGAAAAATTATATTTAAATGGAATATTGTAATTTATTGGTCGGTGGTAGAACTAAACTTCCCTTTGAAAGACCAGTGTATTTACTACTAGACGCTGATTTTTTGGCAATCGCTACACGACTATATTTAGTTAAATAACTTCCTACGTTGTATTTATTAACTCATCTCTATACACACACACACATAAACGTTCATGCGTGTTTATGCATACATAAAGTCAAATGAACGTTTACCACGGAAAAATGCAAGAGAGAATCGCATTGAAGTAATAATTTGCTGCTGCTAATATTTTCGACCAATCAAATCTATTTCTACTATTTTATCAACGGCATTGTACGAATGGACATAGAAATATTAGAGACATGGCAAGAATCCTTTCAGTTTTGCTTTTCTCTCAAACGATCTTTTCCTTGGCAGTGAGCGCTCGGCAGGGAGCCTTGATTTTTCGTCTTTTTGATCTTCCGGCGGCCATGATAGTTTCATCAATAAAGCGCTGTGATTTCCCGCCAAGAATGTTGGAAAATTCTGCAGGCGTTGGCAGCCGACATATGAATTGATTATTGTTCTTCTTTAAAGTCACACTGCAGCATGTATTTTATGCTTTTATCATTTTGACAAGTATTACATCTATGCAGTGCCAAAGTAATGGCTCCCTGGTTGACTGGTTTGTTTTGATATTAAAAACTCCAGGATGTTAAGGATGTTTAAGCTCAGCTTTGTATCGCACAGAAAGAAGACATCGGGAAAGAAAGATTACATTGCTCCAATAGCACAGGTAGAAGAATCAGACATTCCATGAAAATAGAGTCTTGGAAATTCAGATATTTTGTATCAGATCTAACAGTGAACAGTTGCACTTGTTAGGAAGAGGCTGTCAAATATGCCTGTTGTTTTAATTTCTATTTTCTTCCGTTGAAATTATGCGTATATAAGACGTTTTCGAAGTGTGTGGACTCCATTCCGTTGCCATGACTCACAGTTTCAAGAGGGCAGGGCAGTAACGTGACATTTGAAGCTGGTTTGAATTCAGAATTTTTCTTCTAGAATGCTTTATCAAATTTTGTTGTGTTTTTTATTACCAAATCATGTTCATATATATATATATATATATATATATATATATATATATATATATATATATATCATCATCATCATTATGTCGTGCGGCCAGCACAGATATCCCTGACCCTGTCTTTCTACGTCTCCCTATCATTCATCGCCTATGGCAGGTCTTCAGGGTTACATCCCGTATCCTCACATAGCTGCTGTATGTATGTTCGAGCTGGTCGTCCTGCTTTTGATTGGCCATATACGGGGGTCCACAGGAGTACATCACTTACGAGCTCGTCCTTGCTTCTCCAGCAGTGTCCGATATGTCTGGTTCGTCTAGCTTGGATAGTTTTCGTAATAGGTGGTAGGTGACCGTATAGTTGGTGCCTTGTTGGGTGTTGCTGCCAGGACTTGTTCAATATTGCTCTCAACATTCTTGTATAATTGCCGTCTGGCTTCTTATATATATATATATACATATATATATATATATATATGTGTGTGTGTGTGTGTGTATAAAGAGGATTGAGTATTAAATAACCAACAGGAGTTTATATATATATATATATTCATATGAGAAAACTTTGCTGGTAATATTTCTAAACGTTCCGGATCTCATCTGTTGGCATACAGTTTAATGGTTTTAAGTATTACTATTTATTATTTCCTCACAGCTGAATAGTTTCAAGCATGATTGCCAAATACTAATTCAATTCAAAACCAATCATTTGATTGCAAGTCGGTAGTTTCAAGTAAAGTAATGATTAAGCTGTTCTATTTGGCTCATAAATTGGACCCTAACAAGTACAAACACTCAGGATTAGTGTAGATCCGGATGTAATGGCAATGAAGGCTACATTGTCCAAAGCTCCAAGACAGGAACCACATCATCTGTTGGTTTTGTGTCATATAACAGACACTTATTAGTTCGGGTCTTTTCTCTCTGCAGAGATGCAGTCTGCATTTTCTACAACCACAGCCGACTCGACTATTAGCACAGGATGAACGGCAAACAGGTTTTTCCATGGTTTGTTCTTTGCTCAATATACCAATTTCTTATGACCATAACCATCACTCCATGTTATGTTAAAAGAATAAATATTACCTTTTATGTAATATAATGGCGAAGCGATTTCGTTTAATGCCTTTGAGTTTAGTTAGAACCTTTCGGCTCAGTGCATGGGTTACTTAGGTGCAACATTAACGCAGGTATTCAGACGCGCGGGTGGAGCGGACGTGTCACTCAAAGATGTCACAATAGCCCAGATAGGAAACGGGGTAGAGAGTGTGGGTGACGTCACACACCGGAAGCGCGCGGAGGATATGGGGGATTTTGAAAAAGTCAGTTAGTTGAGTTGAGAACTAGACACAGAACGAGAAGGGTCGACTTTCGGGGCTCGCAGGTGCCAGACGAATTTGTGTGCTACGGGTTCCGCACGATATCGGGGGTTGGGCAGATGAAAAAAGCCAGAATAGAAACAATCTGTATCTTTCTCCTTATGTTGGAGAACTTTTAAACTCAAAGGTAATAAAAAGTTTCGTACCTGAACTAAGAAGTCGTAAGTGTTTTTCGTGTTTTGGGATTCCTATATTCTATGTATATATGTTATGAACATTCTATGTACGTTTCCCATATTCATGTATGGGTATGTTACACAATTACTGTCGTATGAATCTGGCGCCTCAAGCCAAGCTCCAATCGTGAGCAGTTTACTCTATGCAAATGCCTTTCAAAATGTTTTTGTGTGAGTGTGAGCATGATTGTAGTTTGTAAATGTATATAAGAGGAAGAGATTCGGAGCATGAAAATATAACAATGCAGAAGTACACAAATCTACCTGATTATATATATATATATATATATATATATATATATGTGTGTGTGTGTGTGTGTGTGTGTGTTTGCTTTCTTTCTGTCGTTTAATGGTATATCAACCTTCGTGTGTTATGCAATGCCGAAGCAATGCTCGCAGAAGAACACTGGTCACACTGTTCAATCCATAGCTGTGTGTATAAGTTGTTGGGTTTTTTTTTTACCTTTACGACAGTTTTTTTTTAATCTTTAATGCAACAGCATAGCGCAATTTGAGTTAGAAGTCGCTTAGATCGATGTAGTAGTCCTTCATGTAATCGCCATATATATATATATATATATATATATATATATACAAACATGCACACACACACACACACACACACACACATATATATATATATAGTGAGAAGGAGAGAGAGAGAGAGAGAGAGAGAGAGAGAGAGAGAGAGTCTCAAAATAGATATAACCTATTAATGTAATTATGATTTATTACTGAGACAAGCGCGATGGTGGTCATTTGAAACATATCCAGTAAAAAATGCATCCTATGAGCTAGAGATATCAAATCAATGTCTTTTTTTAAATTATTATTATATCAGTTTTCTAGGTCATGCCAATTTTTTTTAGTTTTTTCTATCAGTAATACTTTAATAATCATATTAATGAGTTGCATCTTTTTTTTAGATAGCTTTGAATGATTTTGTCTGCAAATATATAATGACTCAAAATATTTTTCGTCTTTTGTCCAAGGCATTGAGATCGATGATTAATAGTTGTTAGAGTAAACATTTTTACAAATCTGACTCAAAAGACAATACATTATTAGCAGAGTTATTAGCAGTCACTTGGGTACCAGATGGATGGATAGATACATAGATTGATAGGGATATAGAGATGTTACCTTTATAATGCTATTGTCTGATAAAGCTGGCCTTGAAATATTCACTGTATTTGCTGTATGGGCCTAGATAAAAAAAAGAAGCAACCAGAGACATAACGAACAGATAGTGTATTATAACAGAAATATTCAACATATCTGATTTCTATTCATATTTATTTAATGGTATACTACTCACTCGCAAATGTAATGATGGATCACAATGGGGGAAATTATTGTTCTGTTCCTTGTTATTAAATATTTTGCCAATATTTAAATACTGATTAGAGTCATACCTCTTTCATTTATTTAGACATGCATACATTTATGTGCAATTATGTATGATATACATGAGATGAACCCCGAGGTATTACTCGGTTCAATAAGAATATATCACTATACAAATATTACTCTCAACACACACACACACACACACAAACATATATATATATATATAATTGTATCTCTAAAAACGGTTTAAATCAATAAAAATAGATAAGAGGTACATACCATTTCATAACTAATTAGTCCGGAAGTAAATGTAATAGCGTGACTGGATTTCAATCCCGATTACTATGATACCGCGGCCCAACACAATAGACGTTTAGCCACGGGGGACTCCCCATCTCTTACGTTGAAAGCAAATGTACAAACTTTACGCAATTTATAGCAAAAAAATGTTTTCTTAATGTTACAAATTTAAATCTTATTTTTAATGTGGCATATATATAGTCAATTTATCTTATTTCCTTTTTTGTACAATCAAAGTGAACTTCCGTCTGCATACTTTATAAACCGTATTAAAGAAAATAACGTTGTTTGATTTTTAACCTAATTATTAAAATTTATGCCTTTCGAAAAGAGAGGTGTTCCAAAAAGCAACCTTGTGCAAAGTAGACTGCTATATACAATCTCATCTAATACTATCATTTTTAAAAGACAAAAATAATCATCTTAGATTCTATCTATTTGTATATTTATTATGAAAACAGAAAGAAGTAAATGGAATGAATTTTTTCGTGCAAGCCTTGTTACTTTTTTTTTTATTTTCCTTATCAGAAAAAAGTAATATTTTCCATCAGCCAATCGTGCACAAAAGTAATTTAATTAATTTGTCGAAATCAATAACTAATCACATCAAAGCGAATTAATATCAGTTTGTGAAACAATGTCACAAAATTGGAGGATGAGAGATAGAGAGAAAGAGAGAGAGAGACAGACAGACAGACAGAAACAGAGAGGAAGAGAGAGAGAGGGGAGAGAGAAAGTGTGAGAGGTACAAAGAGAGAGAGAGAGAGAGAGAGAGAGGGAGAGATGGAGGGAGAGAGAGAGAGAGAGAGAGAGAGAATAGTGGGGTGATAGAATGAAAAAATAAAAAAAAGGAAGAAATGTCGTTCGGCTCGTGTGAAAATGTTGTTTCTTTGAAATGATTACCAATCAGATAAAAAGTGATATGGCCTTTTCATGTGAGCTGTCAGAAATTCAAACCTGAAATGTCATATAGTGATTGTCAGAATGAGAATTTAAAATCAATTGTATACATATTTCTTTCTTTAGAAATACTTGCTTAAAGGACACTTTCTGCGGCCAGCAAGTCGAGTCACGTCCTTATTTATAAAATCTGTTGTATGATAAAGGGTCTTGAAAGAAGAAAGAAAGAAAGAAAGAAAGAAAGAAAGAAAGAAAGAAAGAAAGACAGAAGGAATGAAAAATGAAAAATAAGTAAGTAGAGTAAAGAACGAAAGAATGAAAGAAATAATGAGTTGAAAAAAAAGAAAGAAAGAAAGAAAGAACGAAAGAACGAAGAAAATAATTAATTCATAAGAAAGAAAGAAAGAAAGAAAGAAAGAAAGAAAGAAAGAAAGTAAGAAAGACTGAGAGACAGAAAGAAAGAATTAGGGTTTTTTTTTCTCGCATTTAATAATTACTCCCAACTTCAAAAATTTTGATAATGGAAATAGTAGCTTTATGGAAGTCCTTCAAACCAAGACGACTCCTTAAATGCGATGTTGGTGTTTCCAGTATTGTGATCGTGACTAAAACTTTGATGTGCATCGTTTTCCACAAGTTGACTAAAGAAAACCGTTATATACAGTTGGATAATAATAAAAGTGATTACACAATTAATAAACACTCTATTGTTAAATTGTAATTTATTTTGGAAATCTTTTTATTTCTTTTTTTAGAACCTTTAACACTTTCTCGGTAATAATAATCTCGTTACCAAGATCAATTTTAACGGTATTATCATATGCAAAAAAATAGTTAATCATCATATTCTTATGTAAAATATTTTATGGAAGACTCGAGTGGGTAATCATTTGTTATAACATCAAACTAATTACCTTCAAACTGTTTTGAATATGACCTTAACTTATTTTTTTTTTTTTTTTTGTGAGTGGGGGTTGTTTGGTTTAATGGCATGTCAGTCATTGTACGTTATTTAATGCCAAATCCATTTTTATACTTATAAGCAGTTCTATTTCAAATGACTCATTTTTGCTTCAGTACAATTTTTGTTTACGCACAGTTTAATGTAAAAACAGTTCTTTTTCAAACAATTCAGTTTAGCATACATACGCAATTTAAATGTCAAAAACAGTTGTATTTCAAACTATTAAGTTTAAACAACAAAGTTAAATTGATTTAAGTATCCCTATGCATCGCTAACAATCAGTCGTTTGTTTATACACAGTTAAATGACAAAACTGTTCTATTTCAAAAAATTCAGTTTATCATAAGTGCACAGTTTAATTCTATTTGACCCGTAGATAGGAGCTTATCAGCTGCTACCACTCCGGGCAATATTAAACCTGGAAGTAATGACAATAAAGGAGTATCCCTTATGCCCCAAAGCACCAGCATTACTGGATCTGCACTCTCAGATTATTTAGTGTCATATCCAGGACGCTCTAAGGGGAAACCTTACCCCTCTGCAGAGATAGAGTCGGTTTATTCTGCACCCACAGTCGACTCGGATATTTTCCTATGAGTAAATAAGTTGGAGATGTTTAATCATATCAACAAAGTCAATGAATTAGATACATGATGATTATCACATTATATGCACGATATAAAAATTTGAATGTTAAATATACAATATTATCCTATATACCATTATATATGGTATATAGGAACATTTAAAAACCAACGTGCGTATTAAAATTTAAAAAAATGCTTTATTACATCGGGTCCTTATGGGGGACTCCTTGTGGCGTCGTGGCTAACATGTTGAATTGCAACATCGTACTGAGTCATGCTACTACGTTCACTTTCATTCATTTTTATTTAATTATCTTTGGGAAAAGTTTGAACCCCTTTAGCTTCCAGCAAACTGTTAAATACTGCCACTACTGTTCTACAAGGATAGTTTTGGCATTATATAACCCACAAAGATTGATATTCCATTAAAAAAGAAACAGAAACAAACGTATTCTCATATTTAGATCATATTCCTTACATTATCTCAATTATAAATTTGTGAATATCTATAAAAATATTTGATAAACATACAGAATATATGGTCTTGATATTAGTCTCTTGCGTTCAAAAGTATTTGAGACATTTACTCTTGCGTTGGTTCTGGGTTGTAAAACCAAGAAGGAACTCCACATCATATTCGGGTTGATTTGCCCTTGGTATCATCACGAAAATACTTTGGTAGAAATTTTCCTCGGCCTCAACGTCAGCTATCACAACCAGATTTGGTGGGAAAATAGCTTATATACTTTGTTTGTTAGCTTGTTTCATTAAATCAGCTTCATTTTCAGTTCTATGAGACTCAAAAAATGTCGTTCCATTAATACGATTGAATCCCCTGATGCCAGCTCAAGTAGATTTACTGTCAGCCGTCAATTCTCAAATCTCGGGGACAATGATAATTCTTGTTCTTGGTTTTGTATCGCTTTTCTTAGTCCCAACATTTATGTTTAGAGGTTACAAAGATTGTATATCGTATTTTATGAGGTTCGTAATAAAAACCAGTTCGATATAATGTGGCGGAAAGAGGAGTGTTTTATGTTCTACCAGCGGAATATTGTATTCATTTTACAGATTGTTAACGTGTCAGGACAATTCTAAGCACAGGTTCGGAATCAACTCATTCGTTTTCGTCTAAAACAGACGTTTTCCCCTCAGCAGCGAAAACTTTGGTGACAACTATAATAGGTTAGACCAAAAGTTGTTTCTTGATTATGGTTACATGTAATCCAGGACATAATGTCAAAAGAGGTTAAACAAATATTTAGTGTGGTCATGTAACTAAATTACTAAGCATGACACTTTCAAGATTTTTTTCGTTTTAATAGCATATCACCCTTCGTGAGTTATTTAATGCCAAAGCCATTGATGTAGAAGGACATTAGTGGTACTATTTAACCTATAACCAGAAGAATAATAGATTTCATAACTTTTCCAAGGATATTAGTCCGAAAGTGATCGTGAACATTTTTCTGAACATTAATTATAGTAAGTATGTTTGATACCGAGTGCTCAGCATTTAAATACTCCATCGAAACCAAGAGCGGAGGCTGAAAACGATGTTCTGCATCGTTTGCATATCCGAATATGAGAAAAAGTATAAATTTCGAATGAAGAAATGCTAGTTTAATCGTCGCACTACTGGGTCTTGACTAAAGTTGCCAAAGAGAAAGAGCTGATGAAGAGATAGAAAAGAGTTCATAGAAGAAAAAAGTTATAAAAAATAACACTCAGTTTATTTGTATGTTTTTAGCAAACCCAGAGACTGGTCTTAAATTGTAAAGACGTGACGTGATATTTTGGAGTCGATGAAAGAAAAATCTAATTGTTCCATAGATTGTAACACCTTTACAATGGTGAGTGTTCTTTTGTTAACTCCGAATGTTAAGCCCCTATATTGGCCTCTGATGGACTCCGTGTCATTTGCTGATCCTTTTAAAAATCCTCAAATTGCATGGAACCGTTTCTAGTACTTATCCCAAGAGTTGTCTTTGATGACCCGTTATTGTTGATGGCTAGGTTAACCGGAGATTAGGGAAGCACCTACTACATTTTAGTATTTGATGATAACAGCAGCAGATAATTTTGCAACACATTTTTACCGAGTATTATAAGACTTTATATAAGTTTTTTTTTAAATTTTTTTCTCTGAAAAAGATCAATTTTCTTAGAAGCATCATATGTTATTTCCATTGAAACCAGATTATTTTTTCATCTTACATGGGGAATGTTTAAAAGGCATCGAAAAAATAAACTTGTTTATAATGTGGAGTAAACAGGTTTCAAATATTTATTTTTCATACATTTTCTCAATCTGTGGTTTTTATTTTTTTCTTCGTTTTATCATAGATCTTCCATCAAGGCTTCACAAAGGATTCCTAAAATTAGCTGATTGATAGATAGAAGGTTAACTCGATTGTTTTTCTGCTCACAGAGTTAAAATCTGCTTGGGTTTTCAGAGTGGATTATCACTGGTACGGGTGTGGTATTAAAGATGGACAAAAGAGAACTCGATCAAATTGAGTAGGTAGAAGGTTAACTTGTTGATGACTGTCTGAATATCCATCGTACGGACAGAGTTAAGTTAGTTATAATAACAGTCCTCTTATGTCAAAAAGATTTCTTAATGTGCTATATATTCTACAATAAATCTATTTTCAGTGCTTCTTTCTCATAATGCTAAATTCACATAAATTTTCTGTTCCGCACACATATATATATATATATATATACATATATATATGTGTGTGTGTGTGTGTGTGTGTGTGTGTGTGTGTGAGAGAGAGAGAGAGAGAGATAGAGAGAGAAAGAGAGAGAGAGAGAGAGGTGGGGGTTGACCGGATGTTGGGCCTTCGGTTAATGTTCATTGTGTTAAATTGAACACTTTTTAAAAAATATCAGTATATTTGATTTTGCATAAAAAACGTGACCTAACAACTTGTCAAAATGAGGTAAATCTATTTTTATTGAGTAAAATTAATAGAAAAAGAATGAATTAACAGCAAAATATATACAGTGAGTGTCCAAAATTGATTTCCCTCTTTGTTCCGATAATGTTACGATGAAAATATACTCAGTGGATTTTTCTCATTGATAGATTACAGCTGCATGAATTGGAGAGAATTTATATTTTATATTTATTTTACTACACTTACACGAAAAGGACTTAATTATAAATGTTATTTTCAAGAAATTGTTTATATCTGAATATTATTTAGAAAGTTTAGAATTAATAACACAGCTCACTTATTTATTAAAACGTTCTTTAAAAAATCCTTAGGCAAATTACACATCACCATTATTCTGATAAACGTTGCTTGTTGGTAAAGATAACACGCATAGAAAAGTTAATGAGTGTTATCCAGGTATTATTACATATTAAAAATTGAGAATGTATTCCTATTGGTGAATGAAGTTGGACAAACACACATATACATTACTCAGATATATAATTGACAAACATGTACAATATCTGCCAAGAACTAAGTCAACATATGCTCTGTTTATATGTAGAGATATTTGCTTGTATGCACAAATGCGTATAACTGATTTTCTAATGTTTTAAACGCAGGAATGATCATATTTAACCCTATCTTTACTAAGAGGCTTCTATGTCATCGTTTGGAATTCGAACCTCCTATAGAAGTTCGGATTTCGAATACTAATTCAGACTGATTACACTATTAAAATAACTTTGTATCTCAAAATTCCCGTTGCACTGTTTGCATATGGTGCAATCAGACAAAACTTATCTCACTAAATATATATTTATATGACTGTGGGTTGGGATAAGCAGGTGAAGTGTCATTGTAGTGGATGCATGTTATTGTTCAGTAGATATGTTACTCTCCCATATGTAGTGAGTGAGAGCGTGTTCTCATCCGTATTTAACGGATGTTACTTTCACGTTTAGTTCCACAACAAATACAACACAAATTTTTACAAGCACGTAAAACAAATGGAATATGACAACAACAACATTAAGAAATAAACAATTTAATATTGATAAGAAAACAGGGATAAGAAATTAATGAGAAACATAATGTGTGAGTGGCCTTTTGTAGAAATACAGTTATGTCCATAAATGGAAATAGGGTTGTTCACACGTGTGTGTTGACATGTTAATAAAGTCTTTAAAATAAATGGTTCCATGGTTGGCCACAGTAAGGAGGGTAAAAATAATTGGCTTCACTTACATCTGTGGGTGTGTGTGTGGGTATATGAATGATAGAACGTAGGTATGAGTATTTTTAGTCCGCACTGTGTGTTTTTTTTAAGATTTTGGCGACAATGTGAGGCATTGATAAAAGAAATTCTCAAGCCTTTCCCTTTGAGTCCATATTGCGGCTCTCTGCTGCTCGTTTCATGACCTCTAGTGAAAAGTCGTCTTGGTAGTAGACGGAATGACATTTTGGCCGTGGAGGAAATGAATTGAATGACCGAAAAATGACCTAGTTGATTAAATTCTTCGTTATTTATACTTTAGTAGCGGATCAAAAATAGTTTTATTGCGGGTCCTAAAATTTAAGCACGTAAACATTTCTTGACCTATCAGATTCGTATTTTTACTTATTTGTTTTTGAGCTTAAAAATGTTCTGTTAATTAGTTTCTGATCCTGATTTTCTAGAATGTTCTTATTCTATGTTTTTAGCTGATTGATTGAAAAATATAAAAATGTAACTTCAATCCTAATGCAGTTTTGATCCAAAGTTTCAAGAATGTTCTTATGTGTGTTTTTGTTGATTATTTTTAGGCTAAAAAATGTGTATTCTATACCATTAAATCTGACTACACTATTCTTCACATTCACGTCAGTAGTATAAATTCAAGTTCAGATGGAAACAATGATTTTATGGAGACTTGTATTGTGATCAATCAGTTACATAGAAGATGGGAATAACATAAAGTTACTCTACTATATTCTTGTGTTTGCTAAAATCAGTTTTTATTAACGAGAGTAAGAATAAATAATTTCAGTCAGACTAATAAATAATGATTTCTACTGGAATATTTTAAAATCAAACCAGCGATTGGTATCGAGAATTTTGACCAAATTTGAAAGCATTAACATTATTTAACCAAATATAAGTTTACAACGCATGAGTAAAAATAAAATTGTATCGATTGATATAAGGAGTGTTCTTCCTTTTAGACTTGTACATATTCCTATATTTGGTCATTCGGTTTAAATCTTCAAAATAAATAATACTAAATAATATCTTTTTTAACTGTTTTATGATCACGCTAGACATCATAACATCCTAGCAACTTTGATTTGTAAGAAAGTTAAAACTAACAAGGGTCATTCAATAAATTTAGGGGTCTTTTTTCAAAAAGAAATATATATATATATATATATATATATAATTATTGTTCAGGACTTGTTCAGTGGCAGCAACACCCCACAAGACACCAACTGTACGGCCACCTGCTCCCTATCACGAAAACTATTCAAGTTAGACGAACCAGACATGCAGGACACTGCTGGAGAAGCAGAGATGAACTCATAAGAGATGTACTCTTATGGATCCCCACACATGGCCGCGCAAAAGCAGGGCGACCAGCTCGAACGTACATTCAGCAGCTATGGGAGGATACAATTCTGCATTGTTTTAAATTGTTTTTAAGAATAATATTCTAATCATACCGAAATATTCATTTTCATATTATTCAAAATGGTCGCAAATCAGGTGTGTCCTAGAATGACAGTGTTTTCTTATCCAATTGATGGTTGGTGAGAAGTACAAAGAGAACTTTACAGAATAATGTCTGTTGTGCTTGGGGAAGCATATTTTTGAAAGAAAGTTTAAAAATGGGTTGAACACAGGTTTACGACCATGAGACTCAGTTGAAAAGACATTCCGAATTGTGGAAGCACTACTCTCCGGTAAAAAAAAAAAAATAAAATAAAACTGTTTCAACTGCAGTGGTTAATAACGTAAATCACTTTGACAGTCTTCGTGGATATGAAATGATTCCTCAATAGATTTCCTTGTAAATTGTGCAACTGTAATCAGTGCTTCAAAATGCATAGTTCTAAATAAAAAAAAATTCCATATCTATTACATAAAAATTATATTTAATCGTACTTTCCAAATAGAATCATCTTTAATAGGATATTTTTGTGAGACGCAAAAATACTTTCATTATTTGACACCATCCTTATTATATCTCAAACCAATTTGAGGCATAATGATTTTTTTAAATAGTCTTTTTGCCTCTTATTTTAGAAATAAATATTATCTTAAAAACTGTTATTATTGATATTAAAATCTTTAATTCATGATGAAACCAAACCCTGCTCCATTAAAATTTAATTTTAAGACAACCACGGTATTTTCAAAGAAAATTATAAATTTATTTCAGCTGACCAATCTATAAGAAAACTAACATCGTCAGATAGCCATCACACAATGCAGAGAAAAAATCATTAAAATTTATAAAAATACTCTTTCAATTAATTCTACACCGACGATATTACATCCTGTTTTGACACCGACTTCTAAACGAATCTTTTTGTCACTGCCTATTTATAAATATATGCGAACGCACACACACTATATATATATATATATATATATATATATATATATATATATATATATTTCTTTAAGAAAAAACCATACCAGTCAAATTAGGATTATAAATTTATTTCCATCCTGTTATGCGTTTTTGATATTTAAATTTACCTGGTAGAGCTCAATGTAACTGACATTACGAAGCATTTAAATTTTCCTGGTAAAGAGTTCAATGTTTGCTCTATAATGCCAGTTACATTGAGCTCTTTACCAGGAAAATTTAAATGTTTACGGTTGAATGTTTTTTTGTCTTGATGGAATTACTCCCGACTCCGGTTTAACTGGACCGAATAATACACACACACACACACACACACACACACACACATATATATATATATATATATATATATATATATATAAACTTAAAAGTTTCACTCGTCCCTGTGGGTTAACTTTCTTACCTAGTTTGGTCTAGTCTTACACTCTGGTGGCGCTGATCAACAGCATTCACTTGTTGTGTGATTGATCCTTTTGCCTCAATCAGCAAATAACCTACATTTGTTATTTTGTTGCATCTCATCTATTTTTTTGTTTTAACATTGTTGCTCTTTTTGGTGCTTTTTGGTGCTGCTATTCGAAGATATTCATTTTCTCTCTTAAAGTAGCCCTTTTTGGGCATGTCCAAGTCATCTCGTGTGCGATTTCGCTTGTTCGACGTTTGAAATATCCACACAGTTTTTCTTTTCCTTCAAATTTTGTTTGCTACTTATTCTTATTCTTTACAGTCTTTTGTTGTGTCTGTTTTTCTGGTCAATGTAATTACTCACCCTTTGCTCTTTTTCTATTGTCTTCGAGTTGTTATATCGATGTGTTGATGTTATCTTCAATGCAAATGAGTCCTCTTCCTCTTTTCTTTCTTGGCACATATATTCTATGTTATTCCTGTGATGTAAGGCTTTATACATTGTCGTTATTTTTCTTATTTCCTGGTCCATTTGTTTTTGTTGATCTTGGTGAATTGACGTGTATTTTCACCTTAAGTCCTTTTTTGATTTCTTCTAACTCTTTTTCCGTGTTATTTATCCATTCAGCTTTTTTGTTATGTTATCCTCGTTCCCATATTTTCCTCTAATACTGTTTTCCTTCCTTTGCGTCCGGTGGTTGGTATGTCTTCATGCGATCTCGCTCTAGAAGTTTTTCGTTGTTTTCATATGACCTGTTTTTTCTGTATTGTTTGATCATGTCTTCGTATCATTTTTTTTCCTTTTTGCCAGTACTTTCGGATTCATCTCATCGAGTTGTCGTGTTTGTTTTAATTGTTGTTTTGCTTTTTTCTTCCCAACATATTCCCGCATTTTCCTTTGCCTTAGAATTTTTGCTTGTTGTCGTAGATTACTTACCCGTTTTATCATTATTATTATTATTATTTAGGGTTTTTGACATCAGTATTAGCTGATGGTGTTTTACTAGAGTTTGAGTGACAGCAAGTCTCCTCAAGTTTCCAGGACTCTTCTTAGTATTCTGGCTGTTCTCAGTAATGCTGTCATTTGGATAGCCTCTGCCCGTCCACCAACTTCCAAATCCTCTCGGCCTTTTAATAATCTTTTAGTTATTGTGCCAAAAGCACCAATCACAATTGGTACAATCGTCACTCTCATGTTCCACAGCTTTTTCAATTCTCTAGCAAGGTCGAGGTGCTTATCCTACTTTTCACTTTATTTCAGTTTTATTCAGTCGTCAGTTGGGACAGCAAAGTCGACAATTTTGCAAATTCTCTTATTATTTTATTATTATTAGGTCTGGCCTTCTGGCCGAGATTAGGTGTTCCGTATGTATGTCAAATTCCCAAAGGAGTTTATGTGTGTCATTTTCTAGGACAGGTGCTGGGTTGTGCATATACCATTTGTTGGTGTGGTCAAATTTAAATTTCTTGCACTTTTCTCAGTGGATCCCCTTGCCGATCCAGTCGTGTCTTGTGTTATGCTCCCTCTGTGCTAATTTGCTTCATTCGCTTATAATGTGATTGATCGTTTCGTCTCTGTCACCGTATAGTCTAAATTTGCTATTTTGTTGAGTCTTATCTATTCTCGCTTTGATATGATTGGTTCTTCTTCTTATTATTATAATTGAAAGTACCACATTCTTTAACGTATCTGTGTAAAATGCTACAGCCTTCAATGAATCCAAATTATTCTAATTCAATTTCTCATTTTACGAATGCATTGCATTATCTTCGCATAAAACAAAAACTAAGGTGTAAAATATACTAGAAAAATTACAACTACTTGTTAATATCATTATCTTCACACAGAAAAAAAACAAGACATAACATCCACTTGACCTTTGTTATACTAATGTTTATGTGTCAAAATGTGACTTTTAACCTGTACATTGCGCTGTTTGCTTCTTAAATACACGATAGTCATGATGCGTCAAGAAAAATCTAGTACTTACACTTAAAAAAACAACATTGCTTTTTAAAAGAGAAAACAGGTGAATAAAACATTGAATGATGCTAAATGTCACCATAAATTTTATTTATTGCTTCAGCTATTGTTTTCTTTGTTATGTAGACCTTTATCTTGCTCTCAGCCTTTTAAATAGTAATCATAAAAAAGGGCCAAACTTTACTGGCTTCTATTTTCAGCCTACGCATCTTGAGATAGATATTCGATTGTTTTTTTCCAGGTGATTAAATCTTTAAAAAAATCAATGAGCACGAGGAAAATATGTGAGAAAGGACAGAAAACATTGGCTGGCATCAAAACTCCGACATATTTATATAGGTTTGCCAAGGAAGGGAAACACATTGGAAAACTCGACTCTAAAAATATTATCGTTTATTATTATTGCAGAAATAAAAATAAAATTTGTTATGTCAGGTCATTAGGAACTGACCTTTAGCAGAAAGTATGATGGGTCTTTTTTTATGCCTTCGCGCTAGATTTTTTAAAGAAATTCATGGAAATATTAAATTATGATCGAAATCGGGAAAAAAACGTTAGCTATACGGTCTTTCTGAAAATGACGGGATTAAATTTGTTGAGAATCCGGCATTTCCCAGCCGGGAGGAAGATAACCATACTGGAACAACTTTGCTAATAGCCAAATCTTGTTATGTGCAACTTTTTCCTTTTACCCGACTTCAAGAGGGCCATAAAAGGGACCCGTTTTGAAGTCGTGGATATTATCAAGATATTATATTGACAAAGATGAGGGGCATCCCAAAAATTGCTTCCTGCAGTATAAAACATTGCGGAGAGTAATAGGAAGACACATTACCTTAGAGGAGACTTTCTTTTATGCATAAAGTATGTAGTTTGCTGTTTCGAATTGAAATAATTTGTTTGTGACACAAATCCTTTAACATTTCAGATACTTCTCGTATTTACATATATTCAGTCAATCTTCACTCATTCAGTTTTTATTAGTAATTGAAAAATTGCTAAGTTTAAATATTACAACTGCATCCAGCGGACTCTATGATTGTCTGATTCTTTTTAATGGCATCTCAACTCGTCTAGAATTATTTAATGCATAGAGTGAAGGGAATCAAGTTTGTTATATAATCATATTTACATTTTTGTATCGTTGTTTTTTCAGACTCCTTTTGTATACGTTCCGATCAAATTTGATTAACTTCAAACATATCTATTTGACAAAGAGACTGGGCCTTCACAGGTGCTATCCCTCTGAGTCAGAAAAAATCTTGGATTAAAGCAAATGAATGGGATATCTACATTTTTTACTGCTCTAGGACCCGAGTATTTCAGTAGTTCAGTATTTACAAAGGACGGGTATTTTATTCGTTTTTATGAACACATACTTGCCATTTTCAATGGATTACATTATAAGCCTTACCGACAGGAGCCTCACTATGTTTTTATAGTATTGTCGCTACAATTGTAAGTTGTTTTTTCTGAGGCTCACTTAGGTGTTCGTGCCTTTTTTTCTTAATGCTAGTCGCCTCGTCCCAAAGGACCTTTAGCACTGGCTGCACCAGCCCATTTGTCTAAAAGATGCAGGTCTGAGTTTATAGCTCGGTATCTGAGGCTGCTCTAAAAATGGATTGCTCTGTGGAACAAGCAGTTTTTGTAAATGATCCCGCTCAAATCTTGATTCATTTGTTGCTCTTGCCGGTTGCTATAAAACATTTTCCTTTAAATTCTGACTTGGTTGGTTGGTTTTTATGGCATATCAACCACTGTAAGTTTTTCAATACCAAATCCTCTACATATATATATATATATATATATATATATATGATTTCTATAAACATTATTGGATGATTTTTTAAACGAACCCACGCACATTATTTTGCACAGAGTTAAATGGTTTTATGTTTTGCTATGTATCACAAAAAATTCAGTTAAACATTCATTTGTTTACTCAGTTAAATGATCAAACAGTTGTATTTGACCCATAAATATGACCCGATCAAGTGCAACCACTCCGAGCTAAAATGGACCTGGAAGCGATAGCAACGAAAAGGTACTCAAAATTACCCAAAGCTCCAGCATTACTAGAGCCTCATCATCAGATTGTTTAGTGCCATATCCAAAACACTTGTTGAAGTGGGGTTCTTACCTTCTGCAAAGATTTAGGCGGTGTATTCTACAACCCCTAAGGCTGTCTGACTTGGTTAGAAAAAGGGTAAAATCCAGGCAATTAGATTTTTAAAGATTGGGAATGCTAGCCCTAGAGTTGAATCCAGAGATTTCCACTTATGAGACAAGTTGCTTTGTCAAGGTTTAAGAGCCCCATCTAGCCTTCAATTTACCCTTTTCTCGATAGAAAATGGTATTAGTCATGACTGTCCATAGGGTATTAGCTTGAAAATACAAACTGCGTGTTCCTGGATCTTAACGTTATTAGTTCTCTCCTTTTCCTACGAAATAACCGTTACATCACGTACCTACGTTTTATAAACATGGGTTAAATGTCATTGCGGTGGAGTGTTGAAACCTCTGCTGATTGACAAGTGACAATGTAAACAAGGATACCAGAGACAAGGACGGTGCAAGGAGAACCCTGAAATTAGAGAGTTGATGAAATTCAGATATTTGACGAATTGACAATTGCAAAATTACTTCATACCATCATTTAGAAGTTAATCCTTACTCTAATACTAAACTTTTTCATACGAAAATGAGCAACACAACTGTCCTGATTATGATGTAAAACTATATATGATGGTAATACTCCTGAGATCTGTAGAGTTTAGAGAAGATCTTCATTGCCATTACCCCATTGAAATTCTGACCAGTAATGTTAGTAGCTGTCAGGGTCCCATCTATGGGTTAAATAGATCTACTCAAAAAGATTGTTATTCTTTAGCAATACATAATACCATATAACAATAAATTATTTATATTAAGCATAGTTATTCGAACCTATGTAGGCTTACTCGGGATTTGACTATTATTACATAGAAATAATCACTAATATCATATAGTTTTTAATATTATAAAGGAATACTTGAAGCCATACAACTATGTGCTGTTAATTATTAATAGATAGGATCCCTTGATAATAATCACTTGATCACTTGATATAATTGTGTACTAAACACGCATTCAATATCAATTTCACAAAAAATCTGAATATAAATACACGATGAACACAAATCCATATACATATAGAATAGAATAATCTTTACAATCAAAAAGTTGTTGAAATGAATTAATTGATCAACCATTGAAGAATGACATTTAGTTTTCTTTAATTCATTTCTTATCATACTAATCGAATCCTTCAATGAAACAGTGGCATATGGAAGTGTTTGTATCTTAGTGAGTGATTTCCTTTGCTTAGTTCTATTGCATGATATTCGACAATTATCAAATGTCTACAGATAAGCTTCATTTTCTACATTCCACTCACTGCACTTAAAGGTGAAACAAGTTTTCGGCTGTGCAATCAGATAATATTTCGTTTATTGTCAATTTCTGAATTCTGGAAACACGTTGATCGGCTTTGAAGTTGAGTAAAAAAATAATATCTCAAAATCAATAAAAATTCAGTACTTATTTCTACTGTTATAACATCTGAAGAAAAAGGTGCAACGAAAAATAAGTTTCGTTTGGTTATTTTGTTTTATAGCATATCAACCCCCGCCGCGTATTTAATGGCAAACAATGTTATATATATATATATATATATATATATATATATATATATATATATATATATATATATATATAGTATTATTCGGTCCAGTTAAACCAGAGTTGGGAGTAATTCTTTCAGGACAAGAAAATCATTCAGGAGGTAAACATTTAAATTTTCCTGGTAGAGACCTCAATAGATTTTACAGAGCAATATTTCTTTAAAGAACAAAATCAAAGGCCGGTTATTTTAAATAAAAAAATTTGAATAAATTAAAAAAAGGTAAATTACCGTAATTATAACTGACGGAAGAATTTTAAAAATAAAATAAATAGGTTAATATAAAAACGGGTATTCAATAAAATGAGGAAGTACCTTCTCAAATCACTTCCTCCTTCCTCCTCCCGCCACACGTGTCTATTCTGTTTTATTTATCCATTGGATCGGAAGAAGTGCTGTTTTATTTTTCTTCGTGTTTTTGGTTCACACCAGAAACAAAAAGAGGATTGAAATAAATTTATAATCCTAAAATAACCGGCCTTTGTTTTTTTGTTTATAGATATATATATATATATATATATATATATAAGAATACTTTATAACACATAACTGTAAATGATTTGGATTAAGCATAGTTATGCGAAGCTATATAGGTTTACTAAGGATTTGACTACTGAGCACTCTGGCTAAGGAATTAATGGCTGCCACCCGTGTAATGAAAAACTCTTCTAACGAATTAAGCAATCAGGTATCCGATTGCGTAAAATTTAAACAAAGGAAAGTTGTTCCGAAATGCGTTAAATTCATGAGCTGACGTAGGTCACCGAAATGCGTGAGGGGTGAGTGATCGGCCTAACGTAAGGTTAGGCAAGTATTGATCCCAGTTTAAAGTATCCAACATGTCTTCCCACACCGAAAAGTTGTGATACAACCAGTCAGTATAGGTTAGGCATGTTTTGATCCCAGCTTGAAGTATCCAACATGTCACCCTACACCGAAGAGTTGTGATACAACCAGTCAGTATAGGTTAGGCAAGTTTTGATCCCAGCTGGAAGTATCCAACATGTCTACGCACACCAAAGACATGTGATACAACCGGTCAGTACAGGTTAGGCAAGTTTTGATCCAAGCTTGAAGTATCCAACATGTCTTCCCACACCGAAGAGTTGTGATACAACCAGTCAGTATAGGTAAAGAAAGTTTTGATCCCAGCTACACGTATCCAACATGTCTACCCACAACGAAGAGTTGTCATACAACCAGTCAGTATAGATTAGGACAGTTTTGATCTCGGTTTTTAGTATCCAACATGTCTTCCCACACCGAAGAGTTGTGATACAACCAGTCAGCATATGTTAGGCAACTTTTGATCCCGGCTTGAAGTATCCAACATGTCTACCCACACTGAAAAGTTGTGATACAACCAGTCAGTATAGGTTAGGCAAGTTTTGATCCCGGCTTGAAGTATCCAACATGTCTTCCCACACCGAAGAGTTGTGATACAACCAGCCAGTATACTTTAGGCAAATTTTGTTCCCTGCTTGAAGTATTCAACATGTCTACCCACACTGAAAAGTTGTGATACAACCAGCCAGTATAGTGAAGGCAACTTTTGATCCCGGCTTGAAGTATCCAACATGTCTACCCACACTGAAGAGATGTGATACAACCAGTCAGTATAGGTTAGGCAAGTTTTGATCCCAGCTTGAAGTATCCAACATGTCTACCCACACCGAAGTGTTGTGATACAAACAGTCAGTATAAGTTAGGCAAGTTTTGATCCCAGCTTGAAATATCCAACATGTCATCCAACACCGAAGTGTTGTGATAAAACCAGTCAGTATACGTTAGGAAAGTTTTGATCCCAGCTTGAAGTATCCAACATGTCTACCCACACCGAAGAATTTGTGATACAACCAGTCAGTATAGGTTAGGCAAGATTTGATCCTGGCTTGAAGTATTCAACATGTCTACGCACACCGAAGAGTTGTGATACAACCGGTCAGTATAGATTAGGCAACTTTTGATCCCAGGTTGAAATATTCAACATGTCTTCCCACACCGAAGAGTTGTGATAAAACCAGTCAGTATAGGTAAGCAAGTTTTGATCCCGGGTTGAAGTATCCAACATGTCTACCCATACTGAAGAATTGTGATACAACCAGTCAGTATAGGTTAGGCAAGTTTTGATCCCAACTTAAAGTTTAGAACATGTCTACCCACACCGAAGTGTTGTGATACAACTAATCAGTATAGGTTAGGCAAGTTTTGATCCCAGCTTGAAGTATTCAACATATCTACCCACACCGAAGAGTTGTGATACAACCAGTCAGTATTGGTTAGGCAAGTTTTGATCCTGGTTTGAAGTATTCAACATGTCTCCCACACCGAAGAGTTGTGATACAACCAGACAGTATAGGTTAGGAATGTTTTGATCCCAGCTGGACGTATCCAGCACGTCTACCCACACCGAAGAATTGTGATACAACCAGTCAGTATAGGTTAGGCAAGTTTTGATCCTGGCTTGAAGTATTCAACATGTCTACGCACACCGAAGAGTTGTTATACAACCGGTCAGTATAGGTTAGGCAACTTTTGATCCCCGCTTGAAGTATTCAACATGTCTTCCCACACCGAAGAGTTGTGATACAACCAGTCAGTATAGGTTAGGCAAGTTTTGATCACAGCTTGAAGTATTCAAAATGTCTTCCCACACCGAAGTGTTGTGATAAAACCAGTCAGTATAGGTAAAGCAACTTTTGATCCCAGCTTGAAGTATTCAACATGTCTTCCCACACCGAAGAGTTGTGATACAACCAGACAGTATAGGTAAGGCAAGTTTTGATCCCAGCTTGAAGTATCCAACATGTGTACCTACATTGAAGAGTTGTGATACAATCAGTCTGTGGGTGATAATATATATATATATATATATATATATGTGTGTGTGTGTGTGTGTGTGTGTGTGTGTGTGTGTGTGTGTGTGTGTGTGTGATTTGCAAGAGAATAGTTTCTTGGTTACTTTATTTTCAAACTACATTTATTTCCACTGAGTTAAATGGTTTAAATGATTTTTATGTAACACTAATAACTTTATTTGATTTTATTCCTTCATTTTCAGTGTAAAATGGCTTGAATTTTTGTTATCCTCCGCAAATATTTCCACAAGCACTCAAAACGTTTCAAGTATTGTTAAATAACATTAGTAATTATATTTTTCCAGTATATTAAATGTTATCAATCATTTCTTTGCACACGGTGAAATTGTTTCCTCTGGTTTCTTATACTAATAATTTATTTATTAAATGGATTTGAGTTTTGTTTTAAATACAAGTAGTTCAATTTATTGTGTTATTTTAATATTGCAATCAAATACCAGTAATTCTATTCAATATTAATCAGTCGTTTGCACACAGCTAAATGATCTCAGTTATTGCTGACACTAATAATTCTATTCAAGACTGTTTATTATTTTTCCCATAATCAATTGGTTTTAAGTATAGCAAATTATTAAATAATCCTTTTTTACCAATAAGAGGGAGTGTAACAGATACTTCTACACCGGATCAGTTGGGACCAGGGAATAATAGCTGGTAATGATTATTCCACATTCCCATTGTATCAAAAATGGAGCTTCACCATCGGATTTAGAATCCCACCCAGGACACACTACTAAGAAACTGATATCGTATTCTTCAGACCCAGACGACATTGTGGAAACGTAGTAATGTTTAAAAATTCATTTTCAAGAATGCTTATGAAATATTTCCTTATCTCTGGTCAATCTAAGCCTAAGGAATCCACATCCTTGTTGATTTTAATCTCTACGGATTATTTTCTTACAAGGAATCTGTGTCAGTCAAATCAATACTTAAAAATCCTGTAATCTTAACAAGCACCTGAAAGAGCAATTTTTCTCAAGTGTTGTATATGTTGTAAAAATAACAGTCAAAATTATAGCAAGTCAACGAATCGTTTAATGTGATATCAGCCAAAATTATCAAATCGATAATGTCTTTACCCACGCACATGAATAAATGAGGAAAAGATTTGTTTGTTTGTTTGCTTAGGTTTTTAATCTAGTCTTTTTATTTTTTTTTAATGTTCTGGGCTCCTGACACCTAGACGTTATCCAGTCTATTTGGTGAGAATGTACAACAGGAAAACGGTGACGTTTGTAGAAATTGATTCAATTCATAATAAATGAAACTGTAAAAATGGACATCTTTTCAAAATAAGTTGAAGCTGGGAAAAGTAAAAATTAAAAATTAAAATAACAAAAGGCAAAAAAAAAAGCAGAAAACAACCCCCCCCAAATAAAATAAAATTAAAAAAAAGCAAAAAATTTCTGGCGGCCACCTTAAAATTATCAATTATTTTGATTTATTTTGTTTTATCTATTAATCTATTTTTGTTCCGAAAATTAAGTGATAAGTTTTATCGTTTGTTCTTGCTATTTTTTTTTTTTAATTTAAAACTGGTTGAAAGAAAACTACAAAAGCGCATTTATAGAAATATTGTCTTTGCTTATATAATGAATAGAATAAATCAAATTGAAAAAATAAATATTTAAATATTTCTCTATTATCAATTTTTAGTATAATTGTGATTGCAGTCAAAGTGGAATTTACATAAAAAAGATGACGCAAAGTAGTTTTCATTGACTTTAATTATTCAAAAGCAAGTTTATGTTTCTTTTTGTTTAAAAACATTGAATGAGGTGAAATTCGAATACAATACTAAAAATAATCTCTGATTTCTGAGAAAGCTCGTAAAACAATAGGGTAAATTAGAAAAAGACAATCTCTCTCTCTCTCTCTCTCTCTCTATCTCTCTCTCTCTCTATCTGTCTCTGTCTGTCTGTCTGTCTGTCTCTCTCTATCTCTCTCTCTCTCTGTAGTTCCCTAATGGTCCTAGTGAGCGTGGTTCAATTCTAGGTAGAGCAATAACGAATACTCAAAAATGGTGTTTTATACACCCTTGCTTAACACGCAGCATTATAAGGTATGGATCAAGGTTAAGTGAAGCAATCCAGGGAAAGGAGTTACACCCACGCGAAACAGCTGTGTGGTAGCTATTAAAAAGGAAGCCTTTGGGTAAACTTCAATTGCGGTCAGTCAGTATATATATTATTCAAAAACGGTAGTGAATATATTTCCAAAAGTCAAATCTTGGTAATTATTTGATGAAACAACCAATCTAATTTGTATAAATAAGCAAAGAATATTCAGTAAGAATAGAATTATCTCTCCTTAATGAATTACATTTAGGTTTGTTTCTACTGAACGAAAATCTACATTTTCCTTTTAAGATTTTATATCATTGCGATTTCATTTGATTTTTCTTAAATTGAACAAATGTCCGTTTGCAATCTTATTGCGTTAAACGTTTCTAACCATCATTTCATTTGTTTCCAGCTGATAAAAAAGTTCAGTAGGAGTCTCATATACGTTAAGACATGAAGACATTTGTCTCTTTACATAATGGCACTCTTATACAAAATCTTTTTATGCACACAAAATTCATCAAATTACACTTAAACCACTCCAACTTCTACAAGGAAAGAATCATATTTTTAAAACCTAAATGTTTGCAAATATTCACCCTTTCATTAATACTGTAATTTCTTACCAGAAAACACTTTATAACTTCTAATTTCAACAAGGATTTCCCGTAATTCAAAGATATAAAGTGTATATATTCATAGATCAGAGGCTTATTCAACCATTTACATCCTTTTTCCGATATATATATATATATATATATATATATATATATATATATATATATGTGTGTGTGTGTGTGTGTGTGTGTGTGTGTGTGTGTGTGTGTGTGTGTGTACGAAAGCAGTAAAACAGAATAATCCAAATAGGTTGATTTATTGTGATGTAAAGTCAACGATAGACGTTTCGGTTTCAATAACCTTCATCAGGACTTTGATATCAGGGGAATTGGTCAAGCAAGGATCTATCTGGTATTTGTTTTTCTGAAAAATTAACTTATTTGGATAATTCTATCTTTCTGCTTTTTTCATACTGTCGGATGTAGATCAATATTTATTTTCATCTCTCTCTCTCTCTCTCTCTCTCTCTATATATATATATATATATATATATTGGCAGAATTTCTTCGTTAATACAAATTTCATTAAACATAATATACATTTTATGTCTACATATTTTCTTCTGGATCCGTTCGAATTCCCGTATTACTTTTATCGTATTCGGGGGGAATTGATTTAGGTATTGTCCATAGTTTTATGTATCCCTAGTACTTTCTGCCCGACTTTGGGCCATCATCAGGGGAGGATCTATTACAAAATTGATGTAACTTTTGTTCTAGCATATTACTACTATGTAAGAGCGTCTTATAGAAAACCATTTAAAAGCAAACGCCATAATTTTCAACGGTAAAGACGCTCTTTCATCTATAATAAATAATCTACTTCTGCGCTAATCATATGATTGTGATTACCCCTCAATAATTTCCCTAAGGATTTATTTAACATTATTGCACCAATATAAATATTTAACTATGTATAGGTTATTTCAGATTCTTTAATGAGTTGCGTTTGACTAAATTTGCAAATTGTACAAATATGGAGTTAGTATTTACATAGTTTACTGGCAATTGAAATATAAAGATGGAATACTCTTTTATACATTCATTTATCTAAATATTAAACACGTTATGATAGTTTTCTATATACAATACTTCTTTAAGGTGGGTGTCCTCGCAGTGCAATGGTTAACGCGATGGCATACAGAATCGTAATAAGCGAGTTCAAACTCCAGTCGCGCTATCATGATCACTTTCGGATAGATATCCTTGAGAAAGTTATAAACCCCGTTATCCTCCCTGTTAAATAGTACTACTACTGCTCTAGATGGATAGTTTTGACATTTAATAGCCTACAGAGGTTTATATGTCATTAAATCAAATCAATTCTAAATACTTATCTAAACATATGTAAAAGTAAGTAATGTTGGCGACCGTAGTTGAGGGTGACCAGAAGGCTCCGTTTTCAATAGCTACTACACCGAGGTGTAGGGGAAGGTGATACTACTCTCCCTGGATTGCTCCTCTTAACCTTCGATACATACATTATATTGCTGAGTGTTAAGCAAGGAGGTATCAAGTACCATTTTTGAAGTATTCGGTAAGACGCGACCTGGGATTGAACCCAGGTCTCCCTGACCATTGGCGAACACTCTACCCACTAAACCAAAACCATTACAAATGAATGAGACTGTATGATTATCTCTTGAATAAAGCTTTTCCATACAGTATAAATAACCAGTTTCGTCATAAATTTAAGTCTACTACCGTTATCAAATTACCATGGATATCAGAATTTTATTTCGGGTAATTGCTGAACATATCTTTAATTTATTTACAAATATTACCTCTTAAGCAGTGAAGAAATTTTAAAGTGAAGAGATAATCGAATATTCATCGCAACACAAGACGTAAACATTTTCAGTAGAATCATCGAGATATGTTTTTATCAGTTAGCGTCCAATATCTAACATTAATTTAACACTTGAGAGTAACCTCTAAATCCCGACGCTCTCAAGACAACACACGAGTTCATATAGCTATTTAAACTTAACTGCATGGAATTTAAATAAAAGAAATAGACATTCATATGCTTTCAATAATCATGAACATTGGGTGCCTCGGTTAGTGTAATGGTTAGCAAGCTTAACTAGCAAACCGGTAATAGTGAGTTATAGTTTCATTGGCAGCCCTATTCGTTCGGCGTTATGCCACATCTAAACAAAAAGCTTGGTAAATTACATAGACATATTGCTATTTTAATAATGTAGAAAACCTATACAAACTTCACATTTGTCGAGAATAATTAGCACAGACACAATTACATACGCACACACTGCAGTCCATATATATATATATATATATATATATATATATATATATATATATATATATATATATATATATATATATATATATATATATATATATCAGGGGCGGAGATGGGACTAGTGCTACTCGTACCCGGCACGACCAATAACTCGGTCAATGTTATTCAAAATTGATTAAAAATCATCCATTAATTTCAATCAAACATACTTAGTATGATCTCAATTAAATTACGTATCTATTCAAGTTTCGATAACTAATAGCCAAAAGTTCATAAATATGTCTGGGAATAATACAACGATGCTGTTTTGAACGGATGGTCTTTGTCCGGCCACCGTCAGATCCATTGAACATCCCATAAAATCGGCTATAATGTTGAACACGCGTAATCCGTGCCAAGCACAAGACCCTTATAATAACAGTAATGTTAGAGAAATCTCACTTTTGGCTGTAGCCAATGGCAAAAGCAAGTCAAAATACCGTGCTCAAAAAAATTAGCACAATGTGACTGCTCACGCCTGTCTTGGGAAGAGGGAGAGGGACCGAGAGAGAGAGAGAGGGGGGGATAGCAGATTATAGCCGTCGCCGACGTCGTCATCATCATCGCTATGGTAAATGTTGGTTAAACGGCGTCTTTTAATTCGTTTTTTCATTAACAGATCTCTATTTCTTTAATGAATATTGCATATATTACATTCTGTAACTAAAATTTGTTTATTTGAATACATTTTCAACAAATAATCTTTATTTTAAGCGAAATTGAAACTACTTTATTATAATAAACATTTTTCCTCGTCATAGTAATGAACATCATCTCTTTTCTTCTATACTTTTGAAAGGAAAGAAATTATCTTATCTACTACATTAACAAGACTACAAATTATATAGTATCTTGATTGTTTACAAAAAAAAACACCATACAAGGTACGTTTGTGAATCTGTGCTATACAATAGAGAATTACGCAATAGCAACTATGATGACTTACTTTGGGTCCACGGACCATGGGTTGGGAACTGAAGTTGACAGAGGGCGGGAGGGCACGAGTAGCAAAAATAGGCTAGAGTCGTCACTGATATATATATATATATATATATATATATATATATATATGTATATATATATATATATGTATTATTTGGTCCAGTTTAACCGGAGTTGGGAGTAATTCCATCAGGACAAGAAAACTATTCAAGTGTGAACACTCTTCTATCCCCGCCCACATTCTTTCCTGTGTCTATTCTGATTTATTTTATCCATAAGATCTGAAGAAGTCCTGTTAATTTTTTTCGAGTTTTTTGATTTTTCAAAAACACATGACAGGATTGAAATAAATTTATAATCCTATTGTGACCGGTTTGTGTTTTTTCTTAATCAAATATATATATATATATATATATATATATATATATATATATATATATATATGGACTGATAAGATTTCTAATTTCAGGAAATTATGCTATATTTCGTAAACGTGTTAAATGAACATATATATCGGTCCGTAGTAAATTCCACACACAAGAAATGCAGTTGATAGACAACGTATTCTCATGTTGCCGTCTGATGATTATGTGATCCTTACGTGAATCTAAATAATTGACTTTAAAAGTACATAAATTGGATATCTTAGTTTTTAGATAATCTCTGCTCTTGTAGCATTGATCACTTCTTAACCTCTTAATATATCAATCTATCTATTTATCCATCTTTTTGCCTCAGTCTGTAAGTCTGTCTCAATGAAACTGTGAATATATATATATGTGTGTGTGTGTGTGTGTGTGTGTGTGTGTGAGTTTGATTGTTTTTATTTTCTGTGGGTATGGATGTGTTAGAGTATGTGTGTAGTTTCATAAAATTTCAATTTCATGTAGATACAAAATATATAATTTCTTTAAATAATGAGACTCAGATTGAAATGTCTCGTAGTTGAATAGGTAAATTTGAATAAATGTGAAGCAAAATATCTATCCATCAATCGATCAATCACTCTACCTATCTATCTATTACTCTCTTTCTCTCTCTCTCACTATATATATATATATATATATATTGAAGCTATTTTTGTCGGAATAATATATTGTCATGTTTTTCACAATAAGCATGATTTTTGGGGAGGTATTTTCATATACACAGGAAAAGGCCTTCATAACACACACACACGTACACACACACACACACACGCAATCTCCCGTACTCACAAACACAAGCTTGCACGCTCACGTATGATCCCCTTTACGTATATGCATGTGTATGTATATTTGTATGTGGGTGGATGGCCAGTTGTGTATGTTTATATGCATGAGAAGCTGACATGAAAAAATGTTGACCTCAGAAGAGAAAGCCCTTCGAGTTTACCAAGAACTATGTGAATGTCGAATGCTGGTTTTCTGTGTTGAAAATGTGTTTAAAAACTCTCTTCTTCAGCAGATAAACATCTGAAAAGAAAATGAGTTCCTTACAGAATATTTCATGTTTGATTCAACCTGAAACGCTTTTGTTTTTTGTTTTTTCTCTGTGACAAATCAAGATTACTTTTCCATGCTTATGCTAAAAAGGAACTGCCATCATAGATCTAGAAAGTAATCTCCCCCGGAGATAGCTGTGGTATCCCTTGATTGCCTTTCTCATAGAGAATTTGGTTTCTGTTGTTTCTACGTTCCTCTGACGCACTCTTTTCTGACTTTATCCTTATGTCAGTTTCTTTGATTGTATGTTGTTCCAATAATTCCAGCTCTTTTATGTTTCTTTTTCTCTGAACTTTTCGTGCTTTGCCCAATTACTTAGTTTTAGTTCGTATATTGTTTCCCTTCTTTTCGTTATTCATAACCAACATCTCTCATTTCTCAATACCAAATCTCAACACAAATAAAATACGGTTTATATTTTCTAGTCTTTTTGTGAAGCTATACGCAACTTTACATTTTCCTTAGGGTATATTTTACTTGTATAATCGTTCTGACGTATACAACATGGGACAATGTGTGCCTCTGGAAGATGCCTCTTTATATTCTAACTTCTGTTAGTTTTTAGCAGATTCTCTTTATCATTTACGGGGTAATTTTTGACAATTTTATGCCTTTTAATAACAAGCTAACCACATCCAATCATACGTTTTCCTGTCGTCTATACGTGCCTTGTCTGGGTGGTTTAACCAGTTTTAGCATATGCTGGTCAATGTGCAGTAAGTAATCAATACCAACAAATTATTTTTGGGCATCCGTCCTGTTTTTCAAGAAGAAGTCTTTTGCTTTCAAGTAAGTCTCTATTAGATCATTTTCAGACACTTAATCAATTTGAAGTTGCTAGAGATGATTGTTTTTTTTTAGATGAATCGGTGAGTTTTTCTTTTTATCCTGCGCTCATCATAAATTCTGGAGGGTTTTTTTTTTTGTCTATAGTCATTTACACATCCGTTTTACTAATCTAATCGTGAATGGGCATAGAAATTTTAGATTTGAACCTATGGATTACATCGTGATCTGATGCTCTCAAATGAGTAAATTTCTTTGAGGGTTCTCTTAAGTATCGACCGTATAATTCTTCTTACTGTCGTTCAATTCTCTATAAATGATTTTCTGTATTGATCGCCTATTTATTTTGGATACTCAAAGATCTCAATAATAACAATACAGATATATATACAAATACATATACAAATACAGGCGGACTCTTTCATTTCAGATACGAACGGGTTATTTAATTTCTGGCTTCGGTCTTTTGGCACGAGGAAAGACACACAATTCTTAAAAGTCTATGTTAACCATACTATGCTGACCCAAACCCCACGCGCGGCATATCTTGGGGTGTTTAACATCTCTGCCGGTTGAGATCCGAAAAATTCAACCACATGCTTCAACGATAGAAAACTCAACTAACTGTTTTTTCAAAATCCTTAAATTCTCAGGACCATCTCCTTCAGCCCCATTTCATGTTTTGGATTTTATTATGACTATGATGATTGCTATATCCTTTCTGCACGAGCGTAAGACTGCACAAACTGGACTAAGATATCCGAGTAGTTCAAAGCCATACCAAACTAAATAATGAAATATAATTAATCAAAAATCATTAATATGAAAAAAAAAGTTTTTATTATAACATTTAGCTACTTTTGTTGATTTTATACTTCTTTTCCCATAGTCTTCTTTAAAAATGTTTTGTTTTAGGTGCATCTCATTGTTAAATTTTCTTTCAACTTTCCCCGTTTACTTGCCCAGGAAATCTATTTTCTTCAAGAACATCCTATTTTCCTTTTACATTTGAACTGTGTACTATAACTTAATTTTTTTTCGACCTTTAGTCAAGTTTTTGGTTCATTTTAACTGTTTGGATTTGCTGTATGTTTTGCAGCTCGTCGGCTATTTCGCTGTTTTGTGACCTCAGGTTTTTAATTATCAAGTATTTTATCATTCTCCGGATTTCTTAAATTGATTCCTTCAGTCTCATTTCCTATCCACCGTTAAATTTTCTAATATTGTTGTTATTATAGTTCTTTTTTATTGTTTGTCGGGATGTTTAGTTTGTCGGTGACTACTACCGGACATTGGCCTAGCGGTTAGAGTGTCCCCCAATGGCCCGGGACACCTGGGTTCAATCCCAGGTCGAGTCATACCAAAGACTAAAAAAATGTTACTTGATGCCTCCTTGCTTAACACTCAGCATTGTAAGGACCAAGGGTAAAGTGGAAAGGAGTAGCGTCCTCCCGTACACCTTGGTGTAGTAGCTATTGAAAAGGGAGCCTTCGGGTCACCCACGACTATGTTCGCCAACTTGACTTACTTTTACTGTATAGATTGAAATTCTTAACTTGATTAGGCCATCTGTGGGAATATTATTTATCAATTGATTAACCTTTCCGATTTAGTTGTTCTCAAATCATGTATCATTATTGACATCATTATTATTATTCTTACTGATCATCTTCGCCACATAGTCATGTTTAGTGTAATTCTCCTTTTGCATTAGATGGTTACATTCGTTTATAATATGATTAATGGTTTCCTCTCTATCATGACATAATCTACATTTGCTATTCAGCTAAGTATTATCGATTTTGGCTTTAAGAAAATTGGTCCTTACGGCGTTATTTCATGCTGCAACTGAAAGAGATGCAGTTTCTCTCGTAAGGTTACTCCTTTGTAGCAATGATCAGATATACAGTCGTCGTTTGAAAAATCTATATTGTTGATTTTCTTCCGATTTTTGTTTTCTTGTGTGTTATTCTGTTTGTCTTTATATCATCACCGGTATTTCTAACGGTTGTTATTAGACATTTTTTCCTCTTTTTTACAGTTGTCCTTTAGTCCTCGTATCTATGCATCCACACTATGTTTTGTACAAGTGAATAACCATCCGTCCTTCTTTTCTTGACTCATATAGTCTCTCCATGTTATCTCTCAAATTTAAAACAACGTACGTCGTCAATTTTCTTGTACTTTGGTCAATTTTTGTGAGGTATTTCTTTACCATTTTAAGAATGGTCCTGAATATGTTTCTTGAAGTAAGGCGCAGATATTTATTTCTTTGGTAATATTTTTGCTACGGCGATTGTTTTCGAGAAATTTTCTCGCTTATTTAAGGTATTTTTTTTTTAAATTTGTTCTTTCATTTGTACTTGTTTAATGATGCCTGTATCCAGTATTCACAAATCCTTTTTTACCTTTCTCCAAAAGTCTGATACGTTATTGATTTGTTTGATTTGACATTTTTCTTCCTTCTGTTTTTTTTTTCTTTTCTCACTATTCCTAATTAGCATGACAGATTTTTCTCAAATTACATTCCTATATCCTGAATCTAAATTATTATTGTTTGTATCAGAGTTTTCAATTCCTTATTTTTACAGCTAATGTCGTCAATATACATTAGATGGTTAATCTTTTCTTGTAATTTAATAAATTTGTTGCCTCTGTTGTAATTCTTAATTTTATAACTAATAGGATTGCATTGCTATTACAAATATTAATGGCAACAGTGCATCTCTGGAAAATGTCTCTCTGGATTTTCACTTCTGTTTTTTTCTCCTGCTGTTAATTTTACTTCCAGATTTATTTTTAAGTATGTGATTAAGTGGCATACATTGCTATTATAATATTTATGGCAACAGCGTATCTCCTTGAAAAATGTCTCTCTGGATTTTCACCACTGCTGTTTAGTCCACTTTTCAGTTTTTCTTGACTTCCGAGATGAATTTTATGACTTTGTTCGATATCTTGTATATTGTTAAACAATCTATTATCCAGGATTGAGGTTCAATATTATCCGCATTATTTAAATCAATCTATGCCATAGATATATTTTCTGTTTCGATTTTAGATAGGGCTTCGGATTAATGCACTGTAAATCACCTGTTATTCTTGTTCTCTTGTGGCATTCTTTTTGTTCTGTGGGAAACAGTTCGTAGAATATTAACGAGCAATTGATTTCCTCTGTAATCTGTACGTCGAGGATTTTCCGCATCATAACTAATAGTTTATAGTTGCTGGAGTTGATTACTTTTCAGACGTCTTTCAGGACCAGATAATCTTTCCCCTTTGTCATCCATTTGAGTATATTTATTTTTTATAGGCATATTTTAAGTTTAAAAACCAGTCGGTTGTGGATGGGCGTGAATTTTGTAATCCAGAATCCATGTGGACCGTCATTGTCTGGCGATTTCCAATTCAGTACTTTTTACATTGTTACTTTCAGTGATTCCTGGTGTATGACTGCCTCATTATCTTTGTAATACTTTTATGCTAAATTCCATTTCTATATCTTCACTCTATATCCTCATTTTTTTTATTAGGGTTTCCAACTCTTTTTAATTTTCGAAAAATCAGTTTGATGTTGCCCATTTACATTAAATGTTTGATTTTTTTGTGCAATTTATGAAGTTTGTATCCACCTTTGCCTTTCCTTTAGTATGTGATTGAGTGTCATCCTTGCTATCAAAAATAGCAATGGGAATAACGCATATCCCTGGAAGATACCTCTCTGGATTTTCACCACGTTAAGCTTTTTCTCTGCTGCTGTCAGTTTGACTTACCAGTTTCCCATTGTATTTTCGATAAACTTCATGATTTCGCCGTATAACTTGTACATTTAAGACAGTCCATTATCCAGTTTTGTGGGACCATACCATATACCATATTGTTGTTAATCCACGCCGTAGCTAGATTTATCCGTTTCGTTTTGCTTTCCTTGAGTGGTGTTATATACGAGTTTGTCACAACAGTTATAACTGGTTGTTTTCCGCTGAAGTCACCACAAGACTTCGAGACTTTTCTAAGTGTTCTATTTCTTTTAATAGCTATGATGTCTCGATTGTTTGAAATCTTCCACTGATCATCTAGTGTCCTAGTCTCTTTTTTTTAGATATTTGGAGACCGTTCTAAAGCCACAAACTACAATAACTATCACCTTCGTGTTCCATAGCTTCTTCAGATCTCAGTCCTGATCAAAATATTTTTCATCTTATTTTTTTATTTTCACTCGAAGGTTCACTGAAACCCCTAAATACTATCGATGCCATTTATTTTTTTTATTTGGTTATTAGCATTAAGTCTGGATTGGGTGGTCAGTTTTTATATTCCAAAGAAATGTTTGTGTCTCATTTTTCAGGATATATTCTAATTTGTGCATATATAGTTTGTTAGAATGGCCAAACTTGAATATTTTGCACAAGTTGTAGTGGATAACCACAAATGCCTTGGTGTGTCTTTCTTTAGTGCCAGTTTGCAGCATTCAGAAAATACCTGCTTTTATTACTTCTTGAGAGTCTTTAAGAGCGACGTTAACTGTTGGATGTCATAAGTACAGCAAGCCTCTTAATTCATTCAAGACTCTCCTAGAGTATTCTACTTTCTTTCATCAATGCCATCATCTGGATTGTATTTATTCTTCATCTGAATTCAAGTTTAGCTCGTCTCTTATACTTCTGTGTATGTAATTTTTGAAGTTCTTTTCCAAGTGCACTAGTGCCTTAACAGTTAAAAGTGATAAACGTGCTTATACATAATTATACATATATTTCCTAAAGTACAAAAATATATCAGCACGATAATCAACGATATTTGAGATTAAAAAGAATTGCTTTCAGAATTCGCATTAACATTTGATGGGTCATTTTATCTCGCCTGATTTCTATCTTGCCTATAAAATACATTGTCTGGCTTCTACTCAAAAAACATTTCTATGTATTTCTATTCGATAAATTATTACCATTTATTTTTATAATTGCTGTAAATTTTTCTCAAGCATATTTGTTCATCTCCATTTTTTCAAACACTTACCTATCTACTAGCTGTTACTGTAGGAGAGTAAGTAAAACGACTTGTTAATACTTCACTGATACAAGGAAGACTATTATCGGTTAGTAAATATTTTTAAGTTTAAGCGTTAAGTTATTGAAGTACGTGTTCTATGCTTATCCTATAGAATATTAATTGTAAAAACTTTTGAGAGAGGAAAGCAGGTTAAAAATGAGAAAAAAGGATTCGGTAAAATTATATAGGGATCGGAGTAGCAGATAGAAAAAGGGTCGAATGATTACACCAAAAAAAGATCATCAAATTTCATTATACTAGAAAAAGATTATCAAAGTTCATTATACCAAAAAACGATTATCAAATTTTGTTAAACCAAAGATAATGAATGTTCATTATACCAAAAAGATTATCAAAGTTCATTATACAAATAAAGATACTTAAATTCAATATACCAAAACAGATAATCAAAGTTCATTATACCAAAAACGATTATCAAAGTTCAATATACCAAAAAAGATTATCAAAGTTCATTATACTAAAAAATGATTATCAAAGTCTATTCATTTAGAGAAAAAAAGGCTCAGAAGATGAAAAACGGAGAATTTGAAAGTAATACAAAACTATACGATGACTGCAAACTTCGTTAAAATAAGAGAATGTTTGCAGTTGATATATTTTTTTAAAGTTCCAAGTGCTAAATAATCGAAGTAAATGTTATTTGTTTATCCTATAAAAAAATAAATGTAAAAAAAATTGAGAGAGGAAAGAAGGTTGAAAAGGAGGAATAAAATTTTGTCAAAATGATGTAGGGATCGTAGAAGCAGATAGAGAAAGGGAAGCGTGACTATAACTATATTGATAAAAGACGCTAATCGCTAACAGAGTGGCATGATATTAATGATATTATTTACATGAGATAAACTAGAAATGCGTTAACAAATAGATAGGAATGAATACGTCGAGATCCCATTACGAAAACCGAAACACTAAATTTTTAAGGGAGAGACCTTTATATAAAAACATATTTTGGCATGAAATACCCTATAAAAGTTGATATGCCATAAAACACAATCAACCAAACAAACGATTGCATGAAACGCAGAGTAAAGATTATACTAAAAGAGTATAACCAATTTAAAGAATACCAGTAATAATCCAATGTAACAGTTTACGTCACAAACGAATACAAAAACGTAAAAGTCTTTAAAAAATTGAATATTTGGACTCTAAGTTAAAATTACCAAATTTAAGGCTGTTTTCTTTTGCCTGATTAAGGGTTCCGGTACTTTTAAGAGTACTTGGTAATATTTGTGACATGAGCAAAAGTAATAAACAACCTCTGGGTTTGATATTGAAAATTACAAATGGAAACATGATTTAACGTGTGACCTAGACAACAAATATTGGTGCCATGATCAGTGGGTACTCCCTTGATAAGCCAACCTGAGGAATCCAGCCGATTTCTGCAAATGTTAGCTGTTCTAATTTCTGCAACACAAACAACAACCTAAGCAACCACACAGCTAAGGTACACAGAGGGAAGAAATGGACGAAGGAAAATAATGAAAATCTCCTTCACAAAGAGGTTACAGGAAAAAGAATGATAGAATTCTAGGCAGAAAGTAGTAGATTGAATTTAAACTAAAGACTTGCTGATCAAGTTAGAAGGATTTTAATGAAAGGTTGTTTTTCTGAACTTGAGATAAACTAGAAATCTATCAACAAGTAGATTAGAAAGAATAACGAGATCCCATAACGCAAATTGAAATGCAAAATGCTGATGAGCAAGAAACCCCTAATCGAATTGAAACGCAAAATTAAAAAAATAATAACAAATACCACACCAACCAACACAGCAGAAAATGTTGTCACAAGCGGACAAAATAAATGTAGAGTTTATAAAATAAAAGTATGACAGTAAAGAAGACTACCTTACCATTTACCATCTTCCAGAAACCAAGACTTTAAATCAACCAAGTAGAAACCAAAAAATCAACAAATTATTAACAAATATCTTAACAGATAGTATTATTTAATTAAACGAGCTGATTCCTGCTGGAACAAAATAAGTCGGTGATAAAATTGGCATTATCTTAAGGAACACGGACAGAAATTCAAAAGCTCGATGGGAAATCTAACAAGAAAGATAGATAAAGGAATTATGACAAGCTAAGATACTAAGGAAGGAAAAATACAGGCATTGTTGGGATGAAAAGACAAAAACAAAACAGCAAACAAGACTGACAATACAACTTGAAGTGATAAATCAAAAGATATTGGCGAAAGAAGGTAGATTAAAAAAAACGATTGGATCGGATCAAGCAAGACAATCAAAATAGGACTTTCCAAAATAAAGGAAAAAATATCCCAAAGAGTTGGAGAAGAAAGCATAAGGATATACAAACAACCAAATGAGGGATGTCAATTCTGGAGTAAAATATAGGAATGTAAAGTACATGACAGAAACGCTGAACGGATAAATAACATAAAAAAAATTGCAAGGACTCGAAGAAGGTATTGATGAGATAGTACATTTGCAATCGTCCAGAGCAACACAGAAAAAGTACTGATTTGAAAAACGCCTGGTCGTAATGGCAAAAACTAAATCTTGTTTTAAAAATTCCGGACCATCTACGGCGGACTGGCTCTTCAACTGAACAGATGCTTAGAAGAAACCGATATACTGGAATGTATAACTAAAAGAAAGAACACTCTGATATAGAAAGATTCCTAAAAAGCAACGGCCTCCAACAACTATAGACCAACAACGTTTCTTCATGGGAGGTGGAAAATCCTAGCAGCCCATGTTCGGGAGGAGATTTATTAAAATCTGGATGTAAAATAAGGAAGGACAGACAAATAATCTTGATGGGACAATAAGTAGAACTGCCGAGGAAGATGAAACGTATAAGTTCATTACGGAATGAAAAGATCCCCAAAAGATCTCAAATCTGACAACACAACTGGAAGAAATGTCAAACAATGTCGATGAGAGAAGGAAGTCTCAGAGATAACAGAATAGGGTCAAGCAATTCACTCAAAACAGAGCTTTACAAAATAACAAAAGTAAATTTAACTAAAAAGTTGGTAGAGAAGGCGGAAGAACAAATCAACAACTTAGTGTAAAAGAATTAAAATAATTTTTGGATAAAATATGGAAACAGAAGTAACATGAAGTATATGCTGTTTATTGAAAAAAAAAAAAAAAGGAAACAAGGATTAGAACTTGAAAAAGGTCCAAAGAGAATATACTCCAGGTCTAGCTTAGAGCAAGGCTCATGAAAATACTTAATTCGAAAATGGCATAAATTGATTCTTATTATAAAAATTCAGGTTCATCAACGACAGACTGGCTCTGCACCTGAGTAAATGCTTATATGAGACAAGAATGCCCGAATAGATGACGAAGGATTAAACTACCTCGGTTCAGAAGGGCCCACAAAAAGCGACCATCCCCAGCAGCTATAGCCCAATAATGTGTTTACCTATGATGAAGAAAATTCTGACTGCACAAATAGAAGAAATCTACTAGACACTGAAATGCGATGGACTATGTCCAGAACAAAGAACAGGAGATTAAGAAAAGAAACCCTATATATATATATATATATATATATATATATATAGAGAGAGAGAGACTAAAACATCCACAAAAAGTCCAAAACAAGGCAGAAAATTTAGTCATAGCCTATATTATCGAGAAAAAAAGCAAATGATATCATCCCAAATACTAGAATTATAGAGTTTGGTTTGGCTTTTTTGTTTAATGGCATATCAACATTTTTTTGGTTATTTAATGCCAAAGCCATTCTTATAGAAGAACAGTAGTGGTACTATTTAACATATAGCTGGGCGGATAAGGGGGTTCATACATTCCCCAAGGGAATTTGACCGAAGGTGAATGTAATAGCGTGACTAAAGTACAAACTCGCTTACTACGATTCCGCAGTTCATCACTTTAACTATTACACAATAGGACACCCCCTAGAATTATAGAGTGTCAGAAAAATTACAAAATTTCCAACAAAATCATAAACTTAATGTCTAATGGTATGAAAAACTGAAGAGAAAAATTGACAGCGGAAGAAAAATTCAAGTAGTGGAAAAATTTAAAAGAGACATATACTAGGTAGACTGGGTTTCACCAGAGCTATTTGTTTCAGAAATGTTACCCCTCAACCACGTACTCAGTAAATATACGAGGTTCTAAATATTTAAAAATAACAGGAAAAGATAATACATCTTCTGTATAAGGATGGAATAAAGGAATGTGCAGAATATAAAAAAGAATTGCATACCCTGAAAAAAAAGCAAAAAGAAAATACGGCCAGGATAAAGGAATGGATTTGGCATTGTGAAATGAACCATGCCCATAATGAAAAGTGTACAAATAAGAAGCAGTGGAAGTTAGAGAACTACAAAATCAGGAAAGCTTTAGAACACTTGCTTTTGTTTGACTTGCTTTGCTTTTATAGTTTATCAAACACTGTAGGTTATTTGATGACAAATTCCTTTTTTATTCACATTAACACCTCGATTTCAAACAATTCAGTTAAGCATAAGTACACAGTTTAAATGTCAAAAATAGTTCTATTTCAAGATATTCAGTTTAGTCAACAAAGATAAATTGTTCAATCTATTACTATGCATCACAAATAATTCAATTAGATATCAGGTCTTTATTTGCACACAGTTAAATGTTAAGACCGTTCTATTTCAAACAATTCAATTAAGCATCAGTGCGCAGTTTGAATGTCAAGTCAGTTCTTTTTCAAACAATTCAGTTTAGCATCAGAACACTGTTTAGTCCTATTTAGCCCATAGATTGGATCTTATCTGGTGCTGTAACTTTGGGCCAGTGTGGACCTTTGGCAACGGTAATAAAGGGGTACTCCGCATTCCCTAAAGTCCCAGTATTCTTTTAGCTTCACTATCAGATGGTTTAGTATCATACTCGGGAAACTTATTGTAGGGATCTTACCCCTCTGCAGAAATGCAGTCGGTGTATTCTACAGCCCCAGCCAACTGAGCAATACGTAACTTTATATATAAAAAACACTTTAATTTAAAAATTTTAATTTAGCAGAAGCACGCAGTTTGGATGTCAAAACAGCCTCATCTCAACCAACACAATTTAGTTCTATATTATCTATACATAGGATCTAATTAGGTTTTGCCACTCCGGGCCTGAGTGGACCAGTGGACGATGGCAATAAAGGGGTGGTCAGCATTCCCCAAAGCTCCACCATTCCGGAATTTTCACCATCAAATCGTTTAGTGTCTTATCCAGGACACTCGTTAGAGGAGTCTTACCCCACTGCAGAGATGCGGTAGGGGCATTATGCAGCGCTAGATGGCTGGGCTACCCACTGATGGGGTCTTACGCCTTTGCAGAGATACAGTCGGAGTATTCTATAGCCCAAGCCGACAGGGTGGAGAACACAAGGGGAATAGAAAAACTGCGAGTTCTTGAGAATATTGGATGCAGATACCATCAAAAAGGTGAATGTAAAGCAAAAAATTAGGAACGAGTATCTCAGAAAAACGAGAAAGCTTTAGGAAACCCAGCTCTGTAGCAGAAATCTCATCTAAAGGATAAACACCTTGGCTATTGGTCTCGATAGATGCACTCGGCCATTTTTAAAACGGGCAAGGGAGGAACGCTGACAAATCGACGAATGTATAAGAAAATTATAACTAAGCACAAGTCTTTACATCTGGAAGATGACATGAATAGGGTGCATGTGTCAAGAAAAAAAGGACAACTCGTCCGCATTAAGAATTGTGTTAATGCAGGACTTGAGGACTACGTTAAAGAGACCAAAGAAAATGAATTAATATCATTATCAACAGAAAATAATGTCATTGGAATCAATTATACCAAGGACAAAAATTCAAAATATGCAAAAGAATAGCCAATGTACTGATACAGATGAAACGGCAATTCACATTATGCGTTAACGCAGTAAATTAACACAAAAGGGATACAAGGCTATGCATGACTAACTGGAAAACCGCTTAACTGGAAAAGGTGCAATAATTGAAAATTTTGCCTACTGAATAAGAGTATATGTACATACCTGAATCTGTCTTATAAATAGAAACAAATAAAACTCTGTTGGCTTTTGAAATACAAACAAATCACACAATCTTATCTAGAATTCGATGGTTTGTGTTAATTCAGAGGAAGAAAAGAACAGATTATCTTGGGGATTTTACTATTCCAGCGTCCCAGAAAGTAAAAATAAACTGGATGGCCCACCTGAATTTTGACAAAAGCTGAACGAATTATGGAATATGAAATTGAATGTGATACCAGTCGTAATTAGAGCTCTTCGAATAGTGTCCAATATTCCGGATAAGAGACTGGATAAACTCGGCATAAGAGAATGCATCTAGTCAGTCCAGACTAATGAACTGCTAAGAAAGTTAGAATATTTAAAAGGAGATATGGAGAACTAAGGGTATTTGCTGTCAAATAGAAACACTACATTTTGAAGGGAGAGAAACCTTTATATAAAAACAGATTTTGTCAAGCAAAAAACAATACTTTTCTACAGATAGAAACTGCCCTAGTCGGCTTGAGTTGCAGAATACACCGACCGCATCTCTGCAGAGAGGTTAGACTTCCCAAACGAGTGTCCTGTCATGACACTAAACAATATGATGGTAAGGCTCCATTAATACAAGAACTTTGGTACATTAAGAGGACCCATTAATTGTCATTGCTCCACTATGACCTGGAGTGGTAGCACATGATAGGGTCCTATCAATGGGGTTTTACCCGTTTTGACATTTAACAGGGTGCAAACAAAAAAAAACTGTACCTATACTAAACTGAATTTTTTTGAAAGAAAAGTGATTTTGACATTTAAACTGTGTAATTAAGCCTGATTTATTTGAAATAGAACTGTTGGTATATATAAAAATGGATTTGTCATAAGATAACCTAAAATGGTTGATGTTCTATAAAACCAGACCAAACATACAAACCTATATTAAAATGACTTAATTCGGTGTTAAAAGAACCGTAAATAGAAGCCTAATGCATAATTATGAATGGATATTGATTTTTTTTCTTATTTTTTGCGTCTTATAATAGGATTTTTTTTTTTTTTTGCTAATCTCGTTTATTTACAAAATTTAAGTTTAGAGAATTTGCAATGAACTTTAGCAATGGACCTCTTGTTCAAAAACTGCAATATTTTCTATTTATTTTCGACCAATTTTAATACTGAACATTGGCGAATAATTGAAAAATTAATTATCTCTAAGATTATGCTTATTTAATGTGTTTTGCTTGGAAATTAGAGAGAAATAAATCTAACCTTCAAATATTACAAAGGCAAACATACTTGCATAAAAGGATCAGAACACACACACACACACACACACACACCACGCATATATATATATATATATATATATATATATATATATATACTCACGTATACAAAACAACACACACACGTCTATGCATGTGTGTATACATGTATGTACACTCACCGCTCTATTATTTGAAAAATGGGCCAAATAGAGAAAATATCGGCAAATAACATTGTCCAACTTCATCTACTTTGTTTGTTTCTTGGTTGGTTTTCCGGCAATTGAAAATCTTCGTAGCATTGTTTAATGCCGTATTACTTTTTTATATGGTCCACGATTATATTGTTTAAAGAAACCAATGTTAGTAATTATTTGTAAACTGTTACAGCTTAAGAATGATTACACACAATTGTAAAGTTTTAATTATTTCTCTTGCTATCTAATAATTATTTTCCCGCGGTTATATGGTTTCATATATTCAGATACGAATAGTTTTCAACCCAATCCATTCTAATAGATGACGCCATTACAGACATTAACATTTGTCAGAGTGACACCGAGAGGTATAACAATAAAGGGGTAATCCACAAATTTCCAGACTTGGTGTCTTGTCACCGATGTACTTCTGAGTCATGCATATTGTACGTGCAGCCGAAAATTCTTACTTAAATGATTGTTTAAAAAAGTATTTGGTGGTTTCGTTGATGAAAGCTATCCAATCCCGTCTGGTTTCCGGAAATTTTTCAAAAAAATAGCCGGAAATAGATTTATAGATTTTTCAAAAATACGAATAAAATTGGCTTTTTTAGATTATTTCCTTGTGAGAGGAGTGAAACTTCTGCTCTAAAGAAAAAAAATTCTATTGACTAATTCCTCATCAAATGGATAAACTCGTCAAGAAAACTCCATTAACAATTATAAAAAGCAATACGTAAAACGTTCGGAGTAAGATTGAAGTTCTAATATTTTTGTGAGCAGAGCAGTACAAAAAAAAAAAAAAAAAAACATTTCTTAATTTTTAATTACTTAACAAAAATCTTCATGCACCGTTTTTGGCAATTGTGTCCATTAAGCTAAACACTATATACGATATTTAGTAACAAGAATAAGATCACGGTGGATAATCATTCTTACTTTATATATATATATATATATATATATATATATATATATATATATATATATATATTATAAAACTGAAAGAAGAAAATTCATTTTTATGATTTCATTAAAAGTTTATTCCAGTTCTATGGTGACCCTCTTCATATGGTAGAGGAGTACCGTTGAGTATTTGAGTATAATTTAGACCTAAATTATATTCAAATACATGACGCTATATATATATATATATATATATATATATATAAATATATGTGTGTGTGTGTGTGTGTGTGTGTGTGTGTGTGTGTGTGTGTGTGTGTGTGAAATCACAAGGGTAGTGAATGAATATCTATGTTGAGATAACATGTAAGAAAGGTAAGGAGAGGAAAGCGAGCCTGTCAATTATTTTGAGAACACCTGTGTAACAAGTGGACATGAAAGACGATCGAACGTAATCTGACGGGTAATAATCTTAATTTTAACATTATCATTTAACTTGCCGACATACAAGATCATAATATTACAGTTTCCAGATGCAAGCGTGTAGTGAAAAGCACGTCTCACTTGTGGCACTATCTGTCAACCACAGCACTGGTCTTCGGTATGGACAAAATGATGAAAAAGAAGAAAGATAAGTGGGTACTCAAGGAACCCCAGGGGAACGCACTGTGGTGCACGTGAAGTTCATAATCATGTGATGATACTGAGAGCCTGCTTTAACGAGAACCATCTTATTTTAAAATGCAGTTGTTTTTTTTAGATCGCATTGATGCATTTTTAAAGGCTCCATGGTGTTTTTATGGAAAATTAGTTTTTAAGAATATGTTTATTTTATATATCAATATAATGATTGTTCTCGATTAATTTTTACAATATATATATATATATATATATATATATATATATATATATATATATATATATATATATATAACACAAATGATTAGATATATTTCTAGCATAAAGAAAACGGGATATTTTTTCGTAAATATTTTTTTAATGTTTACCATACAAAAGACTGACATCTTGTCCCGTGATATATCAATAAAGAAAAAAAATGACATTTATCGATTTTAAAGAGTGGTTTGTTGTCTAATTACTATGACATGTGAGTCTATCTATCTATCTATCTCTCTCTCTATCTATCTATCTATTCATCTATCCGAATCTCTCTCTCTCTCTCTCTCTCTCTCTCTCACACACACACACTATCTCTCTCTCACTGTAAATAAATAATTATATATATATATATATATATATAGACAGAGAGAGGGAGAGATCCGAAGGTCGTCCTGAATATTCTACGCCACATCCATAAGTAAGAGATTTCTCTCATCTCTCATTGTTATATGGAACAAACACACATAGAAACTAATGCAGGGATCTGGATTATTTTTTCTATTATCATTAGAATATGTATACATCTATATAAAGCAGAGGTTTTTGGTTCCCACTAGCTCACTTGGTTTGTTAGTGACGGATCAAATTTTGCAGGATTATGAAATAGTGCTCAATATCAATGATATAGATTTTATACAAATATATATTATATAATATGTCGATGTCGGATGAGTGGTCTGATAGTCTATGGCTAATGGATATTGATGTCTTTTTGATGATTGAGGGTGGTTGGTTTTAGGAACTGTATACATAAATAGGTGTCTCGTTTGGTTGTTTCTTATTTAAAATTCGAATGTTTTTCTTTTTAAATTAAGTGTTACGTCAAAAAAGTGCGTTATTTTCAAATCGTTTTCATAGTAATTTTGAATCCAAGAATTTTTGCTGTATTTGTCTAGTTATGGACCATTTGTTTGTTTTATGATGATAAGGCCGTCGTCTCAGTATAATCCAATGTTTTTTTTTAGTTTATTGGTCCAAATGGTTGTGAAAGTTTGAGAAGTCCGACTTGTATCGCTCTGTAATAGTAGCTCCCCATGATATCATCTAAGAGTTGGCTATTTCTTTTTTATCTTTGGTTTGTTGTGAAAAAGTACCGATTTACTGCTGTGCTTTATAGTTTAAATCCTCGTTTGAAATTTTCATAATTTGGGCTGTTATTTCCATAGTGCAATCAATTATGCTTTATTAAATGAAATTTTATCAAACTGGAAAAACCTATATTTTTTGTCAGTTATGGCAGTAAACCAGTCCGTGACGGCTTTGGTATTTTCTAAGTATTTTTGAAGTTGTTTGTTTATGTCATCTAGTATGTCTGTGCTTATTTTTCCGATTTCAGTTTGATTAGTCGGTATGTGGTTTTTGTATCAAAATTGGTTTAGTGGTCTTTAATTGGTATAAAGGATTGCTGTTCAGGCAAGCTGTTTACTTTTTGGTTTATTTCCAATTGTTTGGCTATTTCTTTATCATCTTTATTAAGGTGTTTTTCGTGTTTTCGGGTGCTTTTTTTTTGTAGTTGTGTTATGTCGTCTTTTGTCATTTTTGTATTTTGTGAGGCTTATTGTATATATGTTAGTTATTTTGTCAGCGAATATAAATTTATTGTTTGAGTTATGTATTTTTTTGTGTAGTTTCTCGTTTTCTTTGTTCTGGAACGTATCAAGGTAAATTTTATATTAGTGATCATATCCGTCATATCATTCTCGAATCTCTGTAAAATGGTAGACACTTTCTTGTCTCCGGGTCGAAGTTTTTGGTGTTGTCGTTTTCACATTGAAGGAAGAAGTAAGCCATCCATCTCATTTATTTCTGTTAAACTTTCTATTTTTTCTGTGAGTTGGGGTTTGTATGTTAATGCATTGGTATTGGTATATGTTCTAATGAATATACAAAATTAATGCGTTCCATGTTTGTTTTTAATACAGCAGTAATGTTTAACTGGTGTGGGAGCATAATATTGTTGAGGTATATGGTTCTCATTAGATCACTTGGTGAGTAAATGTTGGACCGAATTTTGTGGTATTATTAAATAGTGCTCAGTATCAATGACTGAGCTTTTATAAATATCTATCAATCTATCTATCGAAGTCTATTCGTATGTATGTATCTATTAATCTATCAGTCAGTTTCTTTCTGTTTGTTTATCTTATTCTCTATCAGTATATATATATATATATATATATATATATATATATATATATATATATATATACCAGCTAATTAGCCTAGTGGGTGGAGTGTTCGCCATATATATTACATGGTAGTGCCTGTGACCCTGGATTTCATCCTTAATGCATTCGTCAGACAGAATGAAAGGTTCACCAACATCCTTCTAATTGCAGCATCACTAATCAGCCATCAGCGACGCCATACTTATTATACAACAGAATCACCAACGGTAAGTACTAATATTCCTACATTACCACATTATGATTACCCTCTAGTATTTCCAGTAAATATACGTAATATTCTTACTATAGTAAATAATTACGAGGAATATTTTTCCAATTTTTTTGCATTATAAGCACCCACCAATATTGTCAGAGACCATAATTGTTACATTTATAATTATTGCGAAAGATACCCAAAAAGTAACATAATGTTTTACCTGCCCATAAATACTGCATAACATAATCCGTAACTACCACCAACAAGCAGTGACAACACAATTATTATCATTATAAAAAAAAAATACTAAATGATAAAATACCAAAAATCTCTCTCAGAAAAGTAACGTGGTGATGATTCTAATTTTAATCATCATCATCATCACTCATTAACATCCACCACAAAACAGACATTTCATATTCACATCAAATCAACTCTTAGCCACCAGAAAGATTGGTAGGATCAAGAGAAAAAGAAATCATTCCGTTTGTAATATTTTTTCCACTTTTTTTCACTCACTCTTCCCTTTTCACACTCAACGTTTTTGCGTCACCCCTTTTCATCAACAGACAACAAATATAAATATATATATATATATATATATATATATATATATAAAGATTCATTCCATTATATGCGCAAATATACGTGTATAAGTATATACTAACATTCAAAACCACACAAACCTAGGCACAACTACACACAAATAAAGTCCCCTTTCAAACAAAAAAATTAACCATATTAATTTATCGTTTTTTTTAAATCCTTTACTCTGACAAATGCGTAAAGCATAAAACCCAGGGTCACACTCACTACCATGTACTGTTGTAGTTTATTTGTGATTACAAAGTGTGACATGAAGAAATTGGAGAACATTTGGTATCAACGAAGGTACGTCACCTCGAAAAACCCTGTTTTCTTAGAATTATTATTTAAGGAATATCATTACAAAAAACAAAAACAAAAGAAAAACAGAGCTAGTGACTATCAGATATTTCTACACTATCTGAAATTTTTCGTGGGTCTAATCAGAAATAAAATGAATACATCCCTCATATATCAATGCGATTTTATTCTTATGCCATTTTTTTTTAAATAACAAGATTTTAGAACCTCGTCCTGTAACTTATATATATATATATATATAGTGTCATGGATATCTAACCCCCAGTCGTAGTAACAGACTGCCTGTAAAGGTCAATCATCAGACATGACCCATATCAGCTGGTAGTAGAAAAGATTGATAGGTACCACCCACATAACCTCCGGTCCACTGCACGCCGAAATCAGCAGATACTACAGGGTGAAAAAGATTAGTTGCAGATTGGCTAAGGAGTGTACGCAAGTAAGACACTTTTTAACGCGCTAAAAATTTGTATTTGAGATAAGATGTGCCAAGATCTTGGGAAAGAGACACATGTGACAACCAGCCTCGAGAATGCGAAGTAGCCACACACGCATAAGAAGATATCTTATGAAAAATAAAAGAACTTCGTGGACAGTTCGTCGAGGCCACCCATTATGCTGGTGATAATAATGAAGAAAAGAGAAAAAGAATTTTGTGAGAAGGTCGAAGGCAAAAAAGTTGCCACCCCGTTTGTCTGTTTATAATATCATCATCATCACCATGTCGTGCCGCTAACACGGATATCCCTGATCCTCTCTCGCCACTTCTCCCTATCGTTCATCGCCTCTGGCAGGTCTTCAGGGCTACATCCCGTATCCTCACATAGCTGCTGTATGTATGTTCGAGCTGGTTGTCCTGATTTTGCCCGGGCATATGCGGGGGTCCATAAGAGTACATCACTTATCAGTTCGTCCCTGCTTCTCCAGCAGTGTCCTGCATATCTGGCTCGTCTAACTTGGATAGTTTTCGTGATGGGAGGCAGGTGGCCGTATAGTTAGTACCTTGTGGGGTGTTGCCGCCAGGACTTGTTCAATATTGCTCGGAACATTCTTGTGTAATTGCCGTCAGGCTTCTTCTCCAGCCGTTTAGTTAGCGTCCAAGTAGTGCATCCATACAGCAGTATCGATACGACCGCTATCTGGAAGAAACAGTTTCATTTTATCGGTCAGGTTTTATTTCCATATGATCGATAGCTGTCCATGCTTTCGTTAGCCGCGTGTCGATGTCTTTTTCGGTTTATGAGACGCTGCTTCCTAGGTAGGTGAATTTGTCTACCAGTTTCAGAGAGGTTCCGTCATGTGTGGAGATGTCACCTGTTTGATTATAGCACATATATTCCGTTTTGTGTGCATTGACATGGAGGCCAATGCCTAATATAACAGACAGAAAAAAGACCGATTTTTGGTTGTGATCACACTTCCTCTCATGAAAGATTGGATAATGAACTATCAAGCAGCATGAATGAGATAAGTAAAGACTTTTACAGTCCACGCTTCCCTACTCCTCTACTCTGTTCCATTACGCACAACTAAGCCAGGGAACAGATATAATTGCATGCGTCATTCCACGATTAAACTAAGTGACTTATTTTCATGTTAATTTGTCGTTTTGCATAATTCGTATTCATTTCATAGTCTGCGAATAAATCTTTTTTTGTCTGTCTTCTGGATCACCGTTATTTTACCGCCTCAAGGATTTCGGCCTCATTCTTTAATTTTCTACCTGTTCATGCTGATGTCTCGGGAGAGAAAGGAATATTTTATGGGAACAATATATTCGCATATTTGTACTTCCTCCTGGTTCATAACAATGCGTACAGTGACATGCATAAGTATTGGATGCATTTTATTTTCTGTTATAACTCTAGTTTATATTCGCCATTTTGCCTGATATTTGTTAAGTAATATCTCGTAAAGTAATTTTAGCTGTATGTAGAAGCAAAATCAAAAACTCATAGTTGAATCCTTTTTTTTTTCATCATGCAAAAGGATTGGATGCATAACACTTATTTTCAAATTTCCAATCGAAAATTTGTATTTTAAGACTTTAATATTCAAAGTTTCGATCGTAGTGGAATGTTATCTTTGACCAATCAGTCAAGCACACAATTTTTACAGGATAGTGCTACTAATCATCTGAACTTTTCATGTGCATTTTGCAAATCAAGGATTAAAAAAATGGCAAAAACTAAAGAATTATCCAGAGATATGTGTGATAGAATCATTGAACGTCACAAAGGAGGACAAGGTTACCGAAAAATTAGCAAAGAAATGAATGTAGCACTAAGAACAGTACGAAATGTCATCAGAAAGTATAAGAAGTATGGTCACAGTACAGCAAACCTTCGAAGAAATGGAAGATCAAGAAGAAGAAATGAGTGTACTTCAAGGTGGATCAGCAGAAATGTGCAAATAAACCCTTTTATTATTCGTTCTGAAATGAAAACTGATCTTAAGGGTGCTGGAATTAATGTAAGTAAGGATACCATTAACAGAGCTCTATATCATACAGGGTTTCATTCAAGATTACCAAGAAAAGTGTCTTTACTGAAAACCAAACATGTCAAAGACCAATTAAAGTTTGTTGAAACTTAATAAAAGAAAGGTATGCCGTTTTGGGAAAATATAATCTGGTCGGATCAAATGAAAGTTGAACTATTCGGATGGAACACAGCGACTAGTGTTTGGCGAAAAACGGCACTGCCTTCAAGAAGCACAATACCATCCCTACAGTTATGTTTGGGGGTGGTTCCATTATGATATGGGGATACTTTTCATCCACGGAATCTGGTGAGTTACAAGTTATCCATGGTAGAATGAATGGTAGCATGTACAGGGAGATTCTAGAGAAGAACCTTCAGAAATCTGACATTTCTTTAGGACATAGTCAGAAATTCGTGCTTCAGCACGATAATGATCCCAAACATACCGCAAAAATTATAAAGGAATGGTTTGAAAATGATATTATTAGTACTCTCAATTAGCCAAGTCAGTCTCCTGACTTGAATCCAATTGAAAATTTGTGGAATACTTTGAAAGTTAAATTTCATGAGCGGAATCAACAAAATATCAAGCAATTAGAGGAATTATGCAAATAAGAATGGGGTAAAGTAACGCTAGCCAACAAAAGAAGGTGACTGGAAGCAGTGAAACAAAACAGAGGCTACGCAACAAAATATTAAATTGATGTATCCAATACTTTTGCATCGGGTAATTTGGAACTTTGATAAAAAGAAAATGGATTCAACCATAAATTTTCCTTCCACATACAAGTAAAACTCTTACCAAATATCACCCACATAATTTCCGGTTCACTGCACGCCGAAATCAGCAGATATTACTTACCAAATATCAGGCAAAACGGTGAGCATAAACTTGAGTTATAACGAAAAATAACATGTATCCAATACTAATGCTTTTCATTATATATATATATATATATATATATATATATATATATATATATATATATATATATATATACTCTGCGACGAGAGAGAAGCATGTAAATAGTCATCTGACGAGAGGGAGAGTATAGTAATATTCTCCGCCAAAATAAATTTATTGTGACGACTTAACCAAGTTTGAGTGTCCATCAAATTGTACTATATACGCTCTGAATGTGAATTTTGCTATACCCCAGCTAATTAATAGGGAACTAACAATAGCCATACACTGAGCACTCTCATAGATTTGTATGATTTCCCTCATATATTCTATGTAAAGAATAATACACACCTACTCTACTTGGACACTGACTGGATATTTTTAATATATATATATATATATATATATATATATATATATATATATATATATATATCTTCTCAAGGACCAGGATACAAGAGAAGGCCAATTTGTAAGGAGAGTTTAAATTTAAATTTAGGGTTTTCTTTTACCTCGGTCGGTTGTCATATTATTATTAAAGAACTCAATCTGATCTTCTATTTACACATAGCTTAAGGGAAAATCATTCGTTGCATACCTTACTTCGGGAATTAGTGTTAATTGAAATTCAAACAGTTTCGGTCAGTATTTGAACCCATGTAGGAGTATCCATTTCATACAACGGTAACCAATACAACTCGAGCGCATCTAATATATATATATATATATATATATATATATATATATATATGTGTGTGTGTGTGTGTGTGTGTGTGTGTGTGTGTGCGTGCGTGTGTGAGCGTGTATGTGTGTGGACTTATTAATATAATAGCAGTATATCCTCTGTTACAGAAAACTTACGAAAATATTGTTGGACACCTGTAAGTCATGTTTTATCATATTTGGAATTATGGTTTCGTGTTTATATCATTTTCAATACAATAGATTGAATTCTTGTGTTAACCTTTATCGACTGAACATAGACATTCTCATTAATTTAAAACATTCCTACTCTATAGAATACCGTATGATATATTAAGTCAACAATGGATCAGAGATTTGTTGTTTGTGGAAACCATTGTATTGGTAGAAATACATTTATCAACACCCAAACCAAATATTAAAAAAAATGCCATCATATGAACTGAAATATATTGTATAAAATTAATAAAACAGAAACCAGTTTGTTAAAATAAGATATTACTAATGAGTTAGTTTTCTATCAAACCAAGTTAAGAGTGACATTATTTTATATATCAGTGTATACTAATGCCAAAGGACATTTAAAAAAACAAAACAATTAGTTTATTTTAGTAGATCTTGAAAGCGGAGGTTCATTAATTAATGAATGGATGGAAACCGGACAGAAATTGAATTTGCATAACGACACCAGGTAAGAGTTAAAGCCTAAAGCTCCCGATAAGGAGTTGGAACACCTAAAACTCACTCTCATAACTTGATAGAGAGATAGATGAATAAATAGAGAAAGAGACAGAGAGGAGAGAGAAAAGGTATCATTATAACCTCGTAACTCCGAGTTGTAAGGAAATAGATTGACAAGCCGATTGCAAATCCTGTAAGTTGTTGTTTAGGTTTCAGATCGGGCATATGCCTTAAAGAAAAGCATGAATCCATGGAGAGGAATGGTAGGGCAGATATAGAAGTTGGCCTTTGATATGCAAACCGGTCTCACAGAAACAAAGCAAACTTTGAATTCAACAGCTGAGGATAGCAGTTTAGTATAATCTATAAGGCATTGATATCCGGGACAAAACAGTTCAATATATATATATATATATATATATATATATATATATATATATATATATATATATATATATATATATATATTTATATCCAAAACCAAAGCAAGATCCATTGTTTGCTAAATTCTAGCCTATGTTCGAATGAGGTGGAGATAGCTAACCCCTAAATTTAGGGTGCTCCTTTTTGCGTTTGCACTTCCTAACTTCCTAAATACCCAAATTCGCGTTTGACCTTTCTTCGCAACCACTGAAAGAAATTTTTGAACACCAGATTCCCGGAAAGAGGAAGGTGGTCTTTACATTTCAGAGTGGATATATATATATATATATATATATATATATATATATATATATATATTCAGTTGAACTGTCATTTTATGTTGGAGCAGTAGTTATTCGAATTTTTTTTAGGCTCCCTTGACATAACATTGATCCTCATAGGAAATGATATCGGTTACCCGAACTCAAATACAGGACGAGGTTGTTTACGCTTTTTCGGGCGAATGACCTTCGGAAAGATGAGAATCTATCAGTTCTCCTTCCTTATAGGTTAATTTTTAAAGAGTGTACGCTTTTAAAACTAATAAAGAAAAAATAAATTTTTGAATTCAAAACTGCTCTACGACATCAAAATTTTAGCAGTTACTTGTCAAATGCTGATCACTAACAGACTGTCCGGCCCTTTAAAAATCCCAAACACTCGTGTGGGACTCTTCTGAGACGCATAATGGTTGACTACATTTTTTCAATTGCAATTTATATAACTAAGAACTGTAAGGGGTCGAATAAATGCTTGTTGTTTCGGAAGGAGCGTATACAGAGGACTGCATTCCAAAAACGTAATATACAAGCGTTCACTTTCTTCATCGGAATATTGTCATTTCATCCAGTTAGTGACATTATGTTTAGCTTGCTCTTACCTACGAAGATGTCGAAAAGAATGCAGATTTAATCATTTGTTGAAAAGTTAAAACTTTTCCAAAAATAAAGAATTCAATAAACCGAAAAGATGTTCTTATATAATCGGTGATAGAATGAAAAAATAAACACAATTTCTCAATTCAGAGAAAATTATTTTTTAAATGCAGACACGCCACCTGCTACCATAGACATGAAAAATAAACATAGATTGGCTATCAATAAAATTAAAGGATTTTAGCGTTATCTGACGACGCAAACAGTAGGAATATATAAAAACACTCAAGTACCACATACACAAAATAGTTTATATATATATATATATATATATATATATATATATATATATATATATATATATATATATATATATATATATATCGCCCAAATAATCATGGCTTTTGAATAGGTGCGAGTTCCATTTCATAGAAAAAATCGAAAATAAAGTATCAAAAATACGCGAATATGAACTAATAAAGCGATTCTATACACTTGCCATGAATGGCTTTAACACCAAGAAGTCACAGCTAATTTGACACATACCTAATGCTAGATATATATCTCTCAGATGGAGATTTTAATGCTAGATGTCTGCAACAGGAGGGATGATATAAAGGATTGGGTGAAGACAGACAAGAGAAAATAATTTTCCTTCACCAAATAGATACGTACACTCTCGCCAGATATTTTTTATTTGCTTTTCTAATTGCATATCATGTTTTTTGTCAAAAGTTTTAAAAACGTTTTTTGCTATTTTAAAAGCCTTTGTAAAATAAATTTCTTCAAAAAATAACTTCTCTTCTCACAACGACATTTGGTCGTCACTAGTCGAGAAGAATATAAAAAAATGAATAAAAAACGCAAGCAAAGTTGGCGACTGCAGTCGAGGTTCAGCCGAAGGCTTGATTTTCAATAGCTACTACACCGAGGTGTAGGGGAGGGTACTAATCCTTTCCCTGGATTGCCCCACTTTAACCTTGATACGTTCCTTGTAATGCTGAGTGTAAAGCGAGGATGTATCAAATACCATTTTTTAAGTCTTGTTATTACTAAACTTGGGACTGAACCCAGGTCTTCCGGGCCATTGGCCAACAGAAGAAATATTCCTATTCAGCACATCACTTCTGGTCAGCATTATATATATTACCAGAGCACTAATATTCACCTACGCTCTTTCCCTGACGTATGTATAAGTGTCATTGAATAGATAAGGTAAATTATTTATTAAAAAAAGAAAAAAATAAACTTTTTATTCAGAAATCTTTGTTGTTTGACAGTAAACACCGATTCAATGTAAATTGGTTAATTCCAAGATTCTTTTACACGCGCAAAATATTGGTTATCAAAATGGCAGCAAATCAAACAGAGTTCTATAAGCTTAAACTAAGATGTATCATCAAATTCGTCGTAGCTGAGAAGGACAAGCCATGAGAAATTCACAGAAGAATGTGTGATATGTACAGAGTTGCATATTTTGATTAACAATTTTTAACAAAGCAGTAAAGGATGGGTTCGTAGGAGAATGGACCTGTGTTTGGTATTTATTTGGTACCCGACTATTTTATGTTGAGTTTATGTATATTGAATAAGGTTTAATATTTCCCACACGTTTAATGTTTAAGATAGGTTTTGAAAGAGAGTGTTTAGTTTAGAATAAAGGAGGAATAGGGCATGATATAGACATAATATAGGCACATGGATAAAGTATTAAATGAAGGAAGCCAATGAGATAAACGAGTGAAGACATGAAACAAATAAAGTTGTAAAACGGCGTGGACAAAATGAACATTTAAAACAAGGCGACGAACAAAAACAAGTTTATATTCTACAACTTACATGGATACATGAAAGAAGTTACTAACTCTACTAATATAATAATAGTGTGTGTACATGTGTGAGCTCGTGTGTGTGTGTGTGTAACACAACTAAGCTACAAAAAGAATTGCAAGTTTAAAATGTCCTTTTTATGGTTACAAACGGGCAGTTTCTCAGAGACGGGAAAGCGTCTCATAGTCCTTGTATATGAATGTCTGCGAGGCCCATTCATGGTGTTGCTTTTCTTTCCTGTTGATTCACGCTGAAAGGAGTGTGTTGCTGCTGCGAAGAAATTTGGTCAAAGAGGACAAGGGTATTTGAAGACGACGTATTTATAGAAAATACGCGTCTTGTAGGTGGCTAAAAAACGCAGGACTTGAATTTACGCGCAGACCTAGTTTGAAACATGTCACGTGGTCCTCCTGGCCAATGGTTTCCCGAGACTGAATATGTGAGCGTCTGCCATCTTTGTGGGAACAAGTGGCATACCGCCCAAAATAATTTATAGGAGTGTAAAGTCCTATAGGTTTACCAGCATTAGTCTAAGTCGAAAGACAGACCTTAGAGAAGATATACATTGACGCTTTAGTAAAGAACCAGTTTCAAGCACTGTGGTCAGGAAAGAATGTGATGCTGATAGTCTTCTAGAACAAAATTGGAACTACCACTGCTTATTATCTTGGAAGCGGCAACTCTATAAATGTTTCCCACAACCAGCCCCTAATATAATATTAACCTTGTATATTTAATGACCCCAGTAATATTTGTGATAAAAATATTGAGAGTGAACATTAAATGCTTTTTAATTTTAGAATTCAATTAAAATGCAAGCTCAGAGCAAATTAATTAATAAGTAAATTGGTTTAGTTTGGTTTGGTTTTGTGGTATATCAACCATTGTAGGTTACTTAATGCCAAGTCTTTTTATACATGTATATCAAATATATAATTAGTATTCTTAAATGAGCCTGAGCTAATTTTATGTACACATTTAAATGATTTCACTCATTTCTATCTAATACGAATACACATTTAAATATAAAAACAGTTTTGTTTCAAACAATTCAGTTTATCATAAGTACAGTTTAAATGTCAAACAGTTCTATTTGACCCTATCAGGTGTTACCTCTCCGGAAATCGAGTGGACCTGGGTGGGATGGCAATGAATGGGTACGATACATTCCCTATAGTTCAAGCATTACTGAAGCTTCATCATCAGATTGTTTAGTGCCATATAATAGGACACTCGTTGGGGGAGTCTTACCCTTCTGCAGAGATGCAGTCGGTGTATTCTGAAGTCCCAGCCGATATTTAATAATTTGCTAGTATCTATTAATGTAGATTGATAACAAGACGACTCGATGAAAATTTAAAAGAATAGAAGTCGAAGCCGACACTTCATGAAAAGTAGTCTTTAACAAAATTGAGTATATTAAACTTTATGCCGAGTTATGTTTTTTACTTAAACTAAAAATCGATATGGAGGGTCAGACTTCAGGATGTGAAAGACATTAAAAGAAGTACTATGTTGTACTTTCATATCATAAGAAAACATTAGGTTCAGTGGAAATTCTACTCAGGAAAATCTGATTGGAATAAATATGCTGAAATCCAAGGGGACAATTTTTAGAAATATATTTCATTGATTATTCATTTCTATATTGGTAAATTGAACTTCAGACAGGATAATTTTAAAACACACCTTGTATATAACATATCTATATTTACATAAACCATTTCCTGTAAGTTTTCTATTCATGTGTGTGTATGTGTTTGTACAAGAGAAAGAGGGCTAGAGAGAGGTAAGTGTGTATTGGAGTTGTATTTATAGGGACGCATTCACACACATACACACACACACTTACACGCGCGCACGCACGCACGCACACGCACACACACACACACACACACATATATATATATATATATATATATATATTGGTATTCTCGTGCAACCTTTTTAATCTCTTCATACATATTTGTCATTCTTGTCATAAGTGACTGACGCTAACAAAAACTGACAAAAACAGACGACAATTGCCAAAACAAATATTCTTATGTGAGATTGCGTGTGTGAATGATGACTAAGGAAAATAATCTGTAATATAAAAAAATGGATGCTACAAGGAATTTATAGGAAAAATCTTTTTAGACATTTCTATAGAGAACAAACTAGCTTTGTATGTATGAAAAGATTAACGTCCGATTTAAATCAACCACAGAAGCGTCTCTTCTGGTGAGAGTAAAAACATTATTCAGTTTTTAGCTAAAACAAATGTTTACAAATCAACCAGTGATTTTCTCTAGTTTTTGCTGAGTTTTCACTGCTGATGGTGACGTGTCCCTATTTGACTTCTCTAAATTTTAAAGATCCTTCACACAAATTAAATAACTGTAATTTCTCATGCACTAGGTCAAAAAGTCTTATCAAACGGTTCTGTATTTTTAAACTGTTGGGCGACCCGAAGGCGCTTTTTTTAAATTGCTATGACGCCAAGGTCTAGTGGAGGGCGCAATTCCTTTCCCTGGATTGTTCCACTTATCCTTGATCCGTACCCTATAATTCTGAGTGTTAAGCAAGGACGCATCAAGTACCATTTTTTGAGTCTTTGGTATGAGTCGACCCAGTATTTTCACCTATGGCCTTGGAAACCAGGGTTCAAAATTTGTGCAAAATTTCTTACCTCTCTTCAGAGATGCAGCCGGTATTCTGTAGCCCAAGCCAATTAGGTCATAATTTTATATGCAATATTTTTCATTTACATATGGTGTGGCATAGTCCCAACTATGATACATATACAACTATACTCATATACATGCGAAGCAAAATCAACCATAATGCCGAACAAACACACTTCTTTAGAAAAATATACCCCTAACACTTTATTCGAAATGGTTGCGAAAGGATTGCGAAAGGGTTATGAGTGAGAGGTGAGTTGGAGACTGAACAGACTGCAACATATTGATCCCCAGTTCCTTTAATCCCCACTACTTTCTCGTTCTGCTGGGCTGCTCAATCGGGGGTCCTGAGGGCCCATAGCTCTCTGTTGGGTGCTGGTTCTCTCTACAGCATCTTATTTCCAACTAACTCACTCCAACTAACTGAACCTGTCTGTGACCCCGGGTTATATAATTGTTTAACGTTCACTTGTTTCCTGTGAGAGTCGCATCTGCACCCAATTCAACCAGTCCTCAGTCAAGGTTATACTCTGATTTCTTCGAGCGAATGCACCTGTTCCTTGATTGACGGCTGGGTCGAAGGTTACAATGGGGCTGAAAAGTTATTTTAGATTGCTATGTTAGATTAATATTTTCATGCATGCTTTTCATTGTAGAAAAATAAATCGGTGACACGAGTTCACATCTTGCACGAAGCTATTTGCCTTTTAATTCGTGCTAATGCCATTAAGAACAATATTTATATTATACCACCTGCGCCTCTACTCATTCGTTGGTCTGTTCTGTTTGTTTTGAGGTGTGTTAATTTACTTTTTTTTTTGTTTAGATATGCCACCCAGGCCTCAGATTGCTTACAAAACTCGCTGTTTCTAGCTAGTCACTCAGCTAAGTATTGAATAGGCTCGTCACTGCATAACTGATGATCTCGCATGAAGCAGTGCTTTCACTATGATTTGATAGTCAGTCAAGCCTGCTTGTAATTTCTTTTTTTTTCTTTTCTTTTTATTAATTTATTTATTTTTATCTATTTCTTTTTTTTTTTTTTTTTTTGGTTGTGGATAATTAGCTTTAAGAAAATGGAAAAATGTTCAAATACTGTCTTAACACTGACCCGGTAAATAAATAAAAAAACAAACTTCGAAGAAAAAAAGATCTTTACAGAACAATTCTAATTTGTTCTTTATGTCACAAGAAAATAAATGAATTTCTGCGTAGTCAGGGAATCAGCCCTTTTCCTTTTTTATTCATTCTCTCTTTCGCTATCCCCACCCCACATACACTCCTCTCCCCTCTCTCTGTCTTCCTCTCTCTCTCTTACTCTCGTTCTTCCTTTTCACTTCTCACTCTTCACTCTCCTTTTGGCCAGTTCCTTTTCCTTTTTTATTTCACCCCATAGGTCTGGGTAAATATTTGGGCAGACTGGGTTGTTTGATAAGGCTACAGGCGAAAGTGAATAAAAACTCGAATTTCAAAGCAGGTCTACTCCATTTTAATCCTATTTACCAACCTCTCCGCTCAGGCAGGATATGACACAAGGTCAATTTTAAAGTTTTTCTTGGCCCTAAGGCTGAAAAACCCAGTCTCTCCTACGATTTACCCATAGCTGGAGGGAGAATAATTGGATTCATACCTTTCCCAAGGGTATTAGAAGTATGGGAAATGCAATCAGCCTCGTCCAGGATTTGAACTCGTGTCGCTGTGTCCATTTCCGACGACGATAACTATTACACCACGGGCACCTCCATTTTAATTCACTTTATTTTTGCATATGAAAATACGAGTCACAAACAAACAAAATCTATTAATTTTCTATACATAAATATTAGCGGTATTTTTATTTTATTGACAGAGATGTATCTAAAATTTAGTCAAGAAGAGACATCCAGCAGTTGTACAGCTTCTTTAACACTCGCATGCCTAGATTCAGTAGAAATCTTATTTTTAAGGAAAGTAAGCAAGCAGAGAAGATTCTTACTCGTGTGAAGAATATTTATGCAGAATTTGGCTTGAGCCTTAATGTGTGTAAAACGGATTATAGGGAGCATGAAAGAGACATGCAAGTCAGCTGAAACCAATAAGTGGGACTTACGTCAAACGGTCCACCGATTTCAAGTATCTAGATTCATGGGTTAGTAGTCCTTCACATAACTTTAAAAGCCGCAAAAATCACTCGCGTAGAAAGTATGCCATAAACTATAACATTCAAGGAGTTCTCACCTGATCAGGGCAATAAAATTCAACTATTTCTTGCCGCAGTTGGAATTGTTCTGTTTTATTAGAGCACAATATAGGTTATCAACAGACAAATGAAATCCTCGACGGAACGTACACAGGGATCTTACGAATAGCGAAGAATCTTTCTTCGAGGGACGATATAGTCGATGGAAAATTTTAAAGAGGCTTCTCAAAATGATGGGTATAGGTTAGATAAAGATAGCAGGAACATCTGGATAATGGCAGATCGAAAGGGCATCCAGATTAGTGTTATGGTAACAGACCCAAGGAAAATTTATCGAACGAAAAAAGCAGATTATCTACACAAAGTTCCTCAGGGAAATGAATGAATGATTTTAAAGACTGTCAACATGTACTGGATGATTTTATTCCAACATATTAGAGACTTGCTTTCATTGTCCACGCAGATTTATGTATCTTGTGTCAGTTGGTTGCGTTCTTTGATTAATGACATATCAACCTTCGTGGGTTATTTAATGCTAAAGCACATTTGTAGAAGAACCGTAGATGTATTATTTAAGTGATGGCTGGCGGGATGATAACCTTTCTCTATGGTATTGTTCCGCACGTGATCGTAATAGGACGCTTGGAGTTCGAACTCGCTTTCTATAATGCTGCAGTCCAGCACGTAAGCCAGAAGGCCATGAGGACTCCCCAATTTCTTTTGTTTTAAAGAATTTTGGATACGGTATGCCGAACACGGAAAAAATGTTTACAGATCTATTTTACCCTTTGATCGGCCTCTAAAATGTACTACCTCTCCGAGCCCTAGTGGATCTGGGAGTAATGTCAACGCAGAGTGACTCCACACTCTCCCGAGCTTCAGAAGTGGAGTCTAAACATTAGATACAGTTTAGTGTCTTTCTCAGAACACCCATTTCGGAGAACGTCTTACACTTCTGCATTAGAAGCACCGTCGACGGGACTGGTTGAGGAAAACATAGGACTAACTTCAGTTTATTGATGGGCCCTAGTAAAAATTGGAGTAGATGTTAATGTCGATCCGAGCTTGATAAATTTTCTTTTGAATTAGGAACGTTATTGCATTCAGCGTTTCATTGTGTTTTGTTGTTCTGAGAGTTAGTTCAAAGTTGTTTTTACTTATCAATTTTTAGAAATATTTATTATCAATTACATGCTTTCTTTAACTGTAACATTATGTCAGTTATCTTTGAAAATCAACATTTGAATGTTCACTTTTTCAGTTAAATTTGAATCAGACCTCTGCTCTTCCTTGAAAATCCCTGACTTAGTTACTTAAACCCTTTCTATTTTTCATGTCTACTGTAGCTAATTTGATATTTTCAGTAAAAACAAAGGAGATCACATTATATTTAGAATAGTGATAATGATGTTAAAACTGCTCGCAGTACAAATAATCGTGAAAGAGTTTTTTTTAAATATTTTATAGCAAATTCATATAATACCAGTCGTCTGGCGGTGGAATGAAATATATAAACAAATTAAAGAAACGAAAACTAAGAATACACGTGGCGCTAAATATTTAAGAAAACGTCAAAACTATTGAAGCTCTACGAAACCGGGAAGATATATGGTAATAATATCGCACTAGAAATGTACAAAATACTTCACATGTTCCTTCCATGTCAGGGTTGCTGGAGTTTTTTTTCTAATAAACATATGTATAATCCATAATCACATTAAGTTAAAGTATTGAGAAATGTGCTATTTTTTTGGCAAATGAATTAAGATATCATCATCCTCATCATCATCATGTTGTGGCGCTAGCACGGATATCCCTGACCATCTCTCACCACTTCTCCCTATCGTTCATCGCTTTTGGCAGGTCTTCATGGCTACATCCCGTATCCTCACATAGCTGATGTATGTATGTTCGAGCTAGTCGTCCTGCTTTCGCTCGGCCATATGTGGGAGTCCATAGGAGTACATCACTCATGAGCTCGTCCCTGCTTCTCCAGCAGTGTCCTGCATGTCTGATTCGTCTAACATGGATATTTTTCGTGACGGGAGGCAGGTGGCCGTATAGTTGGTGCCTTGTGGGGTGTTGTCGCCAGGACTTGTTCAATATTGCTCGCAGTATTCTGGTGTAATTGCCGTCTAGCTTCTTCTTCGGCCGTTTAGTTAGCGTCCAAGTAGTGCATCCATACAGCAGTAACGATAGGACTGCTGCCAGGAAGAAACTGCGTTTCATTTTATCGGTCTGGTCTCATAACCATATAATCGATAGCCTATCGATAGCTGTCCATGCCTTCGTTAGCCGTGTGTCGATGTCTTTTTCGGTTGATGATGCACTACTTCCTAGGTTGGTGAATTTGTCTACCAGTTTCAGAGAGGTTCCGTCTAGTGTGGAGATGTCGCCTGTTTGATTATAGCGCATATAATCCGTTTTGTGTGCAATGACATTGAGGCCAATGCCTGTGGCGGCTCGTTCTAAACTATGCAGTAGTTTTTCGGCTTTGTTGGGTTTATTTGCCAGTATCGTTATGTCATCGGCGTAGTCGGCGTCGGTAATTGTTTTTGCGGGATACTTTCTGATTAATTTAACTCTTAGTTTATTTTCAAATATTTTTTTCTAATAAATATAATCACTTTCAGTATAAGCTGTTGTGTGCGGGAAATATACACCAAGTTTTAGGATGTGGATAAACTTCATGATGCTAAGGTAATCACTGTAAGAAAGAATTCAATCTAAATAACCTCATCTCATATTTTGGAATCCATTGTGCATCTTGCCCATTCAGCTGGAGCAGTAAAATATACCAACTGCTTCTTAGCAAAAGAGTAAGACCCCCACCCACCCAAACGAGTGTCCTAGATATGACACAAAACACTCTGATGATTAGGTTCCATTATTGCTCGAGCTTTGAAGAATGCGAAATATCCTTTTTGGCTAACTATCTTAGGTCCATTCTAGTTCGGGGTGGTAGCACCTGATAGGATCCTATCTATTGGTCAAATAAAACTGAACTGTGTTCTTGTGCTAAACTGAATTATTTGAAATATAACTATTTTTGACATTGACCTTGTGTACTTAAGCTAAATTGAATTTTTTGAAATAGAACTGTTTTTAATACCGAACCTGTGTACGTATTCTGAACTGAATTGTTTAAATTAGAATTGTTTTGAAATTTGACTGTGTAAACAAAGACCTATATTTACAGGTAACTGAATTGTTTGAAATAAAACTATTTATATATGAAATGGATTTGCCATTAGTGACCTACAAAGGTTGATGTGCTATAAAATCAAAGCAAACCAAGCCAAACCAAACCATTGCGTATGAATTTGGCTGCTGTACGTAATGGTGTACTTATTGACAATAATAGGATTCATTCGGCTTTAGGATTTTTGTGGGAGCTAGCGTGAATATACTCCGGTCGATCTTCGAATAGACGTTGTAACCGAGGATTTCTACTAAGAAAAAAATCCGTTCTTTTTAAAATGTCTTTTACTGATCACGGATACGGTGTTTAGTCGTCGTGGATTTTGCAAAATCTATTCTAACAGTTACAACGGTACCGACAAAATGCCTTCTCAATAGCCGTAGATTCTTCTAGCCTGAAAGACTCCTACAAGTTTATTTTAGCTTCTTTCATTAACGGCATATCAACTTTCATGGAGTCATTTAATGCAAAAATCAATTATGCTGAAGATCAGTAGTCGTGTTATTCAAATGATATTGTGCAAAATTGCCCGTAGTGTAATGGTTATCGTCGTAGGAAATGGACACGGTGAAACGAGTTCAAATCCTGGACGTCACTGATTGCATTTCACATAGCACTAATACCCTTGGGAAAGGTATGGATCCAATTATTCTCCCTCCAGCTCTGGGTAAATAGTAGGACAGACTGGTTTCTTTTGCCTTGGTGAGGCAACTAGTCTAGGAGAAGGAAAATTCTGAATTCAAACCTGTTAAACATCGCTTTAAAATTGACCTTGTGTCATATCCTGCAGGAGCGGAGGGGTTGGTAAATATGATAAGCGCGAAATTAAACGCAATAGGACGACAGGAGTTTGAACTCACTTACTATGATGTTGCTGTCTGGCACATTTTGACCCATCTGAAAAAAAAAACCTGGCCGTGGAAGCAAGTGGATCATAGAGGGAAACTTAAATTTGTTACCAGAAAAGTAGTATTCCAAATCATTCTTTCACCTGTTTCTTGAGTTCGGACTGCTAACAGAGAGGAAATGGACATTCTCAAACTTAGAGTAATAATTCATATTCAGAAATATCTTTATATTTAAACGACAGTTCACAATTTTTCCGTGTGATACAGAAACAGAATGAACAGTTATCTTAATAATAGAGATGTCTGTATGTGTAAACAAACCTACAATATAGGAGACGTCTCATGGAACACTTGCCTTTGGTGGCATTCTGATCGGATGTTTATGTCACATCACCTGTTTGTAACACTTGTCTCGATATAATTTATTTATGATTTACTATATCATAATTTCTATGTTTGATACTATTTTTTTCACAAAATAACATCATTTTATCTTACAGAAGATTAAAACTACTACACATATAATGAAATAAAATGTTTTCGAATATCAGTTTTCAGTGACGAGAAGATCACTTAAAACATTTCTTGTTTACCATTGAGATAAATAATAGAAAATACTTGCTCGTAAGGTGTTATTTAAACAAGGAAAAATTTTGATCAACTCTTTACTACAATCTCAACCAGCAAAGATCGATATTCTTCACTTATGTGAAGAATAAACTGTCAAATAAACTCCGAAAAACGTGCTTTGAATTACGTAAGCATTCTATCGGCCTATGAAGTATCTGAAACAATTTGTCAATAAAGCATATTTAGTGACTGAACACGAATGTTACCAATATATCATTTAAATATTTTGTTCTGTTTTTATATAACCGTTGGGTATCATCTTCCTTTTTCCACACAATGAACAAGTCCATTTGCCATATATAGTATTGGCTACTAATACCAAGCAGACTAGAAGGTGAAGAGCACCTTCTTAGAGGACGAGTATTAGAGCGTTGGAGACTGAAGATTGCACTAGATCACCTTACTTACTACAGTAATAACGGAATCCAATACTATTGCTGGACAATATATTTATTCTGCATTCACTAATCCTATGTTCTTGTCTACTAATAGTCGCTCTATTGTATTTTTTTCTGAGAATATATCTCTATTTCCTCTCATATCGTGGTTTGTCCTTTATTTAATATTATAAGCGTTCACTAACCAGAACGTAACAATAACCATAATTCTGCCATAACAATATATTATAATGATAGATTTATTCATAATACCTTTTAATTGACGTAGATTAGATTATAAGAAAAGTCTTACTTCAACGAGAAAGTAATCTATTCAGAAAGACTTAACAGAATTAATACATACCTAAAAGAACAAATAGAATTATTCAAGGACAAATAAAAAATAATCAGTTGAACATAGAAATCCCAGTGAATATGCTGAGCAATAAATGAAGTCAGCGTAAGGAAAAGCATCATCATCATCATTATCATATCGCGCTGGTAGCACAGATATCCCTAACCCTCTCTCGCCACTCTTCCCTATCGTTCATCGCCCTAGGTAGGTCTTCAGGACAACATCCCGTATCCTCACATAGCTGCTGAACGTATGTTCGTGCTGGTCGTCCTGCTTTTGCACGGCCATGTGTGGGGGTCCATAAGAGTACATCTCTTATGAGTTCGTCCCTGCTTCTCCAGCAGTGTCCTGCATGTCTGGTTCGTCTAAATTGAATAGTTTTCGTGATAGGGGGCAGGTGGCCGTACAGTTGGTGTCTTGTGGGGTGTTGCAGCCAGGACTTGTTTAAGATTGCACGTAGCATTCTTGTGTAAGAGTAAAACTAAAAATGCCAGCAAAGAAGATAGACCACAGAAATGGAAGAATATTACGAAAATCGATTTAGGAAATCCTTTTAAAATCACAGATAAACGTAGCGGAAAAATTATCTACAGCCATTGATTCATCAAACTAGGACAGTTTTTGGAAGAAAAACTTGTCTCAGTACTGAATAAAATTAACAGCAGAAAAAGAGCAAACTTCGAACAAAATATCTCCTGAAATTTGGAAGTCATAACTTATTTGATAGCATACCTCTTCGATTAGGCAACGTGATCTATAAACAAAGCAATGGATGAAGGGCTGCATCTTCCCCATTCTCCAAGAAAGGTGACCTTGGCATCACTTAGAACTTCAGCGGCATAACTCTTGCTGAGAAACCTGGTAAAGTTTAAAATATCCTGCTTCTCAATCATATCCGTCCGGAAATCGAGAAAATTCTTTGGAGAAATCAGAACGGCTTTCGGAGAAATCGATCCAGAACATCACAGATTCCCACTCTTTCTCAAATCCCCGTAATAGTAAGTGCAAAAAAATCTTGATGTGACACTATTGTTCGATGATTCTCCAAAGGATTAAATTCTATAAACAAGAAAAAAGATGGTATAAATACTATTAACATATCATCACCCCAAGTCAACTATCACCGCTATAATCATGCTTTACTAAAACACGGTAGAAATGGTTCACTCACCTGATGTTCAAACAGACTTCTTCAAAAGTGTCACTGGAGTCTAGCATAAGCGACGTATATTTTTTTATAATCTGCCAGGATTACGTACAACAAATGTCAATAGATCAAGTAAAAGAAAATCGTTTCACTCTAAAGTATCCAAGAAGCCGACCATATCAGACAGAAACTATTACAGAAGCAGACTACGCTGATGATTCAGAGCTTCTCGTAAGTACAGCTACCCTAGCCAAATCTTTGGTGCTAAGCTTGGAGCACACCTCTGGAAGAACTGAACTGTACAGGAATTAATATAAAACTGACTTCATGTGTTTTAAGCAAGGAGTCATCGCAATTCAAATGGCAAGCCTCTTTGTAAACAATTGAACATACCTCGGCAGTAATTTCTCATCTACTGAAAATAGTCAACATACGCCTTGTAAAGCTATAGATGGTTATTAATAGGGTATCGACCTTTGGTAAATCTGATCTCTCTGAAAAATCAATTGGATTTTTTTACAAACTGTGGACCTGTTCGTTGTAATTAATGATTGCAACATCTCTACACAAACAAAAATACAAAGAGAAAAACCAAAATGTAAAGTCCACAAGAATACCACATGCTGTTCTGAAAATTTCTGGAAACAACTGCCCGCAAAACATCAGCTTTACGGCTACTTCCATCTCACAAAATATTCTAGAAAGACGAACATGACACATCTATTCATTAGCAACGTTGTCTGTAGTGTCCTGTACAGAAGCATACCAGAGTTAACATACGAACTGTGTGGACACTGGATGCAGTCTAGAGGACCAGCGAATAACGGTAGACGATTAGGGTGGATTGGAAGAGAGTTAGGAAACTCCCTCCTATTAGCCCAATTTGATAATGATAATGATGTAATCTATATCTCTTTCTCTCTCTCTCTCTCTCTCTCTCTCAATATATATATATATATGTACATGTGCACATCTATATCTATCTATCTATCTATCCTATTTCTCATGAGTACACCTCGAAGAGTTTTCTTTAACAAAAAATTAATTTTCTACGAATATTTTTTCTACTGGGTCATAATTTGTTATATTTATAGTGGAACATAGTACAATCAGAAGTGGTTTGTGAGGTGTTATTTATTAGTAGTTTGTAAGCCTTTAAACACAACAAAATGAAAGTTCAACACTTCTTCAACCATTAATGAAAAATGCACAACATGGATACGGACACAGACACACACACACACACACACACACACACATATATATATATATATATATATAATGAACTTTTTTTTATTGTTGTTCGTTAGAAGGTAGTTGTAATAGATGTGACCCGTTAGAATAAGAAAAGAGTTGATTTGTTTTTACCGGTGAAAGGATGTGTAGAATTAGTAAAACATTTCTGATGGGTTTATGATAGAAAAATTGATCACCATTGTGCTGAAGATTTTCTTGGACATGTCTCCTTAGTATGTGAATACAGTGGGTAATGGATCGATCGATTGATAGTAGATAGATAGGTATGGATAAGGTTAAAGATATATAACTTATTTTTCTTACGATCTAGTTCATATTTTTCTATGTCAATATGTAAAAATTGTGTAAAGATTTAGACGAATACTTATTACGAGTGGCTAAATTGCATTAATGCCAGTGGTTTAGGGCAGATATATGTTACACTCTTTCCTAAATGTCAACTGAAACGAATGTCATGTTGGTGGTTTTGACATATAAATTTGCATTATCTGATATAAGATATCCGAATATGCTTAATGCCTTTCGAAATTATGTAAAGGACCCATCTGGTTTGGTGATATTTTATGGATCTCAACCCTTGCTAGTTTACATATATATATATATATAACTGAAAAATTATATATATATATATATATATAACTTAAATATATATATATATATATATATATATATAACTGAAAAATTATATATATGTATATATATTCATTTATTTATTTATAAATTTTCAGTTATATACATATATATATAGCCGATAAGGTATAAATATGTAAACAAACAGACGTTGCTGCTGTTGCTACATAATACCTTAAAAATTCCCTTAGCCCTTGGCCGAGCTGTCTGAGACTAAGTCTAACGTTAAGTTGGACGGGTTTCGATTTCAGCGCCCTACGTGTCAAGGCACACTGAAGCGTTCTATCTGTGGATGACAATATATATATATATATATATATATATATATATATATATATATATATATATAATTATTAGTTATGTACAAACAGTTCGTTTTCAAAACGCTACATGCTTTCAAATATCATTATCCAACAATTATAAGTCTATTCAATATTAATCATGGGTTAACTGTAAACTAGTTTAATGTATTGCTATTCAAAATTAAAATTTCTGATGATCAAATATCTCATTTAGTTTTAATCATTTGTTTGCACACAGTCAATGATATTAATATTTTGCTTGCGCATAGTTAGATGAAGTATAGTAAATGATTAAATAGTACTACCAGTAAAATTCACAAAGGACTGGGAGTAATAGTAATTATGGCGTCCTTCAAATTTCTCACAACTCCATGACTGAAGTCTCACAATCAGATTTTTTTAATGTTATGTCCAGGCAAGTCTTGGAAGTGCTGCCGGCATATTCTACAGCCCAGCCGACTGGGCCAGCACCCATCAGGATTATTGACAATCTACTATCTTATGAGGTCCTCTGTCTTTTGAAGGTGCTTCTCTTGGAAATTAAATGAGCCTAATGACTATTCAAAATTAAGAAATCATCATATATATTTGCTCTAACATTTATCTTTGGAAAATTTGGTAGGCATAGTTATGATCTAGATGCTGCATGGAAAACTGTGACGTTTTCCCAAAACAGTTTATACCTCCAAAGAAACAAAATGTCTTTTCAGGTGCAGAATCATGGCTACGCGTGACAAATGGATGTCACAAAGACGATGATTGAAACAATTCTGATTTGTCACGAGAAAACGAAAAGAAACAAAGATCCTTGAAACTTTTCGCTAAGGCTTTTAACCAAATTATATCATGATATCCAAGATGAAAAATTCAATCACTGAAAATATTTCTTTCGTTTGTGTACGCAAATATTTTTCATAATATATTTATTTGTTCTTTTTTTTTGCGTATTGGGAAGATAAACCTTAGATACAAGAAAATTATCAGTTTCATTTTTCCTGTGTGCTTCCTATTTTGAAGTTAATGGGTAGCAAGCTCGGGTTCTAGGAGATATTTTAATTCTCAATCAGAGTCGGACGAATTATCAACAGGCTTACTTGTTCCACTAGGATAAATATAGGAATTTTGGATTCAGAAACAAATTCACTAGTCATCATTTGATTAATTTTTGTTAGTTTGGCACGAGATCATAAAAATGGGATACCCAGTGAGACTCGATCGCACAGGCGATGACCTCTATTGCTACATCGATAACCACACACCACTCTTAAGAACAATACAAAAAAAAAAATAGGAAAAGCTTATATTATGCAGATTTGTCTATTAAACGTAATTATGTAAATCGAAAATAATTTTTAAATTTGAACATTTAGAAACAATCAGTTTAAATTGTAAAACTATTTCAAATTATTGTAAATGATGTGAGGAGACTCTCCTCGGTAAAGCGTACGGATGTAACTTAGAAAACACATCATGTTAATTGGCCACGCAATTGCTATGGCTACTTAATTTGGGACCACTTGTGTGCAATGTGGACTGGGCTCTGCATTTTGTGGTTACTGGTTCGATCTTCTGTGGGGGGATATCCCGGTATACACTGCTGATGACACCAAATAAGAACAAAACAGCTATCCAGTAGTTCCATATGTCACGCACGGCTGTTTGTCGTATTTTCTGTTCGTGGTAATTTAATTCCTTTACTTAAAAAATGAAAAAGTACATCTGTTTCAAATACTTCAACCTTCAGCTAGGGCTTGAATCTTATGACAACTCTTCTTCTTCTCAGATGGCTTTGTAATTCGAAAACCTACGATGGTTAACATGCCATTAGACCAAGAGAAACCCAAACTAAAATAAGTTAGTCTAGTAACAAACTGGTATCAACTCTTTAGCCTAATTCATGATAGAAAAAGCTATACATCTTCACAGAAAAAAAGCAGTAAATATATGAACATGGAAGGTTTTACAACTTTGTTCCTTAGTCAATCAAAACATATGGAACATGCGTGCAAAAGTTCTTCATAAGCAAAAGTCACCTAGAATGAAATAAAAAGACTATACATGAAAAATGAACTCTCAAATGACTGGAGTTCGAACTCGATTACTAAGATGTCAAAGTCAAGTAAGGTTGCCAATACACCAAATAACTTCCCTCTGTAAAGTCTAGCAAAGTGTCGGGCATGAATACTAACATATTTACGTGCTAAAAATGTATTTGCCGAAGCCTTCCGCCATGAATATATATATATACGAGGGTCATTAAATAAGTTTCCTGGCATTTTTTCGTATGGGCACTTTTATTGAAAGAACACATATAAAACTCTGGTCCCCTTCGAAGTAATCTCCTCCGGCTGCAATGCACTTGTTGTACCGTTCCTACAAACTCTGGAAGACCCCATGAACGTCCGCTTGTGTGAACGTGTCAATGACTTTCGTCACAGCCTCTTTTATCTCCTCAATTGTCTCAAAACCGCAGCCTCTGAACTTAGGGAATAAGCAAAAGTCACAGGGAGTTATAGGGAGGCTGGGGAATTGTCTTAGTCAAATAGTCTGTGAAAGGATGGAGTTGTGGACTGGTGCATTGTCCTGGTGGAAATGCCAGTGACCCGATTTGAAGAGTGCTGGCCTCTTCCGACTGAATCTTTTGCTGAAATCCCTTAAAACCTCAACATAGGAACACTAACCCTAACCCTAAGCCTTTGGGCAATCAACTGTGGTGTATTGACTTCCTTACTCCTCCCACACCTCTAATCATCCCTCACAGACTCCCTGTCTTCCTTGAATCTCTTATGCCACTAAAAACTGATGCTCGATTCATGCAAGAAGGTCCGAAAGCAGTCTGAAGCATTCCATACGTTTTTCGGGCATTTGTATTCCAAGTTTAAAACACAATTTTATTGTATATCGTTCTTCTAAAGTGTCTTCACGTCCAGATTGCATTTTTGAAATTCACCAGCTATGACAATCAGGCTTTAGTAGGGTGTATTCTAATTCCTGCTGTAGCTGTTCATTTGAAACTGAAATCATAAAAGTTGGTGAGTTATCACATAAAATGTATAGCCATAATTGGTCTGTCATCTCAGAAAATGTATGGCAATAACATAGTGAACTTTCAAGAGTCTGGGACAATTTTAAATGCCTGTACCAAAAAAGTCTGGAAACTTATTGAAGGCACCACGTATATATATATATATATATATATATATATATATATATGTGTGTGTGTGTGTGTGTGTGTGTGTGTGTGTGTGTGTGTGTGTGTGTGTGTGCCCCTATATATATATATATATTTCTACTCATGGAATCTAGAAATTAGATCGAATACTTATATTATGACCTCATGAATTGGACGTAGTAATAAAACTTTGGATTGGTTGGGCTTGCAGTCTTTTTTTAATAACATCAATATTCGTAGCTTATTTAATGCTAAATCTCGTGTCTCGGGCTGAGTACACTATTCTCTGTAAGGCAATTCTACGGTTGTATATATTTTAAACAAGATTTGCCTCCCTTGAAATAAAATTTCTAACCATGCAGCCATCATTGCATTTGTAGGGGAGTGCGGTACACCTTTCTATGGATCGGTCCACTTTACCCTTGATCCATACCTTATAATGCTAAGTGTTAAGCAAAGAGACATCAAGTACCATTTTGAGTCTTTGGTATGACTCGATCTGGGATTGAACCCAGGTTTTCAGAGCCATTGGCAAACACTCTAACCGTCATGCCAATGTTCGGTTTATTTAGTGTAACATGGAGTAATTATTTCGACATGTACTAAGTTGCTTGTTTCACCCATTGCAAAATATATGGTGTGGTTTGCTTTCTTCCTTTAATGGTATATCAAACTTCGTAGGTCATCCTTTGCCAAACTTCGTAGGTCATCCTTGCAGAAGGATGATAGTATTATTACTTAAACCATGGCTGTAGGATAGCATACTTCATGCCTTTCCCAAAAGTATTAGTTCGAAAGTGAATGTAATGACGTAACTGTATTTCGAACTCACTTCCTAAAATGTTCCTGTCCAGTACGATAACCACTACGTCACACGGACTTATTGCAAATAACTGTTTGAGATAAAAACCTGCCTATTTCTTTTTTAAAATTAGGTAAATATGTTGGTACATATTTACTTGGAAAATGAAAGGGAAATTTACCTCAAAGAAATTAATTAAACTTGATTCACTTTGTCAAAAAATATCTTTCATTAGTTGTCTGAATTTCTGAGACGAAATTTGATGATTTTTATCGTTCAGGGTTTTCGAACAATTGTCTTCATCTTTATTGTTATATTCACCAAGTTTCGGCCGAAATGTCCTCCGGCCTTCTTGATGTGTTGGTCGAACTTAAGAGCCTACACAGAACTTCGAACCACGTCCTTTATCTTATAAACAGATGTCACTTGTTCTGATTTCGTTAACCCTAACCAGGTATAACTATTAAGTATTTCTGTAATGTTACTCGCCTGCAGTCAGGATTGAACCTGCAACCTCCAGATGATTGTCTATTTAGAAACTTAGGGAATATATATATAACCGTTATGGTATATGTTCTGCTGGATACATAGCGACAAACACCCGAACAAGACCGGAGGATATATCGGCCGAAACGTAGTGATTATAGCAATACAGATGAAGACAATAGACCGAAAACCCTGAACGATTAAAAAATATCTCCTATTCAGTTTTCAGTCTTGTTTCTTGTTTTTTGTAGTTTCCTTCTTAACTTAGTTCGTTTAACCCTTCCTTGACTTTCTTTCTTTCTTTCTTTCTTTCACGACCACTATAATTTCTGACGAGTTTATCCAGCCAAATCCCCCAACCCTAAATCCTATCACACGAATACATATTTGACGAAGAGCAAAGCGCACCTTCTTTGGGAATACTTAAGACTGCTTTCCTGGCGTCGTATTTGGAGCAGGTACAAATTTCGGCACCTAATGGATTCCCTCTTCATGACCTAATCGATTTGTGGTCACAATAAAGTCAATGGCGCCCAAAAAAAGGGCTTTTAGATTCAAAGGCATATGTGCAGGCACTTACCTCAACCATACGAAAAGCACCGACGTTCGAACGGAAATATGCCACTTTGAAAAGCGCAAAGGTATTCTACACGATACGAACATGTTCTGCCAGATATCGATTTAATAGAAATATCTAGTTCTAGAGTACTTTTCATCATCATCATCATCATCATCATCATGTCGTGCCGCCCGCACGGATATCCTTGACAATCTCTCGCCACTTTTCCCTATCGTTCATCGCCTCCGGCAGGTCTTCTGGGTTACATCCTGTGTCCTCACATAGCTGCTGTATGTAAGTTCGGGCTGGTCGTCCAGATTTTGCTTGGCCATATGTGGGGGCCCATAGGAGTACGTCACTTACGAGCTCGTCCTTGCTCTTCCAGCAGTGTCCGGCGTGTCTGGCTCGTCTGACCTGTATAGTTTTCGTGATGGGAGGCAAGTGGCCGTACAGTTGGCGTCTCGTGGGGTGTTGTCGCCAGGACTTGTTCAATATAAAATATTTAAATGTTTGATTCTTTCTTTCTTTTTTTTCAGAATAAATAAAGGTCCATATAAGCGTAGATCCTGTCTAAATAAATCTATTATATATATATATATATATATATATATATATATATATATATATATATATATATATATATTTCGTGAACGAATAATTTGTAGGTAAAAATATTTAAATGTGTCGTAGCTCATTTTTTGGCACACAGTTAAATGGGCACAATCATTGCTATCTAACATTAACAGTTTTATTTGCACACAGTTATTTTTTTCTGTGGATTGTTATCTTACAGTGCATATTTCTTTTGAACACAGGTAAATAGTTTCAAGTATTGCCATGTAATATTAATAATTCAATTTATCGTCAGAAGTTCGTTTACACACCGTTAAATGTTTTCAAATTTAGAAATGATTACATATTTCTATTTGATCGACACATGTAACCCTAGCAGGTAATAAAACTCAGAGTGTAATTTGAAATAATGGCAATGAGAGAGTATTAACTATTCCCCAAACCTCTGGGATATGAGACTCACCATCAGTAGCGGTTTCGTGTCAGATCCATGATATGACTTGGGCTCTGACTTCTCTCCAGTGACTTTATTCTACAGCCTCGGATCTCCGGGCTGGTTTCTACATAAACCAAAAAAAAAAAAGACTGCCTGTATTTTTCAAGATGTGAATAGACAGAGCAATATATACATGTTTTTCATATATTTCCTAAAATGAATTTCATATGTAATCAACAACAAAATAATTAAAATTAAAGCGGCATCATCTAAGCTTGGTAATTTGATAGTTTTTGGTGGGGGAATAGTACCTACTAGTTGATATAATGAATTAAACAAAAATTATTACATTTTGGGCAACCTGGAAACATAATATTACCGCTCATTTTGCTTATTACAACTGGCAGACACAGCCCCATCATGTAAGTAATATAAGCAGCTTTTATCTGAATTAGGACATGGTTCCCTCGTTACAGCAAGTAAACGGCATTGCCTTCTGCTATCTTTTTCTTCTGAGATCTCTCATGTTATATATAGGTGTAAAATATTTGTTCATGTGATTTCAGCTTTTAGCCAATGGCTTATAACTAAGTAAGTATTCGAAGTGTGGTAATTTAAACTCTTATATTCACTATTAACGTCGAATAAAAGTGTAAAAGGAGGGGTCGGACTACATGGGTTGGCTTGTGAGATCTGATTATTATCATTAAACTTCTGCTAGACCAAGTTATATAGAATTGCAGCCAGGAATCCTGACCGCTAAGCCGTAACAGGAATTAGATTAACAGATCAACCATCTAATCTCATAAAATGCTCGTGGCCAGACCCTGCCTCTTTTCATTGCATTACATCATTCCCCAAAGATTCTTTTCTTTCTAGCTCGTCATTTCCTTTGCATCTTCGTCATTAAATAGCAGCATTGGAGGACTAGTTTGATAGAAGTCATTTGAATGTAGGATTCTGGGTGGGGTACTTCGTGGGTAAAGGTCTATTAATGGCTACCTCCTAATCTAGGGCCCCTTTTCTTAGGACGAGTAAAGTCGACAAATGATAATTTTCGGCTTTTGATGAGTGCAGAACAAATTAACTCATGTCAACTGCAATCAGTGCTACTCAGTAATCTTCAAAGTTAAGAAGAATACTGACCAGTAAATAGGGACAATAAAGACAGTGCCTGTCAACTCGGTATCAATACCTCACGCTATCTATAACTTCTTCTTCTTCTTCTTCTTCTTCTTCTTCTTCTTGTTCACAAGCAGCACAGTATTTAATTTATTCATCATCATCGTCATCATCATTATTCGAAAGAGAAAATTAAAACTAGACCATCAGGATAAGTCAGTTTCAGGTTATTTTGTTCTGATACTTAAACCTTGCTGTTAAGAAAATGCATTACTGCACATTTCAAATGCAACCAGCATTAATAAAATAGCTGTACCTTTTAATCCATCGGTCTATGCCAACATCTATATGTCACTTCATTTCTTCCTCTCTCTCTCTCTCTCTCTCTCTCTCTCTCTCTCTCTCTCCCTATATATATATATATATATATTGACGGAGAATAAGAAGAGTGCTTGCAGAGAACAATGGAAACTGAAAAATCATTACCCGTAATTTTGTTGCCGAAACTAAAATTTTCACCTCGCAAAGGTAAATATTGCCACATATCTTCTTTGATGAATATTCAATGTTTCTTTTTGTTGCATATGATTTTTAGCTAATGTAATTGTAGTGATAGTAATAACTCATTTTCGTTCATATATATATATATATATATATATATATATATATATATAATTCATAATAATATACACATCCTTTTTCTACATATTTTGGTATATATGCTTTGTGAGTAGATTTCTATATTCATTAATGGTACATGTATTAACTATGAAATGCAGCCCAAATACACACACACACACACACACACACACACACACACACACACATATATATATATATATATATATATATATATATATATATATTAGTGTGTGTGTGTGTGTGTGTGTGCGTGCGTGTGTTTCAAAATCCAGTTAAAATCGTCGGGTAAAACCGATTTAAAAATATTTTACAGATAAGCAGTTTCTTCGCATTTCTGACATTTTCAAGAGATATTCTCAATCATCAAACGCGTAATTAGTTTCCTTTCAAAAAACGAATAAAACATTGTTTTGCAAGCACCAAATCTATCATCTTCTTATCAAAAATTTGGAAGTTCAATGCTTGCAGTGAGCGCTTCCTATATATAAAGTTCTAAAAAAAACATTGTTTTATTTCATTTTGTCTAAATTCTTTTCTCTTTAATTTTTAAAAATCAACTTTCAGCTAATGAACATAAAAGTCATTCGTTAATGTGTTTGCATCTTTTTAAATAATAAACATCAAACCCTGCAGATAGCACAGATTTCCCTGTCTCTGTCTCTGTCTCTGATTTACTCTGTCTCTCTCTCTCTCTCTCTCTCTCTCTGTATCTTTCTCTCTTTCTCTTACCATCTTTCCCTATCGTCCATTAACACTGATAGGTCATCTAGACTACAGTTACTTTCCGTACAGAGATGATATTTTTAAATTCTTTACAAGACGACGAACGTATCTATGTTTATGAGTACATTTGCCCCGGAAAAGGGTTGGTATCGCCTCTTTAGTTAATTTTGATCTTTTTCACAAGAGTTCCAAATAAAACAGAATACGTTCCATATTTGCCTGATTAAAAGGAGAAACAGTTTGGACGTAAAGTTTGAACCAGAGTCGTGATAATATTTCAATAGCTGATTTTTTCCATATCTATTAATTATACGTTTACAGATGATTAGCTGTTGGTTGGTGATTGGATTATTTGTTTCTGGCCGTTGATCAGTGAGGTCCTCCGCCAAATATTGGCTGAAGCAATCCGTTGACACACTTTGGATGGATTCACCTTATTGAAAATCCATCATGTTGGTTCCCATGTTTTCCAATGCTATATTATTGAGTTATCTGTATCATACTCTCCTCACAGAATGTGTTAGTCTCTACTCTAGCTTGGACAAACTAATGTTGATTACGAAGACTGCGTATTCCATAACTGTGGGCTTTGGTCAAACCGCTCTGATTATAGTCTTATTTTCACGGAATTATACTCTTGTTAGAATTTAACAAGAGCGAGTTTTACAAGGGATAAAAAAAACAAAGTTTCTCCCAATGTCTTTGAGAATCTTTGTCACTTTTTCTTTTAATGTTTAGCATAGATTTTTTGAGAGCAGGTGGCAAATATACCAGAATTTTACTTTTACGCTAAAAAGGAGGACCGAAATTTCAGTGTTTATTACTTTTGCTATTAAACGTATTTTGTAAACAGAATTTGAATTTGTCATACTTAATCGTTTCACTTTCACTTTTAAACCTATGTCTTAAATTAATATAAGCTTAACAATGATTTTTGATCTTATCCAGGCTATGTGGATTGTTTGTATACCTTCTGTAAACGATTAACCTTCGGTTGAGTTGTTATTCCCTAACGTATTTTAAAAAATTCTCTCTTTATTAATCTTCCTCGTGGCGCGATTTCTTGGATGGTTATTGAGTATTTAAATATTTACAGACTATTGCAAATAAAGGTTTCTACCTATTTTTTTAGTAAAAGTATAGTTTTAAAAATGAAAATGCATCCAAAATATTTATACAAAATACTTAAGCTTTAAATTTTCTTGCAGAGCAATCTATTGAATAATCGTAGATCTTACTTACCACCTCCTTTCTGTTGATTAAGAATTTTTTAATAAATCGGGGCTTAATTAATTGATTTTTTGGCTTAATCAATTGATTTTTGGGCTAAAATGGGAAAAGCAACCCGTAAGTTTATTTTTCATTCTCAGAACGACGACGACCACTACTACTACTACTACTACTACTACTACTACTACTTATAATAATAATAATAATAATAATAATAATAATAATAATAATAATAATAGCTAAGAAAGGGAAACCTTAAGAGAGAAACGGAATATCTTCTGATAGTATCACAAAACAACGACATAAGGACTAACAAAGTCAAAGAAGAATAAACAAGACGCAAAAAATAGCAGACTGGTTTATGTGGTGTTATAGACAAAACAATCAATCATATAATAAGCGAATGCAGTAAATTAGAACAAAAAGAGTATAACAGGAGACATGACTGGTTGGGCAAAGTAATCCACTTGGAATTGTGCAAAAAAATTAAAATTTGACTATAAAAACTAATGGCATATGTACAACTTAGATTCAGTACTAAAAATGAGACGCATAAATTCTGAGATACAGACATATCACCTTATCTCAGCTGGACGTCCAGACCTAGTGATAGCCAACACAAAGATGAAAACCTGCCGAATAGTGAACTTTTCCGTTGCGGCAGACCAAAGGGTAAAACTCAAGGAAAGTAATAAGAGGGATAAGTATCTAGATCTTGCTTGAGAAATGAAAAAGCTTTAGAACCTTGAAAGTGACAGTGGTACTAATGTACTCAGTATAGTAAAAAAAGATTGCTAAAACGACTGGATGACGTGGAAATATGAGTTCGAGTGGAAACCATCCAAACTATATCATTGCTGCGATCAATCATAGTATTAAGTTGAGTCCTGGAGACTTGAGTGGACTTGCTGTCACTCAGAGTTCAGTGGAAAACCATCAGCTAATGCTGGTGGGAAAAATTTGAAAAGAGTAAAATTATATATATATATATATATATATATATATATATATACTCCCCTACTCCCGTTGGATTGAGCTGTCTATTGAAAGAAGTAGCGGTTGCCAAATGTGTAAGACAAGGCTCTACGAATGAATTGAACTGTCGGTAGCCGTTAAGTGTATACATCTAAACAAAACAAAAAGTGATACACAAGCGTTTAAAATTCTTTCGTTTACGATAGTTTCTTCGAAGTTTTGTGGTAGAATCTAGGGTTGGCGTATGAGTCAACCGAGTTTCTATCCCAGCTTAGAGAATCTCGTGTATCTAGCCACACTAAAGGGTTGTGATACAAAGAAAGAGTTTGTCAGTGGACAACAATATATATATATATATATATATATATATATATATATATATATATATATGCGTGTGTATGTTTAGGCGCTCGTGCTATAATAGTTATTCTGTATTTTACATAGCACTCATACTCGCAGGAAAGGAATAAAAGTATTCTTCCTCCAGCTATCGCTAAATACTAGAGCTTAGTAGGATCTTGAACCTTGGTATGGGACAGCCACTTTAAGTGAAGGAGAACTAAATTTAGCTACTGTATGTGTTTTTTATTCTTCAGTTTATCATTTTTCGATCAGTTGTATCTCCTAGAATTTCCATACATTTTAACATCATTTCCTGTCCCAGTCATACGATAGTTTTTCAAAAATGAATGCTGATTGAATGATTGAACGGTTATATGATTTTACTTTGTATGCATACTTCTCCCATATATTTGTATTTTATTAAAACATACATCGTTGTTCCAGCAACACTTGTTTCATTATCTGATGAATGCTTAGTAAAACCGAAACGTTTTAACGATGACTTTCCTTTAATAAATTCATCATTTTAGGATAATTTCTTTTTCTATCTTCTTCTTCTTCTTCTTCTTCTTCTTCTTCTATATATATCTATATATGTATAATGAGAAAGAAAGAAAGAAAGAAAGAAAGAAAGAGGAAGAAATACTCTCAATATTATGCCATGTATCAATTACGACAGAAAGTACAATGGATACACCCTGCACAATGATATTACTGATTGGAGTGTTTTCAACGATTAACCGATAATGTACATGAGGGTTGCAAAATTAAGAAACAAGGTAAAATATATCGCAATATGATTTGAAAAAGTGATATTTACGTCAGCAGATAACCAGTATAAAGCTGATCCCAATGTACACATTTATGTAAATGTTTCAGATATTAGAAACGTCAATATTTATTATTGAAATTTACCAAAATATTTTCCTCTTTTAAATTGAATCATTTGAACTATTTCGGTTAGTATTTCATTCTTGTCACACTAATGTTTTATATACAGTATTTTTTATTGCACTTACTGGTATACGTCATATATTTTAAAATGAAAATTGGTGGGGAGCTCCTCATGGTGTAATGGTTAAAGCGATGGACTGCGAAATCGTAACAAGTGTGTTCGAACTCCAGTCGAGCTATTACATTCACTTTCGGACAAATACTCTTGGGAAAGGCATGAACCCTTAAAATTCCACTTAAAGGAGAATCCATAGGTAAACCGAATGTTTGTTTATAGAGTTTATTGTTGAAAGGAAAGAAGCATGGATTGGTACATAGTTCACATATTTTTTTATGATTTTATTTATTGGTAATGGGAATTTCCTTTTTTTTTTTTAATTTATTTATATAATCTTTTAGTTGCATTAGACATTTGTTAGACTACGTGTTTAGAACGTCTATAGATTTATTGAAAGAAAACGGTCTCAAGCTGGCAAAGGAAAGAATCAGAAGATAGCCTGCACAAACTATTACGGACGCGGACTACGCCAATGACATAGCCCTTCTAGCAAATATACCCACCCAAGCCGAATCCCTGCTACATAATCTGGAACGAGCAGCAGATGGCATAGGCCTTCACGACAACGTAGACAAGACAGAATACATGTACTTTAATAAAAGAGGCAACATCTCCACACTAAAAGATGGTCCTTTAAAACAAGTGGACCAGTTCACCGACCTCGGAAGCAGCGTCTCATCAAACGAGAATGACATCAGCATGCGACTAGGAAAAGATTGAACAGCCATCGATAGACCATCGGTCATATGGAAGTCAGACCTGACCAATAAAATAAAACGCTGCTTTTTCCAAGCTGCGATCTTATCAATAGTGCTATATGGATGTACCACATGGACGCTAACTAAACGTACAAAGGAAAAGGTTAACAACAATTACACAATGTTGCTGCAAGCTCTATTGAACAAATCCTGGAGGCAAAATCCTACAAAACAGCAGTTATACGCCTACCCACCACCCATCAAGAAATCTATCCAAATTAGACGAACCAGACATGTGGGACACTGCTTTCAGCAATGGGTTGAATAATACCACTACCGTTCTTCTAGGAGAATGGTTTTGGCATTAAATAACCTACAAAGGTTGATATGCCAATAAACGAAGAAACTAAACCAAATCTTAAATGAGAATTAATCATTCTAATGCAATGATGTACTCGAAATATTGTGCTTAAGCTGTTTTCCCTTAATTCTATCTTGCCATCCGTCCGTATCACCCATTACTCTTGGTAAGTTCTCTAGACGGCAACGTGGATTTGCAGAGAACTGATGAATATAATTATTTTCTTCTTTGCAAACACTGGGAGTTCACAGGTAAACGTCATTAATGAGTTCTTCCCTGGCTCTCTAGCATTGACCAATATTTCTTCTTTGTCTCGGATGATTTGTGAGATAGGTAGTTAGTGGCCATACACATGCCTTATTTTGGTGTTCTGTTTCCAGGATTTCTTGAAAGCTAGACGCATCTTTCTTTTGTAGTTCTCATGTACCCTTTCACTAAAGCACTTTATTTCGGTGTCCTAACCACACAATAGTAGTGTCAAAGTTATAGTAAGGGAAAATTCCCGTTTAATCTATTGGAGACTTAAGATTTTAATTAGGTTGATAATTAGTTTATACCAGTCCATGCCTTTTCTATGAATATGTTGACATCATTTTTTGGAGATGAGATATTGCTATCAAGTTAGTGAAAGGATTTATTAATTTCATAAGGTTGTCATTCAATGTAGAGAGGGCAACATTTGTTTATGCAATGGCTTCTACATAGAGCACAAAATTTAGCGAGCATTCGAGTGAGAAGGATCGATCCCCCAACTTCCTCAAATGATACCATCCCGCCCTCCCAGCACTCTTAAATGATACAATCCGGGCCCCTAACTCTCTCAAATGATACAAACTGGGCTCTCAACTATCTCAAATGATAACATCCCGGCACTCAACTCTCTCAAATAATACAATCCCGACCCCCAATTTTCTCAAATGATACAATCCTGCCCCCACCACTCAACTCTCTCAGAATTCTGAATAAAGATGAAATAATAAATATATATATATATATATATATATATATATATATATATATATATATATATATGATATTTCATCTTTATTCAGAATTCTGAGAGAGTCGTTTTGAAATAAAAACGAAATATCATTGCTAAATTCGATGTCAGTTTTTGGTTTATCCAATTGTCAACTTATTATATATATATATATATACATCTGTTGTCATTGATTGGTTTAATCACTTTACCTCTTATTTATCGCATATATATATATATATATATATATGTGTGTGTGTGTGTGTGTGTGTGTGTGTGTGTGTGTGTTTTCAGAGGGGCTAATGTTTATTATTTTATTATTGGCCTGATGAGTAGAGTGTTTGTCAATGGTCCAGGAGACTGGGGTTTAATCCCTGGTAAATTCACACCAAAGACTAAAAAAATCGTACTTGATGCGGCCTTTCTTATAAGGTAAGGATAAAGAGTAAAGTGGAGCAATCCACGTAATGAAGTAGCGCCCTCCCTCAAGTCTAAGGTCGACAAATTTACTTATTTTTATCATTACTTTCGTCGCGGATTCCTTAACTATATTCAGAATTTAGACATTGGTATTTCTGGTATTTAAGTAGACAGTAGACACTCCCTATTACGTGAGCACTTAACAACAACACGAAAAATATTAGGAATAAAACATTTTCTTTAATGGCCTTGTATCTTTCTGTATCACGATCTGAAATTCTCTTCCTACTTCCTCCTACATCATTAAGGGTTTCTTCATTATCGTGGAATTCAACCTTATCTTCTCAGAATTCGATGTTCAAAGACCTGCTCTCACGCCAGCATGAAATGTAGGGAAAATTACCAGCACCTATAAAATAAGAAAAAAAAAAGAAGTAATAAATCAAAAGCGAATCGTTGTCAATAATTTTCCTCTTCGTTGGCATTGCCATCGACCTAACCCAGCAAGACTCCCTTCCCTCTTCTCGAATTCAAATGTATTCCTCTCCGGTAGAGTTATCTTCTCCCTGCTTTCATCTGCGTCCCTGCATATCTACTTCCATTAACTGCATCGGTCGCCTGCTGAAATGTCGTCAGCAGAACAATCCTCTTCAATTTTGTCAAACCATGACAAACCAATTAACTGTGCCTTCATTAAAGCTTATCAACAAATTGAAGTATCACCGTTCAGAACACAATACAAATGATCGAACACGTTGAGCTCCTCTAAGAGTGATCGTAATGACAGTAATAGAGCTCGTACCATCCCCCACATACAAACGAACATAGACACTTACACACTTACACAGACAGACAGACAGACAGATACACACACACACACACACACACATATATATATATATATATATATATATATATATATATATATATATGCTAAGGGTTAAACAAAAGTGTTAAGTTGCCTTGACTATAGTTTCTAAAACAGGATATCAAATGGAGATCCCGTGTAACGAGATTTTTAATCGATTTTGATATCTAACTACATTCATCTGATGGAAACAGATTATATATATATATATATATATGTGTGTGTGTGTGTGTGTGTCCAAGACCTTCACGAGAGATAAATGCGATTCACCGTAATTTTCTTAGCTTAGTTTAAAATGTTCTCCTTCTCTTAGACCAGTTGCTAAACCAAAGTTAAAGTGTCCAGCCTGATCTCTTGTTTACCATAGTGCCATGCGAAATGCAAGCAAACTAATTTATTATTTAACTCCGTTCAACCGTATCCATTTTCCATGATCATAACCATCAGCACTAAAACCTTTCATATATATATATATATATATATATATATAGAGAGAGAGAGAGAGAGAGAAAGAAATAATGGAAAGGATTCAGATAGCTTGAAGAAAATTTAAAAACAAGGTATTCCTAATGGTTATGAATTTTTATAAACAAAACTTGACGATAAAACGTTTCGGTTTTAAAGAACATTCATCAGGGCTTTAAAATGGTAAAACAAGAATCATGTGCAGAACATTCATTGGGGATGTGTCTTACGCCCATCTACTTGACCTGCCGACTTGCCTGAACATACGCTAATTATATAGCTATTCATTTATATATGATAATACTAAAAATCCATCGTTGTTCTAGCAACACTTTTTACACCATTTCAGATCCCGATGAAGGTTCATTAAAACCGAAACTTTTTAACGTCGACTTTTCTTAATAATAGATTCATCACTTTAGGATTACTTTGTTTTTCAATGTTCTCCATATTATATATATATATATATGTGTGTGTGTGTGTGTGTGCGTGTGTGTGTGTGGTACATACATACAAGCATACTCACACACTCACTTATATATATATATATATATATATATATATATATATGGGTTTCTGCATGTGTTAGTGTGTGAATGTGGGTGTGTTTGTGTGTGCGCTTGGGTTTTAAGTAAGCTATTAGTTTGCTTGTAATTTTATTTTTAAATCCGTTAGAACTCCTTTGTTTTCACTCAGTTAAACAGTTTCAATTATTTTTATTTAAACTAATAATTAAAGTTTACATTAATAACTATTTGCACACATATAAATGTTTTCAAGTTTAGTAAATGATCAAACAGTTTTACTTGACCCATACATGAGACTCTTTCAGGCACTACAACACCAGCGACAGAATGGACCTGCAAGGAAAGTGAATGAAAGGATACCCCACATTCTCCAAATCAATCGAATGGGAATGTCGCCATCAGATGGTGTCGAGTCTTATTCAGACCATTCATTGGAGGTTTTTACCCCTCCTGAGATGCTCCCGGCGTATTCTACCACTCCCATCGTCAGGACAGAAAATATTTAAATTATGTATGTATTAATTTATATATGATGATAAAACAGTTATCCGTTTTATCGAATATCAACTATGGTAGGTTATTAATGCCAAATCCATTTTTATACATATAACCAGTTCTATTTCAAACAATTTACTTTAGCATAGGTACACAGTTTAAATGTCAAAACAGTTCTATTTCAAACAATTCAGTTTAGCATAAGTACACATTTTACTTCTATTTGAGCGATAGATAGAACCCTATCAGGCACTACTACTCACGGCTAGCTTGGACCTGCGAAGAATGGTAATAAAGGGGTATTCTGAATTCCCCAAATTTCCAGCATTAATGGAACCTCGCCATGAGATAGTTTAGTGTCATATCCAGGAAATTCTTTAGTGGGTCTTAACCCTCTGCAGTGATGCATTTTGTGTATTCTTCAGCCGCAGCCCACTGGTCAATATCTGTTGGGGTTTTTGTTCAACGATCATGAAGGCGAAGTTAGAATTGTACCAGTTTTCGTTTGATTTTTTCATTTGAAATACATAACTGCGTCGTATTTCAACATCACCCAAAGATTGTCATACGAAAAACCAGAACGTTTAGCATTAGTATATACATCCTGTGAATGTTTCATTTGTCCTATTTTGATATTCACAAAACACACACACACACACACACACACACACACACATTTATATATATATATATATATATATATATATATATATATATATATATAATGCAATAAACAAATAATGATAAAACAAAATATTCCCCTACAAGCCAAAAACTCAAAGATTAATCACGATATGCCTGAGACTAAATGTTTTACATGTCTCATTAGACAAACACCAGACAAGAGAAGGATGTACGCAAATGATTTAAGAAAAACTTTTTTATTACACATATATATATATATATATATAGAGAGAGAGAGAGAGAAAGCGGGAAAGAAAGATAGAGCTTTATAGATAGAGAGGTACATATCTCTGTGTTCTCGAGTGTGCGTAAGAGAGAGAGAGAGAGAGAGATAGATAGAGAGAGAGAGAGATAGATAGAGAGAGAGAGAGAGGGGGCATGTTCGTATATGTGTGTGTATATATTTCTGTGGGTGAGTGATCGTGCGTGTGTGTTTTTCGCTGTAAGTTTGAATGGAAGACAATAATTTACATCCATTTTTCATTTTCATCAGAAAATGAGTTTAAAATTCGATGCAAGTGAATCGACTCTAAAATGTGTTTGGTTGTTATAGAATGTACCCTTATATGATATGCATATCTTGCAAAGTAGATATTAGCAGGTAAATAACATTAACTAGATGACGGTTGATAATTGTTTAATGCTTTTATGGGTGCATACAATACTACACCTCTCTGAACCTGGTAGGTTGTATGCCCAACGTTGCTCTTATGTTCTGATTATTTTCGGTTTTTATTCGTGTCTTTTAAGGTATGATCTAGGCCTATGTTTATTTTCTTCTTCAGTCTCTTCGATCAGTTCATTGTCATTTTCTTTCAAACCCTGTTCTGTTTCACTGTCGAAATCAGAGGTTTCTTCCTGCTCTTCATTCTCCTATTCTTCCTCCATTTCTAATTTTTCGGATTCAATTTTGAATCTAAACTGATCCGCATGGACCAGTATCTGCTTCCTGTTTTCCTCTAATATCGCTGTTATGCTCTGTTTGTTATAAGAATTTTGCTTTTATTCGGGATTTGATTCTTTATTTTTTCTGTACTAAATTCTAGTCTGGATAGGATGTCTTCATTGAGAATTGATTTTCCTGTTCCGTACATTATGTCAAAATCGCATGTCATTTGTTTAATTTTCCATGTTATAATTCTCGATTGTGTAAACTTTAAATTTTTTGGTTCAGTAAAGTATGAATTTTAGGAATTTGTGGTTAGGCTTTAGTAAGCAATTCTATCCTTATGAAAAATTTTTGGTCTTTCTGTGATTCATATTTATGCTTCATTTTTAGGTATTCGAGTGGTTTGGTTCTATTGCCTTAAACTTTCTTGATAGATATATTACTGGGTGACCTTCTCGGGATATGGTTGCTGTTACGGCATATATACTTACATATGTGATTTATATTAGTTCTTTCGTTCGATCAAATATTATCTCTGTTTTTATTGCTTTTTCGTATGTATGACAACCGATAGTTTATCTTTGTGTTCAGTTAAACTCAACATTCTTTTAGCGTAACTTTGCGTCACTGTATAGATATTTACTATAAAACATTGTTAGTCTCGAAAATCATTCCAATTCCTTTTTGTTTCTTTGTTTTGACATGTTTGCTATTATCTTGGTTAGGCTTTTATCGGGTGATATTTCATCCTATGATATTTGATATCCTAAATACGATACCTTTTTGAAGTTTATGTCCTTGTTTATAATTTATTCTGCTTTGTTTAACTTCTTCAAAAATTTACTCCGTCTCATGTTTTAATTCTTTATTTAATGCTTCCACTTACACATCAACCTGAGATATCATGATACTTTTTATATTTCCATTTAAATTGCTTCCAATTGTTTTTTAATGTGACTCAACGTCTTTCTGTCAACCATCAGACGCGTCTATTAACATGTGGTGCTTTCCAGGAATTTCTCGTAAATTTCAATCTGGTTTTATATCGACTTGAGATCTATTTTATAAAAATATTTCCCTCTTGCTAATTTGTGGTTCACATTTTCAGTACATAGCGACGAAAACGGAAAAAACCTATCATGTAATTCCCACATAGTTTTAAATCTGTGGAGCCTAATTGCTCCCGCCCTGAAATGATTTTTCTTGTATTCCTTGGTGTATCAATTTTTAAATTTCAGTTGCTACTATAGGAAGGATATAAATTGCAAACTTTCTTGATTCCATATAGCTCAAGTGATGATTTTCCTTTTAACGAATGTTCAACCTATAACCTTTTTACATTCTGTATTATTTTCCGCAGTCTTTAATGGGTTTTCTGGTATCCACTTTCAACTCGTCAAAATCTAATAGTCAATGATCTTTATTGCATGTTACTACCGTGATGGGAATCATTTTGAAGCGCTTTTTATTTTGTTTTGAATGTCTCTTTAAAAGTGCCCATTACTTTAATTACAGTTCCGTCAAATTGCTTCCACTGGATATTGCTCTTTTTCTCTTTCGGATTGCTCATTATCTCCCTGAAGTTTCTCCGTATAAAAGTGACATCACTCCTGGTGTCGACTTGCTTGTGAAAAAATACGCCACTCTAATTTATTTTTTCTCTGGTTTTAGTTAGTTTATTTAATCCATATAAATCAGCATTTTCTATCGGAGGGTCTACGCCTTTTAATCTTTCCATTGTTCTTTTATACCTGCATACCATCTGAAACTGATCATTCTTTTTGCAGTGTGAACATATTTTCTCATCGCTAGGAACTTATTTTTATTATTCTCATCTTCCTCACCAAAATATTTGCATTTGATTCTAAGATGTGTTGTATTATAGGTTTCTTCATAATCTTTTTTTTTAAAGTTCAACTCTGTAATTAATTCAACGTGTTGAAAAATTCTATGCTTGATTCTAAATTGATGTTACTTATCTGTAAATTTGCAAGTATTTTGTGTTTGTTGTAAATGTACTGTATGCTTTATTTTAATTAGAGAAGGATTAACTTATAATCTGTACTCATGTGTTTTGTTCCCACTTTTAAAATTTCTCAAAGTCTAGATGTCTTCTTTGACCTACATGTATTGTATTATAGTATAACCCAGTTGCTGTGATGGTCGATTGTATTAAATATCTAATTATCTGGTTTGATTAGGCCGCGAGATTTTCAGTTAGCTGTTAAATTAGCTGAAATCCTTGGGCGGAAATGTAAGTCAAATTGGAATGTTCAAGCGGGTACTCTAGCGACAAACCCAGGAAGACCAAATGTAAGCAAAATCTATTCATGTCTTGTCACTGGTTTGATTGAGGAAATAAAAACAGTGATTTTGGAGACGTGTAAAATAAAGGAGTAACTTACTAAGATGACATCCCACATGCAATATCCTGAATTTATATGTATAAAAAATTGCGAATTTTGAAAAAAAGTCGTCAGTTGTCAGTTGGAAGCACTTAGAAGTTGGCGTTCAGAGAGTTTGGTCGGGGCGGGAGGTTGTGTCTTAGTGTTTCTTTGTGTCTGTTCATAGACGCTTATAGACTCTCTCTCTCTCTCTCTCTCTCTCTCTATCTATCTCTCTCTCTCTCTCGTGCTACTGTATGCAGTCTGAATATCAAACATTCTATCTAGATAATAAAACGACAATTTCTATTAAAAAATATTGGACATATTACTGTTACACCAATATGTTCCAATAAATAGTTGGTTAATTTCTGACGGAGAGTTCTTCTTGTATTTGTGTTGCCAATACCCTTGCAAGCAAGTTCCAAGGAATCACTTAGAGCGTTAGAAGAGATTCCCGATGGATTTTGTATTTCCCAATCAGTGGATTTTTCATAGACCCTGTAGTCACAGACGGAATCGATAGACGAACTACATAGAAACGCTTTCGGTGCTGTACTCGGATAAAACTTAACTAAAATACTTTAACAACTAGAGTATAACATTTGGATTAAGCCATTTACTATTATAACATTTGTTACCACAAACGTTGTCGGGAAAATGATGGTATTACATTTGCTGCTGGTATCGGCGTTGGTAGTCGTGCTTGCGATATTGTTCGAGTAGTACCCTGCCAAGATATTGTTACATTTAGTGCCATACCATAACAATAGTGTTACAAATGGTAACCGACCCCAAAACATAGTATCACATTTGGTGCAAGAACAAACGATAGTATTATATTTTACTTATTTGGTTTCTGTCCAGTCTCCATGAATTTTGTTGTCCCAGGGAAAACTTGTCTGTTTTTTTTTGGTCGTATATTTTTTCATAATCATTCTGACAATGTCTTTTAATCGTATCGGAAAGACTATTGTCAATGTGATGGTGCATAAATAATTATCCCAGGATAGGAGTTTATTTTACGCACGTGTGACGTCGGGGCAGTCTGCCACTTGACCCACTCGCAAGATAAGTCCTAGTTAAGATTCCTTTTTCGGGCATATGGGAAGTGGCAAATAATGTGGGGGTTAATTAGGGGCTAGACTGACCGCCGCTGGCAAGCGGTTTCCAAATTCACTTAACATACGTCACCAAATCCTTTCGTATTCCTACCCCCTCGGATAACGGAAAACATGGACTACTAGGTCAAGATAAAATATTCATTGAAGTCGGTAATTCCAATTTCGCATGTTATGTTTTTAAAGGCGAATAAGCCACTTAGCTAGAATAAATTGAAACGAATGAGGCAGAAATAGATATATGCAAAAGAAAGTAACTCGACAGATAAACAACATAACGAATATATTTCGACAATAGGGGACATTTAAAATATAACAAAATTTTTATAAGTGATGATCAAACAAATATTTAAGGTGCCGGCTATATCACCAGCAGAGAGTCTTAAACACAATTGCCTCTCCAGACAGTCCTTTTCTTTCTTTCTTTCTTTCTTTCTTTCTTTCTTTCTTTCTTCTTTCTTTCTTTACTCTTAAAACTTGGAAAGGGAGTCAAGTCCCCTCGTTCGTTTACAGTCTATGAAACGAATTTCTTCAGTCTATTTCTTTTCTTTTCTTAATACACATAAGTTCCAATATTCAAGAAGGTTAGGAGGAAAAACAGTTTAAGATGTACTTAGCTTTTAACGGGTTTACTTCGAAGATTCTTATCTTTTACGGGCGAGGTGTGTTCTGTAGAATTTGGCAGGAGGGCACCTGTTATCTTCTGTCCAAGGATTCTTTCCGCTCTTCCCCGGAGTTTCGGCGACAGTTTCAACACATCTTGTCATGCTGACAGCTGTCCCAGACCTGAAATTCTTTATCCCTATTTCCTCTGACGAAATGGGTACTACTTCCGGCGCTAAGGCTTCGGCCAATCATTTGGAACCTTCCTCCTCCTCCACCTCACCTGGTCATGCTACTCAATGACCTACATTCCTTCTCCATCCACCCGGTTATGGAGTACAGGTAGTTTGACCTTATCCTGGCTTCCCTTAGCGGTCAGTCGTTGTGCTTGTTAGTCAAACCCAGAAGGGGAAGGGAAATTAAATCTTAGTTCTCCTCTCAGAGGGGCATACTACGTGACATCAATATTTTCTTCTCTCTTTCACAGCCAGTTGTAGCCAGAAATAGGTATCTGATTTTGTTCTCTCATTCATTAGACTTTCGTTTTTTTTATCCTTAACTCTTATCAACACTGCTAAATGTTTCATCAACTTTTTTTTTATTCCCTGGTATATCCCACGTTGTTAAGGCTTGTATCAGCTATACCATCGTTATGATGTGTATTTTTCACTGAGTACACGTTGCCTGCCTAATAGCATTACCTAGACTCTGACTGATATTGTTTTTCAGCTTTTATCCATGCACCTAATTTTTATACGTAACTACAAACCAATGATGCTACATTTGACCATCATCAAACCACTTTATTCAAAGACTCTTTCATTTAATATTTCTTTATAGTGTCATATATCCTGAAAGTAATTAAAATAATATATATTTCTACATAGAGCCCATTGAATTGAATAAGATATTTGTAACAAAAGACAATAATGATATATACGAGGATCATTAAATAAGTTTCCTGAGTTTTTTCGCATGGGCACATTTATTGATAGTACACACATGAAACAATAGTCCTTTTCGAAGTAATCTCCTATGGCTGCCATGCATTTGTTGTACCGTTCCAACAACTTCTGCAAAGTCCCATGGAAGTCCTCTTGTCAATGACCTTCGTCACAGCCTCTTTCCTCTCCTCGATTGTCTCATAACGACAGCCTCTAAGCTTAGGGAATAAGCAAAATCACAGGGAATAAGGTCTGGAGTATAGGGAGGGTGAGAAACTGTCTTGATGCTCATTTTGGTCAAACAGTCTGTGACAAGCATGGAGTTGTGGACTGGTACATTGTCCTGCTGGAAATGCCACTGACCTGATTTGAAGAGTACTGACCACTTCCGACGGAAACTCTTCCTGCACTCCCTTAAAACCTCAACATAGTACCCCTAACCCTAACCCTTTTGGCCAATCAACTGTGGTGTATTGACTTCCTTACTCCTCCCACACCTCTCATCATCCCTCACAGACTCCATGGCTTCCTTGAATCTCTTATGCTACTCAAAAACTGATGCTCGATTCATGCAAGATGGTCGAAAAGCAGTCTGAAGCATTGCATACGTTTCTGTGGCATTTTCTGCAAGTTTTAAACAGAATTTTATTGCATGACATTCTTCCTCACGTCCAGATTGCATTTTTGAAATTCACTAGCTGTAACAATCAGGCTTTAGTATGGTGTATTCCAATTGCTGTTGTAGCTGTTGATTTGAACTTGAAATAATAAAAATTGGTCAGTCATCTAATAAGATGTATAGCAATAACATACTAAATTTTCAAGAGTCTACGACAAATTTCAATGCCTGTACAATAAAAGTATGGAAACTTATTGAAGGCACCACGTATATTGTGGCTATACCAGACCCAGATGTTGCTTATGATCTGCGCGCCTGACACAGATGTGACCAAGAACAGTCATGCTTGTTGGTCGTGAAGAGCGGGTCACAAAAAATGTTTTTATATAACGCTAAGTTTTAACTTATTTAAAGTCCGTTGTCCTGCTATTTTATATTTTAATGCCGAACTAGAACCCTGAACTACTTTCAGGTTCTCCTGTGTCACATTTATGGTTTATATCTACAGTCTTATTCTCAGACTAATTCTAAATAGGCTGATCTTATTCTATTGCATAAAAGGTTTCCGATGACTTTCCGGTTGAATTCAGGACAGAAACTGTTTAAGAAAACCAATGGGTGATATGGAGATAAACGCGATAAATTGAAACAAACCTTTTGTCATGTCAGGATATTTTAGCTGGAAATAATTTTGCCGGTTAGAAAGACCCTTCATTTAAAATTACAATAAATCACAAAATTTTACAATTAACCGAAAATCAATGTTTTTTTTTTTTTTAAGAGGCATTTTACTAACCTGATTACCTCCGAATATCTGAAGATTCTTTTAACCTGCGTAGTGCGTTCCAATTCTGCAAACTACTAAGTAAAAGAAATTGTTTTATTTATATCTTTTCTAAGAATTACAAGTCACTTGACTTTTGAAAACTGTCCATTCTAAAGTTGTTGTTTTTTTTTAATGTTTTGTTTTTTACATTATTAAATTATAAGAACACTGCTACGTACTGCTAAATGGCTGAGTTTAGTGCGGTAAATTTAAACAAATCTTTCGTCATATCGGGATAACGACATAAGAACCAATCATATTAAAGCGAGAATAGATAACACTCAAAATATAGCAAATGTAGGCAATGTGATGACGGAGACGAAACGATCAATCACATAATAAGCGAATGCAGCAAATTAGCGCAAAAAGACTACATGACTAGACACGACTGATTGGGCAAGGCGATCCACTGGGAAATGTGCAATAAATTTAAATTTGATGATACGAACAAATGGTATATGCACAACCCAGCACCTGTCCAAGAAAATGACACAGAAACTCCAATGGGACTTTGACATACGCACGCATCACCTAATCTTGCCGAGAAGACCATACATAATAAGATAAATAAAATAAAGAGAATTTGCGAAATTGTCGACTTTGCTGTCCCGGCTGACCACAGAAAAAACTGAAAGAATGTGAAAAGAAGGATAAGTACTACGACCTGGCTAGAGAATTGAAAAAAACTATGGAACATGAGGGTGACAATAGTACCAATTTTAATTGGTGCTTTTGGTACAGTGACAAAAGGATTACTAAAGGGAATGGAGAACTTGGAAGTTAGCAGACGAGTGGAGACTATCTCAACTACAACATTATTAAAAACGGCCAGAATAGTGGGAAGTGTCCTGAAGACTTGAGGAGGATTGCTTTCACTCAAACTCCTGTGAAAAACCATCAGCTGACGCTGATGTGAAAAACTGTAAAAGAGTAAATAATAATAATAAATGGCGGATCATATGGAAAACTAAACAAAAGAGAAACACAGAAACATTCAGCTAAGAAGGGTTTATTAATAGCCTCCTAAAATGACTAAAAATTAACTCTTCAAACACTTCACGTAATATTGTTAGATTGCATGGAGATCGAATAAAATTCTGTCTATGAAAATATTTAGAACAATGGAAAATCATACACGTGAAACTGTCAACCGAAAAAGTCTTGTCTAAATACAGCCAATCGTGAAAACGTATCATCTCGAATAAAGTTGTCAGATAAACCCACTCAAACTGATAAGAATAAAAAAGATATGTGGAGTAAGTTAAAAATACACATTTTAAAAGCAGAAGAATCTTGGTTTTTGTATACATATATTTATGTGGCCTGGTGGAGGGTCTACCTATCATTAAATAGTACCAGGTCATATATGTGAAAAGAGTAAAGATTACAATCAACTCCTGAGTCTGTTACAGTCACAATATACTGCCTATGAAGAATGTCAAAAATAAAAATACAAATAAGTGTTGGACGAGATGATATATCTGAATGCCATGGTCGGTTGAGGCTCTAAGAACCGGTTTAGAGGAACCGGTCATCTTTCTTCGAATGTTGGTTGGTCTAATTTCAGGTATACAAAGATGAATGCAACAATACATCTGAAAGACACCAAAGAAATATGATGTAGGAAGACTATAAAACGTAATCGATTGCTATTTTAAAAGCGAAGCAAACAAAATGTATAGGAAAAGGCTGATACACTTTGGGCAGAACACACTAAATAAGATATAAATTAAAGACTTGCCAACCGATCGAGAATGGATTCGAAAGAAAGTCTGGTTTTCTGATAGTAGAAATACTAGGGCTGGGAAATGAAAAAGAATACACTCAAGTAGAGCCCCCACCCTCTACTCGAGCAGAGACACAAAATATTTTGGAATTCGGCACCAGAAAATCAATGTGAACGCATGATGAAAGAAACAATGTTAAGTTAATTAAAAAAAATCAAGAGTGAAGTAAAGTTTCCATGTCCATCCCGAAAGAATCAGAACGGGAAAAAAAATCAAGCCGAAAACCGAAAAGGGGAATATTTTTTTAAATATTCCAACAAACGGGATAACTGAACTAGATGATCTAATTTACGCAGGAACATGATTATTCAGTGATAAAATGTGTGTTTAAAAAAAAAAAAATACGCACAGAACGAAATGTCAATTCAAGTGGGAAAATGGAAAAAGAAAGGCGACATAGAATATTATCCAGGAATTAATTTAAAAAACGATTTTCCTGAATAACGAAAGAAAATTCTGCCGATAAGTCGGTGGACAAATTATAAGAAAAGAAAAGAACAAGACACAAAAGTATAAAAACATTTGTGGACCCAGTTATAAAAACGAAAATGACATAATACACATGTCGAAGAACATTCAAAGAAGAAGTACAAGGAGTTGGTGAATTCGGATAGACAACTAGACTCATTAAGAGCCGCACAAAAACGTACCAAATTGAGTAACAACAGGTCATGTTCCCATACATGGATTTTGGTTTAAATATTATTCTCTGTCCACGACAGATTGTCTCAGCAGTTGAGTAAATACTTAGAAAAAATAAAATGGGCCGAATAGATGAGGAAGAGGAAAACTACCCAAACCCCAGAAAGACCCCCTTATGGAAGCCATCCTCAGTAATTATAGACAGATAGCGTCTTGAAAAATCTAAAAAATCCTAAATTATTAGTGATTAGTGATTAAATATTTGCTGACTTCTGTGTGGTGAAGTATTTTCAAAAGAACAAAAAAGAATGCCCCAAGAAAAGTAGAAAAAATGCCCCTCTACATATAGATCAGCACATTGTCAAGGAGCACAGAAGGGGCAGGAAAATATAGCCAGAGTGAAAATTGACGATAAAAGGCCTATGATACTGACCCACAAACTTGGATATTACACTGTCCAAAAATGTACAAAATATCTGAGAAAGTTATGAATTTATCTCGAAAAACCTGGAAAACTTGAACATGGAATCAACAGCTGAAAAATCCCTAACAAAGGGGAAAATCAGAAAAAATATATCTTCCTCGATGACTCAAAATAGCCACTGTTATTTGTGATAGAAATTATGCCACTCAAATATCTGCTTAGGAAATGCAAATGCGGAAACAAATTAACTTGTCATAGGAAAAAATGAACACTCCATGTACATTGAAGATATATGCGGAAAATGAAAAAAATCCTTATCCAAACTATAGGTAAACACAGCCAGGATATTGGAATAGAATATGACATCGAAAAATGCATCATGTTGATAATAGAAAATGATAAAAGAAAAAATGGAAGTAATGTTACTGCAAGATCAAGAAAGCATCAGAACGCTTTGGAGGGAAAGGAATTGCATGTACTTAAGAATTCTTGAAGGGAACACCATGAAACAAACAGGGATGAAAGAATAAATAAAAGAGTACTTGAAGAATAAAAGAGCTCCTCGAAATCAAGTTCTACAGCAGAAATCGCATCAAAAGAATAAACACTTAACAAGTACTTCTAGTAAAATACTCTGGTTCATTCTTAAAATGGACAAGGGAAGAAAAAAATGAATGGATCAAAGAACTGGAAAATTGATTTCAATGCACAAAACCTCACATAACAGGGATGACATTGACGCATTACATGTGTCAACAAAAGAAAGAGGAGACAGATTAACCAGAATTGAGGGTTACACCAAGGTCAGAGAAATACAATAAAAATAGTAAAGAAATACTTCTTATACCAGTCAGTAACAGCGATGTTAACATCAGTTTAAACAGTAAAATAATAAAATAGAGAAAAACAAAAAAAGTCTATTAATACTCCTAGCAACAAAATATGTGGATTATAAGTGAAAAGAAAAAGACATGAGTGAGAAAGACAATAATTAAAAGTGAAAATAGATCTCTTTAAATTGAAGAATAAAATAGTGCTATGAATATTGTATAGCCATGAACAACTATCCATACACATATGAAGATGCATGCAGAATCATAACGACGACACAATATAGACGAGCGACACAGTTCTTTAGAAAAATATATCTCTCACTTTATTTGAAAGGGTTCGAAAGGGTTACTAAAGGTTTAACTGTGTGAGAGTTGAGGTGGAGACTGAACAGAACTGCAACATATTGGCCCCCACTCTCATGGCCATAACAGCGTTTCTTTCCCGTTCTCCTGGGCGGCTCAGTGTGGGCCTGGGGGCCCAGCCTCTCTGGGACATGTTCCTCATTCCAGCATCTTCTCTCCAAGTGGTCTGAACTCCAAATGCAACTGCTCAATCGGGGGCCTGAGAGCCCCCTCTGATGGGTGCTGGTTTTCTCTTCTTATCTCCAACTGCCTGACTTCCTGTTTTCACCCGGGTTATATAATTGTTCGACATCCGCCTTCTTCTTGTGGGCGTCACAAATTGCACTCAATTCAACCCGTCCACGGTCAAGGTTATATCCTGATATTCCTTGACCGGTTGCACCTGTTATTTACGTAGGCGCATTTCCTATTTTGACAGCTTGGCCGGGGTCATTATGTTACATGAAGAACGATTATATAAAAGCGAAAATTGATAATACACAAATAGAATAGCAAATGAAAGTTATGAAAAGATAGAGAAAAATAAACGATTAATCATTTAATAAACGTTTGCAGCAAACTAGAAGACAATACGAAACTTGGCACAATTTGGTGGAAAAGGTGATTGATTTGGAATTGTCAAATTTAACCATATAACTGATTGGTTGATACACAAACAAGAATCTCTTTTAAGAAAATGAGACGAATGAAAATTTTGGGAATTTGAGATACAGACAGATCATCTAATCTTGTCTAGAAGATCATATCTAGTTCTTATTTGAAAAAAGAAATTGTTACCGAAGGTCGTTGTTGTGTCCTTTTAAATGCATCACAGATGGAAATTGAAAGAAAGAAAAAACATTAATAAAATACCGTGACATGGCCAGAAAATAAAAAAAAACATTTTTGGAGCATCAGGGTATAGGTGGTTTCAATCGTAGTTGGTTGTTTGGTTGTTTCGGTTTTATGGCATATCAACCTTTGTAGGTCATTCAACGCCAAATTCTGTCTATATATACATATATATTCAACCAAAGATTTCAAAACGAATATTAAGGTAGGTAGAATTTTCTATTAGCAGGATTTCATTTGTTTGCACAAGATTAACCAGTTTTAAGTTGTCATATTTTTTGGTACAACTCTGTCTCTCTCAAAAAGGACAGAATGCCATCTATTTTGATGTTCTCGAACAGATAGGTTAAGTTATTTATTTAAAAAATCGCTTTCTGATAACAGCGGAAGTTCTGCATTCTATAAGAATGTGTTTAACCGTGCAAGTTGTCTGGCAGGTTAAACACTATGGTTGTGGTTCCTGTTTCAAAATGAAAGAGTGAGTAAGCCAGGTATGACCAATTCGCAATCGGGATATAACAACTTGTTCTCTTCTTGATTTTCTCGATGCTGGTCTCCACTCTCCTAAGGTGGGCTGAATTTGGAAGAGTTTTTTATGGATGTTATTGCTCCATTGTTGTTGCCATTTTGTGTGAAGGAATTTATTAATTGTTGGTTTCAGGTCAGTATATAGGAACCTGGATTTATCGGGTGTCAGATCTAAGGCCGATTTGGCTGCTGAGTCTGTTCTTTCATTCCCTCTCACTCCAATGTGGCTTAGGTTCCAGCATATAATTATTTCTTTTCTATTTGACATTGAGTCTAATCTACTCAACAGTTTGATGATAAGAGGGTTCTGAATTTTTTTTTTTCAATCGTAGTAAGCACTCTTGGAAAGATCAAAAAGGCCTTAGGAAATTGATGAGAGTGCATAGAAATCAAAGAAAGAATGGAAACAATCCCGATCACAGTATTGTTAAGATCGGCTATACAACACAGCAGAGTCCTGAAGACATGTGGAGACCTGCATACACTCAGATTTCAGTAAAAGACCCCAATGAACACTTTTTGGAATTCAGGTAGCCATCTCGTTTTTAGTTGTGCGATACAAAAGATACACCTTCTAAGTAAGCCGGTTGCAGTAAGTCTAGACATTGTAATTTGCCATTGTTCCTATATGCCTTAGTCATCACTGATTGGTTAATCTACTTTTGTTACTGATGGGCAAGTCTATGAATATTTACTAGCAATTTGTAGACGGCTGATCCTTATCTGGGTGTATTACCTAATAATATGTGTTCATGTCTATTTTTTATGCATCGGAAACCATCCCCTAAACACATACTTTATTTGGTTGGATGTTTCACATGTTCAACCTTTAGAAACCAGCTACAACGCTTCTACTCATCTCCGACTACACTCCGTTACAACTTTTGTCTTGCATAAGTACGCGCTGGCACATCTGCCCTGCTGTCAAGGTTTATTTATTTCCTAAAGAAATAAATATCTACACGGCCGTCTCTTCTTCAAAACAAAAACACCCTGTATGCCTACCAAAACCATGGAGGCATCACCTGTAAAAACTACAAACTTTAAAGGCTATCAAAACCTTTTTGGGGCCCCCTCGCAAACGTTCCAACCATCCAGGAAAGGCTTCCCAGCTGGACCTGAAGAACAAGCAGCCAGCAATAACAATGAATGGTCAGCTGCCCCAATCCCTCCGTTCAATGACACAGCTCTTTCGGTCGGCCCCAACCAGCCAGGGCAAAGGCCAAAAGAAGACAAATAAAACAATACAGAAACGCCAGTCTCCTGGAAAATAAATAACTAAGAAAAGCCCAGAGGACTCCAAGAAAGACAGATTGGGCAAGTATGCTCCTTGTGTTCAAGGCAATGTTATCTTGTCCATCCCTGCTGTAACCCAAGTACTAGAGCCCAGGACCATCTCTCTGGTCGTTGTAGACATCAAAACCAGGAGACTGTGTGGATTAAAAAAAGACAGCTGTGAAGAGCTCCTTCGTGCAGGCATCTCAGCACAATACTTCTATCGACGAAGTCTCGCAAATTGGGATATCCTGCTGCCAACGAAGGGGCAAGCATCGAAAATGGCGGAGAGCTGCATGACAACAAAATTCTTCACGTTGTAGCCAGAATTCATGGGAACTCGTTGGATCCGTGAAACCAGCCTAAATGCCCCGGCACACCTTCCGGGGAACACTACTGGCCTTCTTTCCCAATGTCTAAGGCAAAGTGAAAGATGTGGAACAGCTTCGGTGACCTCCGGAACAGCGCAAGAGGACAACATGTTCCGACTATGCTTCAAAAGGGAAGGCTTTCAAACCATCCCAAATACAAAACATTACCAGTATAGTCAAATGATTATAGTGGTTGAGTGCAGGTTGCCTGGATGCACAGCAAACAGCTCGGCTATCTAGCGAAAGCCTGTACTCAGTAAGCCCCAAAGGGAACGTAGCCTAAGGACAACACCGACCGACCAAAGAAAAAGACCAGCCCAAACCACACAATGAATGGACACAAGTCATCCCTAAAATGAAAATGCCGTCAAAACCCAAACGAAAGATACAATACCACCAGCTCCTGATAACACCAACACAGGTCCATCTTCAATTCCAGAAATCTCCACAACAAAGACCACGGCAAAAGCATTTACTACAGCAAGCATCACTTTCCCGGAAAAAAAAATTAACATCTGTTCAGGGTGGGTCCCTATTTATGCTCACCCTTCCTTTTATAGGGCTCAAGAGCTCAAGTCCCCAATAGATATCGGAGGACTGTGCAGGAATGGTTGAATCTCTACTGAACTCGGCTCCGGCTCCCTGCGACACACCATGAGTATCCTCACCCCCGATGATTTCTGGTCCATAATTGCCAGTCAATAAGTTAAAACCTGCCACTTTGTATGCAAGGGGTCTAAAAGATCCTAGCAAGAGTATGCACTTGATTGTTGAAATCTCGAACATCTGGGTGGAAGACGTTGCAGTGCAGTAGACTCACTTTACTTGCTCTGTGGACTGTCGGGTGCTGGAGGATGACATACAGCAGCTGCAGCAGTGTTGGGGTCCCTCGCTTAGTTGGTCGCAGCCTTAATGCAGGTCTAAATCTTGTTTTTGCTGATGACAGGAGCCGAGTGGTTGTGGCCGATGTTGTCGTTAAAAGCTTCGAGTTCTGAGTGGTCACGGTTTATGTGCCTAATATCGCTGCAGAGAGCGTTTCCAATTTTCGGTGGTTAGTACCATTCCTCGACGATCCGAAATGGATTGTTTTAATGCGTGATGGGGATGCGATCCTTGATCCCAAGATAGACAGCGTCGTAAGGGGAGCTTGAGGTTCGGAAGGTGTGAAAGCAGGCAGATCTACTTAGTGGCTTGCCATGACTTGGTCGACAGGTTTCGTCTAGATCACCCAGCGTGAGAGATGTGCATGTTGAGTGATATCTCGCCCTCTGTCCATGCCAGATCTCATTTGGATAGAGTGTTAGTTAAAAGAGCTGACACCGATTTTCTTGCGTGTACCTCGTTCGATTATAGAGAGCCGACTGACCGTAGAATTGTTAGGCTCAGTCTGCAGCTACGTAATAGTCTTAGTCTGCCCATCTACTGGAAGCTCAGTACCTCTTTACTGAAGATACGGGACTTCCGGAACCAACAGGAATCCCAAATTCAGCGGACATTAGTGGGAGCGGTTACCAGGAATAGGTGATGGGGATCTCTTAAACATAGTATTGGTGATTTCGTCATCAGGCACGGTAGCCAGCTCAACCTAGATAGGAACAAAGTAGCCAAATGTTTAGAAGATAAGGTTTCCCAGTAGGAGATTCCCTAGCCAGAGATTTAGATGGACCTTGAGCGCAAGGCCAGTGAGCGCTCCAAAGGTTACCAAGTAAGATCTAGGTTAAATAGAATTCCCTACAAAGCGGTTAAATCTAACGCATTTGCGCGTGAGGAAAAAGTAGGAAGGTCTCTCGTTCAGTATATCGATCCCGTCAAGTCCCCAGACGTGCACATATTCCAATCGAATTGTGAGATGCACGAAGTCCTTCGGGCATTCTTCCGTGATCGCTTTCTGGTCAGTAGTTTCGCAGCTATTTAATAGACTTCATCCGCCTTCAGTCGAATATTGGACCGCGCTAGAGAAGTAAAAAAAAGCGCAACTGTCGAACATGAGAGTGATAGTGATACTAATTGCAATTGAGGGAACTTATAAATGTCCCCAAACCTTCGGAAAGGCGTTTGGAAAGAACCGAGACCATAGGGACCTCTGCACAGTTAATATTGGCTAAAATACTCAGAACCATGAAGACCATCTGAGACGTGCTGTCCCGTGGAATTACCTGAAAGACTTCCGGTTGGAGCTGATGTAAAAAAAACTTACAAGATTAGAAAAACAATAATGTTAATATGTCTTCCTTGTAAGATACGCGGATCATTCTTATAATGAACCAGGGAAGAACTAAAACAAAAAGACAACAGGAAAAGAAAACTCATGACGATGCACAAAGTTTTATATGCTAGATCTGACATTGAGTGATTATATGTGTCAAGGAAAAGAGAAAGAAAACCCACCAGCGCTGAAGATAGCGTGAATGCACCAATACGAGCACGCAAAGACAACATTAAAAGAGAAAAAAGACTTATACAAGCGACCAGAAAAAGCACTGGCAACATAATCAAAATTATAATAACCAGGGAATTAGAAATGGAAAGAAAAATAGCTGTACAGATATATCAAGCAACAAACTGGTCAAATACTAGAATACGTGGACATAGCTAAGAAAGGGAAACCTTAAGAGAGAAACTGAATATCTTCTCGAAGCAGCTCAAAACAACGTCAAAAAGATAAATTATGTCAAAGCAAAAATAGATAATAGACTATAAAACCAGGCTATTTGGTGACAGAGACGAAAGTATAAATCCCATCAAAGATTAGTGTAAGCAAACAAGAACATTACTGAGTGGTGAGGTGATCCATTGAGAATTGCTAAAAAAATCGAAATTTGACGATACAACAAAATGGTTCATGCACAAACCAGAATCCACCGTGGAGATTAAGATGCATAACTCTCCGTGAATTGGCATTTAAAACGGATAACCTAATCTCAGACCGAATGGTTGAAAACCTGCTATATAAGTGCACTTTGTCATCCTTGCAGAATGATAAACAAAGAAAATAAAAAGAGAGACGAGTACTTAGACCTTGCCAGAGAGCTAAAAAGAAATATAAAAATAAAGGTAATGGTTATACGAATTGTAAATGAAGAGCTTGGAACAGTCTCTAAGGGCTTGGTAAAGAAGCTTGAAGTGGTTGAAATAGGGTAGGGGCGAACTGAGGCCATGCAAACTATTGCATTGTTAAGATCGGCTACAATACAGAGAAGAGTCCCGGAGACTTGCTGTCACACAGTCTACAGTGAAAGCCCATCAGCAAACGATGGTGTAAAAGATTTGTACAGAATGAAATAACTATCTGAAGAATGGCTTCTTAAATAATAAAAGGATATATAAACGACATAAAGTAATGAAATTTAAACGATAGAATTCAAAACGCATTCCTCATTGATTTGACAACTGTATCCCGTTTACTTACTTCGACTTCAGATTATTTAAGATAAAAGAATTTATTTGGATTGTGATTATAATAGATAAACAAATAAACAGTTAACTAACGATTGTGTCCTTCATAAAAGCACTTTTGGTATTTACATTTCAACATATAGCTACATATGTATATGCAACAGTACAGTCAAGATGAAAACTGGACTAAATTATCTAAATCTTGTGTTTAATTTTTTCGATGCCATGTGGAAGAATATATAATGGAATGCAACAAAATTTGTTTAAGATGCGATATATAAAGCCTGAATGTTCAGCTTTTATACAAAACATGATTTGCGCCTGATCTACCATTAGTTAATTGACTGCTAAAAAAAACGTTTGAATATTCGTAAATGTAACAGTTCCATATTTTTGACAGTGTTGTATCTATCTTTATCCCCCCCCACACACAGATAGATCATATTTACCCAACACCTCCACTCGGGCAGGATATGACACAAGGTCAATTTTTTAAGCGGAGTTTAACAGGTTTGAATTCAGAGTTTTCCTTCTCCTAGACTAGTTGCCTCACCAAGGCTGAAGAACCTAGTCTGTCCAACTATTTACCCATAGCTGGAGGGAGAATAATTGGATTCATACCTTTCCCAAGGGTATTAGTGCAATGTGAAATGCAATCAGTCCAGGATTTGAACTTGTATCGCCGTGTCCAATTCCTGCGACGATAACCATCACACTACGGGCACTTCCAAACACACACACAGATAGATAGATAGATAGATAGATAGATAGATAGATTAGGTTGTCAACTGGATGAAGAACAAGTGTTGACTAAAGCAGTTTAAGTTTGAACATAATCAAGAACCATTTTACGTTTGCTACTTAAAAGGCAAAGGCACAAAAACTGAACACTCAATACTTTTGAATGTAACTATTTTTTTCCAAAAGTCTGATTATACAGAGTAGTCTCAAAATATTAGAATTGAAAATAGAATTAGTGTACATGAATAAATTTTCCAATGAAAAACTTTATTGGATCATTAGAATTAAAATAAACATGCTATGGTCCCAATGAATTATTTCTGTTTTAAGTCTAAACTAATAGCCCTATTCTAAAACAATGAGTCAGATTAGCGTCGATTACAGGAGAAATACTGGATTAGATTAAATCAAGATAAGTTGTCTTAAAACTTGTTTTTTTTCCTCGATGAGAAAAAAATTACAATAATTAAACATGCTGTCTCAATGATCCAAGTAATCGTCAATACCAGGGATGTTTGAGGTTTTGCCTAACTGTACCAATCCAATTGATGGGGCACACTTTGGCAGTGGGGTGCGTATCCGGTTGGGTGTGTCATTTCTCTGGTTACGGGCGCCGGGGAGGCCTCGCATTCGTTTCATGCACTCGAAACTGACTCATTCCATCAGCTTTAGAGAGCAGCCCCCTAACCCTCCATAGTGGTGCTAGATTTATCGCTTGGTGCTTGAGGGAAAGTTTTTAAAGGAATGCTGATGGGGCCCGAGGCTTTTTTGTGCTTGCTTGGCGTGTTTGGTTTACAGCCCTGTGTCTGTCCCACCTAAATCACAGCCTTGTGTAATACTCGCTAATTTTGTTGGGCGTTTGACAAATGCCATCATATGGATCATCTAATGACTTGTCATTGGATATCAGGTTGAGGAGGAGGAAAAGGTGTTTTTCGAGTGGCACCATCGTGTAATATTGCAAAACGAGATGCACCTCAGTGAATGAGAAGCAAGGTGTGTTGGATCCAAATGAGTATACGACACGCCTAACCTGATCTTAGTCAAATCGACAGCAAGGATCAAATTGTTCAAAAGAATAATTTTTTTTTTTTAAATCTTCAGCTACACATTTATATTGCTGGCGTCAGAACAATTTTCTTGATCTGATAAAGTCGATTGTTTTGAAGTTTCTTAAGACACTGTGTTTTACCAGATTAGATTCATTGCTCCAGTTATATATGTAGTTTGGTGTATCCTCGTCTTTTACAACCTGAAGTTAGTATCTGAAAAGTATCCATTAAAATGAAACCGACTCCGCCTGTAGCAATAACAAAAGTTTATTTAATAAGAAGAAAAGAAGATTTTTCTATGTTTCTTTTGAATAAATGATGATTTAATGTGTCCCACTCCCTTCCTCCATCTTTGTCTTATATCTCTGAAGTATTAACTGATAAAAGCAGACAGGGAAAAAACACACTTGCTTTCCTTCAATACCGTTTACTATACGTGTGTGTCGGTATGCAGTTTTGCTGTTATCGATAGGAAGAGCAATTCACTCTCGCCAACGTCCAGAGTGAACTGTGTGTGCATGCTTGCAGTATAAACAGAATGCTCAGTTGTTTTTTTTCTTTTATAACACAGAGGTTACTGCTCTAAGCTAGAACTTCGGAGTAACCCGACGTCTCTTTTCCATGGGTGTGGTTATATGCTCATTTCCCAAGAAAAATGGTCAATGACTTTGGAGCAACATTATTCCTCAAAATAATATTTTCATTCCTATATCAACGGAGGGTCAGTGACCTCTCGCTGAATTTTCATCCGTGTTCAGTCTAAATCCCAGACAGCTGAAATCATGGTATGTCGCATGGCAAATAATCGTAATAATTACAAATTACGCACATCTGATCGTGAGAAAATTTATTTTACCCCAAACTCAATTAGATTTTAAAACATATACGATTGTTATTATCTGTCTGAAATTTTGAAATGAAACCTGACGTGTATTATCTTTGTTGTAATTTTTTTTTACTGTTACCCTGAGCTTTATAGTGGTAAGTTGACTGTCTTCTTCGGCCTTCCTCAGTTGTCACTTGTATATCTGGGTATAAAAGTGATTCAAATTGGGAAATCATTTTTAGTCAAACTATTTTTCCCCCAAGTTGAAACATTTCTATGCACAGATCAACAAGGGACAACTGAGATAGGCCAGAGGATACAGCGGCTGAAACGTTGAGTTTCAATAATGTAGTTTTGGTTCTGTTATATTCAAACCTTTTTCTTATCTATTTAATACGCATATACCCTGATTACTTAATTGTCCTCCTGGTGACTACCCCTCCAATCAATAAATAAAGCTCGTTGCCTTTTATACCAAGTATTCTACAATTAACAATTCGTCCCAAATCCCCATTTGACGATTAATACACTTATAGTTATACTGTATAGTCATTCATTGCGAAACTACGCCACACCAGGGTCAGCGCCCTATTATATCGATCAATACCGAAGTTATTATCATTGGTGGAGACATTTATACTTTTATAGGCAAAGACGAAAATAATAAATTCACTTATCACAACTATGGATATGTTGAGCAAAAAGTTAGACTTTTTCGTGTTGTGGAGATATTTACATTTACATTCACAGGTGCACATGTCACGTTCAGTTAGTTTTATATGCTAATTTTAAAGATCAGCAAACTTTAGGTATAAAATACTAATTTAAATGTCAGCAAACTTTAAAATCTGTGAGATTTAAGTAAAGCAATCTTCCGGGTGCAAGTTGATCCACTTAACTAAGCTTTTAAAATACATTAGTGCTTCCTTGTTGGCAAAGATCAATGTGTATTACGTGTTCTTATCAAACACAATACAAGAAAGGGAAAATAAAAGTACACACATCTTGAAAAGAATATTTACGACAAAGAAAAAAAAGTGAGAGAGAGAAATATACAAAGGAAAACAAAAATAAAAGTGATAAATACACGGATACATTTAGATAAAAATGGAAATAGATGATAAGTACGAAAGAAGAGAAACAGTTTGAACGTTTTGAAAAAGGAAAAGCCACGAGTGAACGGTAAAGATTAAACGATTTGTTCCTTGTCAGAAATAAAAAAAAAAAAGAAAGGAAGGTAAAAGATAATAAAATATCAGGCAAGAAGTAAAAATCCCTCATCTTTTCAAAAGAAGAAAAAAATGGTAATGCATTAAATAACAGTCTACCAAATATAGCACGGAAAGTCCAATTTTACATTAAAGTATTACGCCAAAATGGAAAAAAGATTTTGCAGTCGATAAAAAATGCCATTATCGAAATAAATTTGCTTTTAGGCAAACCCTGTGATCCTTTTTTTTTTTTTTTTGTTTAATGTTCTGGACTTTATTTTCATTGGTATCAAAATGTTTTTTTCTGTTAGTAAAATACATCAAGAGACACAAAGATTTTATGGGTATCCCTCTTGTCGTAGTGGTTAATGCGGTGGACTGAAAGATCGGAGTAAGCAGGTTCAAACATCAGTTGCCCCATTAGGTTCAGATTAATACACTTGGGAAAGTTATGAACTGCCTTATCCCTTGCAGCTATGTGTTAAATGGTATCGTTACTGTCCTTCTACGAAGAAATTTTTCCAATTAAATAACCGACGAATGTTGATATGCAATTAGATATAGAAACCAATCCCCCGCCCCAAAAAACTCAATTATTTAATATATATATATATATATATATATATATATATATATATATATATATATATTACCGGAGCAGTCCTGAATAGTCATTTTGTGAAACCTACGTAGATTCGCTGTTAGCCACGTAGTCTACCTAGGTTATTTTAAATTGGTTATATTAATCTTTTCATAATTTTAGTTTATGAACGTTACCAAACCTTGATTTGTCAATGATTTTGGCATGATAATGTCTATAAAAGTTGTACATTTTATTGATGTCATTTTAGTTCTACTGAGTAAGAATAAGAGAATAAATAGACGATGAAATAAGTTTTTTTTTTTTATTTGATATCAAAGGCGAAAATCATACAATGATTATAGAAGACGTTATCTCAAATTATAATGCATTTTGGATCTTGCTCGATTAGACTTTTCTTCTTCATAAGAAATTAATTTTGCATAAAAATAATAGTTGTGCATTAGTTAGTTAGTTGGTTGTTTGGCTGTTGTTAAATTATTTAATGTCGAAACCAGTCTATAAGCAAGCAATTTCATGGTTTCATATAAATACCAGATGTACTTGGGATTCTTGAAACGGTTTCCGAATGCCAGGAAAAAGACGGAAGTACATCATTGGAGGAATCGATATCATCCTGAGTACAGCACTGTCGACATTAGGTGTCTCGTAGATTTGATGATATTACTGTCACTTGATCTTCAATAATTTTTTCACTGAAGATCAAGGATTAGATAAATTGGTACAAAACCTTTCAAGTGTTGTATAAACGGTTAGGGATTAAACTTAGTTTAGTCAAAGGAGAAATCTTAACGTTTTCATTAGTGGAAATGACTTTTTCTGTTTCATTTTACGCATATTTTCTTCCAACATAGAGGTTTGTGTGAAGACTAGGAGAACTGAGCAATTATGTTTTATTTTAACGGCTCAGTAGGAGCAAAACAGAATGTTTTAATTTTTGCCTAAGCTTCATGCTAGTGGCAATTTAGAGTATAACGTATGAATATCACCGCGTACAATTCCTTTTTGAGCACGTGCTTCCAATCTGCACGCCAGTGACCCTTCCGTGTATATGTATTACACGAGTAAAATATGTTAAGGCAAAAATAGATAAGGCACAACAAAATAACAAATGTGGGTTATGTAGTGACAGAGATGAAACGATCAATCACATACTAATAGAATACAGCAAATTAGCTTGAAAAGAGGGTAAGACTTGTCACAAGGGAGCGATCTACTCGGTTTGGTTTGGTTTCTGTGTTTAATGGCATCTCAACTATTGTAGGTTAATTGATGCCAAAGCTATTCTCCTACCAGATCAGTATTGGTACTATTTACCCATAGCTGGGAGGATAAGATGGTTCTGACCATTTCCAATATTATTTGCCCGAAAGTGAACGTAATAGCGCGACTGGAGTATGAGCTAGGTTACTACGATTCGGCAGTCTATCGGATTAACCATTACACCACGAGGACACTCCCTGATCGACTCTGAATTTTTAAGAAATTGAAGTCGAGCAAAACGATCAAATTTTAAATGCACAATCCAGAATCCATTCCGGAAAATAAGGACTGGACTTATTTACAGAAAAAGAAAAGAAATAGGGGACTTTGAGTCCCAACAGACCACAGAATAAAATTAAAAGAAAGGGAAAAGAGAGATAAATATCTAGATCTTGATAGAGAACTAAATGAATACGGAATATGAAAGTGACGGTGATACCAGTTGTAAGTGGTGCTCTTGAAACAATCCTGAAAGAATTGAAAGAAAGACGGGAGGATTTGGAAATAAAAGGACAAAAAGAGACCATCCATTATTAAGCTCGCTAGAATACAGTGAAGAGTTCGGGAAACCTGAGGAGATTGCTGTAACTCAAACTTTAGGGAGAAACTATCAGCTAACGCTGGTGTGAAAAAAACTATAATAATAATAATAATAATAATAGTAATAATAATAATAATAATAATAATAATAATAAGAAGAAGAAGAAGAAGAAGAAGAAGAAGAGTTTTTCACACCAGGTTAAGCTGATGGTTTTCCTCGGGAGTCTGAGTAGCGGGATGTCACATCAGTTGTCAAGGACTCTCCTCAGTATTCTGGCTGAACTTAGGAATGCTCTAGTATGGATGGTTTCCACTTGTCCTCTTATTTCCTTGTCCTGCAATCTCTGTACCAATCCTGTGATGATTGAAACCGAAGGCACCTATGAAAATTGGTATCACCGTCACCGAACCATAGTTTTTTTTTTTCTGTTTCTACCAATGTCTAGGTACTGATCACCCTTTTCGTTTTTTTTCATGCCGGAATGAGTTAAATAAAACTGGTTGACATCTGTGAAAACAAATGACTTGTGTTAAGTTGACTTGTTTGAAATAGAACTCTTTGATCATTTCACTCTGTAAAAAAAAGACTGAGGTTTAATTGAATTGATAGTGTTAAATAGCAATGTTTGAAATAATTTAACTGTTTTCAAACAAATGGTTTACTCTAAGTATAATTAGTCGTATTCGATTGAAATAAGTAAAAGCACTTGCCCCATTGTAAAAACTGAGCTCAGGCTCGTTTAAAATGTTATCCAAATTAAATCATATTGAGTTAATATAAATGTATAAAGAGGTTTGGTTTGGTTTCCTTGTTTAATGGCATATCAACTCTTTTTAGTTTATTTAATGTACCTAACTCGAATTTCAAAGCATGTTTACTCCATTTTAATCCAATTACCCCACCCCTCCGCTCGGGCAGGATATGACACAAGGTCAATTTTTAAGTGGAGATTAACGGGTTTTGAATTCAGAGTTTTCCTTCTCCTAGACTAGTTGCCTCACCAACGCTGAAGAACCTAGTCTGCCTAGTCTAGGGGGAGAATAATTGGATTCAATTACCTTTCCCAAGGGTATTAGTGCTATGTGAAATGCAATCAGTCTCGTCCAGGATTTGAACTCGTGTTTCCTACGACGATAACCATTACACCACGGGCACCTCCAAAGTATTACTTACTTACAATTGTATGTTATTTAATGTCTAATCCTCTTTATACAGGGGGTGTCCTCGTGGTGTAATGGTTAAAGCGATGGACTGCGGACTCGTAGTACGCGAGTTCGTACTCCAGTCGCACTGTTACGTTCACTTTCGGGCAAATACCTTGGGAAATGTATTGAACCCCCCTTATCCTCCCAGCTATGGGTTAAATAGTACCACCTACTGTTCTTCTAGGAGAATGGATTATATCCTGCCCGAGCGGAGTGGTTGGTAAATAGGATTAAAATGGAGTAACATGCTTTGAAATTCCAGTTTTTTATTCACTGTTCACTGTAGGTGTAGCGCAGGGGTTGTAAATATGAATTGTAAGTAAGCAATAAAACCAAACCAAACCGAAAAAGATACAAGAATGATACAATAAAAGCTATATTCAATACAGATTAGAGTGTATCAGGGAGTAATGGCTACGAAGAACAAAATCAACGTCTCCTAGCAAAACCAAAATGGAGCCTCAACATCGGGTGCAGTTTGATATAGGTCTCAGAGCAATCTTTTTATTTCTGGGGATTGCTAATACCCCTAAGCTTGGGTTTGAAGGTGCATATTAAGCCCCGCTGATAAGGTATGTCAAATATGGTGCTAACGCTTCTTATATATTTTATAATTACAATGTAAAATTCTTTCACTTGACGCAGTGTAGTTTTCTGGTGGAAAAGACCGGAAAATATTGAAGTATAATGTATTTTCTAATGACACTTTTGATATTGCGTGTTATATAGCTATTTATTTTACATTATCAACACTCTTCGTGCATTCCTTGATCCGCCCCGTTTGACGTAATCATCTTCTTTTCTACGACTGCTGCCCACGGGAAGACAAATCTTCGCTTTCATCTTTAAAAGAAATCTAGCGCTTTCTCGAAAAAATGAAAAACTTATTTTATACTTCTTTGTTTATGAATATTCGACGAATAATGAAATGTTCTAGTGAACGAACAAATCTATAGTAAATGAATCTTCTGAGTATGGAAGATGCAGAAGAAACTCCTATACTTGGATTTATTTGGCTGCAGTCGTCGAAAATACCGGCGATTATATTCTTATGATAATATTTACATATATGTAACTTACATTTCTTTTAGGCTTTCGCTGATAAAACGCAATTATATATATATATATATATATAATATTATATATATATATATATATATATATATTATATATATATATATATATATATCATGTCGTGCAGCTTGCGCAGATATCCTTAACCCTCTCTCACCACTTCTCCCTATGTCTTCAGCGCTACATCCCGTATCCTCACATAGCTGCTGTATGTATGTCCGAGCTCGTCGTCCTGCTTTTGCTCGGAACGTTCTTATGTAATTGCCCTTTAGCTTCTTCTCCAGGCATTTTGGTAGCGTCTAAGTGGTTCATCCATACAGCAGTATCGATACGACGGCTGTCTGGAATAAACTGCGTTTCATTTTATCGGTCAGGTTTGATTTCCATGTAATCGATTTCTGATCGATAGCTGCCCATGCCTTCGTTAACCGCGTGTCGATGTCTTTATATATATATATATATATATATATATATATATATATATTTCCTGATTATCACAAGCTAACTCTCTGAATCAGTAAGGGGAAAGTTTGTTGTAATAATAGATAGTGCTCAATATCACTGATAAACCTAGTATATATATATATATATATATTATTTCGTGGTTTTATCTGAGACATTGAGTTTCATGCTTCACGCATTCCAGTGTCCCAGAAACCACCATCCAATATATATATATATATATATATATATATATATATATATATTGAATGGTGGTTTCTGGGACACATGGAATGCGTGAAGCATGAAACTCAAGGTCTCAGACAAAACCGCTTAATAATATATATATATATATATATATATATATATATATATATATATATATATATATATATATATATATACTGGGTTTAATCTTATATAATTTTCGTTTCCCTAAATAAGACTAATAAATAATTTGAAATATTCTCCAATCCATATTTACCAACCCCTCCCTTCCTGCAGGATATGACAGAAGGAGAATTTTTAAGCGGAGTTTAACCAGTTTGAATACAGAGTCTTCCTTCTCCTAGACTAGATGCCTAACGAAGGTTGAAGTAGTCAGTCTTTCCTACTATTTACCCATAGATGGAGGGAGATTTATACCTTTCCCAAAGGTATTAGTGCTATGTGGAATGCAATTAGTCTCGTGTTGGATTTGAACGCGTGTCGCCGTGTCTATTTCCTACGACGATAACCATTACACAACGGGCACCTTCACGTAATCAACAGTAGTTTTCAATGGTTTTGATCACCTATTGACATTCATCGTGTACATAGTTTATTCCTTTCAAATAAAATTCAGTTGGTTTCCAGTGGAAGAAATTTTTCACACGATCTTTTTGAGAATATTTTATGCCATTCAGAGCGTTTTTTATGAACGAAAAAGGTTGAAAATCCTCGATGCAAGGTCTGATGAATAAAATGGATCAAGTAGAACGGACAAGCCTAAATATGATATATTTCCCGCATGATTTTTGCCGTTTCGCGTTATCTAGGAGAATTAAGACGTTTCTCTTATTGACTTGTGCGGGGAATTTTTCGAAAATCTTAATGCGCATGGGGCAGCTGTTGACTACTTCGTGTGTCTGATTGCGCTTTCACAACTCAAAATAAATAATACCGAATAATGATAATATTACCCAGCCATACACTCAGTAACACTTTCTTTGATGAATAATACCGTATAATAATACCTAGCCGTACAGATAGTAACACTTTTCTGTAACAAAGGCCCACCCATAAATCCACAGCCCTTTTCGGTTGAACATTGTCATAAAGGATCCATATATCATCAACTGTATTTATATTTTTTAGATACTTGTCATTTCTCTGATTTGAAAAAAGACTTGTCGCTATGGATATGCAATATTCTTTTTTTCTTCTCTGAGGAAGCTGGATCTTTTTTCCTACATTTTTCAAGTGACTTTATCTTGTAAATGGAGATGTGCTGCGATCAAGTGCAAATTCTCTTGTATATCTGTTTGTATTGTCTTCCATAACTTTTCTTAAAGAATCTTGATCAAGGTCTTCTGAGCATCCTGATCTGGGTTTCTTCTCTCGAAGACATATCGCCAGATAGAAAATCAGTTTCAGATTTGGCGGGAAATAATAACCCCTTGGCCATAAACACGAGAAATTGTCTTGGCTTTTTCAGTGTCATTTTCGCTATTCTTAAACTGCCACAACATTTCATGCATCGTCATTGCCTATATTTTAGGGGTGAGATATTATAAGTTAAATCATGATACGCACTCTTTTCCTACTGAAATAACAATGATAGATAACGTTACTCTTTAATCAGATAATGGCAGGTTACATTTAAAACCTGGGAAGTTTGAAATATATAGTTAAAAATCGCTTTTACAAAACAGAATTCATGACTCAACCATATATATATATATATATATATATATATATATATATATATATATATATGCCTTGCCATCGTTAGCCGCGTTTCGATGTCTGTTTCGGTTGATGAGACACTGCGAAACACGGCTAACGAAGGCATGGAAAGCTATCGATAGGCTATCGATCATATGGAAATCAGACCTGACCGATAAAAGGAAACGCAGTTTCTTCCAGGAAGCGGTCCAATCAATACTGCCGTATGGATGCACTACTTGGACGCTAACAAAACGGCTGGAGAAGAAGCTAGACGGCAATTACACAAGAATGTTGCAAGCAATATTGAACAAATCCTGGCGGCAACACCCCACAAGGCACCAACTATACGGCCACCTGCCTCCCATCACGAAAACTATCCATGTTAGACGAACCAGACATGCTGGAGAAGCAGGGACGAGCTCATAAGTCATGTACTCCTATGGAGCCCCACATATGGCCGAGCAAAAGCAGGACGACCAGCTAGGACATACATACAGCAGCTATGTAAGGATACGGGATGTAGCTATGAAGACCTGCCGGAGGCGATGAACGATAGTGAGAAGTGGCGGGAGAGGGTCAGGGATATCCGTGCTAGCGGCTCGGCATGATAATGATGATGATATATATATATATGTGCATGTGTGTGCGAGTAATTTTCTGTGTATATGTGTGTGTGTGTGTGTGTGTGTGTGTGTGTGTGTGTGTGTCTTCAATTTCACTCATTTTAGAAGTTAGGATATTTTTATTTAAGATCAACGAAACTATTGTTTTCACTCCATGAATACCAATTCAAATAATAACGACATTTTGAGATAATGAGAAATTCACGGAACTTATTCCATTGCAGCACACAAATCAATTATAAAAAAAATACCCTAAATTGACCCTAAATATTTTTATACAAGATAATAGAGTTTTGTAGAGTTAAAGAAATTGTATTGGTAAGGACATATTGGGTTTCGTTTCGTTTGCCTCTCTACAGTTCATTTCTTATCCATGCATTATTTCTACAAGAATCCAATGTTTATTTCCTTATAGATCGACACTTTTTAGGATTACTCTAATATAAAGTAAATCCCCCGCCTAATTTGAAAAGTTATGACATACGTGAGGCAGCTGTAGAGTTAATAAAAGACCAAAATACTCACATTGTATGTGACAAAATAAGTTTTATTTTTCAGCACAGACTCCTTTGTGGTTTACATACTCCTATCGACGTTGCAATGCCTTTGATAAAAAAGTCATCACCATTAGATATGATGTCATCTTTTACGAAGGAAATACATTTCATCAATTTATATTTTGCTATTAAAAGACTGGCAACAAGGGAAAACTGAAAACAGGACGATTAATACAGATTCGTATAGATTTATATTGATTCATATTTTAAGTGTTTTTCATGTCCTCAATATCTACATGAACTACAACCAAAACGTATTGCGCTGAAGCTCTAAACTAAAATATGAATATATAACAAGGTAAAAATAACAATATCACTTATATATATTTATGCATTTTTTGTTACGAACTTTCAATTTAGTTGAGCTTTGTATTAAATAATGCCTAAAAGTACACGTCTCTTTTGGGAAATTTTATACGAGAAATATCAAAAGTTGCATAAAATATTAACATTTTGCATTCGAAGAATGTTTACATTTTTTATTTCTAAAATAACATACATTCATGTACACACGTGTACACACACACACACACAAACACACACCTCTGTGTGTGTGAATGTGTGTGAGTGTGTGCGTATAAATTTGTAGACTGTCTTTATATATAAACATATATATAACATATATATATATACATATATATAACATCTTATATATATATATATATATATATATATATATATATATATATATATATTCGGTCACATTAGGATAATAAATTAATTTCCATCCTTTTAAGTGAACTGATATGAATCAACGATTTCAAATATAATTTTAACAGGACTTCATCAGATCTATAATAAAATAAAATTAAATACAACCAGACAGGAGGGATAGTCAAAGGAAGGATTTAAATGGAGAAAAGAAATGCATTACAGCTATGTTTAACCTTTACCCATGTAAAACTAGTTCCGGTCCTTTCTCCTTTCATATTAAGACAACAACAAAACCAACAAAATTAACAATCTAGTAATTACAGTAATACATATCCAAATTTAAACCATTTCAAACAAAATCATAAATTTATTTTTTGTATGTCATCATTTTTTCTTTGAAAGGTACCAAAACCCATGCCGTCAATGGTAAGGCTTCTTTAAACATGTTGAATTATCTATACCAATCTAATAGATTATGGTTAAATATTAACTTTGACTATCAAATAAATGTATTTCTATGCCTACATCTAGCTATTAAATCACATCTCTGATTTAGTAGGTTTCTGGGATCATGATATAACATAATTTTTATCTTTTCTTCTAGACACAAATTGCATCTACCATCCAACCAGCAGGAAGTATTCGACCTTTTTAACATAATTTCTTATTTTTTAATTTCCAAAAATGTTTGGATAAGGCTGTTAGATTTTTTAAGCGTTTAGGAGAGAACGAATGAATGTCGTAATTAAAATTTAATTTCCATCTCGTCGATGAAATTCCGATATAAGTTGTTATTTTTTATGTTTCCTCTAGGGAAAATAATCCCTTGGTATATTACATTTTCTAAATTACACAAAACTTTCATTGGACTTTCATTGGACAATTAATTTTAATTTTACAATTACAATCGTTTTCTTTGCATGTATTATTGTTTTTTTATAGTTTTCCACCTCAGCGTTAGCTGATGTACTTTCCCTGGATTTTTAGTGATCGTATGTCTCCTCAAGTCTCCGGGACTCTTCTCAGTATTCTGGCCGTTCTAAACAATGCTGTAGATACGATGGTCTTCACTCGTCCTCCAACTTCCAAGTTCTCCAATCCCTTTAATAGTCCTTTAGTTATTGTACCGAAAGCATCAATCTCGATTGGTATAATCTTCCCCTCCATGTTGTATAGTTTTTTTTTTTAATCCCCTAGCAAAGTCGAGGCTCTTGCTCTCATTTAGGATGTGTTTATCTATGTTGAGTAACTCTGCTCTGCCTCTGGATCCTTTGCGACATCCTTTCTGTTCGTCAGGTAACAATTCACGGCTTGTTAGCGAGTAGAATATCTCTTCCCTTATTTGCGCTGTTAATATTTTCCACATCATCGGTAAACAAGTTATGGGTCTATAATTGTTTGGAGCAGGTCCTTTACTTGGGTACTTTTGGATCAATGTGGTCTTTTTTTTTGGTCATCCAATCAGGTACTTGTGCATCTTGTAGGCATCTCTAAATTTCTAGAGCTAGTCTGTCGTGAATGGAGGTGAATATCTTGAACCAGAATCAATGTATTCCATCATGTCCTGGAGTTTTCGAGTTGGATATCTTTTTTAGTGTCTTTTTGAGAAGTTCGATTTGTATTTCCGCTTTGGAGCCTTCCTCGAGTCCTTCTAGTTCTCTTGTTATATCGTTCATCCATTCAGCCTTTTCGTTATGCTTTTTCGGTTGCCATATTTTCGTCCAAAATTGTTCGGTTTCGTTGGCGTCTGGTTGTTTGTATGTTTTTGTCTTATGCCCTCCCAGTTGTAGATAGAATTTTCTTTCATTGTTTAAGAATGTCCTGTTTTGTCTGTATTGTCTTACCGTTTGTCGATATCTCTTTAGTCCCCTTTCTTTCACAGAACCTTCTGGTTTATTTCTTTAAGTTTTACTGTTATTTTTTCTCGTGTTGTCTTTTCCATTCTCTTCCCACTTATTCCAGGATCTTTCTGTTTTACCTTTTTGGTTTGTTTTCATAGTTTTTTTTTTTTTACTGTGTTTCCAGTAAAACTTCCCCTCTTGGTTTTGACTGTTTCTTCGTGCTTTTTGAGAGGACCCCAATGTTTCCACACACTAATTTCGCCCCTGCATAGATTAGATCATTTAACTCAGTAATATAATTTGTTGATATGTAAGGTAGTATTTGATTTATTTTGTTTGTTTCTGCTTTAAGTGTTCTCCACTCTTTGTTTTTTAATGATGGAAGGGTGGTCTTCTCACTGTTCATAATTCTTTTTAGGTTTTCTAGATTTGTCTGTTGTTCTTATGATAGTGTTCCTGTTGGGTTACTTGGTACAGAGGCGTATTCATTTTCAAGAGTTGGCAATTTATTTCTGATAAACTGTTTTTGGTTGGCATTGACATTGCTGATTGTGAAGAATAGTTAATTGACATATACATTTTCCGTGGGTAGTATTTGAAATACTTAATCTGTCTTAAAAAGTGAATCGACTTTTAGGATAGATAGATAGATAGACTGATTGTTGCAAAAAATAAAAAAAATAAAGCCAATAAAGAAAAGAGGATCTGTGTCTCTATAGATCTGATCCACATATGAATATTACAATCTAAATAATCTTTTAAAAATTAGTTGCAAAGAAGTAGACGAAAGAAAAATGACAGATGGTTTGCTATAAAAAAAAAAGCATCAACAACTAATTCATGTGAGAAAAGACAACGAAGGAGACGAAAAGAATAGAAAAAACAGGAAAAAAATAGCCAAAAAACAAAAACCAAAAAATAATCGTTAAACAATCTGTCCTGTTGTCCATATTCAGCTGTCCCTTTAATAGGTCAATTATACGATCAGAAGTTAAGTCACGCAGGAAGAGGACATTGAAGGGGATATCAGTTAGTTAATGGCCAGTTTGCCAGGAATATCGAGTAATCTCTTATAAATTGGTTGTTCACATATGCATTAGTATTCTTTCGTCCATGTTCTGCTCTTTTTCTACTTTTACTTGTAAAAAGGGAAAAAAAGTACAAAAAATTAAACTTTGCCCAAATTATATCTAAAAGATCAACAATTTGTCGTTTGGAATGTTTGACTAGAGATTGATCATGTTATCTCGGAAGCATTGTGCTGAAATCCTCCTGTAGAATCATTTCGCATAAATGAGAGAATGGCAATCAGTTCACGGTTTTAACATACTGATTCAATGTATCATAGCGAAGCGTTTTGACTGAAACGGAGACACAGTGGTTCTACTCAGTTTCCTCTCTTATGTTAACATCTTTATTTATTCAAACGTACCGTTTCGGTCGGTGAATAACATGTTTATATCGATGTCTTTTAAGATCTTCAACTTTCCTTGATTTTCAGTTGCTTGTGAGAAATCGATGCCTCAGATTGCTTTACTTGGTATAAGGAAGTGATTATCCAATAAGAACCAAAAATTTGTAATATATATATATATATATATATATATATATATATATATATATATATACACACACACACACACACACACACATACATACATATATATATATATATATATATATATAGTGCTTTTAAAAGCTTATTCATTTCAAATACATTAGAATATTTTTAAATAAATCAAAATATTTTAAAATAGATTAATTTTTTTTAAATAAATAAGAATATTTCAAAATGAATTAAAATCAAACATTTTAGAATTTCTGAATTTATTTTAAAATGCATACACTTTTTAAAGAATGTTTAAAATTGTGCACGTACCACAGAATATATATATATATATATATATATATATATATATGTTTATATAGTTGGTTTTTGCATGGATGAGAGAGAGAGAGAGAGAGAGACAGAGACAGAGAGAGAGAGAGACACAGAGAGAGAGGGTGCTCTGTGTGTGTGTGTGTCTGTGCGCGCGCGCGTGCTTTTAAACGTCACAGTGCTCTCAATAAAAATGTAAACCTCAAAAACACAAACCAAGGCACCTCATGAATAATTAAAAAAAATCACAAAATCTTACAATGTTAAAACATTTTCAACATTGATTGGAATAGAAAATTTCAATATTGATCCAGCCAGAACCTTAAAGACAAAAGCCCACTCGGCTTGGGCTGTAGAATACACCAACTTCATCTCAGTAGCGGGGAGAAACTCCACCATCACCACTAAGGAATTTTCTAGCTATGACATAAGAACCATCTGATGATTAGATTCCATTTTTGAAGATTAAAGGAATGTGGAGTACTCCTTCATTGCCATTATTCCAACTTCAGTTATGATCCTGAGTGGTAGGACCTGATTGACATCTATGGGTCAGATTAAATTGTTTAAACTGTGTACAGACGAATTATTTATGCCTAATTGAATTGATAGATATAGGGATATTGGACCATTACACGGTGTGAATAAATGACTGATGTTTGATTGAATAGTTAGTGATATATTGCAATACCTAGAATCATTAACTGTGTGCCACCAACTGAGTAATATTTCTATTACGTAGCAATATTTGTAACCATTTAACTATGAGTAAATAAATGAATTGTGTTCAATAGAATAATGAGTGGTAGATAGCAATGACTGAAACCATTTCACCACGAAAAAACAATTTGTGTTCAAAAAGTTATTTTAAACTCATTTAAAAATAAAATTACTAACAAACCATACTTACATGTGGGCAAACAAATGACCGATGTTAAGTTAAATAGTAACGGTTACGTAACAATACTATAAACCATTTTAAATGTGTGCAAAATAAACGAATTCGAGCTCGTTTAAAAAAGATACGTACAAAATGTGTTTATAAATCATATATATCTAATATATATGTATAAACAGGATTCGGCATTGAATAACCTCCAAGGGTGGATATGCCATAAAACCCAACTAAATAAAGAAACGTTATCTTAAGAAAAGTTATACGTATTCATTTTAAATTGTAAGCATGAAAATAAATCCCTGTTACCCTACTACTATACCATGACTCTAACTATTGAACAATTAATCGAGAACTTGAAACAGGTACTTACTTAAAGAGAAAATATGAAATTTTACTTTACAGGGAAATGCAAACTATGAACTACAATTCAGTAATATGCAATAGAAGAGATATAAATTAAAACATGAATAAATACAACTATTGTATCGTATGTAAATTATAAGTCTTCATTAAAGCAGTAAAACAGTATCAACTGGCGTTTAGCTATGCTAATAGCCAGGCAACATCTATTCAGTGAGATATAGACATCCTAACAATGATGCCACCGTTAGAAGTCTTAACAACGCTGGATGAACTGGATTACATAGAAATATATATCAGATCTTTCTCGGTGTAAGCAAGGTTTAGGAAATTAAAAGATGAAAAAGTTTGATTGAAATCATCGATCTATTTCTTCCTTCAGCAGATTGTGAAAGTGTGAAGTAAATATCGAAAATGGGTTGCTCAGGAGAATTATAAGAATTAACTTTGGAAAATATTGTTTAAATAATAAAATAAAATAAGAGACCAAAAATTTTTTAAAATACCAGATGCTGAAAGAAAAAATTTCATGAAGATTTGACTTGACTCAAAAGAGCCAATAATACAATACGTGGACATTAAATGTGACATCTGAATATTGCGAATTTAGAAATTGGGAACAAAAGACAAGATTGTGGGTGAGAAATTAATCCTTCTTGGATTAATAGAAAACATGCAAAATATATCTTGCGACCAAAATACAAGAAAGTTTACAGATAATTAACATGAATTGAAAAGTGAACATATACTTTTTAGAACAAGAAGATTTGATAAAAGAGTTCGAACAAAAAATAAAAAGAAGTGTGTGGCAAAGAGCATGGGAAAAGCCAGAATAAATGCCCAACACAGGAAAAAATATGTTCACACAGTAAAAAAAAAGATCTTTTTCAGGTGGTATGCAAATGAAAAAGAAAAGAAGGAGGAGAAAGCGTATGCAAAAAGACAATGCTGAAATAACATGCTATGGAGATATAATAATACCATCACAAAACCTAAAAAATGACCAATTAAAAAGTCTATATGGTGTACAGTGTGTCTCTAAATAAATGCAAACAAATAATATGATAATGATTCATTGCTGATTCAAGCGAAATTGTAGTCATTTGGAACAAACGCATCCTTTGAGTTAGATATATCAAATTAATGCATTTTTAAATTGTTATTATATCAGCTTCCAGGACATGCATTTTTTTCTTTAGTTTCTTGTCTTAGTCATACTATAATTATGGATTGCATCTATTTTCAGACAGTTTTGAATAGTTTTGTCCCCCAAATCAGTAGTGACGCAAAATATTGTTCCTCTCTTTTCTAAGGCATTGTGATCGAGGATTGATAGTTATTAAAGAATACTATTTTCAAATCTGAAGAAAAAATAACCCAATAATATTAAGACTAATATTAGCAGTCACATGGGTCCCGTGTAAATTGAAACACCCAATACATTCGGCATAACGGCAATATGAAGATTAAACTTGTAAAATTAGTGGCCCGGATATTCAAAAGAAGATTATATTAATGGTGAACAAAAAAGGAGCTCAAATATCATCATCATCATCATCATCATGTCGTGCTGGTAGCACGGATATCCCTGACCCTCTCTCGCTACTCCTCCATATCGTTCATCGCCCCTGGCAGGTCTTCAGCCATTTACACTTTTAGGGACATGCCTCTGAAATAAGTGGATCAGTATCCTCACATAGCTGCTGAATGTATGTTCGTGCTGGTCGTCCTGCTTTTGCACGGACATATGTGGGGGTTCATAAGAGTACATCTCTTATGAGTTCGTCCCTGCTTCTCCAGCAGTGTCCTACATGTCTGGTTCGTCTAACTTGGATAGTTTTCGTGATAGGAGGCAGGTGGCCGTACAGTTGGTGTCTTGTGGGGTGTTGCCGCCAGGGCTTGTTCAAGATTGCTCGCAGCATTCTTGTGTAATTGCCGTCTAGCTTATTCTCCAGCCGTTTTGTTAGAGTCCATGTAGTGCACCCATATAGCAGTATCGATGTGACCGCTGCATGGAAGCAACTGCGTTTCATTTTATCGGTTAGGCCTGATTTCCATATAATCAATTGCCTAGTGATAGCTGTCCATGCTTTCGTTAACCTCGTGTCGATGTCCTTTTCGGTTGATTCGACGCTGCTTCCTAGGTAAGTGAATCTGTCTACTCGTTTAAGAGGGGTTCCGTCTACAGTGGAGATGTCCTCCGTTTGATTCATATATTCCGTTTTGTGTGCATTAACATAGAGGCCTATACCTGCGGCTGCTCGTTCCGAACTAAGCAGTAGTGTTTCGGCTTTGTCGGGTGTATTTGCCAGTATCGCTATGTCATCGGCGTAGTCGGCGTCGGTAATTGTTTTTGCCGGGTACCTTCTTCTTCTTTTCTTCGTCAGCTCGAAGCCATTCTCTCTGATTTTGTCAATCGATGTTCTAAGTACGTAGTGTAGACAAATGATAAAGAGGTACGGAGCCAGCGTGTCCCCTTGTTGTACTCCTACTACAAGGTCGAAGCTCAAATATAAAGAAAAATAATCAATCCATAGTTCACTAATTGCCCCCAAAATAACCATGGATAAGGGACCACATAGTTCCTACACACGTCAAAAAAAGGGGCTTATTCTAGGTGTTAGAGGACTCATTTTCGGGATGGACTGGAGCAGTCAAAATATCGGACAGAAGAGGCACAACCGTAAAGCAAGTAGCAAGAACACTATTCTCATGAAACGGACAAACCAAAACCATAATCATAGACTATGCACCAGGATTTTGGGCACCTTGGGTGGTGTAATGGTTAGCAAGGTAGACTAGCAAACCTACACGAGTGAGTTCGATTCTCATTGGGTGCCCCATTCATGCGGCCTTGTGCTACATCTAAGCAAAAAGCTTAGTAAATTAACACTATGCACCAGGATTTTGCAACCAGAATCTATGTTCCTAACAAAGATGTATTGGTTGGTTCCCATAAAAGACAGCACCGTGACCTGCAATGTAATAGAATTGCAGAAAGATTGGTGTAAACTGTGAAAATGGGGTTTATTCCTGATGTCTTTTGTTATAGGTGATGACCTCCAAAGAATTTCGCACTGAAACAGTATTTCATCCAGTGAGGTAGACGGTTATCGTAGCATTGTCCATACATTGAAATGCATCTATTCATCTAACTTAATTTTACCATTGTAATGTCACTTCATAAATTATATATATATATATATATATATATATATATATATATATATATATATATATATATAATGTATAATATATATATTAAGAGTTGGTATTTATATATATATATAAACACCAAATCTTTCACACGAGTAGGATGCGACATATCAATTTTTAAGCGGAGTTTAATAGGTTTGAATTTAGAGTTATTTTTTCTCTCCTAGAACAGTTGCCATTACAAGTCTAAAGAACAAGCAGTCCGTCCAACTGTTTCCCTTTAGCTGAAGGGAGTATAATTAGATTCTTACCACTCCCAAAGGGAATTGGCGCTATGTGAAATGTATACAGCCTTGTCCCTGATTTGAACGTGGGTTGCCGTGTCCACTTCCTTCTATAGAACGAATGCCTCCTCTCTCTCTCTCTCTCTCTCTCTCTCTCTCTCTCTCACTCACACACACACACACACACATATATATATATCGTCATTATAGTCATCACGTTGCACTGATAGCACGGGATTCTCTCTCTCTCTCTCTCTCTCTCATCCGTCCCTTTCATCCATCGTCTTTGCTGATCAGCTAACATTGGCGCATACTTGTATAAGACTTTATGAGAGAACGTCTCTGATGTGTTGGTCCTTACTTACCTAGCAGTGCCCTGCCTGTCTTGATCGCCTTTTTTGGATTGCTTGTGACATGAGATGTAAGCAAGAGGCATTGAAAACTGCGTGAAAGCATCTAAAACGAAGTTCATGTGTTTTGAATAAATATAAGCCATTTACACTTTTAGTGACATGCCTCTGAAATAAGTGGATCAGTTCTTTTACCACGGAAGCAATAACTCGTTTATTGAAAGAAATGTCAGCATACGCTGTGAAGGCGTGGACTATTGACCTGTTAATGATCATATGAAAATCTTGCTTCTCTGATAAAATCAAAAGGTATTTCTTCCAAGTTGTGGTTGTGTCGGTACTACTGTATGGAGGCACCACCTGGGCTAAAAAAATGCTTGGAGAAAATTTCAGATGAGAAATACTCAAATACTCTGCGTGGTTTTGAACAAATCATGGAAGATGCACCCCACAAAACAGTAGCTGTAAAGCCACACACATACATATCTATATATATATATATATATATATATATATAATAAGAGTTCATTAGTAAAAAGCGTCTTAAACATCAAAAAATGTTACAGAAATGATCTAAAATAGGAGATTTTTTGTTCAAATATAAATCCAAGATTAATATTAAAAAAAAATTGTATACCTTTTTAACCCGTTGCTCAATTACTATATTTATATCTTAGTTCGTATTTGATTTTTCTTTTTTTTTTTTTTCTCTTAATATCGAATGAAGTGAAACCTATGAATACATGTTCAACCTCCCATACAAACATAGGTAGATGCACACACACACACATGTTATTACTATTATTATTATTATTATTATTATTATTATTATTATTATTATTATTATTATTCATTAGAGTTTTTCACGTCAGCGTTAGCTGATGGTCTTTCACTGGAGATTGAGCGACTGCAAGTCTTTTCAATTCTCCGGGACTCTTCTCAGTATTCTGGCCGTCTTCAATAATGCTGTTGTTTGGATCGTCTCCGCTCGGCTGCCAGCTTCCA
>OY757912.1:91783661-91813661 GCA_963585895.1 Sepioteuthis lessoniana
CAAAATCTTTCCCGATGAACAAATGGAATATACAAATTTATTCCTAATAAATCAGTGGCATGATTTAAAAACATGCTGATTTACTGAATGACGGCCAACTCTTTACCGGTATATAGATTTTCCCTAGGTTTCTGTATTTCTTAAACATCCATCGTTGATTTAACATCACGAATATCATTCTTCACAGTGTCGATGATGGTTCATTAGAACTGAAAATCTATAGTGTCGACTTCGTTTCTCGGTAACTCTCTCCTTCTGTTTGGATTAATTTATCTATCTCTTTCTCTTTCTCTCTCTCTCTCTCTCTCTATATATATATATATATATATATATATATAAGAGGGGGGTTTATTTCAAGACACCTCCTATTTCGTGAATTGAGCTAACATGACCAGAAAATCCGGCGAAACACTTACGCACAACATACAAAAACACTAGACAGCTGGTTCGACCTTATTATGTCTCATCAATAGCGTACACCATAATCTCAACCACTGGAGATCGAACCAGTGACCACTGAGCTGAAACTCTACAACTGAGCCAACAGCCCATATCACACGTAAATGACGCCAAATTAACTAATCATGATAATTTCATGGCCAATTCACCAGAATGTATCCTCTGTAAAGAGTACGGATGTAACTTACAATACCCTATCTGTTACTATCTTCTTCTTTCATATAATTATTTTACAGCCTTCTTATCCACAAAGTTAAACCAACAAAACAAAAGTGGGGTAAGAATAGAATAACCTCTGAATGGAGTCAGATAGCAAACGGCAACACAGCTTTCCCTGGGACCCCATAAATTATCATAACCTGGTTTTGATCATCCAAAAATCTGTCAGCAGGATGTGACACAGTCAATTTATTAAGTATACAATACTTAGGTTGAATCCTGAGTTTCCCTTCAAATAGACCGGTTGCTTTACGAGGGTTTAAGTGCAGTCTACCCTACTATATACACTTAGCTGAAGGAGTAAATAGAATGTTTTTATACCTTTCCCAAAGCATTAAAATAGACATTGAAATGCTAACAACCTTGTCTAGAATTTGAACTTCGATCGCCCATTCCATTTCCTACTATGATTCCGTTTCACCAACCGCTTCTTCTAAAAGGTAATTACTGTGAATTTATCCATTGTCTCTTAAAGAGGAAAAATATCAGAATTTCATATCATATATCTGTCTTTGTCTTTCTAACGCACACATTCACACACACATACACGCACACACTCACACGCACGTAAACATACGCATTCACACAGAGACATGCAGGCACAGGAATACACGTTGTATATCTAGGACTCGGATATTTGATTCTTAGTGCGCTCACATATTTTCCTACATATTTCATACTGTTCATGCTTAAAGGTTCTCGGCTAAACCAAGAAGAGAAAAAATAATTTCAGAAAGATTCAAAGATTTAAAAATATAAAACAGATTTAAAGATATAAAAAAAACGATATTGAGCTAAGGGATGTATTGATTGATTTTTATGATATGCCAGCCCGTCTAGATTTATCTTATGTCTAGAAGTTAGGGAACTGTTTTTATCATACACTTATATATACACTTTTTGTTCATTTGCTTCTTAAGATATTTTTGCCCCACAGTTATTTAATATCAAGTATTCTTATCTAATTCAAATAATTCGCATACAGTAATATGATTTGAAGTATTCCTGCATAATATTAATAATTTTATCGTTTCAGGTAATTATTATTTTATGGTTTCAGGTAGTTATTTTTCTTTAATATTATTAGTTTGTCCACTGTTATATAGTTTCAAGTACTTAATGATAATCCTTAGTTAACAAGTATAGCCGTGATTGTTCTGAATGTTAAAAAAATATCGTTATATGGTATTAAATATTCCTATCGAATACGAATAATAATTAAACATATCTATTTTACCCATGCATAGTAACATAGCAGGTACCTCTACTACGGTATATAGTAGACATGGAAGTACAAGTAATTATTGAGCGTTGCACTCTCCCTGAATCTTTAAATCTGAAGCCTCACCATCAGATGCAACTTAGTGTCAGACCCATAACGACACTTTTTGGTGGAGTGTTTCTTAACTCAGTAGGTGATAAGTCAGTTTATTCTAAACCTCAATTTCAGAGCGTCAGCTGGATAAATATGTCAAAGAAGATATTAAAAGTTTTGCGGTTTAGAATATTTCATTTTGATTGGATCTAGGATTTTCGACAGTGTCTCGTATAAGCGTCATTAATCTTTTATGAAACAACTTTATTTCTTCAGTTTCTTAGAGTTATGTAAAACACACCATTTTAAAATATCATTATATGTGAATGTTTCTTCCTTTTTTTTCTTTACCTGGTTATTACAGCTTGTAATGTGTAACTTTTGAAAATGCAAGGTTATAACAACTAGCTAAATTTTGCTGGGCTTTACTGGCGGTTTCGTGGCAAGCTCGCTAACCTTATACACTTGGCAGTATTGCAAAACGGTCACTGTGCTCAAAACCAAACGAAAGAGAATTTGAAATACCTTCATGTAATTTCATAGAGATTGTCTCCAAATAAATTATGGAAAGGTATGATGGGCATTATTTATAGCCTCAAAAATTGTTGTTTTTTTAATAATCAATATTTTGTATGTTCAATTCAGAATTTGAAAGATAGTTTATTAGCCCTGGTCTATAAACAACATTCATTAGATTTTTATGTTTCTCTATTCTTGCTTTTTAAAAGAACATTGATTTGATTATTGTCTCTGCAACTACATAGAACAACATAGAGCAGCCAATGAAAGATGTCTGAACAGCTGTAAATAACAATACTGGAAAACTTTATATTCATTAACTCTAGAAAAGTGAGACATTAAGAGAAAAAAGTTACAATATTTTCCCTGGCGGAATAAGCGGCTTTAAATAATCATACTTCAATTACTGCGTGTTTTCATTTTTTTTTCATTAGGAAAAGACTCAACTGTTAATATAATTCAGTTAATTTAAGATCTACAACAGTATTTTCCTGTATTGACTTAAAATGTTTTGTTCCCAGTTGATTTCTTTGTATTAAACGTTTAAAGAACACTGATATGAAGAAACTTACATATCACTTCACAAAAAACATGGCGTTATTAAATAGAAAATTAAAGATTACTTACATTCATGTAGCGTCAAAAATTATTTTTGGACATAACGCTGTCACTTCGAATAGAAAAATACTTTAATGTAACGAGTATTCATTTTATTCTTTAAAACTCGAGGAGCGAAAGAAAAACAAAAGAGAAAAACTTATTGATAATTCTAAGATCTGGAATACTTACTGTGTTTGTAAAATATGGAGACTGAAACTCTATTTACAATTAAGAGTGAAATGAAATGAATATTAAATGAGATGTTTATCTTCCTCAAAAATGTCCCTCATGCATTCAACCTATTTATTCCAGTAGGTTTTATTTAATCGAAACAACTACGAACTTTCTCTTTTAATTTAGTCGGATGTGACATCAGTGATATCCTCATCATAAAACCTCAGAGGAAGGATCTATCTATCTATCTATCTATCTATCGCTCGAAGTCTATTCATATGCACGTATCAATTAATCTATCAGTCAGTTTCTTTCTGTTTGTTTATCTCCTCGATCTATCTATCCATCTATCTATATAAACATATATATATATATATATATACATATATATATAAACACACACACACACACACCCACACACATATATATATATATATATATATATATATACATATACCTACTCATTGGCCTAGTCAAATGTTTGTTCGCCAATGTTCCGGGAGACCTGGGTTCAATCCCAGGTCACTTCATGCCAAAGACTTTAAAATGGTTCTTGATACCTCCTTGCTTAACACTCAGTGGTATAAGGTACGCATCAAGGGTAAAGTGTAGGAATACAGGGAAAGGAGTAGTGCCCTTCCCTGCGCCTCGGTATAGTAGCTATTGAAAAGGGATTCTTCTGGTTACGGTCGCCAACTTAAATTATATATATATATATATATATATATGTGTGTGTGTGTCTGTGTGTGGGAGACAGAGAGTGAGTGAGAGAGCTTGTATGTATATATCGGTACGAAAGTGCATGTATGTCTGTGTGTGTTTATATGGATGTATTTGTTATAGTCTTTTCGTGTGTATCTAAATTTTCGTCTGTGTTTCGTCGAAAAACTACCGTTTGAAAATTGGCGGGACTACTTATCAAACCTCTTTCAGGCAACTTCTACGGCAATACCGTTGCCATGTCAGATATCACCCCTAAATATGTACGTCAGTATTTCTTTCTGTAGTTCTCGATGCTACCTAATCAGAATACGAACCAATCTTAAGCCAAATGCTTATGAAGAAACACACACACACACACACACACACACACACATATATATATATATATATATATATATATATATATATATAAATTCTCTGGCAGGTACATCACACACATATATATATATATATATATATATATATATATATATATATATATATGCCATTATCATCCGTGAGTATGAATAATTTTTGTCTAAATCTACCTTTCATGTATGACAAAGACATGGGTATTTTATAACTTATATTCGAATATAAAGTCAAAATAGATATTATTAAGCGACATTTATTTCTTTACTCCACAGTACGGAAACACTATGAGAAAAAAAAAAGGACAAGTATCCCTGGAAAAGCTAGTATAGCTCCCATATATGCAATTTGATTTATGGTTAGTGTGTTATTAAATATTTACTTTTTGTCATGAAATTTCAATGCTCTGAAGCTTAGTGAAAATATTAGCAATAATATCCATTTTTTCTGTAAAGTTTCCATCATGTGTAATAAAATTCTGTAGTATTTAGTTCAGAATAAAATTTACGTATTCCACCAGTATTGATTGAATACGCTCTTTTTTGGCCAATAATCTCTCTCTCTCTCTCTCTCTCTCTCTCTCTCTCTTTCTCTCTCTCTCTGTCCATATCTCCCTCTCTATATACACACACACACGCACACACACACGTACACACACACACACACACACACACACACACACACATATATATATATATATATATATATATATATACTGTTATTTCTTTACCGAGGAATGTCATTACCTCGCTTCGCTTAGAATAGCCGTCAAATGCATGTGACCCAAGTCAAGTTTAACCTTCCAACCCCTATTGCATTCGTCACCAATGAATTAGCAATCTTTTCCGTTGATACTGTCCTTTTGTACACTCATTTGACAGATCAAAATTGCTACAGACACTCATACTTACCAAAGAATTGAGACAAGGTCTCTGCAGTTTGCTGCTGAAGAACTTACGCAAAACGAGTCTTCGATAGTTTGATCTCATGAGATCATTTTTGACTAACCAATCCAGTTATGAACAAGCATCACCTCTATGACTTTTGCATAAAAAAACGTATATATATATATATATTTATATATAAAATTGAGACAGGGTCTCTGTAGTTTGCAGCTGAAGAACTTATGCGAAACGAGTCTTCGATAGTTTGATCTCATGAGATAATTTATGACTAACCAATCCAGTTATGAACAAGCGTAACCTCGATGACTATTGTATAAAAAAACCTACATATATATATATATATATATATAGATAGATAGATATATAGGTGGTGCTTTACTCGTTAAGGTTATTTAGAGATTTCTATTTTTTCTTCTTGTCTGAACTCCGATTCAATCTGCATTGTCACTCAAACTGCAGAGTCACTGCGCATGTGCATTATGAATAATGTATGTGCACTAGTCTTATCGTCTACACAATCACCAAACGCCATTTAGTAATTACGCTTCGGTCACAGATTGCACGAACTGTGTCCTCCTGATCCGTATCCTTTGGTACTGTCGACATCCACCAACAGCTTACGCTGTTACAGCCATATTGATTTACGGGCAAAGTTAAGTGGAAAATTCTAGACGTCATTGTTTGGCTTGCCGGAAATAGCGACTGAAACACCGGATGTTGGCCAACCTTGTTGTTAGAAAGTGCATATTTAGAGTCACAGTCCATTCTTTTACAGTTCAAATATAGCAATAAAACCCCGGATGTCAAGAGGAAAGAATGTAGTGTAAAGAAAACAAATGCGAAAGTTACCATTTTTTTAATATATGCTTTGTAATAAAATTATTTGTGTAGTTTTGTTCAGACTTGCAGATACCATTTACATTGAAATATAAGCTAAACAAACATTTATATCCATTTGCCTATCTCTCAATATATTAATTTAGATCTGTCTATTCATACACCGATCCATCAACCGTTAGTTTGATCTGAATATATTCATGTGGGTGCGGTTAGTTATTTCGAAAATCGTGTAAATCTTTGAATGTTGTAGCTGTTATAGTGGTTGCTTTCATTTATCTATCAATCGATGTGTCTCTCTGTGTCTCTTTTTCTATTTATCTCTCCATCTGATTTTCTCTCTGCCGAAAAATGCATCTATCTATCAATCTATCTTTATTCATATATTTCAGTCTTAATTTTTATATATATATATATATATATATATATATATATATATATATATATATATATATATATATATCATCATGTTGCGTTGCCAGGACGGATCTACCTGGCCCTCTATCGTCACCCGTCTCTATCGTCCATCTCTACCGGCATGTGTTCAAGTCTACATCCTATATCGGCTCAGAGATGTATATAGGTTCTACCTGGTCGTCCTACTTTTGCTCGTCCATGTAAAGGGGTCTGATTTTCTCTCTGTCGTAAAATGTGTTTGTCTATTAATCTATTCTTATTAATATATTTCAGTCATACTCTTTAAATGTATATATATATATATATATATATATATATATATATATATATATATATATATATATATAACAAAGTCTACAACAATCTATCTGTCGATCGATTGATCCATCTGGTCTGACACTGTTTCTGTCTGTACATATATTTGTATTGGTTTTTACATGTCTATTACTATGCTGCGATCTCTGTTTTTCTTCGAATCTATCTATCTATCTATCCACACACACACACACACACACACACACACATATATATATATATATATAAAGAAAAGAAGCAGAAGGTACCCCGCAAAAACAATTACCGACGCCAACTACGCCGATGACATAGCGATACTGGCAAATACGCCCAACCAAACCGAAACACTACTGCATAGGCTGGATTGAGCCGTCGCAGGCATTGATCGCCATGTCAATGCACACAAAACTGAATATATGTGCTTTAATCAAGCCGGTGACATTTCCACAATAGAGGGAACCTCTCTGAAACTAGTAGACATATTTACCAACCTAGGAAGCAGTGTCTCATCAACCGAAAAAGACATTGACACGCGGCTAACCAAGATATGGACCAGCTATCGATAAGCTATCGATCATATGGAAATCAGACCTGACCGATAAAAGGAAACGCAGTTTCTTCCAAGCAGTGGTCATGTCAATACTGCTATATGGATGCACTACTTAGACGCTAACAAAACGGCTGGAGAAGAAGCTAGACGGCAATTACACAAGAATGCTGCGAGCAATATTGAATAAGTCCTGGCGGCAACACCCCATAAAGCACCAACTATACGGCCACCTGTCTCCCATCATGAAAACTATCCAAGTGAGACACACCAGACACGCAAGACACTTCCGGAGAAGCAGGGACAAGCTCATGAGTGATGTACTCCCATGGACCCCCACATATGGCCGAGCAAAATCAGGACGACCAGCTAGAACATACATACAGCAGCTATGTGAGGATACAGGATGTAGCCCTGAAGACCTGCCAGAGGCGATGAACGATATGGAAAAGTGGCGAGAGAGGGTCAGGGATATCCGTGCTAGCGGCACATGATGATGATGATGATGATGATGATATATATATATATATACCTCTGGACAAAGATATAAGACCACTCTCATACTGACAACTTTTGAATTATGTGAATCAGATATATGAAGGATAAGGTTAAGAGACATTTAATTTTAGAATAAGAAGAAATTTCAATCTAATACTTTCTATGCCCTATCTTTCATATATCTGATGTTCATAATTTAGAAATTATAAACAATATATTTTTTTTTCATTTTTGAGGGTGTTCTTTTATTTATGTCCAGGTGTGTATATAGTAGTCCATTCCTAATTATCTATCTGTACGACTTGATTTTTTATATCTTCAAAACTATCTATCTCTGTATCTATTCTAGTCTATCCATATAAATAAACCATAGTTTATCTAAAAATTGTTTCAATCTATCAATCAATCTATCTCTTTCAAAAAAGAAACATTGTAACCGATAACGATTCATTTTCTTTTTCTTCAATTATTTATCAACTCTCTTCTTGTGTTGACTCTCTATTCATGGTGTCTGTCGATATTGATCCACTGTTTATTAATATTCCTCTAGATGCAGTAATTTCTCTTAGTATAGACCTTTTTTATCGTAGTCCGTTAACATCAATTCATTCTTTCCTTGACAGTGTTTTCATGGAATTCACGGAATTGGCAAACAAATCAGTTACCTTGAGCTTTAATTACACCATGTATCACCAGGTAGATGGTGATTCGATGGGTTCTCCCTTGGGCCCTATTCTTGCTAATATTTTTGTCGGGTTTTATGAGAATGTACTCTCTGAGAGGTTCCCCAAACCTAAAATGTATTTACGTTACGTGGATAACACCTTCGCTTGTTTTAGTTCACGTAATGAAGCTTTGTCAGTCTTCCATTGTTTAAATGATTTATATACTTCTGTAACCTTCATTATGGACGGAGAGAAAGATAACAAATTGCCATTCTTGGATTTATTGGTTGAACTCAGTTCGTTTGGTTTCGTAACTTGTATATATAGAAAACCTTCGTTCACCGGTCTGTATATGAGATAGGGTGCTTTCGCTTCTAAGTCCCGAAAGCTTAACCTGATCAAGTGTCTCTCATTCAGGTCTCTTAAGATATGTTCGAATTACAAGATTAAAAGTGAATTTGAACAGATAAAACATTATTTTTGAGTTACATGAATCCTGAGGAAGTCATTCTTGATATTAACAAAACTTTAAAAGTCTAGGAATAACATCAGGCCATTTGGTCCTTCTAAATGGCCAGTTTATGTTAGATTTCCTTGGATTGGATTTCCTAGCCAGTTGATTGCCAATAAGGTTTCTTCCTATGTTACACGTTGTTATAATGTAGTCATGGTTCTTTACTCCTTGAACTGCATTTCGCTCTTTTCATAAGGATGAGCATCCTATCTTCCAGACATATCGGGCAAATTTCCCCACGCCTAAAGGTTAGAGTTAAACAGCATGTTTCAAGAGATATCCGTAACCACACAACATCCTGGCATTCAAATTTGCTCGATTCTGCCCTCTGGGAGCATTTGAATGCCTTAAATAGTTGTGTGGTTAATTATAGCGATGATTGTTTTGTGGTATCTTATAGAGTTCTGACTAAACAACATATTATTGTCCTAGAAGCCATTTATATTTTGTTTAATAGGTCGTCTCCAAGCGAACAAAACCCTAAAAATATTTGAATTTATTATGAAATATATCGTGCATGACCTTGGCTGCTTTTAATTTTTTCACTCCCCTTTGTATGGCTATCATTTTTCAGTTTCGCCCCCTTTTTACTTAATCTTATTTACATTGTTTTAAAGGACTTCCGAATGCTATCGCTCGACAGATCGCAGATTAAATGGTCCTTGAGATTTCAATAAAAATTTCTATATATTGTAGATCTCCTAATTTTGCTTATTCTTCAAGGTATTTGACTTTTTATATTTGCATGCACCAAGGATTTATATATATATATATATATATATATATATATATGTGTGTGTGTGTGTGTGTGTGTGTGTGTGTGTGTGTGTGTGTGTGTGTGTGTGAATTAAGATATGAAAGAAGAAAATATTCAGAGAATGAGTTAACTCACAATTTTATATTATGCCGATGTTAAACATTTATAATTATTATTATTAAACAATCATCAAGGTAATGTTAATAATGGGATGTTGTATTTTCTGAACTACAGTCAAACTAAAAAAATGAAACAAAACCTTAGAGAATTCTTAGCATTATATCACAATTAGTTGCGTCTGGTTTTCAAATGCAGGTGACGTAATTAGTGATCAAAATTGTATTCTAATAGTAATTTATTTGCTGTTTTTTTTTTTAATTTAGAAACTTTATAAGAATTTTTAAAAAATGTGGATTATCGTTTTTGTTTACACAGAGTCAACAGAATTGGTGACTGTTATCTTCTCGCCTGCTTCGCCATCTAAATAGAGATAAATAAACAGTAAAAACTCACTGTCGCTTAGTGCCATTGACTCTGTGTCTACGCAATCCTAACTATATATATATAAAGATAAAAAAAAGAAAGGGAGAGGGAGAGAGAAAGAGAGAATCAGTTATGTGCACACACACACACACACACACATATATATATATATATATATATATACTTTTATTGCTTTAACTAATGTTTCAAAATTAGATACTGGAAACTCCACGTGGTCATCATATACTTTTTCATGAGACAGTTTAGTAAAAATATATATATGTTATCACTGGACAACAAAAAGAAACTGAAGTTTCAGAATTTTTGTTTGAGAAACATGAAACGTGTCAGGCGTTTGACGGTCAGACAAGAACCTTAGTGCCCCAGGTGATACCTTTTAAATATTTATCATTTTTTTGGTATCAGTTGTTTGACAAGTGCTTGTCGATTCTCTGGGAAGCTGGCATCAATCAAAATCCTGGTGAAGTGAAAAACTTTCTTGTCATCTTTATATGCCAATATTAAATATTTGTCGACATCGTTCGGTCAATCCAACAGTCTTATCTTAATATCAATAATTCATAATCATGATTCGTAATCGTCTACGAGATTTGAATCTTCAGAATATTTTATTTTAATTTGAGGGAAGAATTGCGTAGAACAATTATTATCAGACATGACTGTTTAATTTTACGAGAAATTGTGATCGAAGACTATAAAACGCAACAGTTGAGGATTAGAATAAGCAAAAGACATCCTCAATAGAGGATTACGACCTCACCACCATCACTATAATGATGTCATGAGTATGAAACCAATCTTAATTTGATAGTGATATTCTAGTTCTGAAGCTGAGAACCTCCTGGTTTCAGTTATTCACAGGTTACTCTAAACCGAAAAAGGCTGTAGCTATTAGGGACTCATGTATGAGCTAAATAAATATTTTAAAATTATATCGAAGTTAAAGTTGGCGACTGTAGTCGAGGGCAACCCGAAGGCTCCCTTTTCAATAGCTACCACACTGAGGTGTAGGGGAGGGCGCTACTCCTTTCCTTGGATTACTCCACTTTACCCTTGATATGTAACTTATAATGCTGAGTGATAAGCAAGAAGGTATCCAATACCATTTCTTTTAAGTCTTTGGTATGATCCCAACTGGGATTGAACCTCGGTCTCCCGAACCATTGGCGAACACTCTATCCACTAGGCCAATGATAGCCATTCCTATATAATACAGGAACAATATAATTGTATGGAGATTGTTTGAATTTAGAATAGTTATTTAAACATTTTTGTAGCAAATAGAAGAGATTGAATTATTATTTTACTCCTTGGAAAGTTTTTTTTTCTTTTAGATTAGGATTAGCTGATTGTTTTTACTGGAGATTGAGTGACATTACGTCTCCTTAAGTCGCCAGGACTCTTTTCAGAACTCTAGCTTATCTTATTGATGCTGGTGTCTGGATGGTCTCGATTTTACCTTTTATTTCTAAGTCTTTCAGTCCCTTTTATAATCCTTTAGGAATTGTTTCAAGCACGCCAATTGCAACTGGTACCAACCTTACTTTTATGTTCCAAATATATTAAATTATGTAGCGGGGTCAAGGTATTCATCTCTCTTTTTGCTTTCTTTTTAAATAACTTCATGGTCTGCAGGGACGGCAAACACCCCTATTGGGCAAAATCTTTTTTTTTTTTTTGGTTATTATTACTAGGTCTGGTCAACTGGCTAAAAATAGGTGATCCATTGGTATCTCAAAATCCTAGAGAATTTTGTGTGTCACATTCACATGGACAGATTCCGGGTTGTACACATACCACCAGTTCATATAGTCAAATTTTAATTTCTGGCACAATTCCCCATAGATTACTTTCCTCACGCAGTCGTGTCTAGTTTTATACTCTTTTTATGGTAATTTACTCCATTCACTTATTATATGATTGATCGTTTCGTCTCTATCACCTCAAAACCTATATTTGCTAATTTCTTGCGTCTTATCTATAAAATCAATTATATTTATGGTGTTGTTTTGTGCTGCTATCAATAGAGATTAATGTTCTCTTTTAAGTTTTCCTTTCTTTGCCGTGTCCAAGTCTCCTCGAATGAGACCTCACTTGTTTGTCACTTGAAATATTCATACACTTCTTTTTCTTCCGATTTTTGCTTTCTAGCTATTGTTGCTCTGTTGATTCTTGTATTGGCCGTTTTGTATCTCTTCACTGTCATAAGTATTTCTTCGTTTTTTTGTGTTGGTTTTGAGTTGACAATTCCTTTTCCGCCTTCTTTTATCGACATATATTTTCTATCTATATTAGTTATCTTGTTCTCAGGTGAGGTTCATCTCTCGCTGCCTTCATGAATTGTCCTGAGTAGGAGACAATTCAAGCTTTTGTCCCTTTGATAGACTTTCTCCTATATAGTTTGGTTTCAAGTAGTTATCTCGTTCTTGTGAGTTTTTTTTCCCGAGGGTTCTGATTTTTCTTGATTTTTCTGTCATTTGTCGTTTTTCCCTTCTCATTATTATAGTGACATATGTTTCTTTCTTTAATGCATATCAACCCTCTCTGGCTATTTAATGCCCAAGCGAAACTTTTAGAAGAGTAGGAGTGATGGTATCTGACACATAGCTGGAAGGATAAAGGGGTTTCATACCTTTCTCAAGGGTATTTTTCCGAAAGTGAACGTAAAAGCGCGACTGGATTTCATAATTCTTTAGTACGATTCTGCAGTCCACGGCTTTAACCATTAAACCACGAGGACAACCCTATAGTGACACATTATTATTATTATTATTATTATTATTATTATTATTATTATTATTATTTACTTATTGAGAGTTTTCCACATCAGCGTTAGCTGATGGTCTTACGCTGAAGTAAGTTTGAATGACTGCAAGTCTCCTCAAGTCTCCAGAACTCTTCTCAGTATTCTGTGCTATCTCAATATCGATGAAGTTTTGATGGTCTCCACTCATCCTCCAACCTCCAAGTCCTCCAGTCCCTTTTATAATCATTTGACGACTCCACCGAAAGCACTAATCACCACTGGTATAATCGTTACCTTCACGTTCTATAGTTTTTTCAATTCCCTATCAAGGTCAAGTACTTATCCTTCTTTTCACTTTCTTTCAGTTTTGTTCTGTGGTCACCTGGAACAGGAAAGTCCCCAAATTTGCAAGCTCTCTTTATTTTGTTTATTATTATAAGGTCTGATCTTCTGGCCGAGATTAGATGATCCGTTTGTATGCCATTTGTGAAGTCCCATAGGATTTTGTGTGTGTGATTCTATAGGACAGATGCTGGGTTGTGCATATACCATTGGTTCTTATGGTGAAATTTAAATTTCTTGCACATCTGTTTATTATTATTAGGCCTGGTCTTCTGGCCTAGATTAGGTGATCCGTGTGTATGTCACAGCCCCATAGGAGTTTATGAATGTCATTTTCTAGGAAACGTGCTTGGTTGTACACATACCATTTTTTCGTATCATAAAATTTAAATGTCTTGCACATTTCCCAGAGGATCACTTTGCTCACCCAGTCGGTTCTAGTCCCATACTCCTTCTGTACTAATTTGCTGCATTTGCTTATTATGTGATTAATTGTTTCGTCTCTATCACCACATAACCTACATTTGCTATTTTGTTGTGTTTTATCTAGTCACATAACAGTTAGCTGATGGTTTTTCGCTAGAGTTTGAGTGGCAGAAAGTCTCCTCAATTCACCAGAATTCTTATTAGTATTCTCGCCGATATCAAAAATGATGTAGTTTGGATAGTCTACATTCGTCCTCTTATTTCCAAGTCCTCCTGTCCCATTATTAATCCTTTGGTGACTGTTTCAAGAGCACCAATCACAATTGGTATAACTATCACTTTCATGTTCCTTTATTTTGATCTTTGCTATCTTTTTGATGTTTTCAGCTACCAGGATCCTGAAGTACTTGTAATTTTCTTTTTATCTAAGCATGTTACTCTTTCTGGATCTAAAGAGTTATTTTACTTTTGTTATTGTTTTTTCTACTTTTTATTATTGTAGGGTATCACCCACCTTTTTCCACACAATAAACTAGTCCACCTGCCATATATAGCAGTAGCTACTAATACCAGAGCAGACTAGAAGGTGAAGAGCAGGTTCTTATAGGAATAGTATTAGAGCGTTGGAGACTTGAGATCGCACTAGATCACCTTACTTGCTACCGTAATAGCAGAAGCCAATACTAACGTTGGACTATATCTTTATTCTGTATTCACTAATCCTATGTTCTTGTCTACTAATAGTCTCTCTACTGTATATACTTTTTTCTTGAGAATATATCTCTATTTCCTCTCATATCGTGGTTTGTCCTTCATTTAATATTAAAAGCTTTCACTAACCAGAACGCAACAATTATACTGCATGGCACAGTTTTCTATGAAAATTACATTCCCATATTCTGCTTGTATATTCTTATTATTTTCAACACAGTCTTCAATTCTTTTATATTTTTTGCTAAATCCTTATCCTCTATTAATCTTTTAGTGTGATTTTTTAGATTTGAGGCCCCAGGTAATTTCTTTAATACGTAATTAAAATTTTACAAATTGTAATAGTTCCACTGCCGGACTCTGAAAGGTGCTACATTGGATTTTCACCTCTACCAAAACTTTTCATTCTGCTATCGATTTTTTTTTTTTTTTGGTTTCTTGGATGAATTTTATGACATTGTCCGGTTTTTGCACATTTTCAGACAGTCTACTATCAACTTTTGCGGCACAATATCGCTAGTTTTTTTGTTATCAATTCACGACAAGGCAATATTTTCCGCCTCGCTCTGCTCTCCTTGAAGATGTGCTGATCAACGGTATACAATTATATGGAGGTGCCCGTGGTGTAATGGTTATCGTCGTAAGAAATGGACACGGTGATACGAGTTCAAGTCCTGGACGAGGCCGATTGCATTTCACATAGCACTAATACCCTTGGGAAAGGTATGAGTCCAATTATTCTCCCTCCAGCTATGGGTAAATAGTAGAGCAGACTGTTTTCTTCTGCCTCGGTGAGGCAACTAGTCTAGGAGAAGGAACACTCTGAATTCAAACCTGTTAAACTCCGCTTAAAAATTGGCCTTATGTCATATCCTGCCCGAGCAGAGGGGTTGGTAAATATGATCAACGGTATACCATTTGTTCTTTGGGGAAAATCCCGCGGCTCATTAATGAGTTATAGATCTCCTCTTTAAACTTTGCGATTAGAATTTTTCACATCATAGCTAGACACGTTATCTGTTCATTGTTGTTGAGGATGGGTTTTTTAGGGGTCTTTCTATATCTGGATGGTCTTCAACTAAGTCATCTCTTAGAGTATATATGCTTCTTCTAAGCATTTTCTCAGTCGAAGATTCAGTCTGTCTTAAATAGATGTGATTTTTCTTTTCAAACCAGAATCCATGTATACTATCTGGGTCTGAAATTTTTCGATTTGGTACTTTTTGATTCTTGCTCTGAATGATTTCATGTGCCTGGCCTCTTCCGCACCTTCTTCGACTGCTTGAATTTATTTTCATATAGTTTATTCATTCGACCTTAGTGTTATGTTCTTTTCCTTCCTATATTTTATATCAAGTTGGTTTTGCATCCTTTGCATTCGCTTGTTTGTATGACCCCATGCATTCTCCACCGACTTGCTGGTAAAATTTTCTCTCGTTATTTTAGAATGACTTCTTTGTTTCTATTGCTTGATCCTGTCTCGATAACTTTCACGCCACTTTTTTTCGTTAATATCTTTTAAGTTATGTTGCACTGGAGTCTTAAACTTGCATTGCAGACTTGTTTGCTAATTTTTTTTTTTTTTGGTGGGGGGGTCTTTTCAATACCAGCATATCCTCGGTTGTTTTTCCTTTCTTAGAACTCTTGCTGGTTGTCACTAGGCAAATTTACCATCCAAATTTTGTCCACCCAACTCTCCAGCTTTATCCCCTGTATTCTTGCTGATTTAACAATGCTTTATTCTAGAAAGTTTCAATTCTTCCTCAGATTTCAAGCTTTTTTTTAGCTTTTATGAACCTTTCTCAGGGTACCATCTACAATTGGTAACACTGTGACCCTCATGGTCCACTTTTTGTTTATTGTTATTTACTTTTACTCGAGTTTTTGCGACAGCAAATCTCCTCCAGAGTCCAGGATTCTTCTCAGTATTCTGGCCGATGTCAGCATTGTTGTAATTTGAATGGTTTAACTCGTCTTTTTATATCCAGGTCCTTCTGTAATGTGCCAAACTTTTGGTGACTGTATCAAGAGCACAAATTACAACCGGTATCCCCGTCATGTTCATGTTCCACAGTTTTTCTCTATTCCCTAGCAAGGTTCAAGTATTTATCTTTCTTTTAATTTTCTTTCATTTTCATATTTATTGTTATGGTTATCATTTTCATTATGTGTGTAAAAATCAATGTTTTTTTATTAAATAGTAATAATTACTTGAAACCACATAATTGTATATACATCAATTATTTTAGATATTTACAGGATTTCAGGTATTCGTGAGTTCCAAAACAAATTAACAGACCGTAAAGAATACCTGATAAATTACTATGTCCAGTTGAACACACACACACACGCACACCGTAATGGTTAAATCGCTCAATGCGTAACTTAATAAGCGGGTTCGAACTCCAGTCGAGTTATAACGTTCACTTTCGGACAAATACCCTTAGGAAAGTTAAGGACGAACTTATCCTCCAATCAATGATTTTAATAGTCCCACTAATGTTCTTCTAGATAAGAGGATATGGCCCAAACAGATTATTATGCCATTAAACAGCAGAATAAACATATATATATATATATGTGTGTGTGTGTGTGTGTATGTGTGTGCATCTACGTGCGTGTTTGTATATATGTATATATATAAAAGTAAAGTTGGTGACCTTAGTTAAGGTCTACCCAAAGCTCCCTTTTCAATAGCTACTACACCAAGGTGTACGGAAAGTTGCTACTATTTTCCGTGGATTGCTCCACTTTACTCTTGATACGTACTATAGTGTTAAGCAAAGAGATATCGAGTACAACTTTTTTGTGTCTTTGGTACGACTCGACCAGGCATTTAAACCCCGTTATCCCGGCCATTGGTGAACACTATACCCAATGTAAATAAACACAAACTTACATATAGATATAAAAAATCATGTTCAGCTCACACGCTTGACATATTCGCTATTCTTTTGGTAGTTGTACTAGAAATTGCTTTATTCTCTCAAAGCACTGAATCCATCTTCTTATCAATATTAATGTCTACCAATGTTCCTAGGTTACAGGTATAAGTATACAAACCACTGGTGTTTTTAGTAATACATACACTCTTACACATAGTCTTGCACATGTATACATACATTCACTCAAACAGACAAACACACACACACACACACACACACACACACACACACACACACACACACACATATATATATATATATATATATATATACACATATATTCGTGTGCACACGTACGTAAGTGTACGTTTGTAGTTGTTTGTGTAGTTGTGTGTGTGTGTGTTCTGGACAATTGTTACACAGAATCTTACTTGCCAAGTCGACTTGGGCAGTAGAATACACCCACTGCACCTCTGCAGAGGGGTAAAACTCAATCAGTGGCTTGAATATGATACGAAACAATCTGATGGTAAAGTTCCAGTAAAGCTGGAGATTTGGGGAATGTGGACAACCCCTTCGTTTTCATCGCCCGCATGTCCACTCTGACACGGAGTGGTAGCACCTGATAAGGCCCTATCTATATCTCAAAGAGAACTACACCGTATTGGTTGAGTACAGCGTACTTATGCTAAACTGAATCAATTGAAATATAACTTTGATTCTTAAACTGCGTAATTATGCTGAAGTAAATTGTTTGTAAAAGGAACTGTTTTTGACATTAAAACTATACTTACACTAAATTGAATTGTTTGAAATAGAACTATTTTGACATTTATTTTAACATGAAAACAGCGTACTTAATGTAAAATGAATTGTTTCAAATGGGACTATTTTTTATATTTAACTGTGTGTAAACAACATCCATACTAAACTGAATTGGTTGAATTTGAACAATTTGACTAAACTGAATAGCTTGAAATAAGGATGTTTTTGACAATTAAACTGAGTACTCATGCTAAACTTAACTATTTGAATTAAACACATTATATGTATAAAAGTGGATTTGGCATTTAAAAACCTACAAAATTGACATGCCATAAAACCTGAGCACCTAAACAACTAACAGAATCGTATTAATAACAATTTAAAAAAAAAAATACTTCTTTCCTTTTTAGAGGTCTGCCTAAAAAAAGTGTAAAATGTTAAACAAGATCCAGAATTCTCCTATTAACATGTCCACGGGATGATCATCAGTTGTGTGAGTCTGCGTGAGTTATATCTTTATGGGTCTGTATGTGTGTGTATGTCTTTATGTTTGTGTATGTCTTTGTGCGTATACCCTAAATTATTCAGCCGATGGATGATAGTTAAAAACGTTCAATATTATCGTTTATTCAGAACAGGTTTCAGTAATTTCTGCAGACAAAATTGCAGAATAAGCCCAAAGTTTACGAGTTTGAAAAAAGACAAGTAGAAAACCGAAGTCAATTTCTTGCTGAAGGATTACGTATTTAATTCAACTTAATACGTTTTGAAAAGCATCACTAAAATATAACCTTTTGGACGGAGCAATAATTATTTCTTGTTATGAATATGCAAGACTATACAAGTCATAGCATATGAATAAGAAAATATCCATTTACATATAATCCCTATTGTCACAAGATATTCCGTTTAAAATTCAACACATTAATCTGAAGATAGTAACAAGTCTCAAGAGACAATTTGATATTGAATATTTTCCGTACAGCTTTGTCATGTAAAACAAATTGCCACATTTAAATAAGTGAATAAAACATATCTATGGTTTATAGAATATATATTTTTTCTGTATGTTAATATTCTGGTTTTATATGAAAATATGACTGGAGCGATCACGACTGGATATAATTAGATATTACTAATTACCAAATAAAAAATGAATAAATAACATTTTAATATCTCTATAACCGAAAAATGATTTTCCATAATATATAGAGGTAATGTAATCGCTAAGACTGTTAATTTTTTAGGTTTTCTAAGGTAAATGTTTTAGAGTGAGTGATAAAATGAGATTTACTGTTAATTTTTGTTTATTAATATTTGAAATTGACAGCGTATATACAACATTATGTTTCCAGGAAACAATGCAGAAACTTATGTAAATATGTACTTGACTTAACGATTATTATCGTTCGAATTAGAATCGCTGACTCGCACAAAAAAAACTTTTGGAAACTATAGTGTTTCACTTCGCGCTAAAGCTCTTCAATCTGTACCATATTCATATTCACAATTAACGCCATGTGTGAAATGGACATACAATGTTCATAACGATAGAACATATAAAGAACATAGGAATCTCGGAATTCGAAAACACGTAACGACTTCTTGTTCAGGTACGAAACCTTTTTATTAACTTTGAGTTAAAGGTTTCGACGTAAGGAGGAGAGACACAATCTGCTATGCTGTCTTATTCATTTGGCCCCCAACTCGTGCGGCCCTCATAGGGCGCACGTTCGCCTTGCGTCTGCGAGCTCCAAAAATCGATCCTTCTCGTTTGGCGTCAAATTCTCGACTCTGACTTTCTTCAGATTCTCACACAACCTCCGCGCGCTTCCGGTGCGTGACGTCACCCGCACCCTGTCACCCCGTTTCGTTTCGGACTATTTTGACATCTGAGTGACACCTCCATCCGCCCGCGCACGCCCGCGTTAACACCTGCCTCAATGTTGCACCTAACTAACCCATGTGCTGAGTCGAAATTTTCTCAGCCTAACTAAACTCAAAGGCATGAACCAAAATCCCTCAGCTATTCTATAACACAATTCATCTGTTTTCCCCTCCCAATCTATAGGTATTAAGACAGACTGATTTCTTTCACTTTGTAAAAGGAAAATCTAATTCAAATGAATTTTACTCTTCTTGAAATTGACCTTGTGACACACAACACTTGTGTCGGAGAAGATGCTCAATTACTCGTAACTATAATGTAATTTTGGACTGTTACAAATGTTTATTTTTGTTGGAACATTTCAGTTGTTTAGACCTTATTAATACTGCACATATTTGTTTTAAGTTGATAATGACCCAGAGCAAAAAAAAAATCATGTTTTGAAATTATTTCTTCTGAAAAAAGAATAATAAAAAGAAATGATCGAGTCAGCATATTTATACCTTCTATTTTACGTACCTACGTGACTATTCGACTACTTATATATCTTCCGTGCACATAACAATATCACTTTTAAGTATACATGGGTTTCCGGATGCTTTTTGAAAAAAAAAAAAACGTTTTAATGAGATCTAAGAGGGTAGGAGGAGATACAGAAACTTCTTGAATATTTCGAAATGAAGAAAAAAGAGGAATGGTATGGAGGAAAGAGAAAGGAGATAAAGATGAAATTAATGATGTAAGAAGAGAGGGTAGAGAAAAATAATGTGGCAGGGAAGGGTATAGATGAAAAAGTACTGTAGTATTTTAGTTGCCTCTATAGATGAAAACAGATATTTTGCAATTCGTGTTGTTCTAAGAATTCTTTTTTTTTTTCGAGATAAGATAAATATCGTAAATAGGATCGCAAGAATTTCTCCCTGTTTTTATGGCTGATTTTGAACCTGAGAAAAGGAGTAATTAGTTGTAGGTTGACGACAATTTTTGACTAAACTTTTGAGTTTGGAACTTTCACCGATCCACGACTAGATTCAAAATATAAATTTCAATTTTGCTTTCTAAGCTTCTCTATTCGCACAGTCTGTTAAAAAAAACCCCAGGTTCTTTAATCAAATATCATCTTACACATTGCAACGGTTAGCAAGCAGGAGTGGTGTAATGTAGTAGCCGAATCCCACCACTTATGGAAACTGGTTTTAAGGGAAGAAGATCCAGTTGGTTAACGTGCTAGACTGTAGCGAGTTCGAATTCCTGTCGGGTAATTTCGTTTATATTTGAACTAATAACCTTCTTTTTCCCTCAATTATTGGTTAAACAGTACCACTAATGTCTTCAACAAATATGGCTTAGGCGTTAAATAACCTAAAAACGTTTATATGGCCTTAAAACAAAAAAGCCAAACGAAAAGTGATACCCATCTGTGTGACTGGTAGCAAGAAATGAATTGCGTGAACACTCACTGTAAGTGCGAGACATAGTGACACACAGGATATGATAATTTAAAAAAAGAGTCAGTTAGTTATCACGTGAACGACTAGTAACTACCAATATTACAGAGGTAAACGATGTGCTCATAGAGGATTTAGGTAGCAATTTGTGAAAAATACTTATTTCCCTGATCGACTTGAAATTTCGACTTCGCATTCTTAAACAGATACATTTATAAGTTGTAGCATCATCAAATAAATGTGTGATATTTTTGGTAACCACATGTCTAACATTTTTATTTCCTGATATGAACAACATCATCTTGTTGTCCCTTCATCTCGTCTTTGTTTCCTTGTCATTGCCAATTTTCTTCCATCTACCTGTGACACTACAATAGGAGATAATTTGATACGCATTGGATACCTCATTTTTATAATCTTGTGCCAAACTTAGCAACATTCATTAAGTCATTACGTTGTCTAAAAACAAAATTATTTCTCTGAATATGTCTATGCATGTTTTCAGCATTGCATACTTACATCAGGTAATAGAGTTTCGCGAAATAAAAAGAGGGTTGCCTATCTAATTAGTTTCTAAACGACATCTGATATGATGTTTTTTTAAACTCTTTAAATGCTATGGCTATCAAATTAGCTTCATTCAAAACAGGCATTATTCCAATTGGTGTGCACAAGAGTAGATCACCTTACAGCATAAACCAAAGTGACAAAATCTGACAGCAATGTTGAGGGAATATTAAAATGGTTTTCAAAATTCACTAATTTCTATGCAGAGATGGCGCGCTTTTTTTTTTAAGAAAACCGTTCGAGAGATATGGCAACATTTCAAACAACAAAGCATATTTTTTAATGTGGAAGAGTCCTATGACAACACATTTTTTCACAGATATATAGATTCGAAATGTACATGCGTAGACACTCACACACTAACACACATAAACTAATAAGTCTTAGATATATATGTCACGTAAAGACGAGGTATATCGTTTCGTTTAACGTATACTTGCTATTCTTATGAATCTGTATCATAGCGTTTGCATGTCTTGAATATGTCATTAAAATACATCTGGTGGTGAGGCTAAAGTTCTGAAGCTCTGGGGTGGGTAGAGTTTTTTAATCTCAATTTCTCGCCGACTAGAAATGGTAGTTTCATCTCTAGGACAGCTGCTGGGTTGTGCATATAACATTTGTTCTCATGGTGAAACTTAAATTTCTTGCATCAACTGTTCGAATAGATTTGCTTGAAAATTTTGTGTATTTGCTAAGAATATTGGAAAAACTATAATCCTATGCAATATTATTATTTTACTGATTGTAAGGTTTTCACGACAACTCTTACTGGTTGTCTTTCATCAAACCCTGAAAGATAGCAGATTTCTTTAGGACTCCAGGACTGTTCTAATTCTTCTAAATGATTTTAGTTGTGCTGTATTCAAGACAGTCACAATTCTTCCTCTAAACTCCGGTTCAAACAGGCTCTTTGTCAAGTTCTTTAGGAGTGTTCCAACTCCTACAAATGCAGTTGGTGTTACTGTCACCTTCCTGTCTCACAATTTGTTGTTAGCACTTTGGCAAGGTCCTTGTATTCGCCAAGTGTTTCACATTCCTGAAATTTCATATTGTTGATCAGCTGTAATGAAAAAATCCCCATGATATGATTTTACTTTTTGTTAAGAGAGGATATGGTCTTTTGGGAGGGATTTGGTGATTCGTTTGTATCTCAAAGTCCCAGGGAATCTTATGCCAATCATTTTCTAGCACAGATTCTTCTTTAAGTATAGAAGATAAGTCAGCATTTTCAATCTTTAGTCTCTTGCATAATTTCTAGTTGGTCACTGTTCTAATACAGTCAGGTCTACTCATCTATTCTTTTCGTGCCTGTTTGATGCATTCACTTATTGTGTAATAAACTTTTTGATCTGTCCCACTACATAATCCACAATTACAATTCTGCATATTTCCAATTACGGCTTTAACATAAGTTGCGTTATATGGCATTTCATTTAATAGCAACAAAAATATAGATGCATTTTCTCTTTCAAAGTTTATCCTTCTTAGTCATGTCCACGTAATCTTGTGTTTAATAACCTAAGTTTACTTTGCAGTAATTGTTTCATCGATGCAAAAATCCAAGGCTTGTGAGTCCTCTTCCTCCATTTCTTAATACATAAAGTCTATATTATTTTACTCATTTAAGGTTTTTTTTACACCAGCTTTAGCCGATTGTTTCTTATTGGGTTGTACGTGACTGCAAGTCTCCTGAGGTCTCTAGGGTTCTTCTTAGTATGTCAGCTAATCTTAATAATGCTGTCGTTTGTATGCTCACCACTTGCACTTTTATTTATAACTCCTCCAGTCACTTTAGCAATACTTTGTTGACTGTAAATAGCGTATCAATTACAACTGTTTTCACTGACATATTCATGTTCCACATTTTTTCATTTCTCTTGCAAGATCATTGTACTTATCTTTCTACTCACATCCTTTTAGTCCCCCCCCTGTCATCAGCCGAAAAGGCAAAGTCCCCTTTTTTTGCTCTCTTTTTTTGTTGACTATCTCTTGGTCAGGTTGTCTGGTCGAGATTAAGTTATCCCTTATCAATATTATTGTTATTATTTTATCTACTCCTTGAGAGTTTTTCACATCACTTTTTGATGGTTTTTCACTGGAGTTTGAGTGAAAGCACGTCTCTTCAACTCTCCAGGACTCTTCTCAGTAGTCTGGTCATTCTCAATAATCTTGTAGGTGTGATGGTGTCCACTCATTCTCCAACTCGAAGTCCTCCAGTCCCTTCAATAATCCTTTAGTTACAATACCGAAACCACTAATCACGATTGGTATAAATGTCACCTTCTTGTTCCATAGTTTTTTTCAATTCCCTAACAAGGTCGTAATACTTATCCTTCTTTTCACTTTCTTTCAATTTTATTCTGTGATCAGCCGGGACAGCATGTCTTTATTTTGTTTATTATTATAAGGTCTGGTCATCTGGCCCAGATTAGGTGATCTGTTTGTATGTCAAAGTCCCATAGGAATTTGTGTGTGTCATTCTCTAGGACAGATGCTGGGTTGTGCATATACCATTTTCTTCTTATGGTGAAATTTAGATTTATAGCAGATCTCCCAGAGGATCACCTTGCCCAACAAGTCTTGTTTAGTCTCTTAATACTTCTGTGCTAATTTACTGCATTCGCTTATTATGTGATTGATGGTTTCGTCTCAATCACCACATAACCTACATTTGATATTTTGTTGCATCTAATCTAGTCACTCTTTGATATGATTGGTTCTCATGGCGTTGTTTTGGGCTGCAATTAGGAGAAATTCTGTTTCTCTTTTAAAGTTTCCTTTTCTTAGCCATGTCCAAGATTTTTCGTGTGAGATGTTATTTATTAGTCGTTTAAAAGGTCCATAGAGTTTTTCTTTTTTTTCTTTTACAAGATTTTCACATCAGAGTTAACCAATGGTTTCACATTGGAGTTTGAGTGCGAGCATGTCCCCTCACGTCTCCAAGACTCTTCTCAACATTCGAGCCGATCTCAACAATGCCACAGTTTGGATGGTCGCCACTAGTTTTCGTATTTCCAACTCCTCCAATTATTGTGCCAATCTTTTGGGGACTGAAGTAAGAGCACCATTTACAATTGATATCACCGTCAATTCTATGTCATAATTTTTTAAACATTCCCTTGCAACTGCCAAGTACTTATTTTTCTTTTAGCTTTCTTTCAATTTTACTCTGTGGTCAGCTGGTACAAGAAAGTTAAAAATTTGGCAAGTCCCTATTTTTTTCTTTTTAGTTGATTATTGCTAGGTCTGGTCGTCTGGCCGATAATAGGTGATCCGTTTGTATCTCAAAATCACAGAGGAGTTTGTGCGTTTCATTTTTCAGCACAGATTCTGGGTTATGGATGTTACAATCGCTCCTATGGTCAAATGGTACTTATGGTGTTGTTTTCAGCTGCAATTAGTAGAGATTCCGTTTTTCTCCAAAGGTTTCCTTTTTTAAGCCACGTCCACGTTTTCTCGTGTGAGATGTTGCTTATTAGTCACTTAATTTGTCCATACACTTGTTTATCTTCCCATTTTTTTAATGGATATTTCCGTTCTGTTTATCTTCGTGTTGTCAGTATCATATCTGGTGGCAGTAATCAATCTTCCTCCATGCTTTTTTTTTATGTAGTCTTCGAGTTCATTGTATCGATACGTCAACACTGTCTTCAATACTGGCAATTCCTTTTCCCCCTTTTTTTCTTGACATTTCTTGTCTATTAACTTCACATCTGTGAAGTAAGGCCTCGTGCACCGTCATCAGTTTTTGTTTTTTGTTGTTTTTTTCTCGAGTCCATTTGTTTCAATTCTTCACTGCTCCACTTCAGGAATGGTCCCGAGTATCTTACGAAGGTGACTGTTATATAAGTAAGTAAAGTTAGCGACCATAGTCGAGGGTGACCCGAAGGCTCCCTTTTCGATAGCTACTACACCAAGGTGTAGGGGAGGGCGCTACTCCATTCCCAGGATTGCTCCACTTTACCCTTGAACCGTACCTTATAATGCTGAGTGTTAAGCAAGGTGGTATCAAGTTCCATTTTTAAAGTCTTTGGTATGACTCGACCTGGGATTGAACCCAGGTCTCCCGGGCCATTGGCGAACACTCTAACCGCTGGGCTCACATAATAAATATGCTTATATACACATATACATGTTCATGAAGCATCACAACGACACAATAAATAATTAAACAGACGCACAATGATAAAGTCGCAAGAACAAACGATGCACGCAAGGAAGACGCGGGAAGACTTCTTTATAAAATATTTTACCTCTCACTTTATTTGTAAGGTTTCGAAAAGGTTGTTCCAAGTTTGCGTGTGAGAGGGAGCTGGGGAAAGAACATTACTGAAATATTTTGACCCCGAGGTTATGGCCGTCAGCGTTGTGTCTTTCTCGTTCTCCATGGTTGCTCAACCGGACCCTGGAGTCAACTCTTCTGTGTGCTGGCTTTCCCTACTACATCGCGTCTACATCCGTCTTCCACTGTACTGCTTGCCCTCCTTCTCGCCAATCTCCCACTGTCCTCAATTCGTCGGCCTTATATTACCTTCAAACTCACACGCAGTAATATAGACACGCCTCAACGCCTGCGCAACCTCTTCCGATTTCTAGCGACCGTGATGTGTCACTTCCTTCCGGTGCACCACCTTGAATGGCATTTTTGGCCTGGTCAAAAGGTCAAAACATAACATGACAATCCAGGTATTTATCTCTTCGATAAGGTTCTTGCTATATAGTTTGGTTTCGAGTAGCTTTCTGGTTCTCCTGAGATACTTTTAAAAAATATTTTCTTCCTTCTCGATTTGTTATTCCTTGGTACTTGTATGTTCCATTTTCTCCGAGCGGTCTAATATATAATTTTTATTGTCAGTCATTCTTGCGTTTTTCACAGCTACGTTAGACGAGGGTGTTTCACTTGAGTTTGAGTAACAACAAGTCTCATCATGTCTCTATGACACTTCTTAGTATCCTAGCCGATCTCAATAATTTTATATTCTGGATGGACTCCACTCGTCTTTTATTTTCCAAGTACTCCAGTCCCAGTACGAATCCTTTGGTGACTCTACCAAGAGCACAGGTTACAATTGGCTTAACCGTCACCTTAATGTTCCATATCTTTTTTTAATTCTAGCAGAGTCGACAATTTGGTACGTTCTTTTTTTTTTTTTTGTTGTTGGTGTTGATTATTACCAGGCCTGGTCGTCTACGTCTCAATATCTCTGAGAAATGTGTGTCTCATTTTCAAGTCAGATTCTGCATTGTGCATATACCATTTGTTCCCATGGTCAAACTTTATTGTTTGCTAGTTTGTTTTGTTTTTAATGCAGAGTTAACAGATGACCTTTCACAGGAATCTGAATGACAGCAAGTTTCCTCAGGTCTCAAGGACTGTTCTGAGTATCCTGGCCGATCCCCAGAATGCTGCATTTTGGATGGTCTCGATTCTTCCTCTGATTTCCAATCCTTCAGTCTTTCTTCCAAGCCTATTCGAATCGTTGCAAGCGTATCAATTACAATAGGTATTGTTATGTAGAAGAATGTGCTGATAGCTACCCATGTGATTTGAACACGGATCTCTAGCCAATAAACACAAGTTTTGAGATGTAATGTGCTACAAGTTGTCACATGACGAGAATTTGTGGATATATGAATGGGTTAGTTATTTGTCTGCCGTGTGATGAGACACGTGCGTATGCAAAATAGATGTGAACTGTAACATTGCGAGTTAGTATTGTTTAGGATTCCAGACTCAGTATTCGGCATTATTCAAGAGAGAAGAAAATTTAACTATCGGCCACAATTACTCCCCCACCCCCACACACACGGGACATTACAAAAGTGGCAACAAAAAATAGTTCCGAACATTATAAAATACATCGACGTCACACTAATATTGTAAAGGGGTTTTAATTCTCTAGCAAGATCCTAGCATTTGTCTATATTTTCACTTTCATTCATTTTCGCACTGTGGTTCACGGAAACAGCAATATTCACTTGACAGCGAGTTTTTTTTTCTTTTATGTCAATTACTTCTCGTGCTGGTCTTCTGGTCTGGATTAGCTGATCGCTTTATATCTCAAAATCCAAGTGATTTTTATAAGCCTCTTTTTCTTTGACAATTTGGTAATTTGATCAAATTTCAATATCCTGTATAATTCTCCGTAGAACAGCTTTTTCACAACGTCACTCCTTGTATTTCGCGCTAGTTTACTGCATATGTTTATGATGTTATTTACAGTTTTCTCGATTTCTCTGCATTACCTACACTTGCTATTCATTTACGTATTATCGATTTTCATTTCAACATAATTGGTCCTTATGGGGAGGTGCCCGTGGTGTAATGGTTATCGTCGTAGGGAATGGGCACGGCGACACGAGTTCAAATTCGGACGAGACTGATTGCATTTCACATAGCGCTAATATCCTTGGGAAAGGTATGAATCCAATTATTCTCCCTCCAGCTATGGGTAAATAGTAGGACAGACTGGGTTCTTCAGCCTTGGTGAGGCAACTAGACGAGGAGAAGGAACACTCTGAATTCAAACCTGTTAAACCCCGCTTAAAAATTGACCTTGTGTCATATCCTGCCCGAGCGGAGGGGTTGGTAAATATCATAATTTGTCCTTATGGCGTTGTTTTCTGTTGCTCTCAGAAGAGATTCAGTCTATCTTTTGAAATGTCCTTATCGTAGTCATGTTTATGTCTTTTTCCTATGCATTCTCATCAGTTCTTATTGTTAATTAGAAATATCTTCTTAAGACCATGTAATTGAGAATGAAATAATTAATAACAGATAAGGATACTTGAAATAGCTCATCTATGTGCAAATAACTTATATGAATAATAAGAATTTGAAGAAATTCTTTTATACAAATAATTGCCAGTATCAAGTGCATATAGTTGCTTAAAAAATTATTTCGTAATTAAATAAGCCAATTAAGGTTTATAAAAGCTAACAAGTTTTGATCACGTTATCGCCAGATGAACAGTCGATATTTGAATAAGACAAAATCTGATAAAAACAGTGATACTGTAGAAAATTTTCCCATAGAATTCAATGAATTCTGAAAGCATCCTAAGAAAAAAGAATTTAAGACGGAATATTTAAGAACTATCAGCTGAATTACTCAACAGAATTTGATCAGTGAATTGTTATTGAATGAATAATGCATATGTTCAGTTTTAAGCTCGATAAGAAAATGGTAAGAAACGGAGATGCCCGATGTGGCATAAAAAAAGCAAATAAACAAATGAATTATTAATCGGATGAAGAAATCACGAAAGATTATAAAACATAACAAAAAGATACTCAGATTCAATGTTTTCAAGAATTTCCAAAAGAAGTGCTTTGAAAATAATCTACCTGAGTCCGACAGTTACAAACAGATGATTGTTGTTTTTGATTCTATACTTCATAAAACCAGACAATGACCATATTGTTTTTCAACATTATCAGAAAAAGGAGTTTGCACGAATGTTTCCAATGTCAAATTTTGGTTCAGTAACCAGTTGCGTCGTACGAAGAACAATGCGCTTCATGATTGGGATTTGTACCAAATGTCTTGGTTGAGGGTCCAGTTATAGAGCTCTGCGGGGATGTAAACCAGTTTTTCACGATTATTGAAATATGAACTCTTACTTGAAGTGGTTGTAACTGTTAAGGTCTCACCTCTTGGTCAAATCGGCTTTTTTAGAAAATTATTTGTGATCGATAAGAATAACTGAAATCATATAAATATATACGAAAAATGTTTTTTATCCAATAGATTAATTAATGTTAAGAATACTTAAAAATAATTGAGTGTAAATTATTTCATATAAAAATATTTTATGTCTTATAACAATATGCAAACCAATGAGTTTAGACAAATGGAAGAGAAATCTATTAAAATAAAATCGTACATCTAAAATATACTTATGGTTACAATCATATCCA
>OY757912.1:91818661-91819837 GCA_963585895.1 Sepioteuthis lessoniana
AGTGAGTGATGCGGAATAAAAAGAATAGGGCTAAGTAGTAATACTTGCACCTACTTCCCTTCTGTGCTAACAAAGGATTAATACTGAAAATAATTATGAGTGTTTAATAGCAATAATTGAAAGGATTTAACTGAGGGCAAAAAATGAGCTCAGGCTCGTTTAAAGATATTATCAACAAAATATGTCAACAAATCAAACAAAACCATCAAAGTCTTTGGTTCAGTTTCTTTGTTTAATGGTATATCAACCTTCCTGATTTTAATACTAAAACTACCCATATAAAAGAAAACCAGTGATACTATTTAACACATAATTTAAGAGATAATAGAGTTCCTACTTTTCCCAAGAATATTTGTCTGAAAGTAAATGTAATGGCTCGATTCGAATTCTTTGTTTTTCTTTGGAATACTTGATATCGTGTAAATATGTACAAACGCACGATTATCATAATTGTAGACTGTGTGATTAAGAACCGATCGCAATGGAACATTGAAAATATACATCGGATTATGATAAATATTTTAAATATTTTAAAATGAAGTTCGGGACTTAATAATCAGTAGGAGATTGATATAACGTTAAATAAACAAAATCGAAAAAAAAAAAAAAATGCTTTCAGGGTAACAGGAGAGCCTTTCCTCCTCGATTATACCTTCTTGGTACAGCTGAGTTCATCATTTCGTGCATGAGATCCGAAGGAATCAAACTATTTTGTGACGGCAACGCGTGAATCTGGATTTGTGCATGTGGTCCCCTAAAATGATATTATGTCAATTAGAGGCAGGGAAGGGGTTGAGTAAATATCAATCATATTCAGGGCGAAAGGGAAGGCAAACAGGATCATCTGAAATTTGGACTTTGCTCACTGATAAACATTTTTCCCCAAGTAATTGTCTATATGCACTTTGTAATGTTTTACTGACTTTTAGTGTCAAGAATATATTTTATAGAAATTTAAATGAACCTTTGACAATCATTATTATCAATATTTTAGACTAGAAATATCCTTCTGCCTAATGTTTATTGTTCTTAATTGCAGTTTATACAGAGAATAAATAAGTAAAAACTGGAAAGTTGGCGACCAAAGTCGATGGCGACACGAAGGCTGTTTTTAAATAGCGACTACACTGAGGAGTACGGAAGGGCTCAACTCCTTTCCCAGGATTGTTCTGCTTT
>OY757912.1:91820037-91880037 GCA_963585895.1 Sepioteuthis lessoniana
TCAAGCATCTTCACTCAACAAAACCTTTTTTAGCTCAGAGGTGAAAACGTTAGAAATGACTTTGATATTCATACAACGATCTAAATCCACGAACAACAGTTACGTAGTCATTAAATTACGTAGTACTCCATTACACAGGAGCACCTACGTCCTCGAAAATAACCGAAGATGGTCGAAATTAACCGGATATGGACTACACTAGCTGTTTTAAAACTGACTGTACCATACCAATAATATACTGATATGTGAAATAGACATAGGGAATCTAAAAACACAAAATTCACGAAATTGGTTCAGGTACGAAACTTTATCAACTTTGAGTTAAAAGGTTTTTCGACATGATGAGAGAGAGACACAATCTTTCTATGCTGACTGCATTCAACCCAACCAACGCACGGAGCCCGTAGCGCAAAAAGTCGTCTGACCTTGCCCAGCTCTGAAAGTCAACCTTCTTCCGAGGCAGGAACTCAACTAACTGCTTTTTCTCAAATCTCAGCCCACGCTTCCGGTGCGTGACGTCCCCCAAATACCCTGGTCCCAATTTCTATCTAGGATTTTTATTTTGACATCTCTGGATGACACATCCTCTCCGCGCGTGCGTGAACACCTGCGTTAATGTTGCCTCTAACTAACCCATGTGCCAAGCGAAAGGGTCCCAGGCTAACAAAACCGAAAAGCAAGATATATACAACGAAATACCTCCGCAATTATATTACATGACTACAACCAAGTTTGTTTTTTTTTTGACAAAGACATAAGTTCATTAAAAAAAGTAACCACTGAATACTTTTCTGTTGTTTCCGATAAAACCTGCTACGAGAGAATCTGCTGTCGGTGATTCAATATATAATAGGGATCTTTTTTTCCTAAAATAATATTTTTCTGATTATTTTTCCTTAAAGGTAAAATTAACATGGTTTCAATTAAGATTTATCTTAATCCTTCAAAAATAATTGCAATAATAATTGCTTTTAGCCTATTCAAAATGGCGAGAGATAGAAGACGCTCCAGGTTCAAACAGAGGTATGTTATCAGAGTTTTAGTTGCTGAAAAAGGGCAACTATGTGAAATTTGTACAAGAATGTGTGATGTTTACACAAAATAATTTTTAGCAAAAAAGATATTTAAAATGAGGGTATATATGGGTTTGCCACTACGAGCCTGAATCGAAGAAACCATGGGAAAAAACTGATTAAGCAAATGTTCTGGGCACTATTTTTAATTTCTGTGCGCGTATATATGTGTGTGTATGAGTATGTTTGTGAGAGTGTGTGTTTGTTTTGGTATCAATTTTTATTTAAACATATTTATTTTTCAATCTAAACAAGTTCCTTTTCTTCCTAATTTTTCTCTATTATTTGCAGGCAATAATGACTCGTCCCAACCTATCTTTTTCTATATTATTTTTTCATGGGAATGCTTCTTCATATCAAAATATCTACCAGTTTCATTACGTTTTTTTATATGTATCCTTTCTCAGTCTATTGCAAAATTTACGCCTTCGACAAGGTGCATAAGATAGAGAGAATCATGCGATTTCCCACTCGACTGGGGCTGTGGAATACACTGACTGCAGAGGGATGCGATCCCTCCCGACAAGTGTCCCGTTCATGACACTAAACAATCTGATGGTGAAGTTCCAGTGATGCTGGGGCTTTAGGGAATTCGCAGCAACCCTTCATTGCCATTGCTCCCAGGTCCACTCTGGTCCGGCGTGGTAGCACCTTATAGGGCCCTATCTAGGGGTTAAATAGAACTAGCGACATACTTATGCTAAACTGAATTGTTTGACTAAACTGAATAGCTAGAAATGGAAAGGGTTTTGACAATTAAAGCGTACTTACATTCTAACCCCTAGGCCAATGTCGAGTCATACCAAAGACTCAAAAAATGGTACTTGATGCTTCCTTGCTTAGCACTCAGCATTATAAGGTACGGATCAAGGGTAAAGTAGAGCAATCCGGGAAAGGAGTAGCGCCCTCCCCTACACATTGGTGTAGTAGCTATCGAAAAGGGAGCCTTCGGGTTACCCTCGACTATGGTCGCCAACTTTACTTACATTTAAACTGCATGCTTATGCTAAACTAAATTATTTGAAATTGAATTGCTTTATGACATTAAAACTGTACTTACACTAAGCTGATTTGTTTAATATAGAACTGTTTTGTCATTTAACTGTATGTAAACGAAATCTGTATTTATGAACTGAATTAGCAGAATTAAAACTGCTTGACTAAACTGAATAGCTTGACATAGAAATGTTTTTGACAATTGAACTGTGTACTTATGCTAAACTAAATTGTTTGAAATAGAACTGATTATTTGTATAAAAATTGATTTGGCGTTAAATAACCTACAATGGTTTATATTCCATAAAACCCAAACAACCAACAAATGATCATGCGACTTATGCTGGTACGCTGGCCTCTGAGTCGTTGGTAGAGGTTTGAATTTAGAACCAGTACTTTATTACTATTTACCCATAGCTTGTGGTGATGAGTTAGATTCGTGCCTTTCCCAAGGGGATATTTATGAAGTGAAACGCAGACAGTCTCATCGACATATGAATTCAACTCGCAACATTATCCGGACTACGAATTTGGCTCCATAGACTTGACAGTCATTAGTATATCTCCAGTCGTTCTTTCACGCACGGCATATAGAAAGATGGAGTAAAATAAGATGTTAGTTGTGTGTATAACGGGCTCTTTACGAAAATAACTAATTGCGTCTGGGGGTCTAGCCGAGATTTGCGACAAGTACGCGTGTAAGAACAAGGTGACTGATCTTTGTATTACAGTACGCGCATGAAAGATACGATTCTACAAAATTTTACAATTTGGCCCACTTTGATTAAGATCAGCTGATATTTGACTTCTTGGTAATACTTTTGTTGAATGTCTGGTAAAAAGTGTGATGAATGTTGATTTGTCGTTACCCTGTGATTCTGATTTAATAACAGAAGGACACTGCTGGAGAAGCAGGGACGAACTCATAAGAGATGTACTCTTATGGACCCCCACACATGGCCGTGCAAAAGCAGAAGGACCAGCTCGAACATACATTCAGCAGCTATGTGAGGATACGGGATGTTGTCTTGAAGACCTGCCTAGAGCGATGAACGATAGGGAGGAGTGGCGAGAGAGGGTCAGAGATATCCGTGCTACCAGCACGACATGATATATATATATATATATATATATTGTTAGACAATGATTTAAAGATATATTTTTATAAGCCTTTTCTGGTTCACTAGCGGTGAAAATCTACAGAAATAAAAAAAAGTGAAGATATTTAGAGAATGATATTATTTATTGAATTATATGCTAACGCTAAACGTTTCGGTTATTCTAGACCTTCATAAGGACGTCAGAATTTATGAATGAAACAAAAAAATAAGAAAGTGTAAAACATCCAATTTCTTTTCGGAGAATTCAATTTTAAATTTGAGTGATATAATTAGTTATTATGCTGATATACCCTATGACATCACTGCATAGACCCCGCCCCCAACACTATATATTGTGACTGACTCAATAAACGAGTCAAGCTAGTCAGTTACCGTTAACCGTTGCCGTCTGTATTTCCGTAAATATATACTGCGGTAAACTTAACATCCCTTAGTATTATTCATTTCTGGACCTTCAAGCCACAACATAAGTGTCCCAAAATTTATCTTTCAAAAGATCCATTTTTCATCAAACTATGAACCAATCTATCTAACATAATATTTGTATTGTTAGCTATATATCTACCTATTATTAACAATCATGACATATATCCCTCTTTACCAATGTTAACCTTTTTCCTATCTCTTTGTTTAATCCAGGTATCTGTTATTACATCTAAGCATGAATAAACGATGAAGTCACATTATTTTAAATAAAGATACGAAGGGAAATACAATGTTTTAAATTTTTCTCATTTCTTTGTTTCACTTGACAATTAACACGCCATCATAATGGTCTAAAAATAGGAAACATTTAACTTTGACAAGCAATTAATTCAATGAAATCATCCTCTGTGGACCTACGTTTTTTTTAAATTTCTGTTCTTTTTCAAACTGTAGGATATATTTCCACTTTTACCTATATATATATATATATATATATATATATATATATATATATATATAAGAAATTCATTTACTGCCAGGTCGATTAAGCCTGTACAAACACTGACTACATCTTTGCAGAGGGGTAAAACCCTTGAAGGCGTATCCTAGATATGATACTAAACAATCAGATCGTAAGGCTCTAGGCTTGGAACCTAGGGAAATGTAAAATATTTGTTTATTGCCATTACTTCTTGGTCCACACTGACTGGTAGTAGTAGTAGTAGTAGTAGTAGTAGTAGTAGTAGTAGTAGTAGTTGTACGTGTTAGAGTCCCATCCAAGAATTAAAAAAAAAGATTATTTAATAATGTCCTATGCATGAAAGCATTTAACTGTGTACAAGTGAGTATTGGTATTGCATTGAAGTATCAGTGTTGGGTAGCAATGATTGAAATACTTCAAATATGTGCAAACAAATTTATAATGTTGAATATCATTAGTTGTGTTAGATAGCCATTCTTGAAACCAATAAGTGTATTGAGTATGATATTCTACTACCCCTGAAGATGAAGCTCCTGTATTTTATTTTAGGAAGTGTGAAAGATTACTTCATGACCAGTACTCTCCGGTCAACCTTGTTTTTTAGGTCACATTTTGGGACATGTATACCTTTTCAATCATTTGCTTAGGATTTTTTTTATTATTTTTTGCTATTTTAAACCCTACAGATGTGTGCAAAGAATTTGTAATTGATAGGAATACTTGATAAATTGAATTACTATTGTTACAAAGCTATAAAAAAAACATTTAACTGTGTGTAAAAGATTGAACTCTAACATGTAAAAATCATGTTAGCAATTAACTATTTACTTACAAGTCTTTACGTAATTATTAGTATTAAAAAGCAATATTTGATACTATTCAACTTTGAACATACCTCTTTATCATCTATCTAGACTACGTGCTTAGAACGTCTATTGATATAATGAAAGAAAACGGTTTCAAACTGGCAAACGAAAGTGGCAGAATATACCCCGCACAAACAATTACGGACGCTTACTAAGTCGTTGACATGACGCTTCTGGTCAATACACGGGCTAAAGCAGAATCCCTGCTAAACAGTCTGGACCGTCTAGCTGCTGGAGTAGGCCTTCATGTCAACGCACACGAGACGGAATATATGAGCTTTAAACAAAGAGGTGACATCTCCACAGTAAAGAGAGGTCCTTTGAAACTAGTGGACAAGTTCCCTATCTAGAAAGACATAAACACGCGACAAGCAAAGGCGTGGGCAGCTATCGATAACCTATCGGTCATATGGAAGTCATACCTGACCGATAAATAAAACCCAGTTTTTTCCAACCAGTGGTCGCGTCGATACTACTATATGGGTGCTCTACATGGACCTTATGGAGAAAAAGATTGACGGCAATTACACAAGAATCCTACGAACAATACTGAACAAGTCCTGGAGGTAACACCCCCCCCAAAATAGTAGCTACACGGCCACCTACCACCCATCACGAAAACTATACAAGTTAAACGAACCAGACATACGAGACACTCCGGGGGAAGTGACATACTCCTGTGGACCCCTTCACATGGACGATCAAAACAGGTCTACCAGCAAGAACCTATATACAACAGTTCTGTGCCGATACGGGATATAGACTTGAAGACCTCCCGGTAGCGATGGACGATAGAGACGGGTGACGAGAGAGACTCAGGCAGCGTGACATGATGATGATGAACTTTGGACAAAAATGATTTATATTGATGGGAATTATTAATGTAAGATAAAATACTTGAAAATATTTTAATCTGTGAAACAAATGACGTATTGTTCGTTTAAATATATATATATATATATATATTTATGATTTATCCTTAAATAAGCCACACGATTACATATCCGAGCAAACAACGAAACCAAACAAAATCCATTATATATATATATATATAGAGAGAGAGAGAGAGACAGACAGACAGACAGACAGACAGAGTTAGCGAGACAGACAGACAGAGAGTGCATCATTGATTCTTCTATATCTTCTCGCTTTTTTCGTAGCTGGCCGTCGGTACTCTCCTAGAGTTCATATATACTCATTTTTCCTTAGCTCTATAAATATGTCATGACTACGACGTGTATTTAGACACCGGTGTAGATTATATCATTTAAACAATAGAAAATCTAAAAACACCATATTTATCAGAACTACTTATTCTATTTATTAAATACTTTTTTGGCCTCCGGTGTTACATAACAACTTTTCACTATTTTCAATCTCTCATAAACACTGAGGCAGCAGCACAAACTATAATCAGGAAAGACGTAATTGATTAGGTTGGTTGGTTTCTTTGTTTATGGCATATCAACCTTCGTGGGTTATTTAATGCCAAATCCATTCTTCTAGAAGAACAGTAGTGATGCTATTTATCCCCTAGCTGGGAGAATAAGGGGGTTCGTACCTTTCCCAAGGGTATTTGTCCGAAAGTGAAAGTAATAGCGCGACTGGTATTCGAACTCGCTTACTACGATTCCACAGTCCAGAGCTTTAACCATTACACCACGAGGACACCTCCCTGTGATTGATTTGGGTTATAGAGAATATTTATTCTATAGTCTAATATAAAAAGTAAATGAAGAGATATTCTGTCGTAGGGGACCAATACCTGGTTAGCTAATCGACGAGAATATGTCATATTTCAAGAATCATATTAGATAAAATAGATGGTATTTTGCGCAACAAGAGAAATAGGTACGATTCGTTTGTATTTCAGAATAATTGTAACTCATAGACGGCTTTGATGGTCTAAAACAAATTACACGTCAGATATGTCTAGTGTGTAAGTCAAAAGTGATATTCAGTAAGAGAGAAACAATTAATAACCATTGGTGAGTTATGCTGAAGAGAAATAATGGAATTAGCTCGCGTACTAGATGTTCACCTTGTTCTTTTTTTCTATTAAGCAGTAAATAAATTAATCACGAATAAGACTCGAATTCTTTTTATTTAATAACATAACATTCGGGTTTCATAAAATATATCATAAACAAATTAGATTAAAATTTTTAAATCACTGATATATTTTCCAAGACCCACATAGGAAATTACTAGAGAATAACACAATGTTGAAGAAAAGATTATTGAATCTATTTGCAAAAGGACCGGAATTGATAATTAGTTTGTGTCTTTCGAGCTTTTATCGTATACCTTCTAGCATGGGTTTGGCAAATTTTAAGTAATACTCTTTAACAAAATTGCCCCAACATTCCCGAATGCCATTTAATAGATCTTCTTTGATGGAAGGAGCCTTCTTTTTGATTATTTTAATTAATTTCCACTGTAGATTTTAGGTTTAAAACAGATCCAGATTGTTTGCTGTTGATGCCATTGATTTTATATGGATTTCTTAAAGAAAAGGTTTTAATCCTCTTCAATCTTTTCAATCTATTATCGTTCCGAAATGTTCTTGATTATTATTAATTTTAATTAAAGTAATCTAATTTCTTGAGCTTATAGAATCCAGTTTGGTACAGGTTTCTATCGGTTATTTTTGTGTTGTTGTATAAGAAAGACTTTTTCTTATGTGTGTTTTGTTAATTTTTCAAACAGTTGTATAATATCAAGTATTAATATTTGGTTTGGTTTATGGTATATCAACCATTGTAGGTTAAGTAATGCCAAATCAGGTTTATACGTATATACTAGATATATATTATTTTTAAACATAAGTCATCAAAGTTAAATGGTTCCAAATATTGCTATGTATTACTAACAATTCAATTAAACATCAGTAATTTGTTTACACACAGTTATAAGATCTAGCAGTTCTATATTAAGCTACTCAGTTTAGCATTAGCCATTTGTTTGCACTCAATTTAAAAGTCAATCAGTTCTATTTGACCCATTGATAGAACCATTTCAGTAACTAGCCGTCTGGACCAGAGTGGACCAGGGAGCAGTGGAAATGAAGAGAGTACTCTGCATTCCCCAAAGCTCCAACATTACTGAAGCGTCACCATCAGATTGCTCAATGTCATATGAAGGACACTCGTTAGGAAGTCTTACTCCTCTGCAGAAATGGATTCAGTGTATTCTACAGTCCTAGTCGACGAGAGTTATAAAATTAGAGATTCAAGATATTCTTCAAAATATAAACAATTTAGAGTTATGTGGTATCAAGTATTCCCATCAAACTCGTATTTATTCCTATCAAAAACATTTATTTGAAATTCAGTTTAGTGTCATTATCTGGATCCCATTTTGGGGACGATGACGGTATTCTACAGGGAATACCGTCATCCTATTGTAAGTGATTTAAAATTCGAATACTATATAATGTTTGTTATTTCCCACATAGCCTGAAATAATCTACAGGTTGTCATTGTCATTTTAGACAGAGATAAAAATGCATGTCGTGACTACTTTGTAATTAGAAATTCTGAAACAACGATTATACATGTTAAAAAAAGAAGAGAAACAATAATTTATGTTGAAAATGTCAAATATTGATTACATTCAGAGTTATATCTTTTTTTTTTAATGCTGATTCTTGTTTCAGTTTCTCAGACGTTATATTGTTAATATTTAATAACAATTTTTCCAACGAATATCATTTTCTTTGAGTTGATGGTGTTGTTGTTTATGTTTTGTTTTTTTTTTTAACTTTCTGTGATGATTCCTGCTTCTTCCTTGTGAAGCAATCACAGTGTCAGACGGATTTCGACCTTGTTTCTCTCAACCCCATTTCCTGTACTAATAACCTAGACATTGCAACGTCCTACAGCCGCTGTGATGTACAAAAATGCCGAAAAAATTTTGATTTTGACATTTTCATAACGGAGCGCGCGAAGAAACATCCTCTACTCATGAAACAGCAAACTGCTAAATATTGTAATTTTCAAATAAATAAATAAATGACTAAATAAATAAATAAATAATGACATAAAAACGCAGAAAAACTAATGAGATTACCACAAAACAAATTAATACTGCTTCACAACAAATTCTAGAAATGAAAAATAAGAAGAAAAATTATAGAAAAAGAGTGAAAAACAAAGAAGCAATAAAGAATCAGTAAAAACATGGCGGCATCTTCCATTTCAACTTTACAATACCATTCTTCGCCTGTAAGATATATAATCGATACGCACGTAAAGTGCTTGACAATATATTTGCGAAGCCTTTAAAAGATGCTACCAGTGATCGATACTGCAAAGTGTTCCACTGGTTACTTCCCAGTACATATGCGTATCGATTTTGCCCGCTCAGTGTCAAAACTGATCACATCAGTTTGTGTTGCTTAAGTTGTTCATTGAATGTATGGTGTGGGAATTAAGATCTTGGCGGTTTTCATATCGAGCGCGTTTCTTTGGTCGACAGAGTTTGCTTTCGTCTGTTCTTGCTTCATTGTCTTGTTAGTTTTCATTTGTTATTTTTGATAGGGAAAAGAGAAGAATAAAAAGATGGGGAGAAATTCGAATAATAAATGAATGTCATCGAATCGAATGAAATGAAAAAAAGATAAATAGAAATAGGTTGAAAGAGATTTGAAAAATAGATTGGAAAATAGAAAAAAGTAATATTACCATGTAGTTTAAATATAGTAAAAAAAGAAAAGGAAATAACATAAGAATAAAAGGCGAAAATATTTTTTTTTAAATAAAACACTGAAAACGAATAAAGAATTTTAAAAATCATTTGAAAGAAAGAAAACTACAATTATGTAAAAAAAAAAAAGTAATAGATATTAAGAGAAAGAAACTGAGGATAAATCAAAGAGAAAAAAGAAAGAAAGAAAAATAGTCAATAAATTAAGGAAAAGAAAAAGAAAATGAAAGGAAGATATATCCAAATAAAGAGTAGGAATAAGAAGAGAAAAATAAAGAAATATTTTTAAAAAACTGTAAGAATTTTTTTTTTTTTTTAAAGGCTGAATGTGAATGAAAAAAAGGAAAACGAAAATATAAAGAGGGATTGATAGATTGAAATAAAAGAAAGAAAAACCTTCAAAACACAAAGTGTCTGAGATAAAACGGAAAGAAATAGCGATGAATGAAGAGAAATTAATATATAAAAAAAACAAAGAGAGTAATATATAAGGGAGAATTAAAAAAATTATGGAGAAAGAAAACAATAGAGAAAAATAAACAAAAAACTGAAGGTAAAAAGTAAAAAGAAAGAAAAAAGAATAAGTTTCAAAAATTATTATAATGGTGTAAAAAGCAAAAAGATAATATAAAAATACGTCTTAAATAAGAAAAGAAAAAGAAAAATCACCAAAATGGAAACAGAGTGAAAACAAGTTCACAAACAAAGTAAAAATATGGGAAGCAAAGAACCAACAATAAAAACAACTGGAAATTACAGAAGGTAAATCGAAAAAAAAAAGACCTAAGAAAATTAACATTTAAAGAACGAAACAGGATAATCGAAAAAAGAATGAACAAATTGAAATTAGAAGAAAGAAAGAAAGAAAGAAAGCAAGCAAGCAAGCAAGAAAGAAAGAAAGAAAGAAAGAAAGAAAGAAAGAAGCACAAAAATATCAATCCCGACCAACAATTTTTAAAAAATAAATCGAGGGAAAAGAATAATACTTAATGAAACAAAGCAAATAGATAAACATATAAATATCTACCCAAAAAGAATAAGAAAATGGGTGAATAAAAAAGGAATTAAGGATACAGGTAAGAAAAAAATGAACAAATAATAAATAACATATAATAAAGAGTGCAGTCCCAAGAACAAAAAACGATTCAAGAGAAAAACAACGGCTAAAATATTTAAAAGGGAAAGCAAGAACATAATAAGAAAGTAAATATAGGAATAAAAATGCAGCGATCGAAAGTGAGAATAGATATGAATAAAGATTTCTTGTTAGCCAAATTTATCTCAGAAAAAAGAAAAAGTTAAAATGAGTCAAAGAAAGAAAGTAAAAAAAAAGAAAAGAAAATGAATGAAAGATTCTGCAAAAAGGCGAAGATTCAGTTGATTGTAAATGAAAGAAAAAAGAAAGAATGAAAGAAAGAATGAGAAAAGTCCAAAACTCAAACAATTATAAAAGAAATGGAAAAAAAACATAACCAAATTTATGAAACGAAATAAGGTTGGAGAAAAAAGCAAGAAAAGAAGAAAAAACGTGTTGCTAGAATGGCAGGATGGGAAAAAACCAGAGATTAACTTGGAAAGAAGAAAAAAAACATGGATGTCTAATATTGAAGATCTAAAAGATATCAATAAAAAGGAAAAATATTTTTTCGAATTTTCTGTAATTTCGTGCATAAAATGAACAAATTCTAAATCCTTTTCACCTTCATTTTCTTCGTAATGTTTTATTTCTTATGTCCACTCAAGCAAGAATGGTGCTTTTTTTTATTCTATTCATTACTTTTAATAGTTTGAACGGAAGTTAATAGTCCGTTGGTTCTGAGTCTGTTTACGAATGCTCAATTTTGATAGCATTTAACATGGCAGATATGAGGAGCAGAGGAATAAAAGGAAAGCTAAGATATTGAAGATAACTGACAAAAGATTTTAGAAAAAGATGGACACTAATGTATATGTTTACATTGACAGATGGCTGTTAGATGGCAGGTTCTGTCTGACTGGTATCCACCTTGACTTTCATTATTATTGATTAAATTTAAAGGTTGAAGATGGACAGACAAGAGACAGCATTGGAATGATGAGTCGATGCCAATGACAACAGCAGATACTCACCGTATTGCTTCTTTCTAGTTGTTGAAAAAATTGTTATTGTTCTGAGTGTTGTTAATTTAAAAAGCAATTTTATAATTGTTGGTTGATGAAAGTATATTGTGGGGATTAATTGATAAAAATAGTAATAAAATAAATAAGGGCTATCACAAAGAAAGAAGAACAGAAATTGCGTAGAATACAGAGTGCTATGGATAGATGCATACAGAGAATATCTTTGCACGCCCACATTCAGAGCGAGGTAATTCAGGAGTGGAATGGAGTGAAGGACGTGATCACAAAGTACCAAAAGCAGAAGTTCTGCTTGACTGGAAATATTGCAATGTTCACAAACAAAAGGTGGAGCCATGCACTTGTCGGATGGTATCCATAGAGACCGGAAACAACAACTTGAATGATGTCGCCGTCAAGAGAAATGAAATTATCAAGTGACACGACCCAAATTGAAAAAGGGCGAGATTAAATATGAAATGGATGTTCATTGGGATCAGGAAACCTGTCCAGTAAGGGGAAAAATTACAAGAAAATAAAAAAAAAATAAAAAATGATATAATAAAATACGGAAAGGAAACAAAAACAAATGAAAGATAAATATCCCATGATTGAACTTATTATCAAAGTTTAACTTGCATCCTCAAAATGTGAGAGTTTTTTTTGTTTTGTTTTTTTAAGTGACGTGTCATTTCACTTGAAACATGTGCTTTTAAAGGCCTCTTGAAATAAGTAGTCATATACTCTTTTCATATAACTTCATATAATTTCCTGAGTTTAAAAGAGTCATTCAACAAAAACCTATAGAGTAATTATTGACACTTGTTTAATGCATGCATTTTTAAAGAATAATTACGTAAGCTAGTTTTGTAATTCAAGCAGCTTTTGTGGATCAGGAATAGCTTAGCGGAAAGTCTTTTTTCAGGTATACATGTGATTTACATTTAAAATTTTTCTTCTCATAGATCAGTCGCTCTACCGAAGTTAAAGAACCCACTCTGTCCAATCTACTCAAATCTAGAGGGAGGATTGTTTGATTTATATCTTTCCATAGGGTGATAACGTTTTTTTAATTACAAACAATCTCGTTCAGAATTTGAACTCGAGAAGCCAAATTCATTTCCTACGATGATAACCGTTACTCTACTTTTGTTACCAACATGTTTGCATGAGAAAGACAAAAGAAAGTTTTATGATGAAACGTGCATATAGTGATGAAGAGAGTATCCTTTGTTCTAGCGGTTAAAATTAGAAACTCTTTTGCTGCTACTCGCAGTATTCATTTATAATGATTTTTTTTTTCTTTTAAAGATCAGTAGGTCTTTGCGGCTGTTTTCTGGCTTACTTTTTGCCCGTATATAGTCCACCACATAGAATACTTGTGAAAGTCTTACACCTTTCTCATTTCAGGTAAAGAATATGTCTAATTTCCTTTGGATATGTAATAGATTCAACGAAATTCCAATAAACATCATTATAAATAATATTCCTGTAAACCAAGTTATTGACCAAGTTGGATAGTTTTAAATTGTGTCATTTGGGAAGATTAAAAGAATGTATATCTTATTTCAGTTCCTCACTTTTAAAATTTCTATTTGAGTTTTTTTTTTTTTTTGATTAATGATAAATTAGAATAGTTTCATCATAAATGACTGTATAAAAATTGACTCCAGTGGTCCGGGAGACCTGGCTTCAATCCCAGGTTGCGTCATACAAAAGATTTAAAAATGGTGCTTGATACCTCTATGCTTAACACTCAGTAATATAAGGTACGTACAAGGATAAAGTGGACCAATCCTGGGAAAGGAGTAACGCCCTCCCCTACAACTCGGTGTAGTAGCTATCGAAAAAAGAGCCTTCTGATCGCCCTCGACTACGGTTGCCAACTTTACTTTACTTTACACACCGATAGTTATGACTTTAGTTGTACTGGATGTTTTTTTTTTTTTTTGTTGGTGCTGTTTGTTTGTTTACTTGTTTCCTATTGGTAAGTTGACTGGAAGAAGACCTTGTAAGGTAAGTTCACATGCCACTTAAAGGGTTCAATGTTGGGATTTCCCTAGTAAAGTAAATAGAAAATTTTCATTCTCCTCCTTAGCCTCATTTGTGTATTCTTCTTCATCATAAATGGTGTGATCATATAGTCTAGTTATAGACATTTTCCTCAGTTTTTCAAGTGTCATATTATCGATCTAATCTGTGCTATATCTTGAACACTCTAACTACTCCTCGGATCTCCAAATCCCATTGTCTCTTTTACGTGTTTTCCTAGACAGAAATTGTTACCTCTATATACCATGACATTTTCAACTGTTTGGAAAGGTACACGTAATTTGACATTTTTCGCTTTTCTTTATTCTAAATCTGTGATATGCTGGTACGACTAATTTCACTACTTGACACGTGTTTAATTTTTATTCTAGTTGATTACAATTAGTTCACTTGGTTTGTTCTGGTCTGGGTGATCCTTTCTATCTCAGAATCCCAGATAACTGCTTGTGTCATATTTTCAGAGGCATATTCAAATTCTTTCTTGATTAAAAAATTTATATTTTCCACTTGTTTTCGTTATATTGTTGTTGTTGTTGTTGTTGTTGTTGTTGTTGTTTTGTACTGTTGTAATGAGCCCTTCTTTGTTTGTTCTTGAATATTCTTCCAGACGATGAATTTTCTAAAGAACAAAAACTTTAATGCTGGCGACTCCTCTTCCGCCTTCATTTCGTTTAAAACAGTGTGTTAACGTCATCTCTCGCTTCTAAAGTATTATGTATCGTTATCAGTTTTCTCGTTGCATGGTCCGTATTTCTCTGCTCCTTTGTTATTTTCAGGTTAAGAAGGATCTGCACATTAAAATGGAGATTACTCACATATACATTCCTTTGATAACGTTTCGAAATCTGCTACAGAGTTGAGTCTTCTTCTTCTTCTTCTTCTTCTTCTTCTTCTTCTTCTTCTTCTTCAATGTATTTGCTTTTAATACTCACAGGTAATTGTAGCTTTCTTTTTCTGCGAGATTTTGATGTTCTCTTGATTGGGTCGTTCTATTCATTCCACGGTTTGTATTTTCTTTATCCATTATAATCATTGTATCTTTTAACACAAAGAATATCAGGACTATCGATCTCATATTTATTATTATACTCACAACGTTTCGGTTGATATGTCCTTTGGCCCTCCTCAGATTTCCGTATAACAATAAAGATGAAGTCAATAGTCCGAATATTATCAAGTTACATCTTAGAAATTTCGACAATTGATTCTTGTACATTACTCAGTATCAAATTCTATTTCAAAGTCATTGCTAAAGGGTTTCCAATTCCGTTTTCGGTTTAAACATTCGTTAAGCATTGTCTTCCCGCTGTTAGGTCCTTCCTCTATCTTTTCTTCGTTATCACGCATTGAATTTTCCTTTATCCAATATAGCCATTGTACATTACTCAATAACAAATTCCATCTCAAAGTCATCGTCGAAGGGTTTCCAAATCATTTTTGTATTTTAACTTCTTTAAGCAATCCTTTCCATCAGCTTCTCATCGTTATCATGATACAAATTTTTAAGCTTTCAAAATATTCTATTTCCTATGTAATACATCTTCCAGTGATCCATCCGTGTTGGGCAAGATTTTACGACCATGTTTTTAGTTCTGTGATATTTTGTTGTATATTCCATAATTCTTTACTGCATTGTCTCTGTTCTTTTGGGAAAAAAAAACTTCTGCCTTCTATAAACTTTGCGGCTAGTCAGACAGGTTATTTGTATACATACCGATGAATTATCTTGTTGTATTTTGACCTTCGGCCCGGGAAAACATGCCATTCCAATGATAGCGGAAGTGATACATCCCAATAGCCAGTAACCGAAAGAAATCGCGCAGATGAGCTCGGCTGATAATATGGGACAAGGTGAAGGTTGCACTGTGCCGCTACAGACTGATGCACCGGAAGAAAGTGACCTGTGAACTGCATGACAGTTATTTCCGCTTGATGACGATCAAGCATGTCATTCCAAAGTGGGCGATTGAGTGGGCGTTGAACTATTATATAACTCAGTCAAGACAAGAAGTCAGACAGTTGGAGTTAGAGACGAGATGTGGTAGGGAAAGCCACGCAAGGCCGAAGGGGCCCTCGGGGCCCCCGATTGAGTTGGGGTCCAGAGAAGTTGCTGATAAGATGTTGTAGGGAAAGCCACTCCCGGCCGAAGGCGCGCTCGGGGCCCCCAGTAGTTTTGGAGACCCGTTGGTGACAAGTTGTGATAGAGAAAGCCAGCACTCAGCAGAAAGCTGAGACCCTGGGCCTCCGGTTGAGCAGCCCTGGAGAACAAGAAAGACACAACACTGACGGCCATAAGAGTGGGGGTCAATATGTTGCAGTTATGTTCGGTCTCCAACTCCCTCTCACAGTATAACCCTGAGTAACCCTTTTCGAATGCTTACAATAAAGTGAGTGGTACATATTTTTAAAGAAGTCTTCGCTCGTCTGTTATTCATTGCGTCAGTATGTATACAGCATATATATGTATATATGTGCATGAATCTGTATAAAAGAATGCAACAATCTTCCTAACCACTTGGAGTCATTCTTTTTTTTTTTTTTTGTATAATTCCAAATCAAGCACCTTTTTCCATTCGTCATCAGTGCAGATAGGATCACCAGTTGTAGGCATTTGTGCATTTAGAAAACTAGGCAGGCACCTCAGACGTAGATACGAGAATTCTATGAAATGTAGCACACGGGTTGCATCGTGTCTTCGTGCATTCTACTTAAAAATTTTATTAAATCGTCCAATTGTGGATTCACTATGTATTTCGTCTTTTTGCAGTTTTCCGTCTAACTATTTCTGTTTGTGTTTACACAACACGTCATCATGTACAGTATTTAATACAATGTCAATTCGTGAGTGGAATCCTGCAGGTTTGAATTTAGACTGGTTACCTTACCAAAACTAAAAAAGATAGTCTGTCTCTCTTGTTATCCATGGCTTGGAGAGATGCTATAAAGACTTGCGTATTTCCCAATAACATTACTGTGAAGTCCAGTATTTGAACTAAGTTTGTCGATTACATTTCCTATGATCATAACCGTTACACTAAGTGCGTCTCTTGATCTATCAATGACATTTTTTTTTTTTGCATTCCTTTTTTTTTTTTCTACTTTCGAAATTTGTTCTTCATGTCACTAAAATGTCTTCCCTCATATACATTTTTGTAGATAAGTATTGTTTCCGTATTAATATTCTTTTAGAACGCTTTTTTTTGGTTCGTATCGTTGGGTCTTCTCTCTGTATCTTTTAAATCAAGCTTCCTTCTTCAATATTTACTGGCTTATTTTTTTTTCTAGTTGGATTGTCTGTCTTCTCTGCATCTCTTGTTATTTATCAGATGTTTCATTCCATTGTGTCATCGTGAGTTTTCCTTTTATAAGATATGTTCAGGTTTTCACACGATGTCTGATGGTTATAAGATTGGGGATAGAGACGGCAAGTCTTGTAGAATATTCAGCATCAATTTCCCTTTAGCATCTAAGACCACTGAAATGCCGTAAGATTAAAAGAATAAATTATTTCCCGAAATTCTAATTTTCTATTTCTTTTATTTTTATGTTTTCGCAATATTCTATGTGTGTCAGTGTTTTGGAACAGAATTTTAACAGGGAAGTTTCCGTGGCGTAAGGGCTAACAATCTGAACTGAGACCGAGAAGAAAGCTGGTTCAAACCCAAGTATTGAAATCAGATTAATTTTCTGAGTCATCAGCATCATGTTGCGCTATCAGCACGGATATCTCTGACCCTCTCTTGCCACTCCTCCCTATCGTCCATCGTTTCCGGCAGGTCCTCATGGCTACATCCCGTATCGGCACGGAGCTGCTGTATGTAGGTTCTAGCTGGTCATCCTGCCTTTGCTCGTCCATGTGAAGGGGTCCACAGGAGTACATCTCTCATGAGCTCGTCACTCCTACTCCCGCATTGTCCCGCACGTCTGGTTCATCCAATTTTGATTGTTTTCATGATGGGTGGCAGGTATCGGCATAGCTGCTGCTTTGTGGAGTACTGCCTCCAGGATTTACTCAATACTCCTCGCAGCATTCTTGTGTAGTTACCGTCAAGCTTTTTCTCTATACGCTTAGTTAGTGTCCATGTAGTGCATCCATATAGCAGTAAAGATACGACCGCTGCTTGGAAGAAACTGCTCTTGATTTTGTCAGTCAGGTCTGATTTCCACATGACCGATAGCCTATCAGTAGCTGTCCATGTCTTTGCTAGTCGCATGTAGATGTCTTTCTCGGTTGATAAGATACTACTTCTTAGGTAGGTGAAGTTGTCAACTTGTTTCAGAGAGCTACCGCTTAGTGTGGAGATGTTGCCTGTTTGATTAAAGCATATATATTCCTTCTTGTGTACATTGACATGGAGGGCAGTTCCTGCTACAGCTGCTTCCAAACTATGTATCAAGGTTTAACTCCCTTAATCCAAAAGCTAAAGGGTTAAATAGTACTTGATAATAATCTTTGAATAAATTCTAATCAGAATTGTATAGTCAGGTGAAATTTCAAAATTTCCAATATCTGAAAACTTTATTTTCTTGGATTGTTTGATTTGTGAAATTATCCTGATCGGGCTGGACATACACTATTAAAATCAAAACGCATACTAGATTGTAAATTTTCTTGCTATAGCATATGCACTATCAAAAATGTAGCTAAGATGTTTATTCTTCTGTTTTACGGTTACATATAAGCACAATTCGAAACATTAAGTTCAACATACCTATTCTATATTCAATAACGTTGTGTGTGTACGTGTATGTATGTGTGTGTGTGTTTAAATTGTCAATATATCTTTAATTAACAGTGGGTAGGGATTATACTTTTTCAACTTTCATCAAGACCCTGATACCCCCATCCCAAAATTTCTGAAGGATCAAATTTAGTCATTGACTAAGATGGGGATATTTTGGGACAATGGCATCAAGATGAAGCACCGAATCAAATTCTTTAGCAATTTCTTAATAGTCTGATTTCCTTACCTTTACATTTTGAGAGACACCCAAGATAGACCAACTATACACGCTTGTATACCCAAGCCCCACTCTACACACGTTGGTTTTGTGAGACATTTTTGAAAACATGAGAATCAAGAAATGAATTGCATTTTATGCCGTCAATAACTCTTGGGAAAAATTGGAAATCTCTTCCTCTTTATTAAAAAAAGCTACTACAAAGAATTGCACTCTTTAATTATCATTGCAATTATTCTAGCAAAGTCTTGTGACGCCGAGAAAGAAATGCAATTTGTATGTCTCTACAAAACGATGAGTGATTGTGAAGGAGAGAGAAAAAAAAATTTTTATCGTCAGTTGTTCGGCAGAGAAAATAATGTTCCATGTTAAACCCAGAGAAAATCTGATGCGTTTGATTTAATAAACCGTCACAGAGTAGGGATTTTATTGAAATCAAAAGAGTCTTATTTCATGTTTCTAAACCAGTTAACAAAACCCCAAAAATTTTTTGAGTACTCACCAAACCTTCGTTTATTTGATTTTTTGATGGAACAAAGTTCGTTCATTGAATTAAATTATTCACTCTCAAGAAAAGCAAGGATATTATTGAGTCAACCCTTCCACCATGAGCAGAATATGACACAAGGTCATTATTTAAGTTTTTTTTCTTTTATCTGAGAATGGTTTACCATGACAAAAATAAAGAACCCAGTTTTCCCTATTGGTTTGGTTTGGTTTCTTTGTTTAATGGCATATCAATTTTGTTGGTTATTAAGTGATCAACCTATCCTTCTTGAAGAACAGTAGTGGTACTATTTAACCCATAGTTGGGAGGATAAGGGGGGGGGGTTCATATCTTTCCCGAGAATATGTAGCCGAAAGTAGACTTAATAGTGGGACTTGATTTAAAACTCGCTTTCTACTATTCTGCAGTCTGGCGCTTTTAGCACGAGGACAACCCTGCCCTATTGGTTTTCCGTGGCTCGAAGAACAATAGATAAGGTTTTGCCTTTCTGGGAGAATTAGAAGATAAAAAAAGTTATCAGTCTCGTTAAGTAATTAGATTCTAAATGTATACACGTCGTTCATATATTTTTGCTAAAAAGAAACAAGCTAAAATGTGTCTCTCAAAACAAAGTAAAATACATTTGATTTTTCTAACTTAAACGGTTGATGTTAATTGTTCAGATTCTGAAGTTTAGAGATCTAAAAGTAATAATTTTATACACATTTTATCAGTCAATCAGTTAAGTTTCGTAAGGAAGTTCCTCTCCAAACGGCTTCCTTATAAGACTTACACCAAAAATATGACTTCAAAGTTAAAATTTATTAAAGAAAAAATTTGTTGTATATATTTTCCAATTATATTCAATTTTTCAGCGCTTTTATACTAAATAGGAAAATCATGGTACGTAGTGTTACGTAAAATAATTTAAACAAGGATCAATTTAAAAAAAAAAAAATCTAAAAGATTACAACATGCGAATAAACCTTCTCTTTTTCATTGACTGCTTTTCTAAAATATAAGTCAATGAATAACATTGATGGGTCAAATTTTACTAAATATTCCTCTTTCAAACTTCAATAAATTAAGACGTCCTTATGAACATTTGGTGTAATTTTTGACAAAAACTGAAATAAAAATGTACTTCCTTATCGAATCATAGTCTAAAAAATACACTGTGTTTTATAAGAATGAATATATTTTATTTTGAATTTGCCGTTATCATTTTTTATATAAATATCTGAGTGAATCCTTAGTCTAGGTAATTGATAGAAAGAAAAGGCTCAATGATGAAAAACATATGATATATTTCTCAGAATCTGAATGAGTAATTCAAAGATATGTGGATTTTACGAACGATTTCACGAGGCTTTTCCTGTGGCTTCAAAGAAAAAATCGCAAGTTTTCAGGTCAGGTGAACGGGGCAATCTTTTCAAAATAAGATATCATTTTTATGAAACAACAAGTTTTTCAAAAATGTTTTGAAAATTTTATAATTAAAATATAATGAAATTAATTAAGTGGATAAATAAAACATATTTTGCTTCTGATATGGATTCTTTTCTTTAAAAAAATTGATTTTTATTCAATAAGTAGCGAAGATTTTTATCAAATTGGATAATTGACCAAATTTTGTGAATTTAAAAATCTGACCATTTCTTAATGTACTGACACCGTTATTCATTCATCCAAAATAGTCATCCATTTAATACTGTATTGGCTTACTGGTTATTGTATTCAATCATCAGCAAAACTCGGTTGTTTGAGCGTGAAAAAGTTTTACGTTCATATTGAGGAAGAAACTCACTCGTCCTAATCAATAGGATCATTATCATTATCAAGGCTTGGCGGCAACATGGATGTACTTGACACTTTTTTCTCTCAAATCATTCATCCCGATCAGTCATCACTCAATTGGTAAGTCCTCAATGCGGGACGAATATCGGCCAACACTGGCGCGTCCATGTGTTGTAGTCCACTGGATGATGCTATGTATGATATCAGCCCTGTTTTCAGAAGTACGAGAACATGAAGCTGCCGTATTTTTAAGGAATTACTTCTTGGATTTAAATAAGTCTTGAGCATTATTGAGTAATTCTGTCTAGCTTTTTCTTCAAGTATTTCGTTAGGGTCCAAGTGATCAGTCGATGAAACAAGCTCAGCAATTTATAGTAATTAGTCTGGAAGCTTAAAACTAGCTCGTCGACCATCACACCGCACCGAGGCACCAATTATTATTCATATTCATTTTTTTTTAAATCCAGCTATTATCTTAACATTTTGATTAATTGTTCCTCGACGACTAAACCGACCTATGATATAAATCTATTTCTATTTTTGATTTCATGAAATCTCACTATCATCAGACTAGGAGAAAACAACCTGAGAAGTATTGATATATTCTTTGGTGCAATATTTTTGTAAAATATCAAACAACCCAAAGATAAAAAAATATCAATGGATACATTTTTCGTTATCTTAAAGATGGTGATAACGCTATATTTTATTACCATTCTATTGTATGATGGTTCTTGAAGTTAAATTCTACATCATCTTTTCTCTTTTCAAGACTAATCGTTTTTTTCCAAATCTCTCGGTACCAAATCATTTAACATTAAGTATTTCTCAATATTCTTCAATGTTTCTTTGTAATTGAGATCGTTTAAACACTTCATTTCAGGACACCCGTTGTCGCTCTGTTGTATTTCTCAGCGAGACAGTATTTTTGTCATTCTATTCTTATTAAACAATAATGAGAGGCAAAAAATATATCAATATTCTACAATTTTGTTAAAATCCGTTTTGAATATTATTTATATTATTTATACCAATATGTGTGTGCATAACCCAGTATAATACTAATCAATGAATATCGGACATCCGTTACAATATGTTTTTATTGCGTACACGATCATTTGAGGTAAAACTGAAGAATGCTTCTTTGTTTTATGGTATAGTGGTACTATTTAAACTATAGCTGGGAGAATAAGGGGTTTCATATCTTTCCGGAAAGTTTTGGTCTTAAAATGAACGTAATAGCGCGACTGGAGTTTGAACTCGCATACTACGATTCCGCAGTCCATCGCTTTAACCACTACACCACTGATTAATGGTTCCAATAACTCGTCATAAGATATTTCTATACAGTCACGTGTAAAGATGGAATATTTTGTTTTTCTACAAGTGTCTGAGTCACGATTACTTCCTTCTTAATACGTAACTTTACAGCAGCCTATAATTACGAGTGATTGGCCACGTTTCTCAGTTTCCTGTCTGATGATTGTGCACCGCATATGAAATTTAAAGAAACTGACTTCTCGTATTTTTAATTTGATATTCTTTCTGGATTTTCAAGTTTTTTTTGGGAGGGGGTCAAAATTTTCTCGTTTATATGTTTATCGTCGTAAGTTCTTGACACTGCGACTCGTGTTCAAATCCAAACGGGGTGGTTTGCATCTCACATAGCGATATCGTCCTTGGGAATTATTTTCCCCAAACAAGCTATGAGCAAATAGTCGGGTAGACTGGTCTTTTTAACTTTGGCATGGCAACCATAATAGAAGAAGGAAAGGTCTGAATTCAAATCGCTTTAACTGCACTTAAAAATAAACCTTGTGTTGCAACCTACTCATTCGCAGGGGTCGAGTAAATATATATGAAGCCTAGAAATATCTGAAAAAAGAGACTACGACACGAGAATTTTCCCTGCCCTAAATAAAAGAACGAATAAATTTAAATCAACGTTATATGAAAATTCTCGATAATAAAATATTTACAAATACTGAGGGTATTTATAAGAAATTGCATCGCCATGCAGCACTTATCAGATCTTATATTCTATCTGCAGACCAAAAATTCAAACACATCAATAAATATGAAAATAAACTTGGAAGAAAAGAAAGTAAAATGGATCTCAAACGGAAACATATTTACGAAAAATAGTCAGGTAATAATTCTTATTCTTCGGTGGTAAAAAGTTTTATTATTTGATTATAATTGATTATTTTTATTTATTTTTACAATGTAAGGAAGAGGACAGTCGCTTTCTTTCTCGACTGGACAATGTCTCCTTTTTTGCCACTAGCAAAAGATAATTTTATAAAATAAGGAAGAATCTTGCATTCTTGGAACGAAAGATCGATGAAGATTTCAGTTGGAAGTTTGCGTCCACAAAATTCAAGACACGGCAAAATAGCCATTGGAGAAAACAAAGAATTTACATATATTGCAATGTCTTCCCTAAAATATTTCAGTACGATTGTTAATTCTTGAGGCTACGAAAATTGATTAATATATCAATCACTTCAGAAGTATTTCTTGCAAAAATAAAACATTTCATAATAAAATATTATTACAGTGTTTTGATCATATAATTCATGCGGATATTAATAATAACAGAAATGTGGTATTGTCGGCCAGCAAATATGTTAGTATTGGCTTGTTGTTGTAGGTGGGGATACTTAAAATGTTACACAGTTGAAATAGCTGAGAAAGTTAATCAGGAAACTTTAACTTCAATGGAAAGATAATCAATATCCGTCTCAAGGAAGTGACGCTTGCTTATTTGGTTGTGACTCTATAGTCTATGTTGAAGAATAAACAGAAACCCCTTATAACTAATCACTGTTTTTACAAGCTCGAAAAGGTTTAATGACTTATTTTTCTGATCTCCCGAGTTTTGTTGTGATGACATGATTTTATTCGGAGTCTGTTTACTTCAAATGTGTTAGAGATCCATTACCTCTCTAATCACCCACCATCAATCCCTACCTCATCCTCAGATGACTTCAATGGCAAATGTATCTTTTTGATTGCCTCTCACAAAATCTACTAAATTATATATATATATATATATATATATATATATATGTGTGTGTGTGTGTGTGTGTGTGTGTGTGTATTTATGCATGTATAATTCGTCATATTTATTACAAAGAGTCATAATCTCGCTTATATATATATATATATATATATATATATATATATATATATATATATATATATATATATATATATATAAAGAAAAAGTTGCTACAGAGTTTCGGTATTGTGATCTGCAGGGTTTATATGCGAAATGCATAGGAGAGCAACTGCCAGTCACCCAGCATCGTGACTATGTTAACACACACACACACACACACACACACACACACACACACACACACACACACACACACATATATATATATATATATATATATATATATATATATATATATATATATATATATATATATATAATGACCATACCATTCAGGCAGAAATTAGGACGTTTAGAGTTATTGTACTTGTCCACCACAGGCATGATGGAACTCAAGGTATATTTTTTATTGTTGTAAACCTGATTAGAATTATGTGTTATTTTTCTTCTAGACTGATTGTCCTACCAAAGCTTAATAATCCAATCTTCTCCACCCATAACTGGATATAGAATAAATGGATTCATGCCTTTCACAAGAGAATTAGAGTGAAGCAAACCCTAATTGTCTTCGTCAAGGAACTGAAATTAGGTCACACTTCCATTCATTTCAATGATAACCGTTATGTTAATACTGCCTTTAGAGTTCGTGTTGAGTCTATATTTAACGATATAAAACAAATCCCGGGAACAGTAAAAGCTATTATACACATTACTATGACTCAAAGGTTTACAGCTTTAGAATTTTATGAGATTTTTTTTATAAGATTATTAAAAGATTTTATTTTCTTTCAAAGAAATTTTTAAAATGCTTCATTTTAGTAAAAACGATGCATAAAAACTACAGAATAGTAAGAGGAGACAAATGTTTTACAATATTTTGGTAAAGTGAAACACAATTTTCTCGGAGGTGTAAACTTGACGAACTACTCTGGATTGTGAGATTCTGAGCTCATCTAATGCTCTCCAAATGCTGTCCCAGTTGCCTGAGACAGTTGAAAACACCAACTGCTTCTCTACAGAGGGGTAAGCACCCCCACGACGAGTGTCCAGGACATATGGAACTAAACAAACTGCTTGTGAGGCTCCTGTAATGCTAGCTGTTTGGATATACTGAGTACTCCTTTTTTGCCATCACTCTCTCTTATATCTACCCACCCCTCTGCTCAGGCAGGATATGACACAAGGTCAATTTTTAAACGGAGTTTTGCAGGTTTGAATTCAGAGTTTTCCTTCTCTTAGATTAGCTGGCTCACCAAGGCTGAAGAACGAAGTCTGCCCTACTATTCACCCATAGCTAGAGTCAGAATAATTGGATTCATACCTTTCACAAGGGGGTTAGTGCTATTTGAGATGCCATCAGTCTCGTCCTGGATTTGAACTCGTGTCTACGTGTCCATTTCCTACGACAATAACCATTACACCACGGACACCTCCCAGGACCACTATGCCTCTGAGTGGTAGTACTTGATAGGGTCCTATATATGGGTCAAATAAAACTAAACTGTGTACTCATGCTCCACTGAGTTGTTTTAAATAGAACAGTTTATATGTCCAAAAATTGACTTAACATTAAATAACTTACATTGCTTGATATGCCATAAAAACCAAACCAATTTCCAAGTGTGATTCGCTGATATGCCTCTATAGATCGGAGTACAGCCTCGGAATCCTCGGTTTTAGGCTTACTTCATCGTCGAAGTTTTAGCAACCAGAGCGAAATTTCTTAAACCTTCTCGTTACTGCACTGTGATAAACTGCTGCTTCGCCTTGAGCACAACAAATGCCTGTGGTTTATTTCATGTTGTTTTGGCTCAGTTCGATCGCGTAAAGTTGACATTTCCAAATTTGATTACATTGCAAGTTCATCTCTGGTATTTTCAACTCACACTCATATAGAAGCAATGCAGTGGTTTCTTACAATTGTCTGAACTGCTTTTGTCATATGATATACTTGCTGCAAACTTGCACGAACCAAAAATATAGTAAAAATTTTAACTAATCTTCCTACTTACGGCTACAGTCTGTCATCAAGGAAACGGATATGAGATTGACAGTTCATTGAATCCGACATCACCGAAAATCTGTATCGAAGAAATATCTGAATTACACTGAAATTTAATAATTCAAAATCGAGATACATTACATAGTCAAAATCCAACTACTTGAAGAACGATCTGTGTGGACGCAGACAGCAAGGATATAACAAAATGCTTTCTAAAGTCCACGTGAGTAAAACTATTTGTAAAAGATCAAAGGCGCAAGGAAATAGGTTAGTTGACGCGAACAGCTCCATTCGGCAAAAAAGTCTTTGAAGTTTCTACTTCAAAAAATTTATTTGTCCGAAAGAAAGTGGGAAAACTGTCCTTTATTTGAGTGTAACGCTTTTGTTGTAATTTGATGTACAATAGGCAATTAATAGTTTGGTTTGAACTGAATTGGACAGCAATTTTTTTTTATTGCCTCACAAAGATATTTGAATAGAGAAAATTAATACAAATAAAAAAAAAATAGATTCGGCAATAGAGGATGATATGATAGCTCCAAAGAAAAGAGAAATTGCAACTTGAAAGGGATGCAAGAGAAAAACTCCAAAGAAGATTTTAAAAAAAGGAAAAGAAAAAAAAAAACGAAGTTAGCTGCGAGTGGAAAAGTTGGCTAAGGAAATGGCAAAATTAAGAGCACAAATATAAAGACAGACAAATTATATAGAAAACTGGGAAGTCACGGTAGGATGTTGAGACAAGTGATGATGGGTTTGGAGTTAAAAAGTGAGACCGAGAAAATTTAGTGCAGAAAAAGAGGAAAATTAAAATTGATGATGCGGAAAGAAAAAGTAATTGTAAAAATCTTCAACAATAAAGAAACTAAGATAGAAGAAAAAAATAGAAAATCGAAAGTAGAGAAAAAAAAAGAAAAAAGAAAGAACCAAATAAATGAAGAAAAGATAAGAACTATGAAACAAGGGGAATAACGTTAACATTAATAAGGAACAGATAGGAGATCAGTAGAAAGAAAGAAAGAAAGAAAGAAAGAAAGAAAGAAAGAAAGAAAGAAAGAAAGAAAGAAAGAATACTGTGAATAAAGTATTGCAGAATACAAGTAAGAAGCTAATCATAAAAAAGAAAGACGAGAAAAAAAGCGTAGAAATAAATATTGAAGAAAGAAAAGCAGAATATTGCAAAAAGAAAGAAAGAAAGAAAGAAAGAAAGAAAGAAAGAAAGAAAGAAAGAGCAGAATATTGCAAAAAGAAAGAAAGAAAGAAAGAAAGAAAGAAAGAGCAGAATATTGCAAAAAGAAAGAAAGAAAGAAAGAAAGAGCAGAATATTGCAAAAAGAAAAAAAAAAGAAAGAAAGAAAAAAAGAAAGAAAGAAAGAAAGAAAGAACGAAGTAAAATTTTTAAAGAAAACAACGGAAACAAATAAGACATCAACCATTATGGCAGAATAAACGAAAAAATAAAATAAAAACAAAGCCAAGCAAGAATATTACCGTAAAGATAGAAATGAATGAAGCAACAAATCAAATGCAATGAAAAGTAAGAAAGAAAGAGGGAAACAAAGGAAGAAAGAAAGAAAGAAATAGGTTTGACAAATGAGGAAAAATGGAAAGCAGGGAGAAAACAAATAACAGACGAATAGGAAAAACGATGGAATAATGGTGATAAATTCAAACAATATAGGATAAAAGAATAGGAAAATGGAAAACGTTAGAATGAAGGAAGTTAGAATCATTTTAAAAGAAGCAACAACAAAGGAAGCAACAACAAAGGAAGAAGAAAACCGGATTTAAACTCTAAAAGAAAAGAAAATTAAAAATAAATATAAATCGAATAACTGGATAAAGAATACAAATGAGAAAATATTTGCTCAAAAAAGAAAGTTTTATGGTGAAGCCCAGTCACAACAGTTCACGCAGTGAGGAACAAATTCATCAAATAATAATTATTTTGCTTCATTAGTCTGTAAGGCTGAAAAAGAAATCAGATTATTTTTTAGGTTGACTGAGAGATTAATGTTTTGCATGAAATTAGAATTGAATATTGAAGCTCTAGATAATCTACCAGGATTAGCTAATCTGGTGTAAAGCAACGATATAGAAGCTGAAAAGGAGTATCAAATTCGCCAATGTATATATTTACCCAAACCCTCTACCCTGAACAGGATACAAATAAAATTTTATTTTTAATCGAGGTTCAACAGGTTCACTTGATTTAGCAAGGTTAAAGAGCCCAGCCTGCCCTAAAATTTGCCCAGTGTTGGAGAAAGAATAGTTGGATTCAAATATTTTGCAAGGTTGTCAGCGCCATGTGAAAAGCTAATTCACTCATCAAATTATTTAACACGTGTCACCGTGACCATTTCAAACGACGATAAAGATTACACCACAAGCGTTAAAGTAGGGGTTTCTGAATACCACCATGCAGAGACTTTGTGTCTCCGTTGAATATATAAATGTATATTAATAATAATTTTGAAGATGACATTAAAGTGAAACATGGCAGAACGCGGCATGTATTCCTGCTAGACACTTGATTTTGAATCAATATTTCAGGTAAATAAATCTTATCTAGCATCATCGAGATTTCATTATTTTCGCGCACACGCATGCGTACACACACACACACACACACACACACACACACACATATATATATATATATATATATATATATATATATATATATATATATATGTATATATGACACAGCTAATTCAAACAACTATTGATGCGTCTTAAGATAATATATTCATTATATTTCTGACGTACATACAATCACGGATTACAATGATGTATACGTATTATATCATTAACACATCATAACTAATACAAATTATCGCAGATATTTGAAGTAACGCTTAAAATTCTGTTTGTTGAACCATAGAATAATTTTTTAGGTGGTCAATAGGAAGTATAAAATTTTTATCAGCCATGCCACCTACAAAAGATCACTATGCGTGAGACTTATGTCAGACTATGTTAAAATTAGTGAGTTGTCTGAACGTTAATAATTATTTTGCTGATATTAGAAGGACACAGGGCAGAACCTTCAAGTAAATACATCTTACAGACTTTATAAAAAATGGAAAATCAAAATCCCACTATGTAAATAAACTTATATAAGAGTCATTCAATAAAGAAGGTAATTTTTAGAAAGAAAGACATTTCTTCCTTTTTTTCAGAATTTGTTTTCCATATATGTAAACACTGCCTTGTTTGAAATCGGTTTCATGGAAAAAATGTTTTCATTTTACAAAGATAATTGTATTTAAGCAATTATTCAAATGTCCATGAGTGAAAAACGTGCTCCACGGTTGGATAGAAAGTGGTCATAAAATAATTGGTGGTTCAGAAGTGAAAACCGAGTGAAATTTACAGAAGAATGTAAGATGTGTACGAAAAAGTACGTTTTATTCTTAAAATTTGTTAAAACAATGTCCCTGCGAGCCAGAGTCCATGGAATGAAAACACACTAAATTTCCAGTTCAGAAAAAGCTATTGGGTGCAGCGGTCTGTAAAAAAGGTCATGCTGACACTCATCTGTGACATGAAAGAGCCCGCAACAATTGATTTCGTATGAAAAGATCGATCTGTAAACAGTGTTTCCTATTGCTAACTTCTGTAAAATTCCCTTTATTTACTGAATGATGCTTGCATATATATATATATATATATATATATATATATATATATATATATATATATATGCGTGCGCGCGTGTGTGTGTGTGTCTGTGAATACTGGAAATTCTTCAAGTAAGACACGGACAATTATCTTCGTTGCGCAGCAGAATTTTTGATTGCCAACTCGGAAGATAACGTCCATCCTTCAAACGATTTACTAAGCCATGAAAAATGTGCAACAATATTAAACGTGGAAACATGCAATTTACTAGAAAATAATGCCAGAGAAACAGTTAGAAATGAACCTAGACTAATGTTCATTTGCCTATCTGTTATCTCATCTGAAAAAGCGCGTCTGCATGAACCAATTATATTTTAGGTGCTATACGCAGAATATTAAAAATAAAAAACTTTGAATTAATTTGCGCATGTATTCTAACTTTAGAGTAAGAATTAATGAGTCCATTAATGCATTAATTTATTTGCATTTGAAAATCAAAAAGGAAAAATATAATATTCATATTTTTTATTTCTATAATTCGTTTCTTTGGTTTGTTTGGTTTGTTTGGTTTGGTTTTATGGCATATCAACCTTTGTAGGTTATTTAAGGCCAAATCCATTTTTATGTAAATAATCTGTTCTATTGAAAACAGTTCAGTTTAGCATAAGTACACAGTTTAATTGTCAAAAACATTTCCATTTCAAACTATTGAAGCAGTTATATGTAATAATTCAGTTAAGTGTAAATACAGTTTTAATGTCGAAAAACAGTTCTATTTGAAATAATTCAGTCAAGCATAAGCACGCAGTTTAAGTGTAAGTACGGTTTAATTGTCAAAAACGTTTCAATCTCAAGCTATTCAGTTTACTCAATTCATTTTAACATAAGTATGCGGTTAGTTCTATTTAACCCATAGATAGAGCCCTATCAAGTGCTACCATTCCGGGCCAGAGTGGACCTGGGAGCGATGGCAATGAAGGGGTACTCCGCATTCCCCAAAGCTCCAGCACTGCTAGAACCTCACCATCAGATTGTTTAGTGTTATATCCAGGACACTCGTTAGGGGGGGGTCTTACCCATCTGCAGAGGTGCAGTCAGTGTATTCTACAGCCCCAGCTGACTGGACAATACACAGATTTAAATGTCAGACAGTTTTATTTCAGATAATTCTGTTCAGCATAAGTTTAGACGTCAAAAACAGTTCTATTTTGAGCAATTCAGTTCAGCACTAGTACGCAGTTCCAATGTCAAAACAGTTCTATTTTAAACAATTCAGTTTAGCATAAATACGCAGTTTAAATGCAAAAATCAGTATAGTGAAAGAAGCACGGTTTAGTTCTATTTAACCCATAGATAGGACCCTTATCAGGAGCTACCACTCCGGGCCAGAGTGGACCTGGGCGTGATGGCAATGAAGGGGTACTCCGCATTCCCCAAAGCTCCAGCACAGCTAGAACATCACCATCAGATTGTTTAGTGTCATATCAGGACACTCGTTGATGGGAGGGGTCTTACCCCTCTGCAGAGAAGCAGTCGGTGTATTCTACAGCCCCTGCCGACTGGGCAATTCTATAATTCGTTTTTTTTTTAAGTCAATGAGAGTTTATTCTGATCATTTTGTTTCTTGAATTAAGAGAATAATCTCTATTCCAATTTAATGAGAAAAAAAACTCTAATTTCTTAAGTATTGAATTTAAAGAATTGCAATAATTTCCTTGAGTTTAATGAAGATAAAATGGGAATTAGTTGAGAAAATGAACGTATTTCGGAAAAAAACTTATTCTTATAGGACATCCTGAAAAAACCATCGTAGAATTTATTGATGTTTCCTTATATTTTTGTAACGTCTCAGTTATATCATTGATGTTAATTATTATTATGACCTTTTTTTAGTCCTTTTCAAGTTTTTGACATCAGCATTAGCCGATAATTTTCCTCTGGAGTTTGAGTGACAGCAATTCTCCTCAAATCTCCAGGACTATGCCCAATATTCTGAGCGATCTTAATAATGCTGTAGTTTGGATTTTCTCCACTCGTTCTCTTATTTCCAAACCCTCTAGTCTTTTTACCTGTTATTTAGTGACTGTACCAAGAGCACCAATTATAATTAGTATAACCGTCACTTTCAGGTTCCGCAGCTTTTTTAATTCCCTAGCAAGGTCGACGTACTTATCTTTCTCTTCGCTTTCCTTCAATTTTACTCTGTGGTCTGCCAGAAACGTGAAGTTCTCAGTTCTACAGATTTTAGTTTTTGTTTTTGTTGATTATCATAAGGTGTGGTCATCAGGCCGAGATTAGGTGACCAGTTAGTATGTCAACTGTATTTCTAACAGATTATAACAGTGCTCGGGTCATGATATTCTTGATTCTTCCTCTGATCTTCAGTTTTCCCATTTTCTTTTTAAGGCATTTGAAGGCCGCCCAAAGTGCACCAACAACGATTGGTATTACCGTCAACTTAAAGCTCCATAGTTTTTTTTAATTTTGCAAGACCCAGATATTTGTCTATCTTTTTTTTTTAAGTTTTTGTTTTTTTGTTGTTTTTGTTTTACTCTTTGGTAAAAAAAATCCATCTGATGAAAATGTAATTTTTTCTTCTTAATTAACACGAGATCTCGTCATTTGGTCGATATTTAGTCGTCCGTTTGAACTAATATTTGCTTATTCGATATACCGAAGCTCAAACCTAATTCTTCTCTCTCTCTCTCTCTCTCTCTCTATATATATATATATATATATATATATGTTTATGTATTACTCATTATCTCTCTCAATATTCATCCCCCTCTCTTTCCTATCGTATGACAATACAGGGTCCTATCTCTTCGTTCTTCTTGCGTAAGCCTTAAGTCCATATTTCCTTTATGACTATCTTTACAATCTTAAAGTAAAATGTACTTGAACAACAGCCTTATAGTCGAAAGTTTGGGCACCTTCGTTGGTGTAATGTTTAGCAAGCGTGACTAGCAAACCTTCCCAAGTGTGTTCAAGTCTCATTGGGTGCCCCATTCGTACGGCCTTGTGTCACATCGAGGCAAAATCCTTTGTCAATCACTATAGTCGTAAGGTGATACATCTACTCTTTCTTTCCCTCTGCACCAGTGAACAATGAGGTCATTTACATTTCACCACACTGCACAGCTGTCTGTGAGTTGTGTCCTGACACATGAGTTATCCGTTACATTACATTTCCCGGATTTCTAGGTTCTTCGAAAATCTTTGTAATTCTCTTTGGGTTTGTTCCAACGGCGCGAATAATAATGGCAGCAAATTTCATCTTCATGGTTTACAATTTTTTCCAGTTCCGTAGCAAGGTTTTGATATTTTCCCAGCTTTTCCTCTTCTTTCAATTCTCTTGTGCGGTCTGCAGAAATAGTGATATTGTCTAATAGAGAAACGAGGACAGTATTGATTCTTCCATGAATTTCCATTTTAGTCTGTCTCGACTTTTAAGCTTTTGACGCGTATCCAAGTGCACCAAGGATTACACACACCACTCTAACTTTCATGTTCCCCGAATATTTTGGTTCTGCAGAAAGGTCCTGGCATATTTCCAACATTTCACTTACTAACATTATCCCTTCATATTCTGCTTGTACAGTAATATCTATGACCAAGCAGATCCTCTTTTCATTGTTGAGTTCTTGGTAAGATATTAAACTGCATCCAGTGTTTGGGCTCATCTCCTTGATTACTAGTAAATGTTCGATAATCTTTCATTGATATTACTTCCAGATCCACTCATAGAGTTAATACTTGTTGGAGACACATCTGTAGGTCAAAAAGACTTTCTCGAATATAGTAATGGTATGGTTTCTTAATTAAATGGCATTTCAAATTTCGCTGGTGATTTAATGCCAAAACCATCCATGTTGATGAACAGAAGGGTTTCGTTTGGTTTTATGACATATCAACCATTGTAGTTATTTAATGGAAAATCCATTTTTATTCATATAAATTTCTATTTCAGCCTATTTAGTTTAACATAAAAACATAGTTTAAATGTCAAATCAGTTCTATTTCAAACAATTCAATTTAGCATTAGTATACTGTTTAGTTCTTTTTAACCCATAGACAAGACCCTATCATATGCTACCATCCCGGAGCGATGGCAACAGAGGAGTACTCCGCATTTCCCAAACCTGCGGCATTACTGGAGCCTCACCATCAGATCTTTTAGTGTCATATCCATGACACATGTCTGGGGAGTCTTACTATTCTGCAGAGTTGTAGTCGGTGTATTCTCTAAACCAGCCGACAGGGCTCGAACAGATGGGGTACTACTAATCCATAGTTGGCGAGTATAAGGAACCTAATAGCACAACTGAATTTCAAATAGTACAGTACGTTAACCTCTACGCCATGGGGTCTCCTTACTAATTTTTTTGGATAGGAATGCGTAAAACAATAACATTTCTGTCAAAAGTATTTGTATAGTGTGCAAATAAAAGATTACTGCAAACAAAAGTATCCTTTTTTATGATTACAATGGAACATGGAAAATTATAATTGTCAGGTTTATAATCAAACATTCACAAATGAATCAAATTTTCGTGATTAAATAGCTTATGAGGTTTTTACTTATTGTTGACAAGTAAACTAAATCATATCAAACCAAACCTTTCCAAGGATGGTGACATTTGAAGATATTCTTTCTTGGAGGTCAATGTCCCAAAATAGCATTTTGCTTTTTTTCAAGACTGCTTCTGGTTCGTGCCAATTTCATTTTCAATGCTCAATCCGAAGCCGTTTGCACTTTTCTCTGTGTATTATCATGTTTACATTATTGCACATTTTGAATTCATATATATATATATATATATATATATATATATATATATATATATATATTTGTGTGTGTGTGTGTGTGTGTGTGTGTGTGTGTGTGTGTGTGTGTGTGTGTGTGTGTGTGTGTGTGTGTGTCCTTTAATATTATGTCCATTTAAACATTTTCAATTAAAAGTCAAGTTGCTTCTAAACCAAAAATGACAAAATATTATTGTACTGAGTCGAACAACCAAGTGGGATATTACTAGATACTTATTACAAAAATCTAAATCATTTAAAATTTTCAGCCAAAAAAGTTATATTAAACAGTAAATATACATACACCACTGTAAATGAAGTAGTACTTGGGATATTCATCTTATTCAGTATCATGCGCAAATACAAAATCATGCCTTTAAAGACTGACCTTTTTTCTATAGAAGAATTTGGTAACTTCTGTAGCTCGATGCATGCCGATTGAATCTCCTATTATCTAACGGGACGGTTCATTTCTACGCAACAACCAGTTCGTAAAATTCTATGCCTGAAGTGTATTTTTAAAGTACGTTTTTGTCTTTCGTAATGAGTTTCAGAGCAGAAGTTTTAAGTCATAAGGACAATGAAATGTCGTTTTGGCTGTATAATATTTTGTAAGTCCTAACAAAAATCCGGGTATCTTCCTTTCAGAAGACTACTTTTTTATTTTAGAAAGTTTGGGAGTTCTACATATTTATTGACGATAATGTAATCTGTTGGTATCGTCTTTGCAGATAGAGAAGTTGTCCAATATTTTATGACTTCCTGATCCTTCGATTTGTCGATTTCTGATCTTACGCCCATCTGAAAATTTCGCCTCGTTACTACTTTGTTGATACTCGGGCGGTTCCCGTAGTGTAGTGATTAACGTGTAGGATTGCATCATCATAGTAAGTGAGTTGGAACTCTAATCACCCTATTACATTCACATCTGGACGAGTACATTTGGAAAAGGTTTGAATCTCTTTATAATACCCACCCATGGGTTAAATCGTACCCATGCTCTATTTTAAAAAGGGTGGCTTTTTCACTAAATAATCTATAAAGGTTGATATGATATTAAACAAAGAAAGTAAAATAAATTCTATTGATAAAGCTAAAATGTTCATGTACTGAATACCGAACATTTAATTTTTTTTTAATATTTGCATTTATTTCAAAGATAATATTTTCTTTTCACTTTTATTACCTTTTGAAGTTTAAGCTGCATTGGTGCACTCTTCAGAACTCCGTATCAAGTCATTGCCTTTTGTGATCAAATGATAACATGTTTTCAAATATCTATAACAATTATGGTGTTGTGAGCAGCTGATCCTCAGTAATATCAGCTGTATGTTCAAATTCTTTTCAGTGCATATCCAGGTAAATTTGACGTCAAATCAGTCGAACAGGTATATATTTTTTAACATTTATAAATTTAGGCATTTATTATTTCAACCGTGAAAATTAAAACATAAGTTTATCTAAACATTCACGTGGATTTTAACTCATTAGTGGTGAGAAGTAGAGAATATTATTATCTGTGTATATATCGCATTATTATCATAATGTTGGGCAGCACTTATTGGAATCGTTATAATTTATTCAGACAAATAATTTATCAATGCTAATCATAAACCAATATTCTCTTATTTATTTACAGTTTGCATCAAGTGTATCAATTGGATGTAATTCATGAGGTTGAGCACTCTGGCGAAGGAATTAACGGCTGCCACTCGCGTAATGCATAGCTCTTCGTATAAATTGTACGCTCTGGTATTCGGTAATACCAAGTGTAATCAAGCGAAAGCCTTATAATTCCCGCGTTGATGTATGTCGATTGATAATAAAGTCGGGCGGGTTTCAATCGTAGCTTGAAGGGTCCTACGTGTCTAGCCACAATGAATAGTTGAGATACAATGAAATTTGTATGTGGGACACTATATATATATATATGATTCAAAGAAAAATACCAAGGCGTAGGAATATCAAAATTGAGTGATCAATATCAAGGACCATTAATATATAATTAATTAGGGATTAATGATTCAGCAAAACTGAACATGCAGAGCTAAAAAATCCTTTTATATGAAGACAAAAAGAAAAAAAAATCCCTTTCTTGGAATCCTCATGAATTTATTTCAGGTTTTTAGGAAGGGTTTTAAAAAAACCTGAAAAAGATTAATGATGAAACCAAGAAAGTGATGTATGTCAGTGTCTGAATATTTATATATATATATATATATATATATATATATATATATATATATATATATATATATATAATACAGCTCAATGAGTGTGTGTGTGTCTATGAGTCAATGTCTGTGTGTGTATATAGGACAAAAGGGAAAGGTACACACATAAAAACAAAGAATATATACTAATATAAAATTTTATGAGAATAACAAGAAGCTGCATGAAATTTACTTTGCAGTTCTGTTTGAGAGATTTAAAGCTGGTAAATACGCCCGATGAAAATTAAAATACCTTCGCTTTCGATGACAATAAAACATAAGTACTAAACACAAAGTAATTTCCAAATTTTTACCATCCTACAATAAAATGTACCCCCTGCGCGCAAAGAGATTTATAATACGACACAGAACCCCATTTAAAGTGATAATACATGCAGTTTTCATGGACGATACATCAAAACAAAGTAAGTATTCTAATGTAAAATTTTTAGTGGAAGTCAATGAACTAAATGATATTTTCTTTCTAATGCGATTAGCAGGCTTAAAGTGAGGGAACATTCCCGCTGAACATTTAGATAACACTGACGTTAATATATATATATATATATATATATATATATATATATATATATTAACGTCAGTGTTATCTAAATATATATATATATATATAGTCATCCACTGACTGACTTTTTCGTTGTATCACAACTATTCACGGTGACTAGACGGGCAGGACACTTTAGTTGGCTTTACACTAAATACGGCGATACACGTCACCTCAGGAATTATAACGCATATGTATTAGCTTTCGTTTGTTTACACACACACACACACACACACACACACATATATATATATATATATATATATATATATATATATACATATATATATATATATTGTGGGTCTAGCCACACTGAAGAGTTCTGATAGAACGAAACAGTCTGTCTGTGGATGACAATATATATATATATATATATATATATATATATATGTGTGTGTGTGTGTGTGTGTGTGTGTGTGTGTGTGTGTGTGTGTGTATATAATGTAATTGGAGGAAAACTCAAACCGGATTAGATTATCCCTATGAATTTATTTCGGTGAAAATATTAAATTTTTTGTCTCATCAGATACTTTAAATCTCAGGGAGAAAAATAGTAAATATGGATTACTTTATTGGACAGGGGCATTAGCCTAACGTGAAGATTGTTACTCATTGGTCTGGGAGACTGGTGTTCAATCTCAGGTCGATTCATACCAAAGACTCAAAAAATGGTAATTGATACCACCTTGCTTAGCAGCAAGTACTAAAATGAAGTAAATGAAGTAGCGCCCTCCCATACACCTCAGTGTAGTAGCTATTGACAAGGGAGCCTTCTGTTGGCCCTCGAGTACGGTCATCAACTTTACTTTTATATATTTTTTAGGCAATCAGGAAAGGGAGTAAACGCAATAATGTATGAAAAGAATCAACAACACAGAAAAAAGGGTTTTTTAGTTAATTAAAACATCATTATTTGAATATATATAAGGTTTTACGTAGCAGGTGGAATTTTTTAATAATGTAAGTTCTGGAAGTAAATTATTATATTTTCTTTTTCTGTTTACTCTTTTTACACGTGTTAAATCTTTACGTCTATGAGGCTATTATTCTTCTCCTTATAAAAAAGAAACCTTTCGGCATTCCTCAGGTGCCTTAAATTCATGTACTATTACAAATTCAATCGTTAGCACGAGATTTGGAAATTCAGATCTGTGAACAATTAACTGAATTATTCGTATTAAAAATATTTAAAAAATCGTTTTTATAAACAAGACAAAGGCTTCGGGATGCAAAAACTAAAGAACGATGTAATAACAATAAAGGAAAGATTTTTAAAAGTGGAATGGATATTCTATGAATGTTTGAAATACTTCCATAGAATGTTTGACCATTTTAAAGATGAGAACGCCAAAGTGTACAAGTAGGGAATAAATTAATAGTTGGTTGAGTGATATATATATATATATATATATATATATATATATATATATATATATATATATATATATATATATATATATATATATATATATAAAGGACTGTGATTTTTTCTATATGTAGAGCTTAGATTATCACGTTCATTTTATATTCATATTAATTTTTTGAGAATTTGTTGGGTTTTTTTTTCTGCTCACGCTCCAATCGAATTTGAATAATTTTAAAACAGATCTATTTGACTCATAAATGGGACCCTAAGAGGTACTACCCCTGTGGGATGTAGTGAACATAGGATTAATGGTATTGCAAGTGTCCTTTACTCTACTTAGGTCTCAAGATGTTGGTTGGTTGTTTTGGGTTTATGGCATATCAACTATTGTAGGTTACTTTACGCCAAATCCATTTTTATGAGAATAGTTCTATTTCAAACAATCCAGTTAAGCATAAGTACCCAGTTTAAATGTAAGTACAGTTTAATTTTGAAAAACATTTCTATTCCAAACTATTCAGTTAAGTAAATCAATTCTAAGTCAGCTAATTCAGTTTAGTATAAGTACAGATTTTCTTTACAGACAGTTAAATGTCAAGACTTCTATATTAAAGAATTCACTTTTGTGTAAGTACAGTTCCAATGTCAAAAACAGTTCCATTTCAAATAATTCAGTTCAGCATAAGTCCGCAGTTTAAATTTAAGTACACAATTAATACAATTTAGTCTAAGTACAAGTTATGTTTGCACAGATAAATGTCAAAAATGTTCTATATTGAATGAATCAGTTTAGTGTAAGTACATTTTCAATGTCAAAAACAGTTCCATGTTAAAGAATTCAGTTTAGCATAAGCTCGCAGTTTAAATTTAAGTAAGATTTAATTGTCAAAAACATTTTTATTTCAAGCTATTCAGATTAGTCAAATAGTTCTAATTCAAATAATTCCGTTTAGCATAAGTATGCAGTTAGTTCTATTAAATCCATAGATAGGGCCCTATCAGGACCTGGGAGCAATGGCAATCAAGTGGCACTCCGCATTCCCGAAAGCTCAAGCAGCAATGGAACCTCACCATCAAAATGTTTACTGTCATATTAGGACACTCATTGGGGGGGGGCAGTCTTACCCCTCGGCAGGAGTGCAGTCGGTGTATTCTACAGGCCCAGCCGACTGGGCAAAGGTCTCAAGAACTAATGCCTTACCATCAGATACAGTTTAGCGTCATATCTACGATAGACTCATTCTTGCAGCTACATGCCAATTAAAACAAGTAGGGATTAAAAGTAAAAAAAAAAAGAAAAAAATATTCTGAACACGTAGTAAGATAACAGAGTAATTTATTAAATAATATAATAATTAATATAAACCATAATTTTTTATCAGAAGGGATACGCTGAGGAATAAAACATAATTGGAATACAGTGTTTCTGGGTATACTAAATGTACTGGGAACGCATCACCCCAAAGATAGAGACCGATGCATTAAGATAAGGACAATTGTAAGAATAATAATGAAACTATTGTAATACGAAAGAAATGTTTTTGACAATCAAGTGCTGAACTGAATTGTTTGAAATTAAAAAAAAGCGTTGTAAACAGAAAAAAAAAAAACCCACATAGATTAGGATATGAATCGATGTAATCCTATAAAACAACAACACAAAGTACTCACATGACAGTATTTTGGCAACTGTTCATACGGTTTGGTCGGGTTTAATAGTTAGTTTGAAGGGGTTCCGTATTTGGCATACACCGTTAAATTGACATTCTCCTCGTCATCAAATATACAAGAAAAAAGATGCTCGAAAGAATAAATAAAAATCAAACCATGGTAAAAGGCAAAAACATTTCGTTCGATTTTGACTAAATAGCGGGCTTCTTGCCACAGCTGTGTCTTCTTTAGTTGCCAATTCTTATGTTAGTAACGTTTCCTGTCCGGCAATTTCGCAATAACGGAAATCAATGTAGAATCGCCGGCAAAGGAATTCTGACCCAGGCCTTTATTCGCTTGTTTTGTGCTTGAAGGGACCCATATCGGCTTAGAAAGATGTAGTGAATGAAGCAGTAAGTCGCTTGTAAGACGTGCTGTTAAGGAAAACAACTCATTGTCGCCTAGGGTCTAGCCAAGGCTTTACTACAAACACGTGTAGGGTCAAGTTTACTGACCTTCGTTTTACAGTACGTGCACAAAAGATAGAATTCTGCGAACGATTGCCTTTTGGCACTATGTGGTTAAGATCCACTGACACTTGACTTCTAAAACTTATTGGAACTTTTGGTAAATGTTTGGTAAAATGTGTGCTATAGGTTATAAATTGTTACTCCGTATCTCCAATGTATCAATAAAGCTAATATATATATATATATATATATATATATATATATATATATAAAGTAAAAAAAAAAGGACTGTGAATATCCAAAGAATGCACGGTTATTTGATATAAAATATAGCTGCAGAACAAAATGTATATTTTTGTTTAAAGAACAAGAAAAGGAATGGTATTTCTAAATTTTTTAAACATATATGTATATATAACTGTAGCAAGCACACACACACACACACACACACACACACACACACACACACACACACACACACACTCACACATATATATATATATATATATACATATATATATACATATACATGTATATATATATATATATATATATATTTATACCACTCTGTCACTTGAGACTAAAGACAATACCGACTTAACTTTTGAAGAACAGTAAGATATCCCGACGTTTGTTCTGAGTATGACACCTGTACGCATGGTGAAGCTTCAATGCTGAAGTTGTGATGAATTACCTTAATACAAAGGTTCATTTCTAACGCGGATAAGAAGTACTTACTAGGGTCCCACCAATGGGTCAAGTAAAACTGTTCAATTGTTTACCAAGCGTTATAGTTATTATCAGTAAATAGAAATGTTTTTGACAATCAAGTGCCGAACTGAATTGTTTGAAATAAAACTGATTATTTGAATAAAAATGGATTTGGCATTAAAGAATCTACAAAGGCTGATAAGCCATAAAACATAAAACAACCAAACAACCATTAATACCGTATAGATGTATGCAAATTATTTACTCAACACATAGGAAATGTGATAAATAGAATTACTACTGTTAAATAACGACACTGTGCAAGTAAATGATGAATATTATATAAAATTATAAGTGTTAGATATGGATGCACGTAGGTATTCAACTATATGTAAACAAATGAATATTGAATATAATTATTAGGGTGAGATGGCAATATTTAAAACCCTTTAACTACGTGAAAACAAACAATTCGTCAACTTATAAATCTAACAACAAACTATTCGCTAACCATATTTACCAACCCCTCCACACGTGCGGGATATGTCACATGGTCAATTTTAAAGCGGAGTTTTAAAGGTCTGAGGTCAGAGTTTTCCTTCTTCTAGACTGGTTGCCTCGCCAAGGCTGAAGAACACAGTCTGCCCTACTACTTACCCATAACTAGAGGGAGAATAATTGGATTCATACCTTTCCCAAGGGTATTAGTGCTATATGAAATGCAACCAGTCCTGTCTAGGATTTAATTTGTGTCGCCCTGACCATTTCCTTCGGTGAAAACCATTACACCACGGGCATCTAAGCTATTCACTAGCAAAAAAAAAAAAAAAAAACACACACGCGCGCACGCGCACAAATAAACAAACACACACATACTCAAACACGCAGGCACACGCACGAACTCTAATACAAACACACACACCGAAAAAAAAACTTACGCTAACACATAAACACATGCTCCGAAATAAACACGCACACAGGCACTTTCTACATACAAACACACATATATATATATATTGTCATCCACTGACAGATCTGTTTCGTTCTATCAGAACTCATCAGACATACTAGCTTCCCGTAGCTGGGATCGAAACCCGGTTGACTCAAACGCCAATTTTAAGACTCAACCCCTCAGCCACGAGGGAACCAGCAGCAGCGTAGTAAATTTTAAACGGTTATGAATCACAATTACTATTGTTTACATACATCCGCTTAACGGCTACCGAGAGCTCAATTCATATATGAAGAGCCTTGCATGAACCATGTTACGTCTTCCAATATATATATATATATATATATATATATATATATATATATATATATGTATATATATGTATATATATATATATATATTAGATGATGTAACATGGTTCGTTCTATTTCACATTGAAGTCAGGTATATGTAATTTTGAGTGATGACATCTTTAAATCACTTTATCTATAAATATGTATAACATGAAGGCTGTATTAAAACTATGTCTTCCATTATAGACAGGATACGACACGTGACATTTTTTCCAGCCTTCCGTAATGGCATTAGTCCGAAGAGAAAAATAATCAATCTCGTCAAGTTTTATAACTCGGTTCTGTGGGTCTATTTACTACGCAGATAACCAAGCACACATCCAAAAGTTTCCTCAAAACAATATTTTCCCAACACCTATATATTTTGCAAGCTTATTATCCACGTATACTGTATTTCTATGTTCCTAGTTATTCTGAAAGATTCCGTGCACAGCTGTTTGCCACATTTTCTTTTCAACATTCCGTTTAAGTTACCATGATGTATTACTGACAACTTTCAGGTTTGGGGCTTCATTTCTACGATGAAAACGATTACCATTCAATACATTAATCCCGTTTTGAGCATCAGTTTATGATTGCCAAGTGTAGATATTGTTTAAAGTTTATGATAACACGGCTCTAGTTAATTCACGTTAGCTTGCAATTAGGACAAGTTAAAGGAAGAACAGCTGTAATTAGGGAAAGATTCGTCAAATGATTCTTACTAATGGAAACACATTGAAAATAAACTTCGGACCGAGTTGTGTTGGAGATTGATAAATAAAACCAAATAAGTATATTTATATACTATTTGCTTAAAGATCTCCATATACATGGTGGTTTTATTATATCTCTAGCTTTGTGACTTATTTAATGCCGTAGCCATCTTTGTTGAAGAACATCAGTAATGCTATTTACCCCATACCTGGAAGATAAGGGACGTCATTGCTTTACCAAGGATGCTGGTTTGAGAGTGGAAGTGGTGTTGTGATTAAAGTTCGAATTCGCTTAATTCGAGGCAGTAATCCAGTTCTTTAACCATAATCCAACGGCTACTCCCACGCGCCCATCTCAATGAGAAGAACAGTTAATTCCCTTTAATCTTGGGCAAAAGAAAGCATACTAGACCTTAATTCAATGCAACAGTACCGATTAAGATAGAAATCCTCTTGTTATTTTGGTAATAAATTCGTCAGTAATAAAATGAAGAAGAAGAAGAAGAAGAAGAAGAAGAAGAAGAAGAAGAAGAAGAAGAAGAAGAAGAAGAAGAAGAAGAAGAAGAAGAAACAAACAAACAAACAAACAAGTAAATACATAAATAAAGAAAAAAGTAGAAGACATTGAAAAAAGAAAAAAATAAATTTATGGAAGTCACTTAAAACTAATAAGAGAAGAAACGATTAGAACTAAAAAAAAGGCTTAATTTATTTTAGAAAATAGAAGAAATACGTCTTAAACCAAGTCAAATATTTTAAGAAGTGACATATATCCCCAATACCACAAAGGTAAATAAACACTAAATGAAAATCATCCCCATGACTGAAAACAAATAACTCAATAGCTGTTTTTCGAAACCCCAGATGTTTGAGTAAATTGATTCCTAAATTACAAGCAGATTAAATCTGCACTTTTGTTTCCCTTCTTCTTAGAAATAGGTCACGTTTGTCGAGAGAATAGTAGTGAATATCAGAAAAAATGACTCTTGTAAAAAATGATTTAAAGAAAACATAAATACCTTTCACAGGGATCTAATTCTTTCCGTGTGTGCTATTGAACTGAGCCGTGTGTTTCTATGCTATTATTACTTTACTCATTTGGGAGATTTTCCCTCCAATGTTAGGTGATGGTTTTCCATTGGAGTGACAGCAAATTTCCTCATATCTCCTGGGCTCTCCTTTGTATTCAGGTCAATCTCAATAATGCTGTAGTTTGGATGGTCTCCACTCGTCCTTTTATTCTGAAGTCCTCCTGTCTTTTAGCAATTCTTTAGTGACTGTACTGAGCGCACTAATTACAATTGGTATCTCCGTAACTTTGTTATGATTAATATCATTAGTTCACTTCTTGTGAATTTTTCATATTCTCCTTATCTGGTGGTATTTCCATAGAGTCTGAGGGACTGCGAGTTTCATCAGGTCTTGTGGACTCTTCTGACTATTCTAGCCGATCTCAACACTGCTAGATTGATAATCTCCTTGCGTCTTCTATCTATTCCGGTTCTCTTTCCAATCCTTTGCTTGACCGTTTGAAATGCACCAATCATATGTATGGAGGTGCCCGTGGTGTAGTCGTTATCGTCGTAGGAAATGGACACGGCAACACGAGTTCAAATCCTGGACGAGACTGATTGCAGTTCACATAGCACTAATACCCTTCGGAAAGGTATGAATCCAATTATTTTCCCTCCAGCTATGGGTAAATAGTAGGACAGACTAGGTTCTTCAGCCTTGGTGAAGCAACTAGTGTAGGAGAAGGAAAACTCTGAATACAAACCTGTTAAACTCTTCTTAAAAATTGACCTTGTGTCATATCCTGCCCGGGTTGGTAAATAGTGCCAATCATATCTGGTATCACCATCACTCTCATGTACCAGAGGTTTCTTAGTTCTCTAGTTACGTCTAAGTATCGTTACTTTTTTTTTACTTTCTTTTATTTACATTGGGGTTGACAGGGATAGCAAAATCCATTTTACAGCATGTCCTATTTTTTCATCTCGTGGTCTTAACTTCTGTCCGGCATCAAGTGATCCTTTTGTATCACAAAAATATTATCATTGTTATCATTATTGTTGTTGTTGTTGTTCCTTTCAGAGTTTATTATACCAGTATAAGTTGATGATTTCTCACTGGAGTGTGAGTAACATCAAGTCTTTTCAAGACATCACGAATCTAATTATTCGGGCTGATCTTAATAATGTTGTCGTTTGGATGGTCTCCCCTTGTCCTCTTATTACCCAGTCTTTCAGCTCCTTTACTAACAATTGGAGGATTGTTCTAAACCAAACTTCATGTTCCATAGCATTTTCATCTCTAGGAAGGTCTAGGTATAACCTGTCCCTTCGCTTTCTTTTAATTCTACTCAGTAGTTTGCCAGGACAATGAAGTCAACTATTCGGCAGGTTCTCTTTTTTGTTAAATATCACTAGGTCTGGAAATCTGGCCGATATTATGTGATCAGTTTGTAACTCAAAATCCCAGAGAACTTTCTGCGTCTTAATGTCTAGTTGTGCACATACCATATGTTGGTACGGTCAAATTTCAATTTCCCTCAACATTCCCAGTGGATCACATTACTTACCCCGTCGAGCCTAATCTTGTACTCTTTTTGCGCTTATTTGCTCTTCGTCTCTATCACTATAAAACCTAAATTTGTAATTTCATTGTGTCTCATCCATTTTTGCTTGAACGTAGTTGGTTCTTATGTCGTTGTTTTGCGTTGCAGTTAGAAGATATTCCCTTACTCTCTTAAGGTTTCCCTATCTTTCTTCTTGCGTGAGATTTCGTTTGTTTGTCGTTGGAAATATTCATCCAGTTTTTTGCTCTTCCCCTTTTTGTTTTTTATTTTAGTTGTTCTGATGATCCTCGTGTTGTCTGTCTTGTTTCTGGTCGCTTTAATTATTCTTTCTCGGCCCTTTTAATGTAGTTTTCGAGTTGCTGTATCAGTGTGTCACCGCTACAGTCAATGCGAGCGAGTCTTCTTCCTCCTATATATAGTATTTCAATATCATCTCTGAGATTTAAAGCCTTATGCATCGTCATTAGTTTTCTTGTTCTCTGGTCCATTTGTAGTAATTTTTCCATCATCCACTTCAAGAATGGTTCCGATTACCTTTCGAAAGGGATAGCTCATGTTTTTCTCTCTTTGATAAGGTCTCTGCTATATAGTTTAGTTTCATGTAGTTGCTTTTTATTCTCAACAGGTTCTTCTTTTTAATTTTTTTTCTTTCATCTCCGCTTGTTTGATGGTGTCCTCTTTCAATATTCATAAGCACTAGGTTTGATTTGGTTTCTTTGTTTAATGGCATATCAACCTTTGTAGGTTATTTAATGCCAAAGCCTTTCTCCTAGAAGAACACTAGTGGTACTATTTTACCCATAGCTGGGAGGATAAGGGGGGTTCATATTTTTCTCAAGGGTATTTGCGCTAAAGTGAACGTAATAGCGTGACTGTAGTACGAACCCGCTTACTCACAACCATTAGAAAGTTTCCTTTTCTGCGAGGATTCAGATTTTTCTTGATTTGGTGGTTCTATTCCTTTTGTCGTTTGTTGTTTCCCACTTATCATTATGTGTGTGGTACCTTTTCTATACCAAATTCCATCACTCTATTTAGACTGTTTATTCTATTAGGGTTTTTAATTCTTTTTCGTTTTTTTCAACAGTCTGACGTCCATATTTACCAATCCCTCCGCTCAGGTAGGATATCACACAAGGTCAGTTTTTAAGCGGAGTTTAACAGGTTTTAATTCAGAGTTTTCCTACTCCTGGACTAGTTGCCTCACCATGGCTGAAGAACCTAGTCTGTCATACTATTTAGCTGGAGGGAGAATAACTGGATTCATACCTTTCCCAAGGGTATTAGTGCTATGTGAAATGCAATCAGTCTCGTCGAGGATTTGAACTCGTGTCACCGTGTCCATTTCCTACGGCTATAACCATTACACCACGGGCACCTCCAATCCTATTACAAATAATAATGATGGATGTGCATCTCCCAGGAAGTTACTTCCCTGGATTTTCGTCTCAGCTAATATTTTCTCCCCTGCTGTCTTTTCGACTCGCCAGTTTTTTCATGGTTTCCTTAATTGACTTTATAAATTTCCCATTGGTCTTGTGGGTAGAGAGTTAGCCAATGGTCCGGGAGACCGGAGTTCAATCTCACGTCGGGTCATACAAAAGACTTTAGAATGGTACTTGATACTTCTTGGCCTAATCCTAAGCATTATTAGGTATGTATCAAAGGTAATGTTGTCGATTTTATCCTCATTAGTGCGTAGCATCCCAAAACACAACATGTTAGTCATTGGCGGAGACATGAATGCCCAAATCGGGAAAAACGGAAACAACAAATACAGCCTCCACAACACGTCAAATAGGAATGGGCAACATCTAACAGATTTCATGATAGAAAATAGATTAGCATGCCTCAATACAAACTACCAAAAAAGAGAGGGCAAACTATGGACATACACGTACGCAAACAATACTAAAGCACAGATAGACTACGTCCTTATAAAATAGAAATGGAAGAATAGTGCATTGAATTGCGAGGCATACTCCTCTTTTGAGGGTGTGTCCACCGATCACCGAATAGTCACGGCAAAAATACGGTTAAGCCTACGAAAAAACGCCAAACGAACAGCGACCACCAAACACTATGACTGGGCCCTATTAAACAACAAAGATATAAGAGATAAATACGTATTAGAATTAAGAAACAGATTCGAAACACTACAAGAAAAGACGGAAAAAAGTACACCAAACGACGAATACGAAAATTTTGTCAATGCACACCTCGAGGCAGCAGCAAAATACATTCCAACAAAAATTAAAACTAAATATAGAGTCCCATTGGAAACTTTAGCGGTGAGAGAAAAACGTGCACTAGTGAAAACAGCCTCCAAAAACTATCGAAAAAACTCAACAAACACAAATGCCTTAAAACTAAAAACGGCACAATATCAATTAGCAGGCATATATATAAAGGAACAGACAGAATACATTCAAAATCAGATAGATAAGATTAGAGACTCGGTGGAAGATAGACAATCTAGAATAGCCTGGCAAACAATAAACGAAGTGAGCAGAAGAAAGAACACAGCCAAAGAAAAACTGAAAGCAGCAAACCAACAAGAAAGAATAAAACTCTAGAAACAGCACTTCGAAAACCTACTAGGAAACCCACCGAAAATAACACATGAACCAATCACCAGAATAATTAGCAAACAATTAGACATTAAACTAGGACCGTTCACACAAGAAGAACTCGACTCGGTTCTCAGAAAAATTAAAAATAGGAAAGCTGCAGGGCTGGACGAAATTTCCCCGGAAGTATGGAAGACCAGACAATTCGACGACATACTGCTCCGACACTGCAACGCAGTATAGAATCAAAATCCGATAGATAGATGGATGAAGGGATGTATACTCCCGTTCCCTAAAAAGGGGGACCTCGGATTAGCCAAAAACTACCGAGGCATAACACTTACATCCATAGCTGCCAAAATCTACAATGCCCTACTACGAAACCGAATAGAACCCAAAATCGACAACATACTTAGAATAAACCAAAATGGCTTCCGAAGAAATAGATCCACGAGCTCACAAATATTAACCATCCGCAGAATCCTTGAAGGTGTACGGGCAAAGAACCTACAAGCGACATTAATATTTGTCGACTTTACCAAGGCTTTCGACTCCATTCACAGAGGAAAGATGGAACAAATCCTACTAGCGTACGGCATACCTAAAGAAACCGTAGCGGCAATAATGATTCTCTATAGAAACACTAAAGTAAAAATACGATCACCGGATGGAGACACAGAATACTTTGACATTGTAGCAGGAGTACTACAAGGGGACACGCTGGCCCCGTACCTCTTTATCATTTGTCTAGACTACGTACTTAGAACATCGATTGACAAAATCAAAGAGAATGGCTTCGAACTGACGAAGAAAAGAAGCAGAAGATACCCCGCAACAACAATTACCGACGCCGACTACGCCGATGATATAGCGATACTGGCAAATACACCTGACCAAGCCGAAACACTTCTGCATAGTTTGGAACGAGCAGCAGCAAGCATAGGCCTCAATGTTAATGCACACAAAACGGAATATATGTGCTATAACCAAACGGGGGACATCTCCACTCTAGAAGGAACCCCACTTAAACTAGTAGACAAATTCACGTACCTAGGAAGCAGCGTCGAATCAACCGAAAAGGACATCGAAACGAGGCTAACGAAAGCATGGACAGCTATTAATAGGCTATCGATTATATGGAAATCAGACCTAACCGATAAAATGAAACGCAGTTTCTTCCAGGCAGCGGTCACATCGATACTGCTATATGGATGTACTACATGGACGCTAACAAAACGGCTGGAGAAGAAACTAGATGGCAATTACACAAGAATGCTGCGTGCAATTCTGAACAAGTCCTGGCAGCAACACCCCACAAGACACCAACTGTACGGCCACCTGCCCCCTATCACAAAAACTATTCAAGTTAGACGAACAAGACATCCAGGACACTGCTGGAGAAGCAGAGATGAACTCATAAGAGATGTACTCTTATGGATCCCCACACAAGGCCGCGCAAAAGCAGGGCGACCAGCTCGAAAGTACATTAAGCAGCTATGTGAGGATACAGGATGTTGTCTTGAAGACCTACCTAGGGCGATGAACGATAGGGAGGAGTGGCGAGAGAGGGTCAGGGATATCCGTGCTACCAGCACGATATGATGCTGATGATGATGATCAAAGGTAAAGTGGAATAATCCAGCAAATGGAGTAGCGCCATCCCCTACACCTCGGTGTAGTAGCAATTGAAAAAGGAGCCTTCAGGTTGCCCTCGACTACGGTCGCCAACTTTACTTTAACGTATTATCCAGCTTTACATGACCATATTGAATGCCTTTTTGTAGCAACATTTTTTGTCCCGCTTTGCTCTCCTTGAGGATGTGTTGATCAATGTTTATTAGATATAATGTTTCTCTTGTTCCCTCGTAGCCTCATTTCTGCCCTTCGTGTAAAAGCCCACGGCTTATAAGTGTTTAGAAATTGGAGGTGCCCTTGGTGTAATGGTTAACTTTGTAGGAAATGGATACGGCGACACAAGTTCAAATCCTCGACGAGACTGATTGCATTTCATATTGCACTAATACCCTTTGGGAAGGTACGAATCCAATTATTCTCCCTCTAAGTATGGGTAAATAGTAAAACAGACTGGGTTCTTCCGCCTTGGTGAGGCAACTAGTCTAGGAGAAAGAAAACTTTGAATTCAAACAAGTTAAACTCCGCTTAAAATCTGACCTTGTGTCATATCCTGCCCGAGCGTAGGGGTTTGGTAAATATGATAAGTGAGTAGAAAATATACTCCCTAATTTGTGCCGTTAGCATTTTCCACATCATCGGGAGGCAGGTTACGGGTTTACAAATGAAGAGGTTATTACTTTTTCAAAGTATTTTTGAATCAGATTTTTTTTGTCATCCACTTTGATAGGTTTCTTTTATCTTATAGTTATGTTTTCAATTCGAAAGCCAGTCTATCGTGGATGGAAGAAAAATTTTGAAACCAGAATGCATGTATGCCATTATGGCAAATGTTTTTTTTTTTTTTTTTCTTTTCAAATTTGGTTCATTTTTTAGTCTTGCTCTGCGTAAATCGAGCTGCACTTTCGCCTAAGAGCCTTCTTCGAGTCCTTGTAACTCTTTTTCAAAGTTATTAATTCATTCGCCTTTTCGACTGTATTATCTTTGATCCTGTATTTTACTCAAACATTGTTTTACTTTCTTTGCATCCGATTTTTTGTTGTGCCTTTGTGCTTTCCCTACTTACTCGCTCGTAGAGTTTTCTTTTGTTGTTTTGGAATGTCATGTTTTGTTTAATCCTGTCTCAGTATCTTTTTAGTCTCTCTTTCTTTCGCCAGCACCTTCTGATTTATCGCCTCGAGTCGAATTGTTTGTTTTAATTGTTGTGTTGCCTCACTATTTTCGCCCCAACATTATTACACTTTTTCTTTTTTAAGAGTTTCCACACGATTAGTTGGTGCTTGTCCCCTGGAATCTGACTCACAGCAAGTCTTCCCAAGTCTCCAAGATTCTTTTCCGTTTTCTAGCCGATCTTAACAATGCTGTCGTTTGGATGGTCTCTGCCAGTCCTCTTATTTCCAAGTATCTAAGTACCAGTACCAATCTTTTGGGGATTGAACTGAGGCAGCTAATTACAATTGGTATCACCGTCACTTTCATGTTACGTAGTTTGTTTTTTTTTCTAGCAAGGCCAAAGTAATATTTTCTGTTTTCGCTTTCTTACAGTTTTACCCTCTTGTCGGCCAGAATGGCAAAGTCTACTATTTACCAGGTTTATTTCTGTCAGTTTCTCAAAATCCCAGAGAATCTTGTATGACTCATTTTCTTGGATGTTATCTGGGTTCTACTATACCATACGTTCGTATGGTTAAATTTAAACTTATTGCATAATTCCCAGTGAATCACATTTCCAACCAGGTTATGTCTATTCCTATATTCTCTTTGAGCTAATTTAATGAATTTGCTTTTTTATGATTGATTGTTTCGTCTGTGTTACCACATAATCTACATCTACTATTTTGTTGAGTCTGGTCTATTCTTGCTTTGTCATGTTTGTTTCTTATGGAATTGTTTTGTGCTGATACCAGAAGAAATTCAATTTCTATCTTATGGTTTCCATTCCTTATCTATACTCACGATTTCTCGTTTGAGAGCACGTTTGTTTGTAGTTTGTAATGTATATATGTTTTTTTTAACCATTTTTTTTCTTTCAAGTTACTGTTGTCCTATAAATGTTTGTGTTGACTGTTTTGTTTCCAGACATTGTAATCGGTCTTCCTCTTCGCTTTTGATTTAGTCTTCTAGTCGTTATATTGATACATCAACGCTATCTTCAATGGTGGCATGACTTCTGCCTCCTTGTTTTTGATACATACAATCTGTCTACGTCATCTCTGGGATGTAAAGCATTATCCATTGTCATGTGTTTTCTTATTTTCTGGTCCATTTGTTGAAGTTTTTCTCGGGTCCCATTTAAGAATGGTTCTGAGCATCTTACGAGGGTGACAATCCAGGATTATATCCTTGTGATGAGATATATGGTATATAGTTTGATTTCAAGTATTTTTCTGATTCTCCTGTGGAATTCTTTTTTTCTTTTATCTTCGCTTGTTTAATGGTAGCCGCTTTTAATATCCCCAAGTTCTTTTTCAGCCAGCGTTTTGATTTTTCCTTGATTTAGTGATTCTGTTTTTATAATTTATCTTTTCCCAATTTTCATTATGAGCATGGCATATTTTTCGATGTCAGGTTTCATACCTTTATAATCACTTTGTATTCTCACCTCCAATATTTGAATTTTCAGTTCGCATTTCATTTTTGGCACACAGTTTGATTTCCTACCTGTACATTAGGTGTTTTTATTGCGATTCATGAAGTTTGTACCCGCTTTTGCATTTCATAAATAAGTGACTAAGAAGCATCATCGTTATTACAAATAGTAAAGGTGATAGGGAATCTCCCAGGAAGATCACTCTCTGGGTTTTCACCTCCGCTAAGCTTTTTTTTTACTTGAGATATATTGTGATATTACTCTTTACATACCCGTAATTCTTTTGCGGTTTAAAAATGTTTTTACCGTTAAATTCTAATCATATATATATACAAATTTCGTTAAATATAATAGACATTTTTTGTCTACGTATTTTCTTCTGGATCAGTTCGTATTCCCGTCTTGCTTTTATCGTATTCGATGGGAATTGATTTATTTTTTGTCCATAGTTGTATATATCCCAAGTACTTTCTGACCGACTTTGGGCCATCATCAGGGGAGGATCTATTACAAAAGTGATGTAACTTGTTTTTGCAAATTACTATTATGTAAGAGCGTCTTTACCGTTGGAGAGTATAGCGTTTGCTTTTAAATGGGTTTCTATAAATAGTTTCAGTAGCTAAAGACATTTAAGTACATTAGCGCTGGTTTGAAAATTAATTCTATTAAGTGCCAGTTACATGTTTCTAATATGTAGTGCTTCGAGAATCTGTAGTTTTTGTTTATTATTTTGATGTTCTAATATTATTGTGTTATCGGTGAGAATTTTTCGTAATTCTGTTGTTGGGCATAATTTTTTAAAAATGCTGAGCTACTGAAATTGTATCAGAAAGGTGCATTGTAAGTTTCCTTGATAGGGTAGTTGAGGTTGAATCAACATGTATATTATTATTATCAGAGATACAATTTCCAAAAGGACATTTAAATTGGTATATAACGTTGTTTTTTGCAAAACTCCAATCGAAGGAGAGAAATTATTTCTAATGACCAAGTTAGAGGTTTTAAATTTATTATAATATATAAGTTTTATCTTTTTATTAGGATCAGTGGGAAGTATATTTCTATGAATCATTGTTTTCAATATTTTTTAAACTGATTTATAATTGTAGTGCATTTGGTCACGGTAAAAAAGTTTGAAATAAGTTTGTGAACTGGGTGGAGTAGTACAGTTTGTTTTTTTTTTTGTTGGTTAACATTTTTAATCATACGCTTAATTTGTTCATCAACAATATAGTTAGGAAACCCATTATTGATGAGAGCCTGTTTTATGTTTTTTACCTCTTTATAAAATATTGTTTTGGAGGAGGAGATCAGTTAGCACGGAATATCAGATTATTAATAGTTGCTTTTTTTTATATATCTGAAGGTGCATTCACTTTTAAAGTTGAGGGTACAGGAGTTGTTACAAGAGGGTAGTGAAGTTATTATTGTTAGTATCAATGAGAACATCTAAATAGGAAATTTTGTTGTTTTTGTTTAGTTCATGAGTAAAGTTAGGAACTGAATTATTTTGAAGGTATCTTCTATGTTTATTTCGTTGATATTATTAGCAAGAATAAGGATATCATCAACATATTTTAGGTATATTGGAGTTTTTTTTATGCTATTGAAAATTATATTTTCGATGTCGGACATGTATAAATTACTGAAAATCGGGTCCAGGACAGACCCCATAGATACGCTATTTGTCTGAACGTAAATATTACAAAGATGGTCATGAAATGGAACTTTAGTAGTGCATGTTAGGAGTAGTTTCCGAAGTATATTTGGGTTGATGAGGGCCAAAGTCGGGCAGAAAGTACTAGGGATATATACAACTATAGACAATACGTAAAACAATTTCCGCAGAATACGATGAAAGCAATACGGCAATACGAACGAATCCAGAAGAAAATATGTAGACAGAAACGAAATTTGTATTAATGACGAAATGCTGCCAATATATATATATATATATATATATATATATATATATATATTCATCAAAATTCACTGCTGAGAGAACGTCAAATTTGCAAAATATTTGTTGGTCAATGAAAAAAAAAGAGGGCAATATCATATATACACACACACACACACACATATATATATATATATATAGCTACTTCTGGTTTAAAACTCAAGTCATCTGTTTTATTCAGATTCACGAAGAAGCTAATGCTTCTTGCCGCTTTCTCTTGGTTATGTAACAGCGATTTGGCTTGAGAACATGTATATACAAGACATGCTTTGTAATTTCCGTTGTCAGCATCTTTCGTATTTTCTACGGGATATAATCACCTTTTTTACTTCATTTTTTAAAATGTGAAACCATTTTTGTTTATTAAACATCTTGACGTTCATGATACATAGGTAAGGTAATCTGCAAGCAGGAGTGCACCAAGTAGCAGCCGTATATCTCCTTGTCTCCGATCTCACAAACCATCCAAGTATGACGTACAATACTGCGCAGGGCTGAGGTAAGTACGAACTCTTAAGCGACGTTATCTTGTGAACTCTTTTGTATGGATACTCCAATGATTTCCGACCAGCAAAGAAAGGCTTACATCAGAAATTTGCGATAACTAGATGCCGTCTAGAGAACCTGACAAGAGAGAACAATGATTGATCTTGATCGTGTGAGAGTCAAGGGACTTCGTTCTATCAAAATGACTTGATAAGTTATTTACAAACCTTTTTGCTTAGATGTGGCACAAGGCCATTTGAGTGGGACACCTATTTAGACTCGAACTCACTCCTGAAGTTTTGGTAGTTTAGTTTCAAACTATTATACCACCTGAGGGAGCCAACACAATTAGATAATGATGATATATATATATATTCTCATCCACAGACAGACTGTTTCGTTCTATCAGAACTCTTCAGTGTGGCTAGACACGCAGGACGCTCGAAGCCGGGATCGAAACCCATATTTGTATGTGTATGTGTGTGTGTGTGCTCGCGTATTTTCGTGTGTGTGTGTGTGTGTGTGTGTGTGTGTGTGTGTGCGACTAGGCAGAACTATGAAAACAGAAATAATTTTATCCAAGAATAATCATCTATTAATATCCAGTAATATTTTGTTAAACACTTTTCATATGCCGAGTACAACTTGTTGAGCATTTTATCCGAATAACGCCAGATTTATCTCGTTTTGTCAAGTTCTTCTATTGGTTGGAACTTGGCGGATAATGTATACGCGTACTAAGATAAAGCAAGGGAATTGTCGTCAAGTGACGGCGTCTTCTGGGGTTCGACGTTGTATAGAAATTATGTTAAATCACGACAGGTTGCTATTCAACTTTCATTCAAACAATCATAGTCACGTTCCTTAGGGCAGTCAAATCATTTGGCGAAGTGACCACATCAACTCAGGTCCTGATTGGAAGAATGGGTGGTCGGTGAAAATCGACAAGATGTCTGCTGCATCAAGATAGAAGTCTTACGGTTAGAAGAAATTTTGAATAAGGAAAGGGAAAAAGAAACGGGTTTAAAAATGAACTAATATTTCACGGACGGAATTTGGAGAAGGCAGACGTCAATTTATCATGTTTATCATATCAGCAGCAGTTTCACTCCGAGAAACGATGAGAATTTTTACTCGGTACGTCACGGTAGTGAAAACAGTGTTATGGATTATAGTGTCTTATGATTAAAATGTTTTGTTAAATGTATTTGGGTCTTAGGACTATCAATAGCGATGGAAACAACGAACAGTCTCAATGTCTTCTATTATTTAATAATTTTCAGTGCGCTATTTCTTTCTTTTATTTTCCTTCTCCAATTGTCTTCAGAGTTCCAATGTGAAACTTTCTTTTTCCCTTGCTTTATGTTTGATATTATACTTTGCTTAAATAAATCTATATAAATTACAAGTTCCGAAAATGTTGGTTTTATGTTCATGATAATGTCTGCTTGTAGCTTCATTTGTTTCCACAGGCGAACATATTGATTTGCGTATTTCCCAAATTATTACTCTTTACAAAACATCATTCAGGTTTTACATTTCTTGCTGAAATTTAATAGATAATCAGCTAGTCTGTCTGTCTGTCTGTCTGTCTGTCGGTCTGTCTCTTTCTTTGAATCTCAGTCTCTATCCCACTCTTTCGCTCTCCGTGTGTTGTCAATTTTCCACTTACCTGATCGTACTGATTGTATCGTGTTGGATTCATTGATCTATTTTATCGTGATTTGTTTTCTCGTTTCGTCTAAATTTATACATTCAGTTTTATGTTGTCACAAAATTAATATTAGTTATTGTTTCACTTGATTTTTTTTTATCTAACAATGAGATGAAGGGAAAAAAAGAAACCCGGGTAAATTTTTGCCATCTACAGCCAAGCTATAAAAATAGAAACTGAAAGTGAAAAATGTCCGATACTTAAAAGGAATTAGATATAATCATCATCATCATCATGGAAGTGCCCGTGGTGTAATGGTTATCGTTGTAGGATATGGACACGGCGACACGAGTTCAGATCCTGGACCTGACTGATTGCATTTCACATAGCATTAATACCCTAGAGAAAAGTATGAATCCAAATATACTCCCTCCAGCTATGGGTAAATAGTAGGGCAGACTAGGTTCTTCAGACTTGGTGAGGCAACTAGTCTAGGAGAAGAAAAAAAACTCTGAATTAAAACCTGTTAAACTCCGCTTAAAAACTGACCTTGTGTCATATCCTGCCCGGGCGGAAAGGTTGGGTAAATATGATCATCATCATCATGTCGTATCGCCAGCACGGATATCCCTTACCCTCTCTCGCCATTTCTCCCTATCATTAATCGCCTCTTGCAGGTCTTCAGGGTTACATCCTGTGTCCTCACATAGCTGCAGTATGTAAGTTCAAGCTTGTCGTTTTGCTTGGCCATATCACTTATGAGCTCGTCCTTGCTTCTCCAGCAGTGTACTGCGTGTCTGGTTCGCCTAACTTGTATAGTTTTCGTGATGGGAGGCAAGTGGCCGTATAGTTGGTGTCTCGTGGGGTGTTGTCGCCAGGACTTGTTAAAAAAAGCTATATAACTATGCAATTCGAAAAACATCCAAGACATTTTTGTAGTATATTATAATGTGTGAATATACATCAATAATAATAATAGTACAAATACACATACAAATACAGGCGGACTTTTTCGTTTTAGATACGGACGGGTTTATTATTTTCTGGCTTCGGTCCATGGTGACACGAGGAGAGAGACACAATTCTTAAAAGCCCATTCTAACCATACTATGCTGACGCCATCCCAAGGCGCCACGCATGTTTAAGATCTCAATTTTTCTCTGCCGGTCGAGATCTGAAAAAACTCAACCCCATGCTTCAACGGCAGAAAATTCAACTACTGTCTTTTTGAAATCCTCAAATTCTCAGGATCATCTCTTCTGGGCATGGATTCATCTACACTCCAGCTCATTTCCTTTCTGGGGGTTTATTATGACGAATGGTGATTGTCATATCCTTTGCGCGCGGCTGTAAAAATGCACCAAAAGACTATGCACGTAGACTAAGTGACCTGAGTGGCTTAAAGCCTTACAAAACTGAATGATAACATATAAATAACGAAAAATGATTAATATGAAAGAAACATTCCTTAATTATATAACATTTAGAGAGAGAAAAAACTACAAATATCAGGAAATATTAGTAGCAGAAATTATCAACCAAAGATAAAAGAAAAAAGTAAGAAAGGAGTAGCTGAAAAGAATAAGAAAACTTCTAAAAAAAAAAAAAAACTTTGTTGCAGAATAACAACATGGAAGCTCATGAGAGTGCACAAGACATGACGCACGAGAGATGACATCGATGTTACATGAAAAGAAGAAAGAAGGGGTCCCGCTAGCATTGAATAATATTTGAAGGCAGCAAATCACGTACTCGAGGAATATATAATATAAAAGAGCAAAAACAAATCAACTTAAGGAAAGAAATTAAAACAACAGTTGTAAAATCAAAATTATGTGAATGTTTTAAGCTTTACACACAAAAAATGCGCACATGACATATGCATGGCTACGAAATGTAAATCTAAAGAGCATCTGTATTGCAACCGGGTGAAACATGATTTTAAATTCTGTCCATAATCATGAATCAGTCTTATTTAGAATTTTGGAATGCACAACATTTCAGGAGACATCTTTTTGGTGTAGTGTTTAACGTGGTAGACTGCGATTTCACAGTAAACGAGTTCAAACACTAGTTCGTTTACTTTTAAACAAATACCTTGGGAAAGACATGAACTTCTCTATCCCTCCGACTCTGTGCTAAATAGTTGTATCGATTCTTGAACAAGGATCTTTTTGAAAGGATCTCTTACATAATTGGTAAATTTTAGATTTTCAACTCGCTCTAAAACAGTATGATGATCACAAAGGCAAAACCCGAAAGTCACCAAGTGCAGATGACTTTGAATCTCCGCTATCCTTATGTTCACACACACACACACACACACACACACACACTCACACACACACACACACACACACACATATATATATATATATATATATATGTGTGCGTGTGTGTGTGTGTGTATTTCTGTGCATTGTTCAAATCCTGCAATGATTTGTTATACTATCTATCGATCGAGCAATGTTTTTTTTTAAAAGTTAATCTATGTACTCTACATATGTGTCTAAATATTTATCTATACATATAGACACGCACATATAGATGAGTTTACAAGAAGGCCCATCTACACACACACACACACACACACACACACACACACACAACCTGCTATACACGTGTGTATGTTGATAAAATGCAACAATCGTTTAATCCATTGTTAGCTCGTAACAACAAGGAATTAACAACCGCAGGTAATATTGTCGTTGATTTCCCAAAGGAGCAAAGCGCAAGTTAAATGATCATTTCATAAATAATTTTAACTGCGAAAATTAATTTAACTTTTCATCGTAATTTTTCTAAATTATTCTGCTAGCCTTGATTAACTTTGTAAGTAGGAAAGTTTGGTATAATAATAATGCTACTTGGCAGTAATCCAACATGAATAGTTCCTGTGGCTATATCTTTTCTACCATTATATGTTAAATAATAAAAGTAA
>OY757912.1:91882537-91887537 GCA_963585895.1 Sepioteuthis lessoniana
TATAACCGGAAGATATGAGACCCCAAAATTCTTCCCCGAAAAGACTGATTAAAAATGTTCCTTGATTATTTATAAACTGTTTAAAGAGATATGTGAAATATCAGACCCATTCGATTTAATGAGCTATTAAGTCATTTCAGATAACTCGAACCTTATGCAAGCACGTAGTATGTATATCTTTATTTAATACATTCACTATGAGTCGAATATAATACAAAATCAATTTTAAAACGGATTAGAACTAGTTTGAAATTTAGAATTGTCCTCCTCCCAGAATAGTTGCCTAACAAAAGGTAAAGAACCTAATTAACTAAATTATTAGTCTGCTGCTATTAGTGCAATGAATCTTTGTATTTATAAAAATAGAACTAGAACGTGTAAGGCTATCTAAGATGAAATCCCAAAACACTTGTGTTCATAATGAAACTTTTGAAGTATCTTTTTTTTTATTTTTCATTAGGAATACCCTCATAAGTTTTGATGCAACAAGCAAAATTGTAGAGATTCTCCGTCTGTTTTCCGATTTGGGCCATGTAAACGATTTCGAGATTTTCAACGACCATTGGCCTAAATCAAATGAAAAAAGACTTCACAAGGAAAGAAAGGGGGATTGAACTCAATGCCTAGTAAGAAATGATCTGTAAAGACCAGCTTGCTAACAATTATACCATGAGGAGATAACCTTTTTTTTTTTTTCAAAATTTTGAAAAATAAATGTCAAAAAGGTATAAAACTTCATTTGTCACATAAATGCCAGGAAGGTAAATGCTTATTTTTGGCATTTATATTTGCCGTTAACTGCAAATTTAATTGGTGACTGGAACCTTTTTGCGTTCAGTTTTCTTCTTGCGTTGCACAACGACGAATAAAAGTCTATTTTATTCCACCAGATACTTTTTTTCTATCGCACCATCAACATTTTTATCTTTTCTTTTCTTATCTTTGTTTTCCTCTTTTCATTCTTTTTTCTTTCTTTATTCTCAGCAACCGTTGTTTTTTGCTCAAAGTCGGTTGCGCGGTTTGGAAGCGACTAATTCAAGTCGACATTGAACGAACTTTAAAAGTGCAAATTTAAGTTTAAAAGAAAATGGTGAATGATAGACGTGTTCGCTTTTACAGCTTTCTGTGTTGACATTGTTGTTGGTTGGTTTTATGGCATATCAACCTTTGTAGGTTATTTAACGCCAAATCCATTTTATGTAAATAATCTGTTCTATTGAAAACAGTTCAGTTTAGCATAAGTACACAGTTTAATTGTCAAAAACATTTACATTTCAAACTATTCAAGCAGTTATATGTAATGATTCAGTTAAGTGTAAGTACAGTTTTAATGTCGAAAAACAGTTCTATTTGAAATAATGCAGTTAAGCATAAGCACGCAGTTTTAGTGTAAGTACGGTTTAATTGTCAAAAACGTTTCTATTTCAATCTATTCAGTTTACGCAATTCATATTAACGTAAGTATGCTGTTAGTTCTATTTAACCCATAGATAGGGCCCTATCAGGTGCTACCATTCCGGGCCAGAGTGGACCTGGGAGCGATGGCAATGAAGGGGTACTCCGCATTCCCCAAAGCTCCAGCCGACTGAGCAAGGCATTGTTGTGTTTAGGAATGAGTGAAGCATTATTATTGTCTGTTTTATTATTATTTACTCATTAGAGTTTTTCACATCAGCGTAAGCTGATGGTTTTTCACTGGAGTTTGAGTGACAGCAACTCTCCTCAAGTCTCCAGTACTCTTCTCAGTATTCTGCTCGTTCTCAATAATCCTGTCGCTTGGATGGTCTGTACTCGTCCGCCAACTTCCAAGTCCTACAGTCCCTTTGGTAATCGTTTAGTTACTGTTCCAAACGCGCCAATTACAATTGGTATATATTATTATAATTATTATTATTATTTGATAGCAATTTCTATTATATCACAAGAGTTTGGATAAATAAAGATTACTCAAAACACCTGTTGTTTTTTCTTTAAGTGGTCAATTACTTAATTACTACTCAACTTTATAGATCTGGCAAGATACCGGTGCCTTTAATAATGGTTTGACCGTATCTTTCTTTTTCTTCTTAATCTCTTTCTAGCATTTTCTTCTTCTCCATTCTTTTCATCTTTTCATTATATTTTAGTTATTCCATTTTGAAATCCAGCCCTTAGACCTCCATCTTATTTTTAACCTTTATCTTTTTCTCCATTTCATTATCTTTCTGTTCCTTCTCTCTTATATTTATCATTTCAGTAATTTCTTTATGTTTTTGGCTCTTCATTCTCTGAATGTTTGTATTTTTCCTATTCTCCATGCCATTTCTTATTCTTAATCTTTCCAATATTTACAGGGTGCAGAAGCAAAATATGGAATAAATTTGAAATCTTTTAAATTTTTTTTTCCAGTTAGTTCAGTATTTTAAGAAAAAAACGCAATGAATCTAAATTTTCGTGATTAGAACTATTATTCAAGTATATTTGTAATTAAATTCAGCCCAATATGAGTGAGCAAGAAAAAAAGCGACAAAGAATCTATGATTTGCTTAATGTCGAAACTAAGGCAAATGTTATTTTGTGAAACATATATAAAGCAAATACTGTTTTTTTTAAAATATTTTTTACAGAAAAAGGGCTTTTTTAAGGAAATAGGGGAGTGGAGAATTGAACAAAAAACGAAAGATGGCTTTTTAACTGCTCTCGCTACGGCAGTTAGAGAAGGACCCCACAATGTCAACAAGAAAGCATGTTAATGAATTGAAAGTCCACGAGAAAACTGTGAAGAGACCAATTAAATAATATTTAAGCCCAGACACTAGCTCCCGTGATTACGCTATATGGGCATTTTAGAAAACAAAAAAATTGCAACTTCTCATCCAAATATGGGTTCACTTAAGACTACTATTGTGGAAAGAGTTTATTTCAAAAGGTATGCAAATCGTTTCGGTGTGTGTTGATACAGTAATTGAAGAAAGAAGTGGCCATGTTGAGTGAATATACTGTTTTGTGTCAATTTTATTTGTTGTTGCTTTTTTAAAAAAATAATCTTGTTTTACAATAGAGTCGTTTATTATTATACTGGAATATTCCTAATTTTGCTTCCGCAGCCTGCATACCATTTTTCTCTTATATTTTCACCGTCCAGACAGCTAGGTTAGTTGAATATGCCGACAAGGTCTGCAGATTAGCACCACCCTCCACTAACGGATGTCCTGGGTATTACACTAAGCAATTTGATGGTTAAGCTCCAGTTCTGAGGCTTTTAGGGATGTTGTGTACCCCTTCATTACTATTATCCCAAGGGCCTCTCTAACCCAAAGAGGTTGAACCTGTTAGGGTCCCATCTTTGAGTCAAATAGAAAAATTTATTCACGTACTATACTTGGATGTATTTAACTGTGTGAAAATGATGCAAAATATTTCATTGCAAATCTTGTAACCATTTAACCGCGTGTAAATAAATGAGCTATGGCTCATTTAGAAATGTTACATACAAATCCTTCTTTTACAAATCATATATATTTAATACATATGTGTACACAGGATTTCCGATTAAATGACTTACAAGGATTTATTTGCCCTAAAATACAACCCATTATTCTCGTTTTTTTTTCTTTATGAATACATATTTCTTTCCTATTGATTTGCTTTTTGCAAATCATTCTTACGGTATGTTCTTTCCGTTTGTTCGTTTGTTTGTTTTCGTCATATTATTCATCAGTATTTTGAGCCAGTGTATATTTGTAAACTTTCGGTAACGTATTTTTCTTTAATTTCTTTCTTTATCTATTCGTTTAAACGTGTTTTGTGTTGCTTTGATTTTTCTATCTCATTGATATTTCCTCGGTTTCTTTATCCTTCCTTCGAGGCAAGTAGTCTTCGTCGTTCTTCTTTCGTCAATGTTCGTCGCAAATCCTGAAAGTGTTTCAATGGACCACATTGAAAAACAATCCGAAAAGTATGCTCTTTAAATTAGCCCTTCTCTTGTTAATATAAACAGATATTCACGCATATATCCCTTCTATTAAGGAATATAACCATCTACTTCAGGGATTTCCTTCTGCTCATTCAGTGCCCTAAATAAAGAAAACCGTTTTATAGCTACGTACAAGAATCATCACCATCATCTTCTGGTGCCATCAGTACAGATACCCCTGACCCTTTCTCGTCACCGCTCCATATAGTTCATCGCTTCCGACAGGTCTTCAGGGCTACACCCCGTATCCTCACAGAACTACTGTATGTAAGTTCGAGCTGGTCGCCCTGCTTTTGCTCAGCCATGTGAAGGGGTCCATAGGAGTACAGCACCAATGACCTCATCCCTACTTCTCTAGCAGTGTCCTGCATGCCTGGTTCATCTAATTTGGATAGTTTTCGTGATGTATGGTAGGTGGCTGTACAGCTGCTGCTTTGTGTAGCGTTGCCCCCAGAACCTGTTCAATATTGCTCGAAGCATTCTTGTGTATTTGCCGTCAAGCTTTTTCTCCACCGGTTTAGGTAGCATCCACGTAGGTCATCCATCTAACACTATCGACACGACCACTACTTGGAAGAAACTGCGTTTCATTTTATCGGTCAGGTCTGACTTCCATATGACAGATAGCGTATTGATACTTGTCCATGCCTTTGTTAGTCGCATGTCGATGTCTGTCTCGGTCGATGAGACACTACTTCCTAGGTATGTGAACTTTTCTACTAGTTTAAGAGAGCTACCATTTAGTGTGGAAATGTCGCCTGTTTGATTAAAGCACATATATTCCGTTTTGTGTGCATTGACATAGCGGCCAATGCCTCTAGAAGTTCGTACAAGAATATTTTATGTTTACAGTTCTTTTTTTTTAATCTAAATATATATATATATATATATATATACGAGGTGCATACGATAAGTCTCCATACATTTATCATATGGACACTTTTATTGATAGTACACATATTAAGCTCTAGCCCCCTTCGAAGTAATCTCCTCCGGGTGCAATGCATTTGTTTTACCGTTCGAACAACTTCTGGAAGGACCCATG
>OY757912.1:91890037-92122537 GCA_963585895.1 Sepioteuthis lessoniana
TTTAAAATTATTATGAAATTGAAATATTTCAAAACCATACGCATACACAATGTTTTTCAGTAGTAACTTTCCTCGTTTAACCATGAGATATTTTGTCAGCCTACAGAGAACCCCAAAAGTGATATGAAGGACCCATACTGATATTCGAACCAAGTACCCGATCACCCGTGAAGTCAACAAACCTAATCATATTTACCAACCCCTCCGCTCGTGCAGGATATGACACAAGGTCAATTTTTAAGCGGAGTTTAACAGGTTTGAATTCAGAGTTTTCCTTCTCCTAGACTAGTTGCCTCACCAAGGCTGAAGAACTCAGTCTACCCTACTATTTAGCCATAGCTAGAGGGAGAATTATTGGATTCATACCTTTTCCCAAGGGTATTAGTGCTATGTGAGATGCAATCGTTCTCGTCCAGGATTTGAACTCGTGTCGTCGTGTTCATTTCTAACGACGATAACCATTACACCACGGGCACCTCCAACAAACCTAATAAAGCTTTTGAGACTGCGTATAGTGGTGTTTTGTGACAACTGATTCTTTTCCCGCATGCATCTATATATATATATATATATATATATATATATATATATATATATATATATATATATTGGTGTGTGTGTGTGTTTCTTGTTTTTAATCGAGCCTTACCGATATTATCTACCGGAGCACGGTGTGGAGATAAAAATGAAAATAGAGTTCTTACGATTCTTAGAATAATGTCTAAAAAGAAAATGACATTAACAAGGTAAAAAAAAAAAAAAACTGCAAGTAAAATACGCCTGCATAAAAATTTGAAGGTAAAGCAAAAATCAAGATAGGGAACCAAATACTGATACCATAGAAAGGTTTTGTTTTATGAGAAAAATTGATAGGATGAAGAACACAAGGATTGAAAAAAGCCGGAATTTATCTCGCAAATATAGTGGAAATCGAAAATGTTAGACACCACACACAGGCGCGCACACACACATATATATTTTCTCAAGTACAAAATTGGATGATAATAAATCAGAATAAAATCTTACGACTCAGAGCTTCACGCTGTCGATCATCTGGTGAACTATCATACAGATCTTTTTAGTTGCTAATTTCTCCTATTTTATACTCTTAAAAATATTAGCCCAGTCGACCGGGGACGTACAATTCACCGATTGCATTTCTGCTAGGGGTAAGATACCCACTCCAAACAGTGCCCTAGATATGGAATTAGCCTATATGATGGTGAGGCTCTAGTTCTGCCACTTAGGGCAATGTAGAATTCCCAATCATTGCCATTGATTCCAGTTACACTCTGGGCAGTAGTGGCAGCACCTGATCGAATCATATTCATCATATTTACCGACCCATCCGCTCGGACAGGATATGACACAAGGTCAGTTTTTAAGCGGAGTTTAACAGGTTTTAATTAAGAGTTTTCCTTCTCCTAGATTAGTTGCCTCACCAAGGCTGAAGAACCCAGTCTGCCCTACTATTTACCCATAGCTGGAGGGAGAATAATTGGATTCATACCCTTCCCAAAAGTATTAGTGCTATGTGAAATGTAATCAGTCTCGTCCAGGATTTGAACTCGTGTCGCTGTGTCCATTTCCTTCGACGATATCCATTACACCACGGGCACCTCCACAATCTAGTCCTATTTATGGGTCAAATAGAACTGTGCAAACAAATAGAACTGTTTGTCATTTAAACTGAGTGCAAACAAATGATTATGGTAAAATAAGATTGTTAGAAATAGACATGTCTGATAATTTAAGTGTGTGTAAACAAATGACTGATGTTTCATTGAATTGTTTATGATATATATATATATCAATACTTGAAGCCATTTGGATTTTTGAAAACAAATGAATAGCGTTAATAGAATTATCAATGTTAAAAAGGTATACTTGAAACCAGGTCACTGTCAACAAGCAAAGGATTATCATTGAATAGAATTATTAGTCTTAGATAGTAATAAGTGAAACCGTTGAACTATAGCAATAGTAGTGTGCCAAAAAAAAAAATAGTTCGTCTTTATTTAAATGTGAAATAATAACAATATTTATGTAAGCAAAAAACATGTGTTAAATTGTGACTGTTTTATAGCAATACTCAAAACCATTTAACTTTGTGCAAACAAATGATTAATTTTTTCATAGAAATCATTGGAACGATTTTATAGGGTGCAAAAAATGAGTTCAGGCTCGTTTAATAATGTTCTGTAGAAAATGTTTACTGATTATAAATGTCACACATATGTATAACCAGGTTTTGGTATTGAATGACCTACAATGACTTATGTGTCATAAAACCCGAAGAAACCAAACCAATTTTAAAAGATATAATTATATTTCTGATATTTTTGTACATAAAAACCTGTAAAGATTTTTTACTTGATAAAGGAAGAAGTAAATTTGGTGTCCCTAGCTGAGGTAGACCGATAGGTTCTCTTTTCAATAGCTACTACACCGATGTCTAGGTGAGGGCGATACTCCAATCTACTTTACCCTTGATCCTTACCTTATAATGCTGAGTGTTAAGCAAGGTGGCATCGAATACTATTTTTTGAGTCTCGACCAAGGATTGATCCCCAGTCTCCCGGACCATTGGCGAATACTACACATTAGGCCAATGGCTCGGTTTCAAAAATAAGTTTATCAGGAGAAAAATGTTTCTCATACAATATGACATAAGAGGATAGTTTTGGTTCTTATTCTTCATTCAATTCTAGAATTTTTCAAAGTTAATCAATGGCCCAGTTTGCAGTGGCTGTAGAATACACAGACTGCATTTCTACAGAAGGGTAAGACTCCTCCGACTAGTGTCCTGGATACCACTCTAAACAATCTGATGATGAGGCTTCAGTAATGCAATAGCTTTTGGGAATGCAGAGTACCCCTTCATTGCCATCACTCCCTGGTCCACTCTGACCGGAGTGGTAGCACCAAATAAGGTTCTATCTATGGGCCAAATAAAACTAAACTGCGTAATTGCACTGACATAATTGTTTTAAATTAACTTTTTACCTTTGACTGTATGTCTAAACTGTATACTTATGCTAAACTGATTGTCTGAAATAAATATGTTTAGACATTTAATTGTGTATCAACCAAAAACTATCCCTATACTAAACTTGTTCTTTGAAACTTTTATCAAAACGACTTAATTAGGTGTAATATTTTTATATAATTGCGGAAGGATTTTTTTTATATTATCATTTTTCGTTTTGTATATCTTACCTTTCGGTTTAGTTAGGCCGAGAACCTTTCGGCTTAGTGCATGGGTTAGTTAGATGCACACATTGAGTGCAGGTGTTCACGCGCGCGCGGGGCGGATGTAACAATCACAGATGTCACAATAAAAAAACCCAGATAGGAAATAGGACCGGAAGTGATGGGCTGAGGATTTTAGAATTTGAAAAAAAAAACAGGGAGTTGAGATTTGGGCTTTGACGAAGCAAGTCGATTTTCGGAGCTCGCCGAGGCCAGACCAGTAGTTTGCGGCGGGGGTTCCGCACATGGTGGGGTCAGATGGAAAAGTCAGCACAGAATGAAATTGTGTCTCTCTCTCCTCATGTCGAAAAACCTTAAACTCAAAAAGGTAAATAAAAGTTCCGTACTTGGACCAAGAGAACCGTAAGTGTTTCGAGTGTTTTCGGATTCCTATGTTTATGAACATTTGTGAACGTTTTCCGTATCCGTAGGAATATGTCTATTTCACGTGTTCGTATCTTGGTCGTATATTTATTAATATATTACAAAATAACTCGAGAAAAGGTTGATACGCCGTAAAACAAAACAACTAATGAAACTGTGAAATCAACTATCTTTATACCTAAAAACAAACTTCCAATATTGTAACCAAAAATCCCTTATACAAACCTTCTGTCAACCTTCCAAATAATTCATTGAAGATAAGTACCAGTAGCTGCGCAGCTCAAGCAACAAATCGCAACGCCGAAATCTCACCATTTGTGAATCGCAAACTGGCTAGAACATTGTTAGCAGGAAGTTGTATTCGCCCCATTTCCCGTTAGCCATACTAAAACCACTATTTTTATTCCGCTTATATCAATATCTCAGAGTACCACGGCAATAATATCTCATCAACTGAAACGGATGTCAACGTAACCATCGGGAACTCAAAGATTATTATTGATAGGATGTTGATCATATGGAAATCTTATCTCCCTGATAAACAAAAACCGTGATTTCTACCAAGATGCATCAGTGTCGATACTGCCATATTGATGCATCACTTGGACTCTTATGGAATGCATGGTGAACTAAACAAATATTGTATAGGCTTCAATAAATAAAGCCTGGAATAAGCACCCAAAAAATAGCTGCTGTACAGTCTCTAACCTCCCATCTGGAATCGAAAAACATACAAGACGAACAAAACATGCTGAGCACTGCTGGAAAAGCAAGGACGAGTTCATTAGTAAAGTTCTCTAATGGCCTCTTCGACATGGACGCACCATCTCAACTCTTCCCGGACTCTAAATGCAGTCTAGAAAACCTCTCAAAAGCAATGGTTAATTGGGACGAGGGAGAAAAAGTCAGGGACCGTCGCCTTTCAGTGCACGATTTGGTTATGATATATATATATAGAGTGAGAGAGAGAGAAAGAAATGGCAGTTTTCGGGGAATTAGAGAAGTTGATAAAGATAAATGGAAAAGTGGTTAAACCAAACAGTTACAACGGGTTTAGTCGTGATATTTTGTTCTTTCTTCACAGAAATTGATAAAATAATGATGAAAAAATTGCTAAAATAGAGAGAAACTCAAAAACGTTCAGTCTGAAGAATTTCGTCCTGGAATAAAGAACGAAATATCACAACTAAAACCATTGTAAGTATTTGGTTTATCCACTCTTCCACTTTATTTATCACACACACATATATATATATATATATATATATATGTGTGTGTGTGTGCGTGTGTGTGTGTGTGTGTGTGCGCGTGTGCGTGCGTGTGTGTTTATGCTCATACAATCTTCTTTTAACATCTTGTATTTATAATGTTTCCTTCCTGGTAGAGCTGCAAATAGTCGATGTGATCAGATCAATATTCACAAGATTTTTTTTCATGACGCAAAGGGAATGCCTACCCGAATAATACAATTATCTCTGTTTTATGTCTCATAACATAACTGTGTCCTGCAGTTACGAATCTAGCATAAAATTTACATGAGTAGAATTTCTACCCTTTTCTCTTATTTATTTATTTATTTTTTTTTTTTTTTTGGGCGGGTGTCCTTGAGTAAACATCCTGAATATTTACATGATCAGTTCGGAAAGTATCGGCCCGTTTTGAAAAAATCTGATTTTTTTTTTCGAATCATCACATTACCTATTTACTATATATTTGCCTCACTCAAGAATTGTCTATTTTCTAACTCGGATTTCACAGAGAAAAATTCCTAAATGTTTTACCTAGTATGTTGAAAAAGGAAAGATGCACACCGAGAGAAAAATAGGCTTACGGAATTTACCAAGCAAACACAATATCCTAGATTTGATGGGTAATGTAGACTTTGAGAATTCTCATATTAATTTTCTTTCTTTTAGGTTTGTAAGATGTTTATACGAAACGTATTCGTTCCTAAAAAAATTAAATTGCGAGTACAGCATGAAAGAATGGCTGCTTGATGAGGCCAGTCGATGACGCAAACATTTGAAACCGTTAAAAAATTCTTATTTCAAAGTACAGTGTTATCAACATACTAATAACGAAGCAAAAATCTTACTGGTATATACATTCTACATTCTTAAAAATAGGTATGATTCTTTAATCAAGAACTCTGAATTACAATATCAGTCTTTAATATATTATGCCTTTTCAGGGCTGCAAATATAACTAAAATGCAAATACAAATATACATTGTCTTTTAGAGACCAAAATGCAACTGCAAATATTACAAGTCTTTTTAGGGCTCAAATGCAACGATAAATATAACTAATCTTTTGAGGTCTAAATTTCAAAAACAAATATACGTAGTAATTTAGGGGCTAAAATTCAACTACAAGTAAAACTAGACTTTTAAGGCTTAAAATCCAACTACAGTTTTGGGACCAAGACACAGTTGACGTAGGACGGCTACTTTCTCCTTTATAATAAATGGAAATGGTTTGTTTTCTTTTTTTAATGGCATATCAACCTTCTTAGGTAATTTAATTGCAAGTCCGGGCGGCAACACCCCACAAGACACAAACTATACGGAGAGCTCATAAGTGATGTACTCTTATGTTTCCCACATATGGCCGGGCAAAAGCAGGACGACCAGCACGAACATACATTCAGCGGCTATGTGAGGATACGGGATATAACCCTGAAGACCTGCCAGAGGCGATGAACGATAGGGAAAAGTGGCGAGAGAGGATCAGGGATATCCGTGCTTATGGCACAACAAGATGATGATGATGATGACACTTTTCAAAGAGAATTAGTCTGAAAGTGAGTGTGATAGTTCAATTGTAATTCAAATTCTCGTACTAAGATATCACAGTCCACTACGTAAGCCATTACGCCACGGAGACTCACCCTAAATAGATATGACCTTTATAAGCAATCCTTGTATATGTGTGAATCATATTCCGGTTTCATGATGAATAAGAGCTTTATTTGTATATTCCTTTATTTAACAATACTGCTAATCAAAGAATACATCGTTGTTGATACTGCCAACAAATCATTCTATTATGCTAAAGAAAAAAATTTCCGTTGTGTATGGTTATGTGAATAACTAAGTTTTTGGTTCTCATACTTTTGAACATACACTGAAAATGGACACGAAAGCCAAACGATGAAATCGATTTTTTGTTGGTTTTATTTTGTATGGTAAATGAGAGTCACTGAGTTAAAAGAGCTGAAAATCTTTTTTGCTGGATTTTTAAAAGAGTTATTGTTTCCTCTCACTGAATATGCATTTCTCTCCAGGTAAATGACGACTGCCATAAAAATTTTGCACTAAATATGCTAGCCACATGCTTGCATTTCTATTAGAGTTGCTGTTATGTTTACTGATTCTTATCATCGTAAACTCTTATTTCCTTTCAGCAAGTATCCGTAGATAAATGTTAATAATCCGAGTATGTCTTAAAGCGGAATCATATGTACTCTACCAAGTGGAATATCATTCCAAAATAATAGAGGGGAACAAAACTAACAAAAAAAAAATCAACTGTTTATTAAGGAATCAGAGGTTTTCTTATTAATTATAATGAAATTTCCAACAAAATGAAGTTCAACTGCCTGACGAAAATTACAATAATTTATAAAGCTAATAAATAAAATACCTATAATTTGGTTGCTTTGCTGAGTTTTATGCCATGTCCACCACCGTAAGTTACTTGATGCCACACACACACACAGAGACATATATATATATATATATATATATATATATATATATATATATATAAACACACATACGCACACACACACACACACACACACACACCCATATATATATATATATATATAATAAAACGAATAGTCTTTTGTTAAAATTTTAGATAAGCCAGGAGTATTTTTTTTCAAAAAAGTTAAATAGTTGTAAGTATTCCTATCTAATACAATTATGTCTATTTTGTAAATGTAATTTGTTCAGACTCTGTTCTATTGTTTCAATTACTGATTTGTACCACTAACAAAACAATTCAACTTCTATCATTTGTTTGTACTGTTTTAGATAGTTATGCGATTGTAGTTGACTCATACATGGATCCCTAACAGGAACTATTACTCCAGTTCAGAATGAACGTGGGAGTAATGACAATGAAACGCTACTACACATCCCTAAAATTTCTAGGACTTTAGCCTCACTACCAGAAGAAGTTTATTGTTATATCCTGATCACTAGTTTTAGGTTTTTTTTTTACTTCTCTGCAGAAATGCAGTCGGCCTATTCTAAAGCTGCGGCTGAATTTTCCGTAAAAAATTATAATAAAGAAACCATAAACATGATTTATAAAAGTGTTTTTTACAATATATTCGTTTGATTTCTTTGATTTAATGGGATATCAAACTTCGTGAATTATTTAGTAACAAAGCCATTCTTATTTAAGTATACTTCAGTCGCGCTATTACGTTCACTTTTGGACTAATACCCTTGGGAAAGGTTTGAATCGACTCTTCTTCTCCGCTATGGGTTAGATAGTATCACTGCTGTTCTTCTAGAAAGATGCCTTTGGCATTAAATAACCCATGAAAGTTGATATACCATTAAATAGCGAAACCTTATTGCAGTATAGCAGTGTTTATATTTAACTCATAGTTGCGAGAGATCATCGTTTACCAAAGTTTTTAAACCGAAAGTGAAAGTGATAGCGTGGCCCAAACTTTTTTACTATGATGTTTCTCTCAAGCACGTAAGTCAAAACGCCATGGCGTTTTCCCTTTCTTCACAACGGACGCATGCCTAATTTTAAGAATGGAGAATTTACATATCTATTAGGTTAATGCTATGTTATTTGTATCTTGACAACATTATACTCTGAAATAACTGTATTATATAGTTAAATGCATTGTATCATACTCTAGACTTGTTCTCGTATCTATTATATTATGTTGTATCAGCTATTTCGTTTCCTAAGAACAAGCATGTTTCACATATAAAACTAGAAAGCAATGAGAGAGAACTTTAATGTTAGATTTCCCTTGTCTACACGCCTCATCGATACTACTGCGTTTGGTTCATAAATTTCGTCAGCTTATCAGTGTGTTGAATTGAACGTGATCCGAATAGCCATGTAAATTGCCGAAGTCCACGATGTTTAATACGTTTAACGCACTTACCGGAAGAAAAAAAAAACAACTATTATGACAGATTTCGAAGCAAGCAACTTAACTACGCAGGGCTACAAAGATACTTGGAATTTTCAAGGTTACAGATACAACTTGTCTTTTTAAAACTAAAAATAGAACTAGTCTTTTTAGGATTACAACAAAACCAATTTTTTTTTTCAAATCTACAAATACCCCTGGTCCTTTCAGGCCTACAAATATACCAAGTCTTTCCAGGGTTACTAATTGTTGTGATGCTGGCAAAGGAAAGCCACGGGGAACACAAAAAGATTGATAGAAAAACACATATTCAAGTAACAGAAACAAGATACAAGTGAACCTGGATAAACATTAGTTAGTTGATAGGAAGTTGAGAGTCCAGTGGGGTAGTGACTAACCGTCCACTACGCAAGTGGTATCACATGTGAATGTATCACGTAGGTTTGGTCAGTTATCTGGCACGCGCCCCACTGAACGAGCGAATTTGGAACAAGGCCATTTTTATAGTGGGTCCGGCCCCGTCGGCATTCTCCTTATTAAGGACGCCAAAGGCACCAGGCAATAAACCCAACCCCCCGTAAGGGAGTAAAAATCTGGGGAGACGGCCCTCTGAGGCCAGAGGTAATCTCATTGCTGAAGCAACACCTGATCTAGCCGCGCCGACCAAAACACGGCCGACCGAAGTGCGCCCCAATCAACTGGAGAGGTGGACCAAACATGGGGGTGTGACCGACTTCTCTGATGCTCCGTTGACATGTATCTATGGTGGAGGGCAAGTCTATTACGTTGGGAGTGCAACACTTATATATCTAGTCTTTTCAATGCTATAAATATATTAATACTTTTCAGGGTTACAAATATACCTTGTCCTTAGGATAGAAATATAACTATTTTCTCTTGACTACGAATATAAGTAAATGCATCCGGCTTGTCTCTTTACGGATACAAATAAGATTAGACATTTTAAAGTTATAATTATACCATGATTTTTCTGGGTTACAGTTAATACTATCATTTTCAGGGATATAAAGAGCGTTCTTGTTGTAATAGTTATCGTCGTAGGAAACACACCAGGTAACCGGAATTTAAATATTGGGGGGCTGCTTGCGTTTCACTGTGCTAATACTCGTGGGAAATGAATTCCTCCGACTATTCTTCTTTCAAATTTTGTTATATTCTAATGTAGACTGGGCTCTTTATTTTTGATCCAGCAACCGTCTAGGAGAAAGAAAACTGAATTCCAACCTTTTAAACTCAACTTAAAGTAATGACCTTATGTCATATGCTAATAGTGCAGCGGGTTGGGTAAAATACGCATATTGATGTTAAAATCCTTTAAATTCAAGTTGGGAAAAAATTGGGTCTTTGTTTTCAATAAACTTTGTAGTCTTCATTTCTTTTATAAGTACTCGTAAGATATAGAATGGAAACCATCATTAACAGTCAATGGCTAAACTTATTTCATTTTATTACTTTTTTATTTGAGAAACGCAGCTTTATTACAGTGCGTTCCAGTATAATATCCATATCAATAAAATTGTATTATAAAACTAATGGCCGAAGAATAATAAAATTGCGGTCAAACATTACGCCTAACAGTCATGCTTAATAGTCACAAAATAGAAGATCTTATTATAATATAGAATTTCATTTATGTCTGAATATACAAAACATCGTTGTTGAATTCAGTTCAATTTAAATGCAATCATCTCAAAAGAATTTGAAATGAAGAGAAGACAAAAATTAACGACAATTACCGATCAGAAAACTGTTTAATTCCAAGAAATACATCGCCCCAACTGAGGGTTAAGACCTTACTATCAAAAAAGGTGTCCTAGATAGGACACTGAACTACTTTTGATGCGGTGGCTATTGTTTTAGAGATCCTAGGATTGTGCAGCGCCCCGTTATTGGCATTATTTCCCGGTTTGCTCTGATGCGGTGTGGTAGAGCCTGTTAGAATCCCATCTATGGATCATATAGATTTGTTTGAAAATTATTCGTCTTCAATAAGACAGAAGGAAAAAATGTCTTCTGAAGGAAATACACAGAAATCTAAATATCATATTTACCAACCTCTCCGCTCGGGCTGGATATGACACAAGGTCAATTTTTAAGCGAAATTTAACAGGTTTGAATTCAGAGTTTTCCTTCTCCTCGTCTAGTTGCCTCACCAAGGTTGAAGAACCCAGTCAGCCCAACTATTTACCCATAGCTGGAGGAAGAATAATTGGATTCATACCTTTCCCAAGGGTATTAGTGCTATGTGAAATGCAATCAGTCTCGTCCAGGATTTGAACTCGTGTCACCGTGCCTATTTCCAACGACGATAACCATTACACCACCTAAATATGAACACACAATGAACGCGATTCTCTAACTTACAGACCTAAAATAACCCTTGACGTCTAAACATACAATTAAATCCTATCAAAATTAAAATCCAATTGAACTTTCCATGATAATAACTGTTACATTCCACCGAGAATAGTGTTATGCAAAAATGAATAAATAAAACTGTTCGAAAATTATTAATATTCGATAGGAATACAAGAATCCATATAACTGTGTGTAAATTATCTGTATTAAGAATACTTATTTGAAGCTATAATTGTTTACTCAGGTTTATTTTCATTATTAGTAACTCGAAACCATGTAAGCGTTTACTAACAAATGCTTTTAATATTTTTAAATAATTAAAACTATATAATTCAAATAATCAAAATACAATTTAAATAATTAAAACTATATAATTGTGTAAAGTATATTAGAAATAGATAAGAAAATTGGATATTATGTCATTATCATCTTGTCGTGGCGCCAGCACGGATATCCCTGACCCTCTCTCGCCACTTCTCCCTATCGTTCATCGCCTCTGGCAGGTCTTCAGGGTTACATCCTGTGTCCTCACATAGCTACTGTATGTAAGTTCGAGCTGTACGTCCTGCTTTTGCTTGGCCATACCTGGGGGTCCATAGGCGTACATCACTTATGAGCTCGTACTTACTTCTCCAGCTGTGTCCTGCGTGTCTGGTTCGTCTAACTTGTATAGTTTTCGTGATGGGAGGCAAGTGGCCGTATAATTGGTGTCTCGTGGAGTGTTGTCGCCATGACTTGTTCAATATTGCTCTCAACATTCTTGTGTAATTGCCGTCTAGTTTCTTCTCTAGCCGTTTAGTTAGCGTCCATGTAGTGCATCCATATAGCAGTATCGATACAACAGCTGCCTGGAAGAAAATGCGTTTCATTTTATCGGTCAGGTCTGATTTCCATATGATCGAGAGCCTATCGATAGCCGTCCATGCTTTCGTCAGTCGTGTGTCGATTTGCCATTACGAGCCGAGGATATTATGTAACTACTCGTAAATTCTTTTTATTAATGAGACTTTCTAGAAGTAACTGTAGTTTATTAGGAATATCATTATTAGTCACTTTAAACCATATGACTGTCTACAAAAAAAGGATCAAAACTATAAACCCAGAGTATAGATTATTGATATCAGATAAAGTAAGTTAAGATGGTGACTTTAGTCGAGGGTGACTCGAATGCTCCCTATTCAATAGCTAATACACCAACGTGTAAGGGAAGGAGCGACTCCATTCTCTGTATTGCTTCACTTTACCCTTGTTCCTTATCTAATAAACATGAGTGTTATGCAAGACGGTATCAATGACCATTGTTTGGGTATCAGATAAAGTCAATCCATAAATCAACCAAATAAAGACTATAAAAAGAAAAATATACAAAAATGATAAAAAAGGTATTTATGATTTCAAGCAACCTTCTCTCTGTTAAAAAAAATCATCTCGATTCAACTAAAGGGTTTGTAAACTCATCTCACAGACGGGTTAGAGCTTTGTAGTGAGTTCAATCTTTAGTAGGTTTCCTTTACCTTAAGCCTCGCACCCTCTTTAAGCTACTTTCTCTTTAGAGCACGTTGTTTAATTGATACCAAGCAAGCCTGGTAGTATATTGGTAATGAATTTGATTATGTTGAATAATCAATATGTCTGGTTCTGTACAGCATTTAAGCAGGGGTTTAATAAATGACTACTGTTCATTCAGGTTCTCTTCCGAATCCCTTCAAGTGTGATAAACTCATAAACATTTAATCTCCAATGTTTATTCTCGGATGACAATTCTACGACCGTCTGCTTAAAAGCACTTTACGCAACGCCTCAATTATTTTCGATTGGTTTCAGATTTATCGAACCCATACCCATACCACACAATAAAGTGGCCATTGTTTAATTCAAATTTAGCTAAATATTGGCCGGTTTTAATAACAACATCAAGCAGGATCATTGTTCTGAAAAATGACATTTTCCGTTTGAATGCATGTCTACTTAAGACATAAAAGTTGGCCATTAAGAAATCAGTTAATAATCAATTGACAGACTTCCTATTTTATTCATACCAAGAAACCCAAACTTCATTAAGTTAATATATCATATTATATAGTATTTGATGAGAAAATGAACTTTTACTTTGACAGAAATTTGATATATATACGATAATTAATTTTATAATAATATCTTCCAGTGTGCTAAATTAGTATTTTCATAGACAATTTGATCGAAATAGCAAATTTGTCAAAACGTATTAACCATACAATTGACGTTTTGTTTTTTGCGTCAAAATGACGCCAGAAACCCATTTATGAACTCAAAATAACCCTACAGTGGAGATTCTTTTATATTTATTAGACTTTTGATACACATGTAAAACCGAGAGAAATACAGCAAATATCAATTTAAAATAAGATTCTGAAGGAGTACATGGCAGTATCAAACTAAATGAAATGAATACACGCAGTTGGTTTCCATTATTGCTTCTAACAATTGAATGATAAGTATCATATACCTGATATATGCTTGGGTGAGCTGAGACGTTCGCAGATTGAAAGGTTTATACGATGATGCCATATCTTACATCGATGCTTTTTTTTATTAATGCGATCGAAGCACTGTAACACCGACGAAAGAAATGTGTGCATGGCAAGGTCGCTTATGTTGAAGAATAAAACTCATTTGTTCATATTTCATGAGAATATCTTGGTGATTCTCTGAACAATTCAGATGACTGCTATATACTGGAGATCAACTTTCGTGTTTATATATATATATATATATATATATATATATATATATATATATATATATATATATATATATATGTGTGTTTGGTTGAATGCTCCGGATTGTTTCTTTTGTAAAATCTTCAAGTGAAGATGTTCGAGTTTTCTTACTAGTCTTCTCATATCTGGGGTAAGTTGGTAAAGAAAGTATCGTACATCAGACCAAGCGCTTTCGACATTTTCGGTGGTTATCTTCAGGGGTTTCTTTAGATCGTTTGTTTCTGTGAGTTTAATTTAAATTTCGGTCGTGTTTTATTTATTTATTTCTTTTTTTTTCTTTTTTTTTAAATTTAAAAATGTTCGGATATATTTTTTTAAATTTATATACGTTCCGAAGACATAAGAAGACAAGAAAGAATATCCGAACGTATTCACTTGAAGATTTAAAAAAGAAACAAAACGCGGTATTCAACAAAACATGTTTAGATAATGACTTGCAGCCTAAGTATACAATATCTATGTGTATATATATACGAGCAGGATTTGATAGAAGCTCAGTGTTTAAACGGGGTTTAACGAGTGTATTTCAGAGTTTAGTTTCTCCAAGACAGCGTGCTATTCCAAGGGTCAAGAGCCCGTTTCTCTGTATTACTCAAATATAGATTAAGGAAGAATAGTTGCATTCATACTTTTCCAAAGTCTATTAGTAATATGGGAAATGCAAACAGCTAGAATTTAAATACGGGTTGTCGTCCCTGTTTCTTACGACGGTGACTATTAAACCACAAATATATTTTTGAGTAGTATGTACCCATAATATTTGCATATTGGGTCAAGTGCTGCACAGTTTCATTTTTGTTGGTTGATTGCTTGGTTTTTATGGCATATACATATTTACCAACCTCTCCGTTCGGGCAGGATATGACACAAGGTCAATTTTTGAGCGGAGTTTAACAAATATTTAAAAACCTTTGATTGGGCAAATGTTCAAGAATAAGAATATACACGTGTCCGATTACACTAAAGTCTTCCAAAATAGCTTATGTCTTCCCCCATGATTATTATTTATAATTTTGGTTAGTATTATCCTTAATGATATGAATTTTAGTTGTTTTATTATAAATCACTCGGATCGTCACTTTCACAACAGCTAAAGACAGTCATTATCAGAAAGAAGAATCAAAGGGGTGCACTCATCGTAAATTTTACTCACTTTTTTCTATGTCTTGAGAAAATTTTGTTTTGCTGGCGAGTTACCATACTCGGCTTCGAAAGCAACAAATTCTTGTAGATTGGCTAATATTCCTTTAGAACTCTACCAGATAGACAGGCTCATAGTCATAAATAGCTAACTATTCAAGACTTCGAGGGTTGATTTAATAAGCTGGAGGTGCCCCTAGTGTAATGGTTATTGTTGTAGGAAATGGACACGGCGACACGAGTTCAAATCCTGGACGAGACTGATAGCATTTCACATAGCACTAATAACTTTGGGAAAGGTATGAATCCAATTATTCTCCCTCTAGCTAAGGGTAAATAGTAGGATAGACTGTTTTCTTTAGCCTTGTTGCAGCAACTAGTCTAGGAGAAGGAAAACTCTGAATTTAAACCTGTTAAACTCCGCTTAAAAATAGACCTTCTGTCAGATCCTGCCCAAGTGGAGGGGTTGGTAAATATGGATTTCATAAGTTGGATCCAGCTGATGGGTCTCACTCCGGCTGGCCGTGTTATCAGCGGCACGGATCTGGTAAGGTGTGTCACATCTCTTGATACGGTAGTCAGCCGAGGCTGCCTGGCGTGGGTGCCGGGGAGGCCGCCTGGCGTGGGTGCCGGGGAGGCCTGGCATTCTCGTCACACGGCCAAGACTGACATTCCTTGAGCCTCAGAAAGCCGTCCCACCAGGCTCTAATCCTCCTCGGAGGGGCTAGGTTTATTGTCTGGCGCCTGAGGCGTTTCTTTTTAATGTAATGCTGACCGGACTCGAGGCATTTCTGGGAATGCTAGGCTACAGCGCTGCACCCGGACCAACCTTAAAAAGGTCTTGTGCCACACTCGTTTTTTTTTGTCGGGTGTACGACAAATACCGTTGATTTAATAAGCTAGATCCAGAATGTGAGGTATACGTCCGCTGGCCGGTCAGCCGTGATGTCAGTAACACGGATCTGGTCGGGTGCGACACGTCGCAGACCTAACATTTGCGTCACATGGCCAAGACCAATATTCCTCGAGTTTCAAGGGCCATTCCCCCTGGTTCTAACCCTCCTTGGAGAAGCTATTCTTATTTCCTGGAATTTGTTACAATTTATTTTTGGGGAATGCACACGGAGCCCAATGCATTTTTAGGAATGCCTAGCGTGTCTAAGCTACGGTCCTGCGTCCGGACTCCCTTTAAATTAACCCTGCGCCGTAATTCCCCATATTAGTTGGGCACAGGACAGATAACTTGAGTAATAAGCTTATGTTAAGTTGATTGATATTCAAACTGATCTTACTTCGTTTGACTAGACTGCATTTGAGCCTTCCTCTATTTCTTGTAAGTTCTCTTGTAAATTGTAACTTATTGTACTGAGTCTTTTTGTGTGTTAGTACCGATACTAGTGCTGAATAAATATATGAAGCATTCATTTTTCTCTGTGTATCATTTACCTCGACAATACAACATAAACTCAGCTTTGAAATGAACGCTCACAGCCATCAATAAACACCTATAAAACCTCTCCCGTAACAATTAGTGTAGCGGCTTGATCATAGAACCAGTCCTTACTAAGTCAGAACGGAATGCCGGCTATAATCTCACCGGTAATTTTGTCTCAGGTGTGCCCTATGCAATAGGCACACCTATATTAGTCATAATTATAAAAATAATTATTTAGTAACTCTATGCCTATAGATGAAATGTATAACTTTGTTCGTATTTTGCTAGTCTCTTGTTTTATTTTTCTTGTTTTTTTTTTTGTTTTGTTTTTTGTAGTTCTCATATCTTTAGGACTTAGGTGGAAAAGGATCTGGCTTTGTGTCTATACATTTCACTTCAGACCAATGCCCTTGGAAATGACATGATGCAAACTCTTCTCCCACCAGCTATGAATAAATAGTAGGAGAAGCCGGGTTATTTGCCTTGGTAAAATTATTATTCCAGTAGAAGGAAAGATCTGAATTTCACCCAGCCCTACTTCACTAAAAAATGACCTTGTGTCCCATTCTGCTCAGATGTTAGGGTTGGATTAACTTATACTACTTCTTCCTCTTTGTCCACTATATGGAACCTTATGAAGATGTATCGTCTGTTAGATATTGCTAACATTCCCTCAACAAAATGCCTTTACGAATCCGTCTTTATATGCGTTTGCATTAACACGGGAATCATTCAGAACTGGATAATATTATTCTTGATAATAAAACGGTTCAAGCAGCTGATCTTTTCTGGGATTGCTGTCTCCCTGAGACAATCAATCATTGTTGTCAAGCCAACAGGACATTTCGTCAATCCTCCACGATCTTTTCTTATTAAAAAAAAGGTGTAGAGCTTATATTTCATCCATTTTCTTTTTTTATTATTTCTTTCCATTATTTAGTTCTTTCGCTTTCTTTCACTCTCTTTCTAAGACGTACGAATTTAAGCAGAACTAATATTGCTATCATTCTGTTTGAAGGGAAGTCATATCCAATTTTAAAGAGGTCAGAATTCATCGGTCTTAAAGGTTCTCTTCCAGCTTTCGGCTATTTTCATGTAATCCTAAAACGATTTTTCCTATCCTGAATAATTACCCTGCTTTAGCTTCCAGAAAGAAGGGAAAACTTTGCACCACAATGAAAACTAGAGAAAACTCTGGATGGATTTATTGGAACTTTATCAACTCTCAACACATTTTTCCCTTCACACCTTATATAAAAACATAACGGATCTTTTCCTTGGATTGGCTATCATGGGTACAATTAAGTTAAAAAATAAATGTTGTATAGCCGTGATACAACTATACGTATACATATACATGCGGAAAGATAATCAACAATAATGACGAACGAACACAGTTCTTTAGAAAAATATACCTCTCACACTTTATTCTCGAAAGGGTTGCGAAAAGGTTATGTGTGAGAGGTGAGTTGGAGACGGAACAGACTGCAACATATTGACCCCAAGTTCCTCTGACTATAGCAGCACTTCTTTATCATTCTGCTAGGCTGCTCAACCGGGGGTCACTGAGGGCCGCAAGCCGTCTGTCTGGAGCTGGTTCTCACTGCCTCGAACTGCAACTCGAACTCCAACTGCAACTGACCCCAACTAACTGACTCCAACTAACTCAAGCCGTCTGTGGCATCTGGTTATATAATTGATTGACGTTCACCTGCTTCCTATGGGGTCACAATTGCACCGATTTCAACCCGTCCACGGTCAAGGTGATAACCTGATATCTTCGACAGGATGCACCTGTTATTTACACAGGTGCATCACTTAATTGAGAGCTCGGTTGAGGGCCAATATGTTACATAAACATCAATTTTTTCGGTAAGCAAATGTTTGTCATTTATTAATTACTAATTAGCTTAATGAACAAACGAATTAATTTTGCTTAACTAAAATCTAACGTTGTAATGTACGTGTGATAATCACTTATAATAATGCAATCATAATCATAATCAAATCATGCTGATCGTACGGAAACCCTTGACTTTCCCGTAACCACCATCATAATTAGAAATCTCTTATGGTCGAGACAGTGACAACGCAAAGTTTATGAACGTAAGGCTTTGGTGGTCAGCGAAAAATGATGGGTCCATATGGAGGAGTCTAAAGGAGAAAATCCCACCTTCTTCAGTAGTACCCAGCATATCGTGTTTGACATTCTGGAATAGTTTGTGTGATAGCAGGCTGGTGGCTCTACGGTAAGTATTTCAGGAGTGTTCGCTAGTGGCGGGGAGAGCTGGGTTCAATCCCAGATTGAGTCATACCAAAGACAAAAATATGGTACTTGATGCCTCTTTGCTTAACACTCAGCAATATAAGGTAGGTATCAAGGGTAAAGTGGAGAAATCGAGGGAAAAGAATAGCGCCCTTACCTACACCTTGGTGTAGTAGCTATCAAAAAGGGAGCACTCGGGTCACTATCGACTAAAGTCGCCAAGTTTACTTATATATAAGGGGGTGTCCTCTTGGTGTAATGGTAAAAGTGATGGACTGCGGAATCGTAGTAAGCGAGTTCGTACTCCAGTCGCGCTATTACTTTCACTTTTGGGCAGATACCTTGGGAAAGGTATGAACCCCCTTATCCTTCCAGCTATGGATTACATAGTACCACTATTCTTCTTCTAGGATAATGGTTTTGGCATTAAATAACCTACAAAGCTTGATATGCCATTAAACAAAGAAACTAAACTAAACTATATATATATATTTATATAATATCGTACATATATGATACTGTTTTATGTATGTATATATATATATATATATATATATATATAATATCATATTTTTCATTATATATATATATACAGGTTTCTGTGTCTGTGTCTGTGAGTGTAATTACTTATATCAAGCATTGTACTGCGAATACTTACGATCTAATTTCAGTTAATAACGTCGATTCGTACGGTGTTTGTGTTAGTGTGTGTTGGGGTAATGGTTTACATTTTTTCGTGTGAAAACCATAGGGTTTATTATGAGGTAACTATAAAGTATTAATAGAATTATTGAAGTTTTATTTCTCTGTTATATTAACTACGTATATTTTCTGACCCAACTATTCGGTGTTCTTTATATAGATTCCAAAATCAATGATATATATATATATATATATATATATATATATATATATATATATATATATATATGCGTGTGTGTGTGTGTGTGACTTTGCTTTTGCTTTTGATTTTGTTGTTGTTGTTGTTGGCTTTGTTTTTACGAAGGAAGACGTTCAATTTCTTATGCAGTTTCGCTGATGGCTGTGAGGCCAATATGCGACAAGTATATCCTGCCAGGGCAGCTGCCGCGAAAGGTTTGAGAAATAGGATAAGGTTGAAGTTTACGACCCTTTCTTCTCTATTCTAAATCGTTGTTCTTCCCCCAATACAAAGATAGCCGGGAAAACTGACTGTGGCTATGTTTCCCGTCAACAGCCTGCGTTGTCTGTTGGCGGTAATCGATGCCCAAGGAGGTGAAGGTCTTCTATAAGGAATTATTTTATTTCATCCATGGTGCTTTTCCGACTCGATAGGTCGTGGACAGTTCAGCGAAGTACAGTAAAAACCTTTGGTAGACAATTGTATTGGATCTTTGTCACATGTTCATCCAACTATATGGTTATGTTTTGAAGCATGTCATCTATGTTTATGACCTTTGTAATCGTGACTATTTCGGTGTTAGTAATGAAGTCCCTGTCGAGCACTGTAACAAGCGAATAGATAAAAAGTCTACAAAGCTAGGTGTTGATCCTAATTCTGTGTCTAAAAACAACTCCTTGATTGTAGTATACGATACATGACCATTCTAAAGAATATTATAACATGCATACTTATGGCGAGAAAAGCCCTCGTAACTCGATCATTACCACCTATTCTTAGACTACTCCTAATGCAATATCACCCAATCGAATGGAGTAAGAATATGATTATTTTATCCCCTACAAAATGGGGTGCACTAAGGATGATACTAAATTGCAGCTGATGACCAGGGTCATGTTCTGAATGTGTAGACCATGTACATGCCTTCGCATTATTGTACCAGGATTAGGAGAACCTTTGGCGTCGTACTCCAAATCTTCCTCTTAGGTTAAATGAGGGAAATTTTGCCGCCGTTGAATATATTAGAGACAAAGCTTGCTTCAATATATTGCAGCTATCTAAAATATTTAAATAGCTACAATATATTCCAACTTTAGTTAATCTTTTCACATATATCATCATTTTTATCCTTTCTATTTTTCTTTTTGTCTTTTTTTTTCTTTCATTTGACTCGAAATCTTTCTCGATAAACAAACGCAACATAAATTCTATACAATATTCCTAAGTCAAATGACGTAATTTAAAATAACAAACGCTGATTCACTAATTAAACGGCCAACTTTTTCTTGTTATACACATTTTCCTCAAGGTTTTTGTATTTTGCATTTTTAAACATCCATCGCTGATATCACGCCTCATGGTCCTGATGATGGTTCAGTAGAACCGAAAACGCTATAGTGTTGACTTTACTTCTCCTTAAATCTCTCCTTCTACTTGGATTGCCTTGTTATCAATTTTTCTCTACATATTGTGGGATTTCAATCCATTATTTACTTCCAAACATAGTTTGTAAATTACATTTTTGAACGAGCCAGAACTCATTTGTTTTTATACGATTAAATGGCTATATATATGAATTATAAGTCAATAATTTGTTGTTAGTCTTATTTTTAAATGAACTCGTGCTAATCTCATTATGCACAAGTATTACTATTGTTTGCGCACAGTTAAAGTGTTCCAAAAATTCTATCACAAATAGTTATATTTTGTATTAATCATTGATTTGAATTCGTTTGAATGGTTTCAAATACTGCAAATTAAAATTAATTGATTTATTTGCACACAGTTAAATGGTTTCAAGCATCGCTATGTAACTTTAACAATTCAAATTTTGACACTGTTAAAGAGTTTTAAATTTTGCTTATGAACAAAAACAATTTATACCCAAAATCATTCCTTCATTAGAATGCAGTTAAATAGTTGCAAGTATTGCTATGTATCACTAACAATTTAACACCTGTCATTTCTTTAATGATAAGACTTCTATTTCTTACAGATCGATTAAAAATTAATCATTTGCTTGCACTCACTTGCAATGTTACCCATAGACAGGACACTACTACTCCGGGTCAGTGTGAACCTGGAAGTAATGGCAAAGAAAAGGTATACCATATTTCCTAAAGTTCCAGGATTGGAGCCTCGATATCAGATTGTTTATCATATCCAGGACAATCGTTGGAGGTGGTCTTAGCCCTCTGCAGAGATGCACTCGGCGTATTCTCCAGCCGTAGCTGAGTGGACTTGAGCAGTAGCGTCATGTCACGTTTGAACGCGCGAAGAGAACTCCACACTAGTTATAATCATTTGATGAGCTTGATTATACCACAAGGCCAGATGCATGAAGCACCTAGTGAGAATAGATATCATAAAATAGTATGCCAATAAAACATGCTAACCATTACACTACGTAGAAAACAGCAACTTTTATTTTCTGCTATACTCGATAATGTAAGATTGATCTGATATTTGACTGGTAATATTTATTATACTTTCGAAGAGTTATAATTATTTAACAATTCTAAAGCTATTTCAATTCATTGTAGTCAGCGAAATCGATTTAGATCACTGTTGCTTTGCTAAAGATTTATCTATCGATTGATTATATATTGATTAATTACGTATTGATTTTAATGACATTTTGATGTTTTTACGCTTATTCTAAATCTAGTGGTTATGGAATCGCCATCATTGAACATTTTATTAAAAATTTTGTTTGGTTTACTCTGGTTTGGTTTTATGGCATATCAAACATTGTTGGCTATTAAATGCCAAATTCTGTTTTACATATAAATACAATATATGATCTGTTAACACATTTTTAGATACACACAGTTAAATGAACAAAAATGTCCATTCTTAACAATTCAATTTAGCCAATAAATTTAAATGGATCCATGTATTGCAAGTATTACTAACAATTTATTTAAACATCAGTTATTTGTGTACTGAGTGAAATACTCAAACAGTTCAATTTCATGTAATTTAATTAAAAGTCAGTTATCTATTTGCACTCAGTTTAAATGTCAAACACTTCTATTTGACCCATAGATAGGACCGTTTCAGGTTCAACCAATTTGGGTCAGAGTGGACCTGGAAGCAATGGCAATGAAGGGGTTACTCCATATTCTCTAAAACTGTTAGGACTGGAGTCTCACCGTCTGAGGGTTTAGTGCCATATCTAGGATACACATTAGTGGAGGTCTTACCTCTCTGTAGAGATGCAATCGGTGTACAGATCTACAGATCTTATTTCTACAGATTCAGCCAATTGGGCTGAACATTTCAGCGTTGCTGTTTCGAAGGGTTTTTTGTACACTGTTATATAATATAAAGATCTCCGACACGATAAGATAAATTTTGCACCAAGTCGTATGGTGAAAACTATTTATCTATTGTTAAAAGTATATATATTTTATATTCATGATTAGATGGTTTCAAGTAATTATATCTATTTGATAATATTCATTCGTTTGTATACAGTAATATAGCTTCGAGTAACAAATAATAGTTCTTAGTAAACAATTATAACCACAAGTGATTATCCTTAATACATGATCTTCTTAATACGTATAATGATATCAAGTATTTATATCTAATATGAATAATTTTCAAACAGAGCTACTTGACTTATATCCCCTTCAAAGTGAAATAAAAGGTTATTCCAGACGCCTCAGATTTCCAGACCTGGTGCTTCACCACCAGTTGCAACTAAGTGTCGTATATAATACACCTCTTTTGGGGATGTAAGTTTTACCTATCTTCCGTGGATTTACACAAAGGGGTGTCCTCGTGGTGTAATGGTTAAAGCGATGAACTGCGGAATCGTAGTACGCGGGTTCGTACTCCAGTCGCGCTATTACGTTCACTTTCGGGCAAATACTCTTGGGAAAGGTATGAACCCCCTTATTCTCCCTCCAGCTATGGGTAAATAGTAGGACGGACTAGGTTCTTCAGCCTTGGTGAGGCAACTAGTCTAGGAGAAAGAAAACTCTGAATTCAAACCTGTTAAACTCCGCTTAAAAATTGACCTTGTGTCATATTCTGCCCGAGCGGAGGGGTTGGTAAATAGTATCTTCCGTGGATTTATTCTGTAAGTTTTAAAAGTAGCTGATAGGAGGATAGGTCTTGAAAAAGTTGATGCAAAGACGCAATGAGGAAAAGATGACATTCATAGTAAAAGAAAAAGATGAGACATGTTCTTAGGAAGAATATGGCTAACAATATTATTCTGTTTTAACCTCCCTTTAACCAGTCCAACCGTTAGAAAGACATGAAGGGGTATTTTTGAGACGTTGAAGATATTGTTAAGTCTTTGCTCAGTCCCAAAGTTTTCAGATTTCTGGCTAGCTTAGATATACGTTAATCTTTTTTTTTTTTCTTCTTGCTATTTAATATGGGCTCTGGAGTTTATTTTTGTCGCATCTTCTCGTATGAATTACTATTTTTTTTTTTTTTGACTGTACGAGTCTCTTGCACAGTTCTCAGTGAATCTCCATTATTATCCAGTCATATAATTATCATTATTTCACTCATTGCGGATTGTTTACAGCAGTTTAAAATGGTATTTTTTCACTGTAGACCGACTTCCAGCAAGTGTACAGGATTCTTCTCAATATTCTAGTCGATCTCAGGAATAACACCGTTTGCATTGTTTCGATTTTCCCCACTTTTTTCCACTTCTTTTCCATGCTTTTGAAAACCGTTTTGAGCACGCTTACGATAACTGGTATTACCTTCACAGATTATAATTACTCCTCGAGAGTTTTTCACATTGTACCATAGTGGCAGTAAAGGGATTCTAGACCAACTAGTTGACAAATGCGAAACTCTGTTAAACAAAAACCAAAGTTTTATTTACAGCTAGGTAGCAAGTAGCCGCCAGAAGAAGAAAGAAGAGTATCGAAACATGAGATAACCGTCAACTAAACAAAAATAAGCAACATACCATAGTGAGAAAGAGAAAGCATACGGAGATCTTAAATATCTTCCTAGTTCTAACATACTTGAACACTGGGTCTAACACCTCCGTTGGGGTGCCCCAAAGTTTATTGGTCGTAAACTTTCCTACATCTTCGTGATTCGTCTTTTACTAACGTCTTCACCTTATCGCGTCCTGCTGTCGACTCCCAAAAGGACTCGAGTTGTTCTTTTTCTTCCGCTTGTCGTGTCGCGAGCAACTTCTGCTCGCAGCGCGCATACCTACCAGATTTCGAACCTCCAGTTTTCCTTAGTAATTTTTTATTACAACGAATGCCTCTGCCTTGTTATTCCGCGACTACCATCTGCTTTATTTATTAATTATCTATTTATTAATTTTTTCATTCAGTTTGCTATGAGCTGTTCAATTAAGTTACAACATCAGCGTTAGTTGATTGTCTTTCACTTGAGTTTGAGTGACAGCAAGTTTTCTCAAGTCTTCAGGACTCTTCTCGTTAATTTAGCCGATCTCAATAATGCAGTAGTTTGGATGATTTCCACTCGCTCTGTTATTTCCAAGTCTTCCAGTTCCTTTAATAATCCTTTGGTGACTCTATCAAGAGCATCACTTACAATTTGTATAAACGTCAGTGCTTCTTTAATTCAATAGCAAGGTCAAAATATTCATCTCTTTTCATTTTCTTTCAATTTTACTCTGGAGTTAGCCGGGATAGCAAAGTCCATAATTTGGCAGGTTCTCTTTTATTGTTGATAAAGTCTGGTCATCTGGTCAAGATTAGGTGATCCGTTTGTATTTCAAAATCCTTAAGGAGTTTATGCGTGTCATTCTCCAGGACAGATGTTGGGTTGGGCATATACCATTTGTTCGTATGATCAGACTTCAGTTTCTTGCGCAATTTCCAGTGGATCATTCTGCCCAACCAGCCGTGTCTAGTCTTATACTCTTTCTGCGCTAATTTGCTTCATTGGCTGATTATGGTTGTGCTAATTTGTTCACTTATTATGTGATTGATCATTTTGTCTCTATCACAACATAACCTACATTTACTGTTTTGTTGCATCTTATCTATTCTTCTTTGATATGGTTGGTTCTTATAACATTGTTTTTTGCTGCTATCAGGACAGATTTCCTTTCTCTTTTAAGGTTTCCCTTTCTTATCTACGTCAATCTTTTCTTCTGTAAGATGTTGTTTGTTCGTCGCTTAAAATGTTCATGGAGTTGTTTTCTTTTTTTCCAATGTTTGTTTTCTGGTTATTCTCTTTCTGTTAGCCCTACTTTTCCCTTAGTATTGTTTATGGTGGCTGAATCAGTTGTCCACCTCTATTTTTTATGTAGTCCAAGTCGCTGTATCGATACGTCAATACGGTCTTCACAACTGGCAAGTCCTCTTCCTCCTTCTTTTCAGGACACATATAATCTCTCGATGTCATCTCTGAGATGTAATGCCTTATGCATGGACATAATTTTTCTTTATTTTTGTTCTCTGGTCAATTTGTTCAAGTTCTTCTCTGGTTCATTTCAAGAATAATCCCGAGTATCTTACGATGGGAACAGTCCAGGTATTTAGTCCTTTGATAAGTTTATTTCTATAGAGTTTTAGTCGAGTAGCTTTCAGGTTTTCCTGGAATATTCTTTCTTAATTTTTTCTTTCATCTCTTTTTATTTGATGGCATCTGCTTTGTTGGTTTCCTTCACCCCGATCGTTCTAATTTTGTCTTGATTTGGTAGTTCCATTCCCTCCATAAGGTGCCGTGTGCCCCTTTTCATTATTAGCAAAGCACATTTTTCTATGTCAAATTCTATCCCTGTCTTGACTGTATATTCTGACTGTATGCATAAGGGCTTCTAATTCTTTTTTCACTTTTGGAAAACATTTTGATGCCGTCCATGTACATTAGGTGATTTTATCTTTTTCGACGATTAAGTAAGTTTGTATCAGGCTGTGCATTTCCTGAGTATGAGGTTAAGTGGCATCATCACGAGTATAAATACTAATGGTGATCTTTGCTTTAGCAAAGCTTTTTTCTCCAGTCGTCAATTCCATTTTCCAGGTTTTCTTGGTTTTCTCGGTAAGGTTTTTGACTTCGTCTGATATATTGTACATTTTGTGATAGTTTATTATCCAGATTTGTGGAACCATATCATCTGCATTTCTGAAGTCAATCCAGACCATAGCTAGATTTTTGCGTCTCGTCTTGCACTCGTCGAGGATGTGTTGGTCAATGTATAGTAGTTCTCCTGTGCCTCTGGATCAATTGCGTTATCTTTTCAGTTCCTCATGGAATAATCTATGGCTTGTTAGCAAGAAATACATTTCTTCTCCTATTTGTGTTGTTTGTATTTTCCTCATCATAGGTTATTATTATTATTATTATTATTATTATTATTATTATTGTCGTATTTTTATTTATTTATTTATTTATTTGTTAGTATATTGATTACTTTGTTTATTTATTTACTTGCTTTTTGATATTTAATAAGTAGCCTCTAGCCGAAGAATGAGGCTTAGCAAGAGTATCTTTTCTATTGTTAATGAGTTCCATTCTCACAATTTGTTAATTCTATGTTTGCAGATTCAGTAAAACATATTAAATATCTTAGGAGAAAACGCAAATTATCTTTTCTAAAAAAAGAATAACACTTTTCAAAAATATATATTATTTCATTTCAACACAATTTACCTATTTGGAAATCACATTTCTTGTGACGTATGGCTTATGTTTTGGAGCGCGCCATTGTAGTAGGCAACTTTGAACTCCATTCGCACAATTACTTTCACTTTTAAAATGATACTCTTGGAAAAGATTAGGAATACCTCCACATTCCCAAAATGGATTAAGTAATACTACTATTGATCTTTTAAAGGGATGGATTTAGCATTATTTAACCCATAAAGACTGATATGTCATTAAACGAAGAAACTAAACCAGCTTGCATATAAGATTCTTCCAATCATTTTTGTTTGATTTCTTTAATGGCACGGGAACCTTCGTGTATTATTTAATGCCAGTCCGATGTCACATTCCAGCATGTTAACCACTAAGCAACATTACTTTCCTTTCTCATTCTTGTTGAAATCCTGTTCAAGTTTGTGATTTTATGTGTATAATAGCCTTTGCGGTTCATTTTCTCAATTTCACTGGTACAGCATGATATTCAATTACGCATCGCTGGAATACATCATTCTATTTTTCCTACTGGGAGATATTTCAACAATTTCATTCTACATGGAAGCCATTAGTGTTTTTCGAATATATACTCAATCTACTGAGACCGCTCAGTGTAGCAAACGTCATGTTAAATTCATCAGTGTCTTTTTTAAATACTAACATAACAATATAAGCTGTGTATTCATCAGTGAACAACCATTTCAAATTACTCACTAAGTTTTTTTTTTGTTTTACTTTTATCAGTCAACCAGCCCATTGGCCTAATGAGTAGAATATTCGCCAATGGTCCGGGTGACCAGGGTTCAATCCCAGGTCTAGTCACAGAAAGGACTCAAAAAATAGTAATTGGTGTCACCTTGCTTAACACTTAGCATTATAAGGTAAATGTCAAGGGTAAAGTGAAGCAATCAAGGGAATGGAGTAGCGTTCTCCCCTACTCCTCGGTGTAGTAGCTATTGAAAAGGGAGCTTTCTGATCACCCTCGACTATGGTTGCCAACTTTACTTTACATTTGTCAGTCAAATGATATATTTCACAAACCCAAGCGCATATTTATCCGCGGCCTACGAGATAGTTTTTGTATCTAACATCCCTTGGGCCCTGAAGTTGTTGAATACACTGTGAGACACCTCTCCTCAACGAGAGTCCCGGATATGACACTAAATTTTCTAATGGTGAGGCTCACATCAAGAGAATTTGAGGAATATGGAGTACCTCTTAATGAATATTACTCTCGGGTTCAATCTAACCCATAAAGGTTGGACCCTTCTAGGGTCCCAAGCCTGGATTGAACATAACTGTTTAATGATTTAACATACTTGAAATCATTTAAGTGTGTACAAATAAAACAATTAATGTTACAGATATCTGAAATCTATTTACTGTGTGCGACAAGTGATCTCTGGCTCGTTTAGAAATGAATACCAACAAATTATTCGCTTACGAATCATATATATGTATATATATATATATATATATATATATATATATATATATATATATATATATATGTGCAGGACACTGCTGGAGAAGCCGGGACGAACTCATAAGAGATGTACTATTATGGACCCCCACACATGACCAGCACGAACATACATTCAGTAGCTATTTGAGGATACGGGATGTTGTCCTGAAGACCTACCTAGAGCGATGAACGATAGGGAGGAGTGGTGAGAGAGGGTCAGGGATATCCGTGCTACCAGCGCGATATGATGATATATATATATATATATATATATATATATATATATATATATTAAATTTTAATTTTTTTTAATCTTAAATTCTCATATATATATATATATATATATATATTTGAGAATTTAAGATTTTAAAAAATTAAAATTCAATTTACTGTAGAAAGAGAGTTTGAATATAGGTCTAGTTACTTTATTGTGATTCCGACCAGTAATAAAACGAAAAACTGGAAGTGGGTGATACGGGGAGGACACACATTACCCCTCTTCTAACCCCCCCCGTTTCCTCCTGTGTCTATTCTGGCTGTAGTTATTTTATCCATTTGATCTGAAGAATTTCTACTATTTTTGGTGTTATTGATTAATATCAATACCCATAACCGGATGAAAATAAATTTATAATTTTAATGTGACAGGGTTTTTTTTCCTTAAAGGTATATATATATATATATATGGTTGGTTGCTTGTGTCTTACGGCATATCAATCATTTAGGTTATGTGATACCTTATCCTGTTTATATATATATATATTTATATATATTTATATATATATATATAAACAGGATAAGGTATCACATAACCTAAATGATTGATATGCTGTAAGACACAAGCAACCAACTATTTACAGAAAAAATGTAATAACAAACACTCAACATAAGTTATTCCTAAACATCTAGACATATAATAAGTCCAGACGATTTGAAATACCGTTAAAATCCTTCAACCAACCAACCAACCTGCCAGCGTTTCTGCTAATAGTGGAACTGGAGGATCTGTACATTGATAGAAATTGAAAATCGATTAACGATTCGGATTATATTTGAACAGAGAGCTAAATCAATTTCTAAGATTTGTTCGAAAGTAAATTAAATAAATTGTAACTATTTATTTTCGAGAACATCTAACCACAAAGATTTAAAATTAGACGAAGTCAAACAAGTATACAACAGGTTAATTTACAATAGGTAAAGCAACAGCGCCAGACGCGATGTAGTTATGAGAGGCTGCTGGAACGTTCTCGGGTCAAATAAGAGTGAAATGGCATTTTCGTTTTGTTATTGAATTTGAGTATTAAGAAATAAGAAGTTGAGAAACAATGAGCGAAATGCGTAGCACTTCGGGATGAAAATGTGGAATAGCAGGTACTTTTCATTGCTATATTCCATACTCTTCTTAATCAAACAAGGGACTCTTTAGCACTCTTCTGCATCTGTATGCGCACACATACATTCGATCTCATTCTTTCTCTCGTATGCAGGGACACACATAATTCTTTACACACACACACACACACACACACATATATATATATATATGTGTGTGTGTGTGTGTGTGTTGTATTTTGACCTTCGGCCCGAGCAAACATGCCATTACAAAGTGATGCACCGGAAGGAAGTGACACATTCCAATGGCCAGTAATCGAAAGAGATCGCGTGGGTGGATTTGGCTGATGAAATGGGACAAGGTAAAGCCCATGATACACTCATAGACTGATGCACCGAAAGAGAGTGACCTGTGAACTGAATGACAGTTATTTCCGCTGAATGACGATCAATTATGCCATTCCAAAGATCGAGTAGGCGATCGAGTGGGCGTTTGACTATTATACAACTCAGTCAAGACAGAAGTCAAGTCAGTTCCAGTTGGAGACGGACGGAGTTATAGACGAAATGTGGTAGGGAAAGCCACACCTGGCCGAAGGGGCTTGGGGCCCTGATGAGTTGGGGTCCAGAGAAGATGCTGATAAGATGCAGTAAAGAAAGCCATCACCCAGCAGAGTCGGCCTCTGGGCCTCCGTTTGAGCATCAGGAGAACAAGAAAGACGCAACGCTGACAGCCATAAGAATGGGGTCAAAATATTGCAGTTTCTGTTCGGGCTCTAGCTCCCTCTCACACGTAAATCTTGAGTAACCTTTTCGAACCCTTACAAATAAAGAGAGAGGTACACATATTTTTCTAAAGAAGTCTTCCTGCGTATGTTTATTATTGTGTCGTTATAATGCTGTAGATGAAAATATAACGTGTGTGTGTGAAAAATTGTCGATTCCTTTCTAATCACCAGGTTTTAAGAAGGTAGAATAGGATTCTTACGCAAAAACAAGTTTAAAATATTTATGCCTGAAAAAAATAGCATTTATCAGAAAGTTTACACGACGAAATATATGTATCTACCCAACCCATTGACTTTAAGTAAGATATGCAAATTTAATTTTTTTATAGTGAATAAGAAACCGGCTTATTGGCCCAGTGGGTAGAGTGTTCGCCAATGAACCTGGAGACCTGGGTTCAATCCCTGGTCGCGTCCTACCAAAGAATTTAAAATGGTACTTTATACCTCCTAGCTAAATGAGCTTAACACTCAGCAATATAATGTACGTATCGAGGGTAAAGTGGATTAATCCAGGGAAAGGAGTAGCGCCCTCCCTCACACCTCGGTGTTGTAGCTTTTGAAAAGGTAACCTTCTAGTCGCCCTCGACTATGACTACTATATTGAATAAAGCCGAATAATTTCTGAGTTGTCTTTCTCTCATATCCTTTACATTACAAAGGCCAAGGAACCCAATCTGACCACCAATTTACCAATAACAGTGGATGAAGACAGGGAATGTATTCATGCCTTTTTAAAAACAAACACATTCTTCAGGATATTCACTCGTTTTGCCATTTCCATTTCACTGTGTGTGGCTAATAATACGGCGATAACAGTAACACTGACGAGTCACTTACATACATATGTATATATGTGCGTGTGTGTGTTTGTGTCTGCGTGTGTGTATGCGTTTCTTTAAAATTCGGTTAAAAACAATAACCGTTAGTTAACTTACATACATACATTCATACATACATATATATATATATGTATGTGTGTGTGTGTGTGTGTGTGCGTTTCTTTAAAATTAAGTTAAAAACTGCAACCGTTCGATAAGAAATTAAACCACTGTATGAACTGTAGGAAATAAAAAAAACTTACAATAAAGATACCATAGAACCAATGAAATAATAATAACAACAACAATATGCCCAACCCAGCATCCGTCCTAGAGAATGGCATGAATAAACTCCTTTGGAACTTTGACATACAGACGGATCACCTAATTTCGACCAGAAGAATAGACCTAATAATAATAATAATAAGAGAGAATTTGCAAAATTGTCGATTTTGCTGTTCCAGCTGACCACAGAATAAAACTTAAAGAATGTGAAAAGAAGGATAAGTACCTCGACCTTGCTAGGGAATTGAAAAAACTATAGAACATGTTGGTGACAATTATACCAAATGTGTTTGGTAGTTTTAGTAGAGTAACTAAAGTATTATTAAAGGGCCTGGAGGACTTGGAAGTTGGAGGCCGAGGAAGGACCATCAAAACTACAGCATTATTGAGGAAGGCTACGATACTGAGAAGAGTCCTGGGGACTTGAGGTAGCTTGCTGCCACTCAAACTCCACTGAAAGACCATCAGCTAAAATTGATGTTAAAAACTCTCATGGAGTAAATAATAATAATAATAATAATAATAATAATAATAATAATAATAATCTCAAACAATGCCACAAAGACAAACAATATCAATGCTAGAATAGATATGATGCGGCAAAACAACAGATGTAGGTTATGAGGTGATAGAGATGAAATGATCAATCACGTAATAAGCGAACACAGCAAATTAATACAGAAAGAATATAAAACTCAACACGACTGGGTGGCTGAGGTGATTCACTGGGAATTATGGAAGAAATTGAAAGTTGACCGAAGGAACAAATGGTATTTGCCCAACCCAGAGTTTGTCCAGGAGAATGAGACGGACAAACTCCTCTGGGATTTTGCGATACAAGAGGTTCACCAAATCTCGGCCAGACGACCAGACCTAGTAAGAATCAACAGTATAAGAGAACTCGCCGAATCGTGGTCTTTGCCGTCCTTGCTGACCACTGACTAAAATTGAAAGAAAACGAAAAGAGAGATAATTACCCGGCCAGAGCATTGAAAAAACTGTGTAACATGAAAGTGACTGTGATACCAATTCTAACTAATGCTCTTGGTACACTCACCCAAGAATCAGTACAAGGATTGGAGGATGATTGGAGACCATCCAAACTATTTCATTACTGAAATCGGCTAGAATACTGAGAAAAGTCCTAGGGACTTGAGGAGACTTTTTATTACTCAAACTCCTTCGAAATACGATCAGCTATCGCGGATGGGAAAAACTTTCAAGGAGTTGAATAATAATAGAATGGATCTTCTATTTCCGGTCATTACAGCAGCCTAGTGTTAATTTAAAAGAAAAAAAAAAACAAATTGTTTTCTAATGGATTTTGTCATTCCGAAGGACCATAAAGGTAAAATAAAAGAAAGCGAAAAATAAATAAATATTTGGTCCCTGCCAAAAAACTAAAAATAGCAAACTTTGAAAGATTAAAAGGACGGTGTTGTTTTTTTTTACAATTAGCGCTCACGAAACGGTCGCCAAAGGATTATATTACTGGAAATCAGTGGAATAATACAAAACTTGCAGACTGTACAACTTTACCAATTGTACAGAACACTTAGAAACGTTCTGGAGACATGAGGAAACTTACTGCCATTCAGATTTCAGTGAAAGACAACGAAAAGAGGACAATACCAAAACCTTGCCATAGAACTAAAGCTATGGCACATTAAGGTAGCAGTCATACCAGTCCAAATTGGTGCACTTGGAACAATCCGCAAATACTTCTAAAGGCTCTGAAAGAGTTGGAAATCGGAGCACAAGCCGAAACCATCAAAATTACAGCATTGCTAAGATTGGCCAGAATACTGAGAAGAGACCTGGAGACTTAAAAGAATTCGCTGACAATCAAACTCCAGTGAAAGACCATTAGCTAAGGCTGGTGCAGAAAAATCGCCAGCAATAATATAATACAGTATAATACTACACAACTAAAACAAAAATAAAACTATACAAATCATATATTGGGATCAGGTTTGGTACTGAATAATAAGCCATGCTAATAATGAAAATTGGGAAAAGACACTTTATTGAGGGAATGAATCTACAAACTCAGGAAATCATTAAAACACTTTGAGGGAAGGAAAATTACGAATATTTTTGAATAGTGAAAGCGGTCCCAATCAAACAAGCAGAGATGAAAAAAACTGTGCGAATACTACCTCAAAAGAACGAGAAAACCGCTCAAAATGAAGTTTTCTAGAAGAAATCTCATTGAAGGGGAAATACCCATGCATTTATTCTTGATACTCGGGACCATTCTTAAATTGAACAAGGTAGGAACTCAGACAAATGGAAAAAGGAGAAGGAAGTTTATGATTATACCCAAAGCTTAACATCTGAGAGTTGACATAGCCAGACTTTATGAACAAAGAAAGGAAATTGGAAGATGACTCGACAATATTGAAGATTGCGATGAGGCGTCAACACGTTGACTCGAGGACTAGATAAAAGCGAGTAAAATATATTAATTACATCCGTCTAATACAGCAATTGCATTAGAAGTCCAAATAAGAAAAAAAAAATCAAAGACAAGAAAAGAGAAATAGGAAGTAAAAAAAAAAACAACTGGGTGGATATTTCAAGAGAGAAACGAGGAATATTATGAAAAAAGGTAGACATGGCTAAGAAAAGGAAAGCTCAAAAGTGAACCTGAATCTCAACAAATAAAATCACAAAACAAAGTCATAAGGATCAAATATAGAAAAGTGAAAATCGATGACTCAGCTGTGTTGATTATTTAGAGAAAATGATTAAATGGGTCATCCCATAATCTACGAATGCTGTAAACTAACATAAAAGGATAAGAATACTAGGAACGACGAGGCAGAGAAAGGTGATCAATTGGGAATTTTGCAAAAGATTCAATTTTGACCATTCTACCAAATGGAATATACACAAACCAGAATTAGCCCCAGAAAATGACACGCATTAAATTCACTGGGATTTTGATATACAAACGCATCACCTAATTCCGGCCAGAAGATCAGACCAAGTGCTAATTGATAAGAAAAGATTAGAACATGCCATCAAATGGATTATGCACTTCCAGTGGACCATGGAATAAAAATAAAAGAAGGCAAGAAGATAAATTAATAATTCGACCTTGCTTGAGAACTAACAAAAACTTGATTCTAATTGTAGTTGGTGAAATTGGTACGAGCCTAAAAGATTGATAAAGGGAACTAGAAGAATTGGAAATCAGAGGAAGAATCGAAACCATCCAAACCACAGTATTGTTGTGATTTGCTGGAATACTAAAAAAAATGTGCAGGCCTGAGAAAACACGCTCTCAGTAAGACACAAATGAAAGTCAATATGCTAACGCTGATGTGAAAAAAGTCGCTAAGAATAAAATATCAACGTTCAGTTTAAAAATGTATTGTTCATCAAGTTATCCTCGGTGCAACAACACTTAACTAATAATAAGAAAACAACTTGTGAAACTTAAAAAAAATGATCAAAATGTCTTGATGAAAAATTCAATATGAGATATGTTCAAAAATTGTACATGATTGTAGCGTGTAGTATTTTATGGGTTGATGGAGACATTAGGTTAATAAGTCCGAAAAGATTCTTCAGCGGGACACATGGTGCAATTGATAAATACGTTTTGTTAAAAAGTTCTTATTGAAATCGTCTGCAAGATGACTCTCAACTACAAGTAAAAATACTTATTGCCGCTGAAAACCTGAACACGAACCTGGTTATCGACTACTCACGTCGATTAAATAAAGTCTTCGATTCGAAGTTCTGTGTGGGATCTTGAGTTCGACATGAAACCTCTTGTAAAGATTAAGACAATTGTCCAAATATATTAAGGTATTAATGTTGTGAGTTAATACTTAACTCCATATTGACGATGAGTTATATTATTTGTTCAAAGTCTCTGACATTTTAATTTATATAGATCCTTCATAGAAAACAATATCTGCCCCGTTACCCCTCATAACTATATAGTCTGTGTCAAGGCTGGAGTTGTGGACCGGTGTATTGTCCAGGAGGAAAAGCCACTGACCCGATTTGAAGAGTGCTGGCCTCTCCCGACGAAATCTCTTCCTGAACTCCCTTAAAACCTCAACATAGTAACCCTAACCCTAACCGTTTGGCCAATCAACTCTGGTGTATTGACTTCCTTACTCCTCCCACACCTGTTATCACCCCTCACAGACTCCCTGGCTTCCTTGAATCTCTTATGCCACTAAAAAACTGATGTTCAATTCATGCAAGATGGTCGAAAAGCAGTCTGAAGCATTCCGTAGGTTTCTGTGACATTTTTTCCAAGTTTCAAACAATATTTTATTGCATATAGTTCTTCTAAAGTGTCAGATTTTATTTTTGAAATTCTACCAGCTGTGACAATCAGGCTTTAGTAGCGTGCATTCCAATTGCTGGTGTAGCTGTTCATTTGAACCTGAAATCATAAAAATTGGTCAGTCATCTCATACAATGAATAGCAATAACAGTGTGAATTTTCAAGAGTCTACGACAATTTTAAATGCCTGTTTAAAAAATTATGGAAACTTATTGAAGGCATCACGTATATATATATATATATATATATATATATATATATATATATTATCATGAAGTCACACTAATGGCACGAAGTTCCCTGACTTTCTCTTACTCACACCATCCATCCCAATCATCCATTGCTCTCAGGCAACTCTTCTAGTTTGTATCCTGTGTCTGTACAGAAATGATGTAAATCTTTGCGTGTCGGCCAACACTGGCATGTCACGGGCGGTTAACCATAAGAAAATGTCCCTGGCTTCTCCTAATGTGCCATATATATGTTGTTCATCTTTGCTGAATGGCTTGTGAGATGGATATTCCAAGCACTATTTATCCACGTCTTGTTCATGGAAATATAATCAAGCTGTGATTTAGCAATATTTGGATTGGTGTCGGTTTTAATTTTCCTTCTCAGTTGTGGAATTCAGTGTTTATCCTATTTACCAACCCCTCCGCTCGGGCAGGATATGACACAAGGTCAATTTTTTAAGCAGAGTTCAACAGGTTTGAATTCAGAGTTGTCCTTCTCCTAGACTAGTTGCCTCACCTAGGCTGAAGAACCTAGTAGCTGGAGGGAGAATAATTGAATTCATACCTTTCCCAAGGGTATTAGTGCTTTGTGAAAGGCAATCAGTCTTGTCCGGGATTTGAACTCGTATCGCCGTGTCCATATCCTGTGACGATAACCATTACACCACGGGCACCTCCAAAAATTCAGTGTTTATGCATGAAAGATTGTTAAGTAAAAATCTGCAAGATATTGGCCTATTCTCTTTGGCAAAATCTATAAGCAATTTTTATTATCGGCATTTTTGTATATTTGAGCTTTCCTATCTCCAATGATGATTTAAACGTTGTGTTTTTGAATGAATCTAATAAGAAACCTTCGTGTCCCGTCGTGTTATCACTTCATCACTAGCATTTGTGCGACTGTACATGTGTTACCATTGATTGTTGAGTGCACTATTCTCAGTTAGTTTTCCTGGTGGTATTTAGTGATTTTTAAGACAAGACTTAAATGAATTTCTACTCTTCTTATGGCAGTATTAATAGAGATTTTCCATTAAAATGACGAGATAAATGTCCAATCATTAACAGTATTCTTGGTATTTCAGTTTTAGTTTTCTATGGTAATATCTATGTTTTTTTTTATGCATTTCATGTCTGTATTATTTCAGCCTTCAGATACTGTAAGCTTGTACAGTTGGCTTATTGTTTAAAGTCAAAACATTAAAAGTTGCTATATTAACAATGTTGTTTCATCTACGTTAGTTGTATTTTTGGTTATGGGCTATGTAGCTGATTTTTCAAACACTTGAACCAGAGTCCCAACCTCTGTCGAAAGAACCCTTTGTTCTCCCGCATAAAGAACGATGTGGTTAGATGTACGGCTTCGATACGAGATATGGTATTCTTTTTGTTGGTTATTTTTTTCCTTTTATCACTAGTCACGACCCTTACATGTGAGCTGGAGTTGTTACATGACGGAGCTATTTTTTCCTTGACTTCGATCTATGAGATTATTCCGTCCATCATCCAGTGAAGTGCGCCTATGACCCAACTTTAGGATCATTCTCCTTACATCACATCCACCATGCAGCATCGCACGAATTCCTTTTCTAAAGACTTGTGTGGCTCGTAAATATTTTTTCTCTCAGATTTTTATCCTGTGAAATGCTGGGGCAGGATATCTGGAGGTGGGTATAAATCCAATTTCCTTTTTTAAGTTTTTTACTTAAGTTAAACTCAACCGGTTAATCTTGATCTGGCACATGTGGGATTATATGTCACTCATGTTTCAATGAAATTATTTTGGAAAATAGCATTCTTTGATTTCTGATATAATGGATTTTTATTTTTATTTTGGGTTTCTGTAGAGAACACCGAAAGACATTTATGCCCAAATTACTTTGGGAAAGATAATAATTTTTACCCAGTATTTTGACTTGTGAGAAACAATTTTTATTCTCAGAATAAATAAGTATGTTTCGGTTATAACTTAAGGTCTCACAGAGACGAGAGGTGCTTGATATATTGACCAGATCAGTTTTTCCTTTTCTCTTATTCATTTGAGAAAGGACAGGTAGTGGGCGGGCTACTAAAAGCAAATAAATAAATAGATGAATAAATAGGAAATTTCTACCTTACATTTTCGATTCTTTTCACTGGTCAAATTTTGAAGGTTTAAGGGGAAGAAACTTTAATGTCGATATTAATTTTATTCGAATAAAACCTCGTGAAAGAAAATATTTTTTTTTACCAGACATTTTCACGAGTTAGAAAAAAATTGAATTATCAGTATAGAGGATTCTAAGTGAGTCGAACTATTCATATATATATAAACATAAGTTGATCTGCATACTTTTACGATTATTTAAATTTTGTATAAACCGATTTGGAAGTAACAAATCATCAAGTAAATTGTCTCAGCTGTCAATGACAAACAAATCAAATTCAGATTAAATCAACTTTATTCCTAACCTTCTTCTCATAATTTATTCATTCTACTTTAAATTTTTACTTTTCATTATAATATTTACTTTCAATTATATCTATACTGGAAAACAATTTTTAAAATTGTAGATTTTACAATTAATTCGTGCTTTATAATTAAAGAAATCTTAGATTAATAAAATGACAATAGCAGATGTGTCTTAAAAATACAAATTACTTTATTACATACAATCCAAAAGCATGAGAATTCATAATATAACGATACATTATAAAATGATTAACAGAAACTGAGATTATCTTTGTTGAGCAAAGAGAATATTCGGAGCAATTGAAACATCTCCACATTGTTGATTCGAAAATGTAACATGTTAATATTTTGAGATATCTTTTTAGCAAATAAATTAAAATTCTACATAATTGATTTCATATTTTTTTAGAGTATTATATTTTAAATCCAAGGGCATTAGCTTTCTTTGGAGATTAAGTTTGTTATTGTATATAAAAGAAGCAGATTTTGATTGACAGGTTGATTGATTTTAATGACATGGCAACCCGTTTAGGCTTATCTATATATGAGACAATTACGTCCATTGTATGTTCGTATATATATTTTTCTGCACACAATCCTATCGTACTTAAACAGTTTTTATATGTAACTATTTAACCAATAGATTAGACCCTAAAAACATTTAACAGTCTGGGTAAGTGTGGATCTTGAATGATGGTTTGATGGTTCGGTTTTATAATGGCATATTAACCTTTATAAGTTATTTAATGCCAAAGCCATTCTCCTAGAAGGACAGTTGTGGTACTGTTTAACCTATAGCTGCGAGGATAAGGGGGTTCATACCTTTCCCAAGGGTATTTGCCCGAAAGTGAACGTAATAGTGCGACTGGTGGATCTTGGAGTAATTTAATGAAAGGCTAGTCCAGGTTCCTCAAAGCACTTGAGCCTCAGTATCAGATGCCTTTCAGTGTTAAACTCGGAACCCTGCTTTTGGCAGCTGGTTGCTGCCACTTTGGAAGGTATATAATCAAACGATAACAAACCTCATCCACACGGTGACCAGCTATTGAAATTACGTCATTTCTCAAAGTTCGAACACCGATCTTTGTGTTTAACTTAATGCCATTCTCCTTCGAGAAAGCATGGATCTATATTTCTTTTCTCGCGTTATAAATAAATAGTGGGGTAGAATGGTTCCTTTAACCTCAGTATGGGGAAGAACACTTTGAATTCGAGCCAACCGTACTCCGCTAAGGATTTGGCCTCGTGCCGCATCCTGGGCATAAAGTAGAGGTTTAGAAGATCATCGCATAAATGATTTTCGGAAATTCACAGTTAACTCAACTACAGAGCATTTTTTAAACACTTATTACAATTGTTTTGGCGGTTACAACAACAAGAGTAACTGATAAGTGAATACTAACTTATATCCCGAGGGATGATCCAATTATTGAACAATCAGAATGTTATTTTGGCTATCTAAAACGAAAAATAAGAACAATCTGATCCCGTGAGAGTTGCACAGTTTAATTAGAAACAACCACCGTTGATTAAGATATACTAACTACATATTTATACATTACATATATACAGGATGTTTCAAATAATTTGATATAATTCAAGATTTACAGGAGTGGGGTATCACACACTTTTTTCCACACAATGAACACAATGCCATATATAGCAGTAGCTACTAATACCAGTGCTGACTAGAAGGTGAAGAGCAGCTTCTTATAGGAATAGTATTAGAGCGTTGGAGACTGGAGATCGCACTAGATCACCTTACTTGCAACCGTAATAACGGAAGCCAATGTTTTCGTTGGACTATATGTTTATTCTATATTCACTCATCCTATGTTCTTGTCTACTAATAATCTCTCTATTGTATATACTTTTTTCCTGAGAATATATCTCTATTTCCTCTCATATCGTGGTTTGTCCTTTATTTAATATTACAAGCGTTCACTTATCAGAATGCAACAACAGGATCATTAAGAAAAAAAATACATAATTTCTTAAACAAATAACTTAAGCAATTCACATCCAAACGATCCCAAGTTTTAATAGCATGAGTTGAAATAACTCAAAATTTTATGTTTAATTTTTAAAAGCCTTTTCTTTTCACGAAATATAATTTTTATGCGTGAAAAGAAAAAAAAAACCAAAAAATACTAAACATAAAAATTTGAGTTTTTCTACATAGGTTTTTAAAATCTGGAGTCAATTGAAAGAGAATTGGTCAAGGTATTAGATCACAAAATTACAAGCGTTGGACAAAATAATGGAAATACCAAGAATCTTAGTATCATAATTTCGAAACTCCAACAAAAACCATCAAATGATTGTTATTTTTATGCTTTTTATTCATCATTATATTTTCTCGTCTTATTTTACTAAAAGTGTTACTTTTTACAGATATCATTAAAAGAAATTAATCAAAATTCAATAAAATCGCTGATCTATCAGAGTTTTAAATTGGTCATTTTTTAGTGCACGTATGACTGGCGCTAGTGAAACAAAACCATCTGAATCATTCGGTGTAACGAAAGTAAAGAAAACATTTGAGAAATAAGGAAAACGTTTTAACTGAAGCAAAACTCTAGAAGGAAGCTAAAGCTATCTGATAAGGACCATCGGATTCTTACGTGGATTTTTAGGAAGGCTCATACGAATATACCTCCGAAAAAATTACAGAAGAGCTTAATGACAAACTTAAGACCCCAGTTTCCTCAAAAAATATAAGGGAGCTGCACAAGTTTGGATTTCAAAATGGATTTACTTGAAATTTCTAAGTATATATATGTATATATATAAATTACTTACAGAAATATTTACAAGTCAACAAAATACGAAGATCATTAAATAAGTTTCCAGACTTTTTTCGTATGGGCACTTTTATTGATAGTACAACATGGAAGTCGTCTTGTGTGAGCGTGTCAATGACCTTCGTCACAGCCTCTTTCATTGCCTCAATTGTCTCATAACGCCAGCCTCTGAGCTTAGGGAATAACCAAAAGTAACATAGGGCAAGGTCTGGACTATAGGGACGGTGAGGAACTGTCTTGATGCCCATCTTGGTCAAGTAGTCTGTGACAAGGCTGGAGTTGGGGACTGGTGCATTGTCTTGGTGGAAATGCCACTGACCCGATTTGAAGAGTGCTGGCCTCTCCCGACGGAATCTCTTCCTGAACACCCTTACAACAAAGTAACCCTAACCCTAACCGTTTGGCCAATCATCTCTGGTCTATTGACTTCCTTACTTCTCCCACACCTCTCATCATCCCTCACAGACTCCCTGCCTTCCTTGAGTCTCTTATGCGAGATTCTTCAAAACCAGTCTGAAGCATTCCATACGTTTTTGTGGCATTTTTTCCAAGTTTAAAGCAGGATGTTATTGCATATCGTTCTTCTAAAGTGTCCTGACGTCCAGATTGCCTTTTTGAAATTCATCAGCTGTGACAATCAGGCTTTAGTAGCGTATATTCCAATTGCTGCTGTAGCTGTTCATTTGCACGTAAAATCATAAAAACTGATCAGTTATCTCATAAGTTTTATAGCAATAGCATACTGAATTTTCAAGAGTCTGCGACAATTATAAATGCTCGTACGAAAAAAGTCTGGAAACTTATCGTATGCCCCTCATATATATATATATATATATATATATATATATATATATATATCAATTCTTCTTTATCGTTCCTTATTCCTGGCTGGTCGGCTAGTCTTCGTCTAATTACTTCTTCGATCATGCGTTCAACACGGCACGTAGTATTCGTGTGTACTTTTAATCTGGCTTTTTTTGTGCGTTCTGTTAGATTCCAGGTAGTTCATCAATACAGTATTACCCAAACAACCTCATCTTGGACTTAATCTTATTTTTCATCACAGAAATCAGATTTCCATATGATCAACAACCTGTTAATAGAATTCCAATCCTTTGCTATGCGTATTTTAACATTGCTTTTAATAGGTAAGATATTGCTGCCGAAATATATGAACAAGTTTACAAATTTCAGAGAATTGCTACTTAGTCTCCTTGTTTTTGACAACTCTTTTATCAGCGGTCGCAAAGAGGCAAATGCCTCTTGTTGCTTACTCCAGAGTATGCTGCATGGTTTCAGCTTAGGCATAAGAAGCACTAGATCACCAGTGTAATTTGCATCTGCCATAGTTTGTGCAGGATATCATCTTCTTTATGGCATTTTTAACGTGAAACGATTTTATTTTATTAGATCTATTGTCGTTCGCAGTACGTAATCACGGCAGACTATAATATATATACTATTATAAGTTTATCATATCATAAATATTTATCGTATTTATTTGATTTCGGTTCGTCCGAAGTTAACTTGCTAAAAGAAACTAAATTTTTGATGACTACATGTAAATGAAAGAGAAAGAAAGCAGAAAATATTTTTCTATATCATGAATATGAGAAATGTCAATGAAAGGACTGTGAGAACAACCATCTATTGGACGTCATGAAAGTAACATCTCGCAATTTGGAATTTTAGTTGTATAATTATAGCAATTACAGTAATTACAGTAATTTTAGTAATTATGGCAATTTTTAATTTAGTAATTGCCTGAGGTAATTCTTGGCCTATTCAGATGAATAGTCCCACACATTTTTCAAATTGGAATAAATTCTGAATTTAAGTAGTTTTCCATATTTAGTTGATTTCAGGTCAACAAGAAAATGATGATCCATTCAATTTCACAGGAGATTTTTAATAAGCTGCAATATCTTTCAGACAAGGATGCATAATAAGCAAAACAAAGAGAAAGAAAATGAAAAAAGAACGAGTTCTTATTTTTGTTTAAATATTTTTGGGGGGCTTTTTTTTCTGATTTTAAGGATATTCCAGCCAACGTACACAAGTTTTATTTTGGTCGTATAATTCAAAACAATGACGACGACGTTAAAGAACACCACAAAGACAACAGAATTAAGAAAATAGAAGAATCCGATTCAAACTAAAGAATTATTTAATTTATTCGTCTTTAAACTGTCCTGAGAGCACTTATTCCATTTACTCTATCTCTCTCTCTGTCTTCTTCTTCTTCTCTCTCTCTCTCTCTCTCTCTCTCTCTCTCTCTCTCTCTCTCTCTCTCTGTCCATTTTTGTCCCTCCACATTGCCCATCACTCTTGGTGGCATCCTATATCTGCACAGAGCAGATGAAGTAACTTTTTGCTGTCAGACCAAGACTGGTTTCTCCATATGTATAAGTCTATATGGGAAAGCTTCGTATGAATTAGTCTTTATATCTCCAGCAGTGCCCAGTATATAGCGTTCATTTTACTTGGTGGGGGGAGTATGTACTTTGGTTATTTCAGTAGATTGCTCTCTAAATTATTCCCACCACAAATACAACACAAAACTTTATAATCGCGCAAAAGAAATGTAATAGAACACAACGAACATTAAACAACAAACAATTTAATATGCATATAACAAAATATGAAAAACAAAATACATGATGTGTAAATGGCCTTTTGGAAAATAAAGTTTGAAGAAGAGAATAAATTTGTTGAAAGATGTGTGTATGTTTATGTTATCAGAGTCCGTAAATAAGTCCTTCTTACTTACATTAAGTTTATAGCGGGTTTTATGATTGTGGCGACAGCGTGTCGCGTTGATGAAAGAAGTTTGTCGGTTTTCCTTTTGAATATAATTCTCGGCCATTTGAAGAGAGTTCATGAACTTTCGTTGAGGAAGGAAAGGACTTTGTCGGAATGTAACGGCTACTGCTTTACTGGCTTAGTGGCTTGTCTTCATTTGAGTGTAAGCTTGTGTCTTGTGTGTCTGGCTTCCTAACTCTGTGTTATTTATATCCTACACTTGTATGGTTGTGTAATGGGATGTAAATATCATTTTTGTAAGGTACTGCTTCCAGGATATGACAACGTCATTTAAGTATAAAATGCATATCATAGGTAAGATTTATGGGCGTGAAAGCGTTACAAGAAATATGACTTTGCAAGTTTGCTTCACATGAAATCATTAGATCATAAAGATATTCAGGAACGTTATTGGTTTTGTTTTGTTTTTGGTTACGTTTGGTTTATGGCATAGGCTATTTAATGCCAAATAAACTTAGGCATATTAACACTTCTATTGCAAACAGTACAGTTTAGCATAAGTACAGTTCTTGTTTACATTCAGTTAAATGTAAACACCATTCTATTTCATATAATTTAGTTTAACGTAAGTCCGCAGTTCCAGTGTGAAAAACAGTTTAATCGTAAGTTGGTTTAGTTTTATGTCATATAAAACTTTGCAAATTGTTCAATGACAAATATTGTCAAGATTTATAGATTAAATACACAAGGTTAATAATCATTTTTCTTATAACATTTTAAACAAACCTGACCTCATTTTCCTTGAGAGTTAAATGATATCAAGTTTTTTTTTTCAATCCAATACGAATCATTCCATTTACTTTTCCTCATTTGTTTGCACACAGTTAAATGATTTCTCGAGTTTCAATGCAACAATAACAATTCAACAAGAGTCATTTGTTTGTACACATTTAAATAGATACGTATGATATGTAAGAGATTAACATTTAAAAAGGTGAGTGTGCTTATAAGATAGCCCAATTAAATTATTTCAAGTACTGTAGTTATTGATTATTTCTTCAAGAATAAAGCTGGCAACTATGCGGTCTGTGTCACTATCCATACTTTCTATACAATAGGCTCTTTGTAGGGGTTTTGTCGATCCCTAAGCCTTTCACTGTTTGATTCTTATAGGTGATTTTTCAATGCGCTTCCTGGTCTTTCCGTTCTATTTTAAACAATTCAGTTTAACATAGATACAGGTTACTTCTATTTGGCCCATAAATAGAACCCTATCAGGTGTTACCATTCCGGAACAGATTATAACTGTGACCAATAGCAATGAAGGGTTGCTCTGCATTCCTCAAAATTCCAGCATTATTGGAACCTCACCATCAGATTCTTTAGTGTCATATACAGGACACTCATTGAGTGTGTCTTACTCCTCTGCAGAGGTGCAGTTGGTGCATTCTACAGCCCCAGCCGATCGGGAAAGATTTTATTTGGTTGTGTTTTATGGCGTATACACTTTTGTTGGTTATGTAATTCAAATCTTATCTATACGTATATATATATATATATATATATATATATATATATATATGTAAGTAAATACAAGGTGGAACGATAAAATTGTCGTCCTAAAGAAAGCAACACTACAGCTTAATTTTAAAACTTTTATTGAAAAAATCAAATCAGGTGACTTGATTATGTTGTAGAGCTGACATCTATTCAATGTAATCTCAATCACCACCTCGATACGGATCCGGAACTGGGAGCATGCCTTTTCCCCAGCGGATGGTGGGGATCAGGCTGGCTTTGGTGTTGTGGGAGATCATGTTGGTGATATTCTAGACGTATGACCAAACGAAGTAGTCCAACGGGTTCAGGTCGGGAAAGGAGTGGGGCCAGAAAGAGAAGGGTACAAAGTCGTAGCACTCCTTCTGAAGCCTAGCCTGGGTCTCTTTGGACTTGTGGGCCGGCGCCGAGTCCTGCTTCCACACCCAGGTTCTGCCACGGGCAACCTGATTGCGCCAGGGGAACCTCACACTCTTCAGCACATCCAGGTACACTTTGGTGTTGACTTTAAAGCTGACTTCGAAGATATGAGGTGGCATAATGTGGCCCTCACTAGAAACCACACCAAAGACCATAACCGAAGCCTGAACCTTTCTTTTCATCATCCTGGGGACGTCCCTGTTACTCGTGGCAATCCAGATTTCCATTTTCAAGAAGCTGACAATGGTCCTGTTTTCATAACTTCGATCGGTAGAGATCATAAGTTGCACAGCGGCGCATCTTCGATCTCGCTCGTTTAACATTGTATCACTTTCAGACATAATAGAAGGCTCCTATAGCTCTTGGGATTTGTACACAACTGGCCAACTAGTAGATGGTCTGCAGCAAAAAATGAAAACCAGTTTTCATTCAGCGGAAATGGAATCATGTCATCTTTTCTAGGGTGACAATTTTATCATTCCACCCTGGAGTTTGTTGGGAGCTCTATTTCTAATTGAGCCAGATTTCATTAGTTTCACCCAGTAAAATGGTTTCAAGCTATTACCATCTAATAGTAATAATTCTGAATATCACTTCTTTATCTGTATTTAAATAGTTTCGAGTATTGCGATAATTTTGACACAGTTAAATTGTTTCAAGCTATCAAATACTAAAAATTCAATAGGAAATTAATAATTTGTTTGCATCGTATATGTTTTCAAGAAAAATAAACGATTTAATTGTTCTATTTGTGTCATAGTTAGAATTTTAACATTCCGAGTTAGAGTGGACATGTAAGTTAAATATATGAAGGTGTACTCACCATTTCTGCAAGCTCTATGTCTAGATCCTCACTATCAAATAATTTTGTGTCATAAGCTGAACTGCAAAAGATTCAGTCAGCGTTTAATACGGCGTTAACCGACCGGGCTACAATCTAAAATGAAAATTTATTTTGTAAAACGGAGGAAAGGAACGTGGTACATTATTTCAAATACTTATCATGAATTGGGTAAGTTTATCATATTATCATATTGGGTAATGTATAGTATTTTTTGTGTGTGTGAAACAAAAGGTAAAACTCTACAACCCACATAATATAAATCAAAACATAACTGACATTGGATATCTACATAAATAAAATTAGACAAAAATTTACTCGTTTCTCTCTCTTGCCACGTGAAGACATTATTTTTGTAAAATAAAAATTTCTTTGGGATGAATCTATCCTTATTGGTAAAAATATCAATTTAATTTTTCCTGCTTCTTCCTTATATATATATATATATATATATATATATATATATATATATATATATATATATATATATATATATATGAGTGTGTGTGTGTGTGTGTGTGTGTGTGTATCTTATGAACAAAAGGATGGACAAAAAAGCATTGGTGAAAAACAATTTATGCATATGTAAATGTGTAATATATATATATATATATATATATATATATATATATATATATATATACCGGGATGTTCAAAGATTTCTATTCTACATGGATCGTAGTTTTGTAAGTGGAATGGGGTAGCAATTTAAAGACACAGTTGCCTGTTACACTACCAGCAATCGGAACATTGTGAACGTGTGTTTTATACGAAAGTAAGAGCCCACGTACTCCAAGCGTCATTCTACATTTCGACTTGATTGATTCCTTCAGTTGTCTGTAATTTGGTGCACAGCGCTGCCTATGAATAGTTCCACTTTTCCAGACATTCATCCCCTAAAAATAAAGAGGGCATCTACTTGAACTTTTTGGAGTGTACACAATTGTAGTGTTTCAAAAGCTTTCTTAAAATGTCTTATTCAGATTCGCAGTGGTATAGCTTACTTTCATATTAAGTTAAATATGAGATATTAAGTTCAATCTGAGATGGAAATTCTTAGGATATGCGTGGAATTGATTTAGAATTGTACTGGATATTTCAGCCATTTACATCTTTCGGAATTTACCTGAATGGAAATTAAGACATAAATCTGATTTAGTTTTTGTTATTTATTTTTTATGATGTAGTAGTGTGTTGCCATAACAAATGATTTCAGCTAAGTCTCTTCTTTTTAGGTGAGAGCAAGAAATTTTAACACTCTTCTGATATATATATATATATATATATATATATATATATATATATATATATATATATATAGTCATCCTCAGACAGACTGTTTCGTTCTATCAGAACTCTTCCTTGTGGCTAGACAAACATATATATATATATATATATATATATATATATATATATATACATTGGTAAATGGAAGGAATGACTGATCTCTTTAACAGTGGTATGGCAACCGGTTTCGGCGAACAAAAAGTCGGTATTTAAACCTGTTAAACTCCGTCACATATTGCTCTTGCAGAGGGATATATATATATATATATATATATATATATATATATATATATATAATATATATATATATATATATATATATATAATTTAAAATTATAAACTAAAAAAATACAGTTTTTAAATTCGTTGGCAATTGACCTTCTGAAAATCTAGCCTGATGGGAGATCGAATAAATATCTCACATTCACTGGTTTATTATATCGTTGTTGCATTTGTTATGAAAGCGAAAGAGACAACACGCTCTATAGAAAGCATTTTTTCGGAGATATGTACGGTGATATAGGACATTACGTATAATAAAATTACTTCATAACGGATGCTGTAGAAATAATCCCTTAATTAGTTGTTTTTAGCAATATTCTGAATGGCGATTACATCTTAAAATGAATACACTATGTCTGTGAACAGTTTATTTACTTATAATTTTGAGTCTGTGTAAACCTTACTTATTATGTGACAATTTATGGTAATCATATGATATTAACTTAACACTTGATTTTAATTGAATTAAAACACATAATGGTGTTGCTTTGTAGCTATTGCCGGTGAGGACATTCGACAGTAGTACTTTCTTTTACCCCACTAGTTTGGAAAACGTTGAAACTGCAGCGTGGTGTTCGATCCGCAGTGCTATCTCTTTTCAATGTTAAAAAAAGCATAATGGATTTTATTCCAATGGCCATTTTAATTGCAGATTCAAGAAAAAAATTACTTTATTAACGTATCAAACTTCCTCTGTGCTGGCCTAAAAACCAAGTATTTTCTTCAGACGATGATTGAAAGATCCTTTCATTCCGTAAATCGTGGCTCATTTTTTGAGTAGGTTGAGGTGTTTTTCATGCTCCAAAATTTAAGCTCCTTGTGTATATATATATATATACATGTACACACACACAGACACACACACACACACACACACACACACACACACACACACATATATATATATATATATATATATATATATTGTCATCCACAGACAGACTGTTTCGTTCTATCAGAACTCTTCAGTGTGGCTAGACACGCTTATATATATATATATATATATATATATATATTTATATATATATAGATATATATATATATATATATGCACGACATTCCCCAGATTTCTCAAATTTGAACCTCTCTAGAAAATTAATTTTTGGCATACACAGGACGTCCCTCTTTTTAAATAGGTGGAGCTTATCCCTTTCCAGTGGATACAGTCTGTGCCATCGATGTTTTCTTCATTAGGTGACCCGTTGTTACCACGTGATAATGACGTTTTCAATAAAAGTAAAGTCTTTAATTTTCATAGCATCGGTATTTCGATTATATCAAGAATTTGGTTAATTAAAAAGTACATTCAGCGTAACACTACCGAATATTGTGTATTTGCATCTTGGGAGGGATTTACTTTATTCTCTATGTCAGAGCATCTTAAGTATTTTTCTTTGATATAAATACCACAAATTTAACTGTGTGTAAACAAATAACTGATGTTTAATTAAATTGTTAGCGATACATAGAAATACTTTTAACCACTTCATTTTCTGAAAACAAAGGAATAATATTGAATAGAATTATTATTATCTAATAGTAATTATTTATATCATTTACATGCGTAGAAATAATAGCAAAACTAGTGTGTAGACAAATTAGTTCTAACTCCTTCAAAAAAAGCTCAGATTCGTTTAAAATATTATCAAGAAAATGAATTTAAAAATCATATATATTTAATATATATGTATAAACGTTATTTGGCATTAAATAAACTACGATGGGTCATATACCATAAAACCAAACCGAACAAAACCTGCCATGACATTGTTGCAAATGCATATCGTTGTCATCGTTGACTGCTGTGTGGATGAAAGTTGGTCGTCTGATATGGGAATTTGCTTTCTGCTTCTTTGTTTAATGACATATCATACCTCGTGCGTTATTTACGGCTAAAGCCAATTTATATATATATGCATTTTCGTTTGCTTGCAAGCTATTTAATGGCAAATTCATTTTTATACAAATAATCATTTCTATTTTAAAGAGATAGGGCCCTATAAGATGCTTACACTCTGGGCCTGGGTACACAGTTTAAAAGTCGGAAACATTTCTATTCAAGCAATTCAGGTTAGACAAATAAGTTCGAATTCAAACAATTTAGTTTATCATAAATAGGCAGTTTATTTCTATTTGACCCATAGATAGGACCCTATAATGAGCTACAACTTCGGGCCATTGTAAACCTGGCAAGTAAGTGGTGCTCCGCATTCCCCAAAGCTCCAGCATCACCGTAACCTCACCATGAGATTGTTTAGCGTCATATCAGGACTCTCGTTTCGGGAGTCTTACACTTCTGCTGAGGCGCAGTTGGTGTATTCTACTGCCCCATCCGACTAGGCAACCATCTTTATATATATATATATATATATATATATATATTGTTAGCATGCATTTATTTTTTCATCATTTCATTTCATTCTTATATTTGATCTCAATAGAACAATGTTCGCACGAAATGAAATTGCTAATTTCGTAATAAATCTTAATGGAAATCGAAGTTGCAGTTTGTATTTTTGTGTATTGTTAATTTATATAGGAACGACTTCATGTTCCACCTTTTTTAATAATTTTTTTCTGAATGGTTCAAAATCAAATTTAATTGTCATAGAATAGTTCAGATAAATATGAGCGTAAAAAACCAGGAAAAAAAAAACGGGTCAAAGTTAAGAAACGATGTGAGAATTAGAAAAATCATATTCTTATCGCAATATCCTTAAACAACGTTAGCAAAAAGACACCCAAAAGAAATATATATTTTATGAACAATATCAGAAAATCTAACTTTCATAGATTTCAGATTTGGAGTTTTATCAAAATTGTTACCTTATATTTAATAAAAAATATATCATTTTAGGTGATAAAGCCAAATATTGTGGAAAACAAATAATTCTATAGGATTTTTTAATTTTTTTAGATTTACTATGTCTCTTTATGTATGAACATTTGTGCCAGTGTTTCGATAAAATTTCAAGAGTGATTTCTTAAAGGCTACAAATATTCATTATTTATCTACCTATTTATTCCTTTTTATAGTGATATTCGGCGGGGGGTGATATATTTCATGAATGTCAAAATACAGAAAATGTCCTTTTCGTGATGTTCCCTATATGATACAATATTTATCAAAATATTAATCGCGTTTTCGGTCCCATTTGATAAAGACCTGGTTTTAAAATGCTAAATATATTTTAATAGAAATATATTGCCGATCAACAATGAATAGATATCGCAGATAATTTATTATGAAAATGCAATACATAAGTTTTACTATGAAAATGCATTAAATTTTATTAACCTTTAAAATTTATAAACTTCATACGAAGAAAATGTATAGCTTGTAATTTAATACGAAATGAATTTTTAATTAATCATTTGCAAAAAGCTACATTGACGAATACATTCTATTGATTGAGTTGGAAAATATTCTTATATTAAATCATGTCAAGTTTAGTAAGACCTGGAGAGTGGAACTGACAGCAGACTGAAACAAAGATCCAAAAAGGCATCTTCCAAGGATATGTCGCAAGAGAAGATCAACCACCTAATGTACATGACATTAAATTATTTGCAAAAAATGAAAGAGAACTGGAAACTCTCATACACTTAGTTAGAATATACAATCAGGATATAGGAATGGAATTTGGCTTAGAAAACTGCCATGCTCGTCATGAAAAGCGGAAAACGACATATGACTGACGGAATGGAACTACCAAATCACGACAGAATTAGGACGCTGGAAGAAAATGAAACCTACAAATACTTGGGTATCTTGGAGGCTGACACCATCAAACAAGTGCAAATGAAAGACATCATCCGAAAAGAATATCTCAGGAGAACGCGAAAACTACTCGAGACAAAACTCTCCAGCAGAAACCTCATCAAAGGAATAAATACTTGGGGTGTGCCACTAGACAGACACTCGGGACCCTTTTTCAAGTGGACCCGAGAGGAACTTAAACAAATAGACCAAAGGACAAGAAAACTAATGACCATGCATAAGGCATTACACCCAAGAGACGACGTTGACAGACTATATGTATCTAGAAAAGAGGGAGGAACAGGACTTGCCAGCATCGAAGACACCGTTGACGCATCCATACAACGGTTAGAAGACTACATAGAAAAACACAAACGATGACTAATTACAACCATCAGAGTCGATACGGACAACACGATAAACGAAAGAATGACAACAACTAGGAAACAAAATGGGAAGGAAAACAACTCTATAGCCGCTTTAAGCGTCTAATAAACAACATCTTATACCAGAAAACCTGGACCTGGCTAAGAAAAGGAAACCTTAAGAGAGAAACGGAATCCCTTCTAATAGCAGCACAGGACAACGCCATAAGAACCAATCATATCAAAGCGATAATAGATAAAACGCAACAAAACAGTAAATGTAGGCTATGCGGTGACAGAAACGAAACGATCAATCACATTATAAGCGAATGCAGCAAATTAGCACAGAAGGAGTACAAGGCGAGACACGACTGGGTCGGCAAGATAATCCACTGGGAAATGTGCAGGAAATTTCAATTCGACCATACAAACAAATGGTATATGCACAACCCGGTGCCTGTCCTAGAAAATGACTCGCATAACCTCCTATGGGACTTTAACATACAAACGGATCACCTAATCCCGGCCAGAAGATCAGACCTCATAATAATCAACAAAAGAAAGAGAATCTGCAAAATTGTGGACTTTGCTGTCCTGGCAGACCAGCGAATAAATCTGAAGGAAAGTGAAAAGAAGGATAAGTACCTCGACCTTGCTAGAGAAATGGTGTAGTCGTTATCGCCGTAGGAAATGAACACGGCGATACGAGTTCAAATCCTGGACGATACTGATTGCATTTCACATAGCACTAATACCCTTGGGAAAAGGTATGAATCCAATTTTTCTCCCTCCAGCTATGGGTAAATAGTAGGACAGACTAGGTTCTTCAGCCTTGGTTAGGCAACTAGTCTAGGAGAAGGAAAACTCTGAATTCAAACCTGTTAAACTTCGCTTAAAAATTGACCTTGTGTCATATCCTGCCCGAGCGGAGGGGTTGGTAAATAGTACCTTGCTAGTGAAATAAAAAAGCTGTGGAACATGAAATTAACCATTGTGCCAATTGTGATTGGTGCGTTAGGCACAGTAACTAAAGAGTTATTAAAGGGCCTGGTGGACTTGGAAGTTAGCGGGCGGGTGGAGACCAACGACCAAGGACTACATAGAAAAGCACGAAGGAGGACTGATTACAGCCACCAGAAACGATACTGATAAAACAATGGCCAAGAGAATGACAATAACTAGGAAACAAAAAAGGAAAGAAAAACAAGTATGTAGCTGTTTTAAATGACTAATAAACAACATCTCATACGAGAAATCCCGTATGTGGGCAAGAAAAAGAAACCTTGTGAGAGAAAAATGATATCTCCTAGTAGCAGCAAAAGCAACGCTATAAGAATCAATCATATCAAAGCGATAATAGATAAGACTCAACAAAATATCAAATGTACATTATGTGGTAACAGAGACGAAACGGTAAATCACATAATAAGTGAATGCAGCAAATTACCAAAGGAGTATAAGACTAGACACGACTGGGGAGGGCAAGGTGATCCACTGGGAGATAAGCAAGAAACTCAAATTTGACCATATGGACAAATGGTATATGCACAACCCAGCATCTCTCCAAGACAATGACACACATAAACTCCTAGGGGACTTTGCCATACAAATGGATCACCTTATCTCGACAAGAAAATCAGACCTTATAATAATAAACAAAAAAAAAGAGAACTTGCAAAATTGTAGACTTTGTTTTTCCGGCTGAATAAAACTGCCAGAAAGTGAAAAGAAGGATAAATTCCTCAAACTTTCTTAAGAGTTGAAAAAATGATGGTGCATGAAGTGACAGTTATACCAATCATGACTGTTTTTTCTACAGTAACTAAAGGATTATTAAAGGGGTTGGAGGACTTGGAGGTGGGAGGACGAGTGGAGGCCATCCAAACTACAATAATATTGAGACCAGACATAATACTAAGAAGAGTCCTGGACAGTTGAGGAGACTTGCTGTCCCTCAAACTCCAGAGAAAAATCATGTGAAAAACTCTTAAGTCCTGACCTTCGTACGATTTTTAAAAAATATAATTAATCATTGGTTCTTTTCAGTGTTTATAGCACAAATGTTTGTTTGGTATCACCCACCTATTTCCACAAAATGAACTAGTCCACCTGCAATATATAGCAGTAGCTAATAATATCAGGGCTGACTAAAAGGAAAATTTTTTGTCTGAGTTTTTTCACTTCTGAAAAGTAAGTTTTTTATTGTTAAAATTGTTTAAAATTATTGTTATTGCATTTTGTTATTGTTGTTAAAGCTTTGTGACCCCCCTCAAACTATTGTTGATTGTTTGTGAGGAGGGTCAAACGCGACTCGATTTTTTGTTGAACTGTTTTAAAACGACCGCCATTTTTCTAAACATTCATCGTTCTATATTTATGTCAAATAGTCTCGCTTGAATTTTTCACACATTATACGCGTTTCATCTCCCTCTAGTCGTGTTTTCACAACTATGGGGGAGCCCAACAATATGAAATCAACACCGGATATTATACAATCACCGACTGACATATTCCAAACGCAACCCTCCCCAATGCCGAAAGAAGCTCCATTCGACCTCTCTTCATCGGCAAATACAATACCACCGGCCCAAAAACAAAAAGAAACGGCTGTCTCTTGGTCTTCACATTGCATGAATAAAAAATCCCCTTGTGATTACGCAAGAGACAGGATCGAAAAATATGAAAAATACTTCAAAGACGGGGAAATACTCCCAATACCTGAACTAGTCGAGGCTGTCGAGCCAAAGACCCTGTCCTTCGTAGTCACAGACATTAAGACCAAGAGACTAGCGGGGATTAAAAAAAAACGTTCGAAGACCTTTTAAAAACGGCAAACATCCCAGGGAAGCATTTCTGCCGTAGAAGCTTTGCTACCTGGGATGTCCTACTTCCCTCTGAGGAAGTAGCGAAAAGCCTCGCCGGTGGTAACATCACAACACGCTTCTTCCGGCTACAACCGGAATATCGAGGCAAAAGAAGAATACGGGTCACCGTATGCAATGTATCGATGCAGTTGAGTGGTGACGTCCTCGCCGCCTATCTAAGTATATATGGTGGCGTGGAACAAGTCACACAAGTAACCTCAACACGGGGAACCGCGTACGGTGACTACGTATTCGTTATGTGCCTCGATAGGGGAGGGTTCAGCAAAATTGCCCACAAAATCCGTTACAGAGATCAAACGATGACAGTAATAGTCGAGGGCAGGAAACCGCTATGCTGGGCGTGTAATAAAATCGGCCACTTTTCAAAAAACTGCCCTCAAAAACAAACAATCACCACCACAACAACGACTACTACCACTACTGCTGCTACTCCTTCGCCTGTAATAGCAGCAATAACACCAACAAAAACCACAGAGAACCAAGAAGAAACCCCTAAAGAAAGTGAGGAAGGGTGGACGCAAGTCACCAGAAAAAAGGGAGGGAAAAAAACTCCCCCTAAAAAAACAGCAACAACAGAAAACGCAACAACACTTTCTACTACGACTACAACTACGAAACCAACGACCACAACGACCACAAATACGAAACTTTCGACCACTGCAAAACAATCATTGATAACAAAAGACAACTAAACCACAGAACCCATGGATATGTCAATAAACTTAAAAAGAAGAAGGGACAGTGAAGATTCACCAACCAAAGAGGGAGAGAAAAAACACCCAAAAAACCCCACACAAACAGCCCCATACCTCAACAAAAGGGGGACAAAGCAATAGAAAAATCACCAGTCCCGAATCAACAAAGACCAGCCCAATTGATTCCTCTCCCACAAAAACCAAAAACCACCCCAATCATCCCAACGGAAATACCATTACCCCCCTCTCTTTCACCAATTAAAACCCCCAAAATGCTTACACGATCCCATTTAGCAACCAGACTTTCACTCTCTCCGCAAACACCGTCAACATCAACACCAATAGTCCAGAAACCAAGAGCACGCTCGGCTTCTACGGAAGCCTGGCGTGCTATAAATGCCTATTACTTCTGTGAAAACATACTTGAAAACCTTAACCAGGATCACGTATTAAAACAGTCATTAAAGCAACTAAGATAATTTTAAAAAATTCATGAAAAGGAAACCCCATATCATTTCAAAGATGCACTAATGTTGACCACATTCGTCCGTTTGGCTGGCAATCGGACTAAAGAACTCTGGAATTTCATTGACGAAGCAAGGCGGGCTGACGTAATGTTGGTCGACACCAAAAACACAATGTTAAAAAAAAATGCTCCCTTTTTGTTCGGGCAGGGTCCCGATTTTAGTTCACCCGCCCTTCGATAGGTCCCTAAAGTTGCGGTACCCCGTGGATGTCGGGGGAATTACCATGGACGACAGAGTAAGTACTGAGCTCGGCACCGGATCCGTGCGTCAGGCCGTCGGCATCCTCACCCGAAGGATTTCCGGCCCGTAGTCGACACTGAGTAAGGTAAGTGGGATTGATGGCTCTAAAACTTGCTACTTTGAATGTGAAGGGATTGGGGGATCCGGGCAAGTGTACGCGCTCGCTTGGTGAACTTAAAACCCTCGGTGTAGATGTTGCTGCAGTGCAGTAAACCCACTTCACTTGCGGTGCCGACTGTCGTGTGCTGGAAAGCGATTTTAATGCTTTCTCAGCATACGGCAGCCGTACCAGCGTTGGGGTTTCTTTGCTAGTTGGGCGCAGCCTTGATGCTGATGTTGACGTTGTTTTGGCAGGTGACAGGGGCCGACTGGTTGTGGCCGATGTTGCTGTTAAAAGTTTCAAGTTTCGTCTGGTTGCGGTTTATGCGCCCAATATCGTTGTGGAGAGGGTTTCCTTTTTTCGTCGGTTGGCGCAGTTCCTTGACGATACGAAGCGGCTAGTTTTAATGGGTGATTGGAATACGATCCTTGATCCCAAGATAGATAAGGTCGGGCGGGGAGCTAGGCGTGTGGGAAGGTGTGAAAGCAGCCTTGCCGGCCTCATGACTCGTCATGACCTCATCGACAGGTTTCGTCTGGATCACCCAGGGCGGGAGATGTGGACGTGGCTAGATAGTTTGCCTTCTACCAAAGTAGGTTCCTACTTGGACAGAGTGTTAGTGAGACGAGCTGACACTGATTTAGTTAGTTGTCCCACGTTCCAATTGATAGCGTGGACTGACCATAAACTTGTTAGAGTCAGTCTATGGTTAGCAAATAGGCCTAGTCTAGCCGGCTACTGGAAGTTCAATACCTCCTTACTGGAGATAGGGGACTTCCGGGATCGGCTGGAATCCCTAATTCAGCCGGCGTTAGTGGGGGCGGTTACCGGGAATAGGTGTTGGGGATCTCTTACACATAGGATTAGAGATTTCGCCACCGAGTACGGTCGACAGCTCAATTTAGATAGGACCAAGGAAGCGAAATCTATAGACTTTCCCGGGCGGTGGCTGGGGGGGACTCCCTAAACGTAGAGGTAGCTAGTGGAGAACTTGAGCACGAGAGTAGCGAGCGCTACAAGGGATACGTAGTTAGATCTAGGTTAAAGAGAGTTCTCAACGAAGCTGTGAAAACGAATGCGACTGCGCGTGAAGAAGAAGTGCGAAGGTTCCCCGATCGGTATATCGATTCTCTCAAGGCCCCGGATGGGTGACTGCTTCGATCGGGTCGCGAGATTCGTGACGTCTTTCGGGCTCACTTTCGGGATCGCTTTGCCCGCTGTACTGATCTCCCGCTCCGGGAGTTTCGTAGCTTTCTTGCCGGTGGCTGAGGCGGCTAGCTGCGAGGGTGTGGTTACTGAATGCGAAGTCCGTGACACGTTGAAGCAGGTCGGCCTCAACAAGTCCCCGGGACTTGATGGTTTGCCCTACGAAGTGTACTTGAGGATGTCGCACATGTCTGTGCCTATTCTGACGGATATGTTCAACCATTGGTTCGCCCAGGGAGTCATTCCTGGTAGCGTTACCAAGGGCGTGATCACATTGCTGAAGAAAGGTGGCAGGCATGTTTGAGAGGGTTTAGATGATTACAGGCCCATAACTCTGCTTAACATGGAGTTAAAGATTTTGGCCCGGGTCTTAGCGAATCGTTTATAGCTTGTCATTAGCGATCTGATCGGTTCTGAGCAGACCTTTGCTGTGAAGGGAAGATCGATCCAGGACAACCTGCACTTGATTCGCGAGGTCCTAGAGGGGATAGAAGACGGCACCGAGGCCGCGCTGATCAGTTTAGATCAGTCCAAGGCCTTCGATAGGGTTGACCATCGGTTTTTGGCGACTGTTTTGGAGACTGCCGGGTTCAAACCGGTGTTCCGCAGATGGATTAGCATGATGTACCACAACCCTCAGGCAGTGGTGCAGGTGAACGGAAGGCGTTCGGGGGTGTTCGAGGTCGAGCGTTCTATCCGGCAGGGCTGCCCGTTGTCTCCTCTTCTCTATGTCCTAGCTTTGGAGCCTCTGCTCCGTAGGCTTAGGGATAGGACGACAAATCCGGCCCTGCGCGCTGTCCCTTTTGCTGGCCCTCTTACAGCAAGGGTTTCCGCGTTCGCCGATGATATCACAGTGTTTGTATCCCGCCGCCTGGATATAAAGGCTGTGAAGAAGGCGGTTAGCGAGTACGAGCGGATTGCATGAGCCAAGGTCAATTTTGACAAAAGCGAAGGTTTCCAGATCGGTGCTTGGAGGGGTAGCAATACTCTTCCGGGGCCCTTCCGCTGGAGTGACGGACCCGTCCGCATCCTCGAGGTGTGGTTCGGGCCCGACCTCCAACTGGAGCGAAATTTGTCGGAAATACAAGCCAAGGTGAATGCTCAGGTGGGAATCTGGCTTTCAAGGAGGTTGTCCTTAAAGGGCAGGGCGGAGGTGTGCGCCGTGTACGTCTTCCCCTTGATCCTTTACCGATTGGCTGTACTTCCTCTGCCTAAGGCAAATCGGTTGGCGCTGCAACGATCCCTTTCCAGATTGCTCTCGGGAGGTACAAGGCCGATGCTCCGTAGGCAGGTCTGTATCCAACGTACACGCAACGGGGGTCTTGGTATGCCTTATCTGGAGAGCCACTGGCTTGCTGAAAGACTGCATACTTGGGCAGAGCCTTGACGGGGGACGCAATGTGGAGACTGAAGGCGAGTCGGACTTTTCCTCGCCTAAAGTCAGACCCAAAGGCTAAAGGTCGACGTAGGCCTTTGGGCGAAACACTGTTTGTCCGCGAGTGCCGAACGGCCCTTCGTAACCTTCTTGGGTCCACTGACCTTTCACGACCTCGAAAAGAACTACATCGGGAGCTAGTGGTGGGTTCCGCTTCTGATCCTCTCAGCGAGCGTCGTGGCTGGACGACGGAGGAGATTTTCTCTCATTGGAATTGGGCGCCAGGATCGAGCTTCTTGAACAACTCCGAGTTCTCGCACACCTGGCGACTTGTTCGAAATGCGTTACCCCTTGTCGGCTTGGACTACAAAGCGGGCCTGGCAGACATGCCCGATTGCGCTCGCTGCGGCAGTGGCTTGGAAGAAACGGCAGAGCACGCCTTCTACTACTGCGAGCGAGTTCGCCAGTTTTGGGATCACGTCGGCGAGTGGACGGCTTGCATCGAACCCAAACAGCTCGTGCTGCTCGACGTTGGTTACGTCGTGGACAACGTTCTTCCTCCGTATCAGGGTAAGAAGCGTGTGGTGTTTCTCGCGATCCTAGCTGTAGCTAGAATGGTGATTTGGATGACGCGAAATAAGGGATTGTATGACGATGCAAACTTTTCTCATCGTGATCTGGTTTTGTATTTTCGGCATCAGCTGAGGGTCAAAATCAGATGCGATAGAAAACGCTTGGATTGCATAACATTCAGCAAAAGGTGGGTGCATGCAGCGAGCCTGGTCGTGCGAAAGGGGGCAACGTTGGAGTCATCCTTCCCTCCTCTGCCGGCTCATGGCATCTACGGTACGGGTCCTTAGGGACCCCACCCCTGGTAAGTAGGACTGTTTTTTCCCCCTTGAAACCTAGTTAGCAGTATGTTTGTGAGTCATTGTCCCCGTCATTTAGTTTGTTAGTTCCCAAGATCTTTCCATCCCCATTATTTTTGTACCTGATTCCGCATCCCAGTCCGCTTTTTATTGAAGATCTTGAACATTCATATGTATAAAAATCATATTACCTGGTCGTATCCACCCATATCACGCCCAACCCTTTATTTCTTTTAGCCCTGTAGACTAGGATTCCTGCCCCACCTAGGGTAGGTCCGGCTTGTTTCCGGTTCTTTCGCCCCGGAAAACAGTCGGCCTCCAATTTTATAGACGGGGGGATGGGAGGGCAAACAAACCGGGGATTTTTCCTTTGTTTTTGTATACATTTCGGGGTTTTTCTCCCATTCCCATCACATTCATTGTAAATAAATCATACTTGTAAATAAAATCATTCATTAATCTCGGGATTTTAAGTAGGACTTCTTCATAGAGCAAATGTGGCATTTTGGTGACTGCTGCGCATATGGCGATGGATGAATGGTTATATATTCTACTGCTGAATGGGTCGGCGAACGTGGCTAGCTAGGTATCCTTAGAATATATAGAAAAGAATTACCGCTCTCCTCCTCTCCCCCAAAACTTCAAGGCCTTGTGCCTTCTGTGTACCACACACAGAAATAAAGCTGACTAGAAGGTGATGAGCAGCTTCTTATAGGAATAGTATTAGAACGTTGGAGATCACACAAGATCACCTTACTTGCTACCGTAATAACGGAAGCCAATACTATCGTTGGACTATATCTTTATTCTATATTCACTAATCCTATGTTCTTGTCTACTAATAGTCTCTCTAATGTATATACTTTTTTCCTGAGAATATATCTCTATTTCCTCTCATATCGTGGTTTGTCCTTTATTTAATATTACAAGCGTTCGCTAACCAGAACGCAACAATGTTAATACACACAGAGATGAAATAGGTTTAAACACAAAGAAATCCTATAGAAATATCTGTTTTTTCCACAATATCACCTATAAAATGGTGTATTTTTGTTAAAATATAAGGTATCAATTTTGATAAAAGTGAACATCTTAATTCTATGAAAGTTATATTTACAGATATTGTTTATAGCAATTTTTTTTCTTTAGGATGTTTGCGTTGACGTTATTTAAGGACACTGCCATGATAATTTTTTTCCATTTCATCTGCTGGGTTTATATATTTTAAGTTTTATAAAAAGAGTGAAATACACGGAATATTTTCAGTGGAAATAAAGGTGTAATTTATTGACAACTGTGATATATATATATATATATATATATATATATATATATATATATATATATATATTAGTTTTTGTATATCATTAATAGCATGGATGCTTATATGCGTGCAAAGACGACATGAAACCAGTAGCCGCAGATAAACAACCATGGTATCAAATATACATGAAAACCAATACGTGTTTATTATTATATTATATAATAGCTCAATGACAGATATTGAGCACTCTCCAAATTATACCACATTTGGTCTGCCACTAACCCACCAACATAATATTGACAACAATAAACTGTTGTAACACACACACACACACAAACACACACACACATATATATGTATATATATATATATATATATATATATATATATATATATATATTTGTATATATATATATACATATATTTACATTTATATATAATGCATTATTTAATAATTTGGATTTTGAAACAATTTTATTTAGATTTGTTACGTCTGTTTAATGTATTGACATGCGTGCGATTTTTAAATATAATTTCAACGTAGATTCATTCGAGAGATTTCAGCTTTGAATATTTTTGATTTGGGTTAATATATTTAAGTCGTGTAAAACGATAGTAAAAGTCTAACCACGATGTTAACGACATGATAAAATGTAAATGTCGAAATTGAGACGAAGAGCAAATTATCTCCCTTTTGGTTATTATATGTTTGGAAAATGTATTGTTCGTCGTCAAGTCGCTCTGACAGAACCAGGTTCGATTACTCTCTCTCTCTCTCTCTCTCTCTCTCTTCCCTCTCTCTCTCTCTTTTACTCTGTCTCTGTCTCTCTCTTCCCCCACTCTCTCTGACTCTTTCTCGCCATTCATCTCTATCAGATGTTTTTCGATAAAATTACTTTGAAATATATTTGTGATTTTTAAAATTCATTTCATCACACAAGCAGTGATTTTTTTTCTATTTTTTAAAATTCTATTTTGTTTTTGCTGTTCAGGGTTTAAACTGAACTCTTTGTAAAAAAATGTCCGTGCCGATAACCATTACGCTTAGTGCTCCTCCTCAGTTAATCATGCTTTTTATTGTTGACAGTACCACTTGTCGGTATTTTGTTTACTTCAAGCACCAAAAATGCCATAAGATCGGCAATAATTTTCTAAACTCTGATAAATAACGTAGCTGCCAAACGCATCAATATCTTATATCAATTTCATTATTTGAAAAAATTAATATTAAACGTCATTTTTAACTAACGGTTATCTACAAAACTATGTATTTTGAGCGAAAATATATCAAATATCCCTTTTATTTTCGGCTTGATTTATTTGCTTCACGGCATATCAACACTCTGAGTAATTTAATGGTGATATTTCAAATTATTTTATTATGCTAAATATATTTTCAATGTTTTAATAGTCCACGTAGAATAATGTTTCATGAAAAATATTTATATTTTAAACGGACTTGCTATTTATTTATAAAACTCATTTGTTTGCCCACCGTTAAAAGATCCCTGTTAAACGGGCATCCAATACACCAACTTTATCCCATGCATCCAATACACCAACTTTATCCATGCATCCAATACACCAACTTTATCCAAAAGTAAGAAAATGAGGTCCAAGAGTTGATACAAAACTGTTTCTAATAATGAATTTCCTGTTCTGCAGATTCCATGGGAGTGTAGTTTCCTTTTATTACCATTACTCTTAAGTCCCCTATAATTCGGCGTTAAGGTGCCAATTATGGGTCTAATAGATCTGTTTGAAAATCAATATTTGATTGGAATACGTGATGCTGTGTTAATTGTTTGTAAAGCGAATAATTTTTTAAACCCATAAGAGTTTACAACGAATAAATATGGTTTGGTTTGTTTAATGGCATATCAACCTTTTGTAGGTTATTCAATGCCAAAGCCATCATACTAGAACGGTAGTGGTACTATTTAACCCATAGCTGGGAGGATAAGGGGGTTCATACCTTTCCCAAGGGTATTTGTCCTAAAGTTAACGTAATAGCACGACTGGAGTTCGAACTCGCTTACTACGATTTCGCAGTCCATCGCTTTAACCATTACACAACGAGGACACCCCACCGAATAAATATGGATTATTTGAAACTATATCTGTGTGCACAAAGAAAGGACTATTATTAAATAAGAATAATCAGTTGAAACATTATAATTATTAGAATTACGTAGATTTGATATAATATAACTTTGCGCAAAATCTCAGGAGAAAAAGCTACAGAAAAATAGAGTAACAATTAACGCTATTCCCTAATCTGTATGCATAAAATAACCCTAGATGTGATTCACTTTCAGGTCATCTTTTCCGGTACAAATGATTCTAAAGAAAGACTAAAGCTGTAAAATACAAGCTGGCAAAAAAAAAAAAGCAGAAGATAATCCCCCCCACAAACTATTACGGCCGCAGACTACGCCGATGACATAGCACTTCTGGCAAATTCACTGTCCAAACCGAATGTCTGCTACATCGCCTTGAACGAGCAGAATGTGGCATAGGCTTCCATGTCAACGCAGACAAAACAGAATACATGTGCTTTAATCAAAGAGGCGACGTCTCCACACTAAAGGGTGGTCCTCTGAAACTAGTGGATAAGTTCACCTAACTAGGAAGCAGCGTCCCCTCAACCGAGAATGATATCAACGCGCGACTAGCAAAGACATGGGCAGCTACCGATAGACAATCGGTCATATGGAAGTCAAACCTGACAGATAAAATCAATCGCAGTTTTTTTTCCAAGCAACTGTCGTGTCAATACTGCTATATGGGTGCTCCTCATAAACCCTAACTAAATGAATGGATCTGGGAATAATAGCCATTAATAGTTATTCAAATCTCCTTAGATATTCAGAAATGAACCCTCACCAAAGGTTGCAGTTTAGGGCCATAAAGAACCATAATGAATATACGAAACTCTCTATTACTTTTGAAGACACTCAATACATTTCTGCCCGTGTATATTTTATACATTTTTGTGTGTATTTCTGTATGTTGTAAGTCTGAGAGAAAAAAGTCTAATATAACTCTCTTCTCTGAAATCATATGTTAGTAAAGCTCACAGAGAACATCATCTCGTTGCTTCGGCTAAGTAAGCCCACCTGCACATCCTTTATTTTCATCACCTCCTGTTACAGCGAGAAAACTGAAAGCTCCAACTTTTGCCTCTTGGAAAAGTAGACAGCCGTTGTCAAAGAATCTGGATAACAAATTTTTATCTTCGGCATCACCTCCGCCGTGCAATCAGGCCTAAACAGTTTTGACAGTCATCCCTAATACGCTAGAGAGCATTTCTTAACAGACAGGCATTAGTCTATCGTATTACGCTAATCGTATCAACGACTTATATACGGACGCCATCACGTTTTCGCTGACCAATGATCTAAATCATGACATTCTTCTAGTGTAATGGAGAGATGAGTTACCGTATGGGATAACGTGTGCGTTGAAATCAACTAAATGACGCTGAGGGTGAGAACGGTCGACTACGGACTTATGGAGAATTCGTGCCTGATTTTATTTACTCATTGATCGTGGAAACACGGTAAGTTTTGATAAGGAAGGCCTCTACTTTTGAAGGAAGACAGATTTATTTGCACCTACTCATTTTAACCTTCTAATGAAGAAATCGTTAATAGGATAACTGCACGAAAAGAGGAACTTTATAATGATTATTATTATCATTATATTTAATAAATTGGCTACATTTTCTGGCAGATTTGCTTTCCTGTTTCATCGGAATAAGAGTAATAAGAAACTTAATATAATGATTGCAACGTAATTTGTTTGTAAACTAGAGAGTAATAATCTGGCAGAGTTAAGTGCACCAATTTTCTCGTAGTGATTCCATCTTGATTTAGAAGATCTCTCTCTCTCTCTCTCTCTCTCTCTCTATATATATATATATATATATATATATATTCGATGATATGCTGCAAAGTTCATAGGCTGAGGGGTTCATATGATGACGGCATATTTTTTTACACTCGTTGGATTGACGAACTGGTAAACCAATGGAGGAAGTATGTGGACTGCAACGGAGACTATTTTGAAACATATACCTCATATGGTTACATTCAGGGTCAGTTTTTATATATACATATATATAGGTGTATGTGTGTGTGTGTGTGTGTGTGTGTGTGTGTGTGTGTGTGTGTGTGTGCAGAATTTTTTCTTTTAAACACGTTTAGTTAAATAGGACAGACACTTACCTATACCACATTTCCCGCCAAATCTTCGTCTTATTTCTGGTAAAATTATTTTCATTCAAACAAAAAATAGCAAATAGCAACCCAAAGTATAGATCTTAGCATACAACAGAAACAACCTAGAAGTATTCACAGAAATAAAAAACAGTGTTAACTTAAAAACAATGATAGAAACTTATTACACGTCTCAAAATTAATTAAAAGCGAAGTACAAACAAATAATTTAAAACATACACGAAACTCATCTTATTTTGGGGAACATGAAAAGAATTGCATCTCAGAATTCAAAAATGAAAGATGTAGTGTATAAAATATAATCAGAGAAAGGAAGTTTTATATTTCTTAAAAATACCTCAACTACTTCCTGAAGAAATATAAATCTAAACTGCAATTTAAATATGTTATAAATACAATTCAATTTACAAACTGCAAAAAAAAAAAAATTACATTGAATATCTCCAAGCACTGAAATTCAGAGTCTCTTTGCATATAAAAAACAGTTGGCGAGCTTAGTCCACATTGACAACGAAAGCTCCCTTTTCAATAACTACTACACTGATGTGTAAGATAGGCTGCTACTCCATTCTCTGGATTGTTCCACTTTACTCTTACCTTTTAATATTGAGTGTTTAACAATTCGGAATTAAGTACGGTTTTTTGAGTCTTTGGTATGACACGACCTGATATTTAAACCCGGCCTTCCGGACCATTGGAGAACTCTCTACTTATTAGGCCAATGGTTCGATTCTTAGAATATAGTTATATTAAATTATCAGACATGAAAAAAAAAAAAAATACTAAAACACCTTTACATATTTCGCTTCGGAAACTTCCCGATAATTTCAATCTACCAACCAATGACGACTCCAAATAAAAGAAAAACAATTATTGAAAGATGTAAAGATCATTAAAAAGGATCTAATAACAAAAATCTGCTGACAACTCACAATAACTCAAGACACATACACACGATCATAAACACACATACACACATACACAAACATACTAGCTCAAACTTACATCTACGTATAAGAATAAATACATTATGACACAATAAATCCACTTTGTGCATTTAAAAATATATGCATATGCACCAGTATATGTATTCATAAATATAAACACCAACACACACACACACACACACACACACACACACACACACACACACATATATATATATATGTGTGTGTGTGTGCACAACAAATACCAAAACGCATTAATAAAAATAGGGGTGTCCTCGGAATCGTCGTAAGCGAGTTTGAACTCCAGTCGTTCTATTCTGTTCACCTTCGGAGAAATACTCTTGTGAAAAGTATAAACCCTCCTATCCTTCCAGCTGTGAGTTAAATATTACCACTACTGTCCATCTAGAAGGATCGATTTGGCATTAAATAGCCCAAGAAGGTTGATATACCATAAAAACAACCAACTCAAACTAATACAAAAAATACGCACATCGATGTGAACTCCTTATGCAGACACAAGGAGAAGACAAACATATATATAAACAAACACATTAATGGTAAAAACAACACATCCACGTAGAAAACACATAAAAATAAATAAAAAAAATAAAAAGGGAAAAGAACAAAAATGGTCTTTAATTAAAGAGCTAAAAAAATCATTGGCGATTAATTCCAATGATATAGACATTGACATTACACCTGGAGTTAACTAAAATTAAATATATGAACCAACCACTATTGTTGGAGACCGAACATAAACTGTAATATTTTTACCCCAAACTTATGGCCGTCAACGTTGTGTCTTTCTCGTTCTCCAGGGCTGTTCAACCGGAGGCCCTGGGCCCCCTCTGCTGGGTGATAGCTTTCTTTACTGCTCTTATCAGCATCTTCTCTTGACCCCAACTCACCAGGGCCTCAAGCCCCTTCGGCCTGGTGTGGCTTTCCCTACCACATCTTGTCTCCCTTCGACTGGAACTCAACTGGCCGGAACTCTACTCAACTGTCTCGTCGAACTGAACTGAGTTATATAATCGTTCGACGCCCACTCGATCTTTGAAATCGAATGTTTAATCGTCATCAAGCGGAAATAACTGTCATGCAGTTCTGAGGTCACTCTCTTCCGGTGCATCACTCTGTAGTGGCACAGTGGTACCTTCGCCTTGTCCCATATTATCAGCCTTAATCCGCTCACGCGATCTCTTTCGATTACTGGCTATTGGAATGTGTCACTTCCTTCCGGTGCATCACCTTGGAATAGCATTTTTGAGCCGGGTCGAAGGTCAAAATACTACAATCATCCGTTAATTATTTTTCAAAATTCCACATGTGGAATTTTCTTCACGTTCGTCTCCATCACCCTCACACATATCCCTCACACATATTTTACAGAATAATTTACAAGGACAATAAGGGCTGAAAACCCAGAAAGAATCACTTAAACCACAGCAAATAAAATCTTACTTAGAAGGTTACCTTCTCTCTATGTAACACTTGCCCGGCTAATTATTATCTAAATTTCTTTTACTATATTTGCGTGGTTTGCCATCTTGATATGTGTGCATCAAGGTACCATACGGAAGCATTTCTTTTTTATCCTCCGAACAGAACGGGCCCTCAATAATTCCTTGAAGAAATTTCAAAACCCTAAAAGGACCATAGTCTGGTCCCATATCCTAGTCACGGCACCAAGTCGCATTATGTTATATTGTCATATGCCGTATCATAACGACACAATGATAAAGATGCACTCAATGAGAACTCCATCGGGGTTCCCGAGGGCCCCTCCCGGTCGGGTATGGCTTTCCCTACCACATCTCGTATTCAACTGGCTGCCTGCAACTCAAATGTCTCGTTATATAATCGTTCGACGCCCACTCGATCTTTGAAATCGAATGTTTAATCGTCATCAAGCGAAAATAACTGTCATGCAGTTCTGAGGTCACTCTCTTCCGGTGCATCATTCTGTAGTGGCATAGTGGTACCTTCACCTTGTCCCATATTATTAGCCTTAATCCGCTCACGCGATCTCTTTCGATTACTGGCTATTGGAATGTGTCACTTCCTTCCGGTGCATCACCTTGGAATAGCATTTTAGGGCCGGGTCGAAGATCAAAATATTACACTATAATTAATCGCTTGAAGAGGACTGGAATGTCCGAATGAAATTCCGAAAAAATATACATATATATATATATATATATATATATATATATATATATATATACGAAAGAATGATAAAAAATAAATACCACTTATGAAATAATTTACGAACCTATCCATTTTAACATATATATATATATATATATATATATTATCAAGTCTTCAACCACCTCCCAACCTTCCCTCTTATGTCCATTCTGGCTTTATTAATCATATCCATTAGATCTGAAGAAGTCCTGTTAACTTTTCGTCTAATTGATTCATATAAATATATATATATATATATAAATTCTTTGAACTTCAGAACGAATTAATCATTCAGTGATGATCTATATCAAAACTTTAAAATGGTTTGCTTCTGAGCTACCAAAAAAAGACTTTTGTGAGGATCGAAATAATTAGAAAAACACGGATAATAAGAAAAGTATTTGCTCCAAAATACTTCACAGTCTACTAGCAAATATGAATATGTGCTTAGATATGTAATCTCATAGAAACAGCAAGGTCTCTAAACAAGCTGAGGAGTCTGAATATGACGAATATAGATATATTCTAAGGTTAATTCTGTTTGACAGATGTCCTGTGTAAGATAGTAAACTGTGTCCAGTGATAAAGTTCTAGTCAGGATCATTGGATAGTATGGAGTCACCGTTTAGTTGCAATTACTCTTAGGCCCATTTTAACATAGAATGGCTGTATCTCAAATCTACCTAAGAGTTTTGCTATGATTCTGAAGAATATTAAGGTATAAGAATTAAAGATTTTTATTTTACTAAGTATATATTTTTTAGCAGTTTAAAAAGATTGCGAACTTCATTTAAGTATTTGTATAACATAGGTATATTCGAAACCATATAATTATGCGGAAACTGCTTAATCAGTTAACAATTACTCAAGCCCATATAAAGGTTTTAAATTGCTTGTATTAGGCAGATATAATCAACTTTAGATATATAACTGTTTACAAATTGTTATTGAATATATAGAATTTAGTAAGGTAAACAATTTTACCATATTGGTTCGTTATAATCTGCCGTGCGTAAACCCAGTGACTAACACAGTTATAGTCATAGTAGGTAGTTACTTTACTTGGTCTGATTGAGATAATTGTACACTGACACATTTTACTTAACTTCACAACGTGTAAGTCGGTTCGATGATTTTTTATGGCATATTCAACCCTTTTTGGGTCATTTAATGCAGGATTTAGTCATTTGGTAACGGTTTCAAACAACTGAGTTTAGTATAAGTACAGTTTAGTTTACACACGGTCAAATGTTGAAAAAACTTCTATTCAACAATTCATTTAGCATCAGTACACATTTAAACAGGCATTGACCTAATGGGAGAGTGTTCGCCAATGGCCTGTGAGACTGGGGTTCAATCCCAGGTTGAGACATACCAAAGACTCAAATAATGGTATTTATTGCTGCCTTGCTCAACATTTAAACTTAAGGATCGAGGGTAAAGTGAAGGAATCCAGGGAATAGAGTAGCACCTTTCGCTACAACTTGGTGTAGTAGCTATTGAAAAGCGAGTATATATATATATAATATATATATATATATATATATAAATTGGTAAATCCTATTCTACAAAGAACCAGTGCTGAATCCTCACCATCAGAACCACTTTTGTGCTATACCTAGAACACATATCGGAAAGATTACCTTTCTACATAGTTCTATCGGTGTATTCAACAGACGTGGCAAACACTTGAGCATGATATATATATATATATATATATATATATATATATATATATATATATATATATATATATATATATATATATATCAAGAAGTGGATGATACCCCGTAGAAACTATGTGGGATGTAAGTAACTGTATAGCCTGGAGCAGGGAGCAAGATGCATTGCCCACTCAGTGAACTGAGATAAAATTAGTGTCCAGGTTTTAAACAAGATTGAGCAATCTCTGCATGAAAAGACTGGAGTCTTAAATTAGCCAACCAATTCACATACCTCGGTAGCCATATCTCCTCGAAAGAAACCGACGTTAATATACACATTGTAATAGCCGTTACTGCTATTCACAGGTTATTAATCATGTAAATATTTGACCTCTCGAATGAAATAAGATAGAAATTCTTCCAATATGACTCATTTAAATGTTAAGAAAAAACTTGATGGAAACTGTAAAGTATTTTCTGTACTTTTCTAAATTAACCCTGGAAGCAACTCCCTAGATATCAGCAGCTGTACAGCTACTTACCTCCCATCACACAACCACCCAAGTAAGACGAATAAGACATGCAGGGCATAGTTTAGAAAGTGTGTTTGAATGTTTGTATATTTATCTGCGTGATATGTATGTGCGAGCGTCAGTTTATCTATTTCAATCTATCTATCAATCTATCTATAGATGTAAGCAAGAAGTTATATCGATACGCGTATACTCATTAGGTGACATTTTATAGGTAATTTTCTCTATAAAATTTTCCGTGTATATATTAACCGGAGAAGCGATGTGTAGACTCTTCAGACAGATACTCAAAATGATATACCAGTGGACATACACAGGAAAAATACACAAAAATAAACACACACAAATGCGCATACATGCACACGCGTACATACATCTATATGAGTGCAAGTGTGTATGTGTGTGTGCTTGTATGTTCCAGAATGTGATGCCAAAAAGATGATGCTTCCACCGGTAAATCAATAATACTGGATATAAAAATGATTGCTGAGTAAATAAAAGAGACATGAAGACATTAATAGTATTAGAGGGACATAAAATATTGAGAGAAAATGGTGTAATGTCAATGAACCCGTTTCTTGGCTTGTTCGGGGGAAAATATCTAGCTGGAGAGGAAAAATCATATGAACCAAAACCGAGATCCTGGCTACGACAAATATGATTATGTTACAGGCCATTGATAAGTATATCTATTATATAAGTATTTTCACACATCTATTTTGAGTTGTAACGTTTAGATGCAGTAGAGTTTTGAAATAAATAATACAAATAAGATCCGCTTTGTTTGCGTGATTTCCACATAAAATGATACAATCTCAATTTCTCTGATGCAATATAAAAAAATTAGGGGGTACATTTATTTATGGTACACCACACACACATACCCCCATATATATATATATATATATATATATACTCAATCAGCTACATGAAAAGAACAACTTAGCCTAATAATGAAAAAGAAGCAAACGTTTACTTGAATTTTTATATTTCATTCTCAACATAACCTCTTCTTTCGGGAAATATTTAGGATTTTCTTAATTCTACCAGAACAAAAACACTTATCAAACCAAAATCACATTGCCCAGTCGGCTGGGGCTGTAAAATACACCGAATGCATCTCTGCAGAGGGATAAGACCCCACAATCAGTGTCTTATATATGACACTAAATAATCTGATGATGAGGTTCTAGCGATGCTAGGGCTTTGGGAAACGCGGAGTACCCTTTATGGCCATTGCCCCCAGGTCCACTCTGGCCCTGACTAGTAGCACCTGACTGGGCCTATATATGGGCCAAATAGAACTAAAATGCGTTCATATGCTAAACTGAATTACTTTAAATAGAACTGTTCTGACATTCAACTGTGTGTGAACAAAAACTATACTGATACTAAACTGAATATTTCGAATTACATATGTTTGACCCAAATGATTATCTTGAAACTGAAAAGTTTTTGACAATTAAACTGTGTACTCATGCTAAGCTGCATTGTTTGAAATAGAATTGATTATTTACTATAAAAATGGATTTGGCAATAAATAATCTACAAAGGTTGGTGTGCCATAAAACCCCAACAAACAAACAATCAAACCAAAATTACATTAAAAATCTATACTCTTTCTCATTTCTGAGATGAGGTGTTTGTTATTATGATTATTTTCTGCAAACTGCATAATGCTATACGCTTCTTGGTTAGGATACTCACAATGTTTCAGTCGATGTAAACTGCGACATTTTTAGGTGCCTTTTGTCGTATGTTCGGGAATTTCGAACTTTCAATTCTATATGAATTACGGGAGTAGACTGTTATGATGCCTTGTGGCTATTTTGCATGAGCCACTTTTTTGCCCTTTTCCCTGCTGTTGGAACCTGGACCTGAGACTAAATTCACAACCTCCAGGTCATCGTTTGTCAAGATATTTGACATGTTAAACTTCTCAGCCATATATCCAAATCAGACTGGATTTTTGGGAGGTAAAAACCCAATTCAATTCTCTTCCAGGAGAATTTTTTGTTATTATTGATATTATTTCTGTGTCTGATGTAATCTGGTCTTTTTTCCAATTACTAGTTACAAGTTTCTTTGATTTCAATATAACGATTACTGAAGAGACCTCTATCGCCCAACACATACACTGATTCTTTAAGTTTTATTATTTTCCACTATTATTCTCAATATGATATACTGACTTACTTCCACAAGGACTGATGACCTATCTTTTCCCTCCATATCTGATCAGCTATACTTAATTATGTCGTTTTGTCTCTGATTAACGCTTTTTAATGTTCTTACAACCTCAATATTGAGTAGCCTCATGATCCGCCTATATATTTCTTGCTACGGCTGCCTAAGACGAAATGCAAGCTATCCTTGGCTCTATTCCTCTCTATGAGAGCTTTGACTCGGAAAAGATATCTTCAAAGAGTTCAACAGCTACTGAATATTGTCCTGATATTATATGTACTATATATCATTGTATCTTTTCGGACAACCTGCTAATAACGGGAAGATAAAACCTTAGTTACTATGGTTCTCATTATCTTTTACACTTCTCTTTTTCTTTATGTGAAGAATGTTAGATAGATACATAGATATGAATAAAATCATATATACATACTTATATATATATATATATATATATATATATATATATAAATTATCCAGTCAGTGTCCAAGGACAGTAGGTGTGGATTATTTTTTACGTAGAATATATGAGGGTAATCATATAAATCTATGAGAGTGCTCAATGTATGGCTATTGTTAGTTCCCTATTTATTCTCTAGGGTATAACAAAATTCACATTCTGAGCGTATATAGTACAATTAAATGGAGACTCAAACTCGGTTAAGCCGTCATAATAAATTTATTTCGGCGGAGAATATACCAACAATATTCTCCGCCGAAATAAATTTATTATGACGGCTTAACCGAGTTTGAGTCTCCATTTAATTGTACTATATATATATATATATATATATATATAATTTTTTCACGGCTGTGTATGTGTATATATATATATATATATATATATATATATATAGTTAGTCCTATGTGAATATTTAAAAAGGAATAGGTCTCCAAATGAATCTGAATTCGGTATTTTAGAATTTTATTTCCTATATTTGTGTTTTTAGACTTTGTGGTCTTTCTCTGGAGACGAATAATATCGAGGGTCATCTCAGTTTCTCGACTTTACACTGAAGATTGTTTTTATAGAGGAATGATTATATTTAATTCCAGTATTTTTATGTATCTGTTAACTCATGCACTTTGTGTGTGTGTGTGTGTGTGTGTGTGTGTGTGTGTGTGTGTGTGTGTGTGTGTGTTGATGTACCGAACAAAAATTTCATATCTAAAAAAAGGAACGACATAAATTTAAAATAATCAATCTATCGTTTTAAAAATTACACTTGAATTGAATTGTTTTACGAAAATAAGGGCTAACATTTTACCTCACCCCAAAAAACAATACAGGAAAATTAAGAAAAAAAAAGACCTCAAAGAATTTGAACGCAAATTTGGACTGATATAGAAAGTTGATGATAAAAATCACAGACGACATCCTCGTGATAAGAATTAGGTCAACATTTTTCTTGGACAAAAATAACAGTTGTGAATTAAACACATTCTTCTAAAAGCTCTGGAATATTAACGAAAGAGAAAAAAATCCACAAAAAATACCACAAAAGCATCATTATAAAAGAAGCAGAAAAGAGAAATCATTTTAAATTAAAGATATTACAAAGGAAAAATCCAAAAAATATTAAGGGATGAAACCAACAAAAATAAATTGTTAAGTATAAACATAGACAATTATATCACTTCAAAAATTACCAAATTCAGCAAAACACACTATGAAACGATAAGTAAAAAAGAAAAATACTTCTTAATTATGTACATCCAAAAAACTGGCAAGTCTTACGGATTGACTAAAAATTTACAAGTCCAGGGAAATAAGAATAGCTGTAAAAACCCAAAAGTCTGAATGCATAGAAATTCACAACCTAACTGACTTCAAATTTAGACCCATAGAATCAGGCCCACCAGGCCCCACCAACAGACTCAGCAAACTAAAAGATATTCAACTACAACCATATATAAGATAAAAAGATATATTCGAGATGACATATACTTTTTAAACTCCATGCCAATTTTAATATCTCAAAACTATAGAGTAATGTTTTCCATGAATTATGAAAAAAAGTCAACTTACTTTTGATCAAAACATACCTAAAAACATTACACCCAAGATTTAACAATAACACCGATGGTATAGAACTAATCCTAAAAAATAACTCTTTCCAAAGAACAGCTTCGGGAACTAAAATGGCACGAACGAACGCCATCTTAAACTTAGTGTACTTAGAGAAAAATCTAAATGGAATCATGTGCCAACATACAACAAAAATAAAAAATAGATTTTATTAGATTATGGAAGACATATTTAGATGACTGTTTCATATTTTGGAAATGCTAATGATGTTACATTAACGATCTGTACAACTTACTCAAAAACCTATACCTCAAAACAAAATCCTCCATAGAACTCACCTTTAAAATTTACAATATCAGACATCCTTATTAAAAACCAAAATGATCAAATTATCGCAGAAATTTACCAAAAACCTACAGACACCCAACACTAACTTTTTTTGAAAAAAGTCATCACCCGGAAAACTGCAAAGATCCGTCCATTGAAACCTAGCACGTTAAATGTGCACCATAGTCATTTTATCTCCTAGTAGGACCATGTTGTCTAATATGCGTGTGGAGCAAAATATGTTAAATAAAATCTAAAATACCAAATTCTGATTAATTTGTGAACCTATTCACTTTAATGTGCATGCGCGCACACACACCCACACAAACACACACACACACACACGCATATATATATATATATATATATATATATATATATATATATATATATATAAAGAAAGAGAGGGGAGAGGGAGAAGGAATGGGGAAGAGAGTGAGTGACAATGAGAGAGATAAAGGGTGACAGGGATGAACATATTTAAATAGTCAGATAGATATGAACATAGATAGATAGATAGATAGATAATTTTAAGTTTATTTAGTTTAGAAGTATATCAACCTTTAATGGTTAATTAATGCCAAATCATGTTCATAAATCGAATCTTTATGTAAATATTTAGTAGTTAAGATTATCTTTAATCTAAACTGAGTTCATTTATTTACACTCATTTAAATGGTTTCAAGTATTGCCAACACTCATCATACTATTTGGACATGTTTAATAGGTTTCAAGCATTTCTATCAAATACAGGGTGGAACGATAAAATTGTCGTCGTAAAGAAAACAACACAACAGCTTTATTTGAAGACTTTTATTGAAAAAATAAATTCAGATAACTTGATTATGTAGGAGAGCTGACACCTATTCAATGTAGCCGCCTCCAGCCTCGATACGCATCCGGAACTGGGAGCATGCCTTTTCCACAAGCCCCGGAGGGATGGCAGTGGTCAGGCTGACTTTGGTGTTGTGGGAGGTCATGTTGGTGATGTTCACGATGTATGACCAAACGAAGTAGTCCAGCGGATTCAGGTTGGAGAAGGAGGGGGCCAGTGAGAGAAGGGTACAAAGTCGTTGCACTCCTTCTGAAGCCTGGGTATCTTTGGACTTGTGGGCCGATGCCAAGTCCTGCTGCCACACCCAGGGTCTGCCACCGGCCACCTGATTGCACTAGGGGATCACCACACTCTTCAGCACATCGACGTACACTTTGGTGTTGACTTTAAAGCCGACTTCGAAGATGTGGGGTTGCATGATGTGACCCTCACTTGAAACCACACCAAAGACCATAATCCTAGCCGAAAACTTTGTTTTCATCACCCTGGGCACGTCCCAGTTATTCGTGGCAATCCAGCGATGGTTCTGTTTTCATAACTTGGATCGGTAGAGAGCATGAGTTGCACAGCGGCGCATCTCTGTTCTCGCTCGTTGAACATTGTGTCACTTTCAGACATGATAGAAGGCTCCTATCGCTCTTGGGATTTGTACACAACTGACCAACTAGTAGATGGTCCGCAAAAAAAAAAAAAAAAAAAAAAACGGAAATGGAATCATGTCGTCTTTTCTAGGGCGACAATTTTATCGTTCCATCCTGTACTAAGAATTCAATTCAATATTAATCATTTGTTTTCATACTTTTATATTGTTTCAAGTATAATAAATGATTGACTATTTCTTTTTGAAGTATAGTTTGGACTCCAACTGCTAATACCGCTCCGATACAGAGTGGACCCTGAAGTCACACAAAGTTGGAAATACTGCGTACTCCACAGATGTCCAGAACTAGAGCCTCACTATCCGATGCATTTATAGTTATATCCAAGGCACTCAATGAGCGGTATTTTCTACCCATATGCAGTCGGTGTATTCGATAAACTTAACAACCAGGCTGAGATAGATAGATAGATAGATAGATAGATAGATAGATAGATAGATAGATAGATAGATAGATAGATAGATTTTGTCAAGTATTGATCAACAGATTGAAAGCAATACAGCAGATTGAGGCAAGGGAAGTGTAACACATTTTATCAAAGAGAGACGACGAGACAGAAACGGGAGATTTAGTGAGAACGGAAACCTGCTAAAAAAACGTACGTCTTTTAGTCAATTTGTAAATATGCTAATATATTTCATTGAAACTCAACGCACGTTTGTCTGCGGTAGGCTTTTATACTGAAATAATTTCCAATATCATTTTGACTCGCTAACTGTATCGCATGCAGAGAAGTAAGTCCCCTCCATAACCAAAATGGAGATGTTCTTGGTCAGAAAACAAAGTAAATCTGATAGTGAGGCCCCTTTTGAGGAGATCTAAAGAATTAGGAGAACCCATTTACAACCATTACACCCTGTTTCACTTTAACTCGGAGTTGCAGTACCGGCTACTATCCCATCTGTGAGTTAGATAAAACTGTTCAATCATTTATAAGGATTAGACAAGTTCACCTACCTAGGAAGCAGTGTCTCATCAACCGAAAAAGACGTCGACACGCGGCTAACAAAGGTATGGACAGCTATCGATAAGCTATCGATCATATGGAAGTCAGACTATACTAATAAAATGAAAAGCAGTTTCTTCCAAGCAGCGGTTGTGTCGATACTGCTGTATGGATGCACTACTTGGACGCTAACAAAACGGCTGGAGAAAAAGCCAGACGGCAATTACACAAGAATGTTGCGAGCAATATTGAACAAGTCCTGGAGGCAACGCCCCACAAAACACCAACTATACGGCCACTTACCTCCCATCACGAAAACTATGCAAGTTAGACGAACCAGAAACGCAGGACACTGCTGGAGAAGCAGGGACGAGCTCATAAGTGATGTACTCCTATGGACCCCCACATATGGCCGAACAAAAGGAGGACGATCAGCCCGAACATACATACAGCAGCTCTGTGAGGATACGGGTTGTAGACCTGAAGACCTGCAGAAGCGATGAACGATAGGGAGAAGTAGCGAGAGAGGGTCAGGAATATCCGTGCGGGTGGCACGACATGATGATGATGAATGATGACTTGAAACCGAATAAGTGATTTCGACCAAATGCCTATTGCCTTATTTATACCTAAATTTCCTATTTTTTATCGGATGAAAACTCTTTTTAGAACCGTTAAAGCTTCTCCAAAGTCTGTAATTTCCCTGATTTTTCCGATACATCAAACGTCCCTTAATTTACAAGAATATCCAACTCCTCCTTTTCAATATGCTTCAGGAAGTTTAAAAATGTCCGGTACTTATTTTCACTGCCTTGATGATCTTACTATCAAGCTCCAGGATTTATTGTTTTAGTACCTTGTTATTTTGATTGATTCGATATATTTATATATAGCTAAATGAAGGAAAGAATAGAATACAGTATACTACAATTAGTTTAAAATATTCTTTTTTATTTCTCAATTAGTTCTGTCTTCAAGAATTGGATTTTTAGACTCTATTTCATAAACTGCAATCTATAAAGTGGTGATTCGCATATGAATACAGTAACTAATATTCGATAGAATTAGTTAGTTGAAAGCGTAGAACCATTAATATTAGATAGGAATACTTGAAACCATACAGCCGAGAACATTATTTGTATTAAATAGTATTTGATTGCGTATACGAAAAATCTGATAAAACAAGTAACTAATGCTCGAAATATATACGTATAAATGTACTGTGAACCACTATGAATAAAATAACCCTCAATGGGTTGGCATACCATTAAAGGCAATCAATCAAGTAAAATTATCCAGAAAGAATGAAAATGTTTGGAATGAAATATATCGTTTATCTATCTTGTGTTAAATATGTTTATCAGCAACGTAAAAATAGAAAGTGCATCTTCATATCACAAGTCCTATCCGATTGTGAGCCGACGCAAACAGCAACCAATATTGCCCCACAAAGCACACCTACTTATAAGGCTTGCTTATTCATTGAATGCAGGGTAGTCAATAGTAGAAATTTTCTAATATCCACGACACCAAAAAAATTGCGCATTCAATTTTACACGCGAATGGATTATATTGCCGTTTGAAACGATTTTGATGTTGTCAGGGTTGTTTTGTAACAAATCAGTCGGCTTTGCTTAAAGAGATTTTAGCTATCCAGACATGAGTGTATGTATGGCTTTTCGCTAGAGCGCTATGTACAGAAAAGTTTCTAGTAAGCTGTTTTTTTTTTTCTTTTTTTTTCCTTAACGACTCTGTAAAGTCTTGCTGATAGATGTATATTTTCGTTTAGACTATTTAAAGTTTTCTTTATAATTTCTTATTGTATGTCAAGCTATTTTCCTTCCTCTCTATCACTCTCTTTCTCTCTTCTCTCTCTCTCTCTCTCTCTCTCTATATATATATATATATATATATATATATATCAAACATAAAGGTATATGCAAAACATTCTTGAGATGTGAAATATACAGAAGATTTGGTGATGTGAAGGTAGATCGAATTTTTTTCAAAACATTATTACAATAGGCTAAAGATGCGCTTGTTAATATGAGAGGTATTTGGGAAAAAATTCTATGTAGTATAAACTCACTTACTCTCCGGTAAAAAAAAGGTTTTAGGCCCAGTTGTTAGTAAAGAAGGTACGGTCCATCACGATTGATTTCCTCTAAAAAGGTGCAACTGTAAACAGTTCCTTGCATGGTCAAATCAATTTTGCATTTTTTATTGAATAAACCTCGTATTAAAACCGAGATTCTAATTGTTTTCAAAAAGTAGAATAATCATTGTCTCCCAAAACACATCTAGGGATTGAACAGACAATGTTAAACTGACAATAAAGTAAAGGGGTCCTGTTGTTTTCTTTTAAATGAATCCGTTTTAGAAACGGATTTTCATTCAATATCTAACACCGAACGAACATCTCTTTCCATTATACTCGGCTTTGAAACTCGTCATTATCTTAACAGATTTGTAAGCATATAATAGCTCATCATAATGGTATTTGTAATTTAGAAGTAACACGAGAAAAATTCCATAGAATTGAGAGTACAAATAGTATTTATATAGACCTAATTTTTGATTTGACAGAAAATTATAAAATGGTGATTAGAATTGCTTTTAAATTAATATAAACATCAACACTATATATCAATAAACATTATATTATTAAAATCAAGCTTTTAATATATATATATATATATATATAATAGAGAGAGAGAGAGATAGAGAGAGAGAGAGAGAGAGTCGAGATGGAACATATGAGAAAGGGTTATACAAAAAATGGAATAAATATTTGGTGTTTATGTCATGTAAGTTTCTGAAAGATATCGGCAGATTCGAATAAACTGGTATTCACGTATAGTGATAATCTATTTTTAGTCGACAAAGAGGATGAGACAGATACTAATAAGCTTAGGCAGCTGAATATCGAGATGCACACATTTTCAGATCAGACGAATTGTGTAATATATATATATATATATATATATATATATATATATATATATATAGATAGATAGATAGATAGATAGATAGAGAGAGAGAGAGAGTTGAGAAAAAGAGAGAGGAAGGAGCGTACAGATATAGAAATGTGAAAATTGGGATAGATTAGCTATATATATACAGATAGATAGATAGATAGATAGATAGGGAGAAAGAGACTGAAAATGATTTGAACACACTGATAGATAGGTAGATAGATAGATAGATAGATGTTTTTATTGATTAACAGATGGAACGTAATACATCGATGTGAGCAAAGGATGTGTAACACATTCTATGAAAGAGAGTCTACGAGATAGAAACAAGAGAACGGAAACCTGTTTACGACTATACGTGTTTTAGTCAATGTGTAAATGTGCTAATGTATTTCATTGTACCTCAACGCTCGTGCGTCTGCGTTAGACTTTCTTATTGGAATCATTTCCAATCTTATTTTGACAGACTCTCAGTCCCTCCTGTCTTATATCGATTAATCCCTAAGTCGATACTGACTTTTACTTATCCTTCCTTATCTCCTCCTTCGATTCCTCGAGTCGATCTCTAAATCATATTTGTCTTCGCTTAAGACATCGCGCAAAACATCTCAAAACTTTTTTTGATTATCTCTTCGATCTCTATTGTTCTTGATAACAAAATAACAACTTGAAAAGCCAAAGAAAAAAAAATGAAAAAGTAAAAAGAAAATCAAAATCGGTCGTCGATGTAAATCATAAACGGTGAAGACTTAGATAAAAAAAAAATGTTTCGTGTTATAAACGTTAATACAGGAAATTGACGGTGGAAAACATGAATTATTGATTTTTCTGTTCTACTCGTAAAGTCTTTGTTTCAAACCACTCAGCGCCATCTTCTCAACGTAATTAGTAAAATTTATTACAACTATATTTGCGGTTGTAAGTTAGATAATATTTTTTTTTTGTTTGAGTTAGATATTAAACTCGAGATTAGAAAAGTTTTCCAAAACTTGATTCTTTATATAGAAATGTTTCCCCAAAGCGTCTGGATATTGAATAGTGGTTTTCACAGAAGTCTAAGTGACGAATATTCTCTGGTCTCTTGAAATTTCTCAATATTTTAGTTCATTTTAACAGTGCTGTAATCTCAATTGTCTCGATTCTTCTTCAGTTTCCCAGTCTTTTTTTTTTTGTTGGCCTCTTTTGACCGTTCCGAAGCTTCTACCGATGATTGGTATCACCATCACATTCATGATCCACAAATTCTTCAGCTCTCTGGTAAGTTCCTGGTATTAGTCCGAAATTTCAATTTCTTTTATTTTCATTTTATTGTTCATTGAACCAGACATGCAGGACACTGCTGGAGAAGCAGAGATGAACTCATAAGAGATGTACTCTTATGGATCCCCACACATGGCCGCGCAAAAGCAGGACGACCAGCACGAACGTACATTCAGCAGCTATGTGAGGATACGGGATGTTGTCCTGAAGACCTACCTAGGGCGATGAACGATAGGGAGGAGTGGCGAGAGAGGGTCAGGGATATCCGTGCTACCAGCGCGAGATGATGATGATGATGATGATGAGAACGGTAAAATTTCACTATTTGACATTTCCTATTCTCCTGGTAAACTAACAATATGTCAGACTTCCTGAATAAGACTGGGTTATCAGCTTTCATTTAAAAAGCATGATAATTCCATGTGTCTCATTTTCTTCGGCATATTCTGGCTTGTACATATACCATTGTCTTCATGGCAGAAAATTAGTTTCTTATATAAGTCTTAATGGGTCACTAATCTTCTCAGTGACATCAAGTATTGTATTTTTTCAGAACCAGTTGCCTGTATTCGATTATTATCATTATCATTATTAATCCTGAAAATAGAGTAGCAACCTCCTCTAAACCTCGATGTAGTAGCTGTAGAAAAGGGTGCCTTCATGTTCTTTCGGGCTCTCTGGCAATGTCCTGGTTATTTTCCATTGTTTCCCCAACTTTTACTTTCACTTTCGTGTTAATTTTTAATAATACTGTTGTTTTTCGTAACTTAGCGTCAAACCAATAACTTTTGACACTTATTATCTTCTTAAAGATATATGAACTTTCAAGGTAGGTCAATGTTATATGAAATGTCTAACAGCATCAGGAATGTGTTTAATCTCTCGGGGTACCTATGTGTTAAGGACCAGGGGAATAAACTTGGTAGTGAACCACAACTTTCCTGATATTTCGGCAATATTTTTAGTTTTCTCAATTTCTTTCATTATCACTTGGCAATCGTTTGGGATAGAAAGTTCAATGGTTAGACATACTCATATGTCCTTTTAATAAGGATTAAATCGGGTCGACAATGAATCACACGAACAGTCTGCAATGTCTAATCCCATAAGATTTTCACTTTGTCATTCTCTTGGACTACCTGAGGTTCGTGCTACCAACATTTGGCAGGGGATGCTACAACATATTTTGCATTAATGATACGATTGGCTTGGTTTATTTGTTTAATCACTAATCAAGCTTAGTGGTTTATCTAATAACAAAGCCATATTTGTAGAATAACAGCAGTCATACTATTTAACCCAAGACTGGGGAGATTAGTGGGTTTACATCTTTCCCAAGGGTATTGGAAACTGAACTTAATAGCACGATTGGAGTTCGAACTCACATACTTTGAGGCCACAGACTAGCACTTTCGCCATTATGCCACAGTAACTCCCCTAGAGTTTTCCACATCAGTATTAGCTGATGGTTTTTCACTGGAGTTTGAGTGACAGCAAGTCTCCTCAAGTCTCCAGGACTCATCTCAGTATCTTGGCCGTCCTCAGCAATGCTGTCGTTTGGATAGTCTCCACCCTTCCGCTAACTTCCAAGTCCTCCAGGCCCTTTAATAATCCTTAAGTTAGTGTGTCTAACGGACCAATCACAATTGGCACAATCGTTACTTTCGTGTTCCATAGTTTCTTCAATTCTCTAGCAAGGTCGAGGTACTTATCCTTCTTTTCACTTTCCTTCAGATTTATTCTATGGTCCGCCGGGACAGCAAAGTCAACAATTTAACTCCCCTATTATTATTATTATTATTATTATTATTGCTGCTTCTACGACTACTATATATAACTCGTTATCAGGTTTTGCCAAGAGCTGTAATAGATGGTTTCAACTGGATTATAAAATGCAACATATCTTCTCAGCACTGCGGGAGAATTTTATTACTGACCTCCACAGAAAGTTAGCCTGGTCAGTCTCAATTCTTCCTCAGATTTCCAGATTACCCATTTCCTTTTCGAGGTTTTTGAGGATTGTTTCGAATGATCAGAGTACGATTGGAATAATTATCACCTTCATGCTCCACAAATATGAATGTATTTACCAACCACTCCACAATGACAGAATATGAGACAAGGTGAATATTTAAGCGGAGCTTAACTGATTGGAATTCAGAGTTTTCCAGCTCTTTGACCGGTTGCCATACTAAGTTTAACGAGCGAAATATGCACTACTATTCACCCATAGCTAGAGGGAGAGTAGTTTGACTCATCCTGCAATAGATTTAAGGGCGCTGGGTGATTGTTTTTGCAGTAAGTTGTTTTCCAGAGAGACTAAGAACATTCTCAAGTCTAGGTCGGAAAGCAGCAGACGTCTGGGTTTAAAATAGAAACGTATCAGCAGCGAATCGGCGACAGATTCTGATTAGCTGAAATAAGTTCAAGCAGAAAACCATGGGAGTGAATATAGGATAGATGAAGGGAAAAGAAAATCTGTAGGAGCCAAGACGTGAAGAAAGTACTCCTAGTAAGCTCACGTGAAAACGAGAACGAAAACGAGAAGGATATTATCAAGGTCGGTGTCTGCTCTCTCTCTCTCTCTCTCTCTCTCTCTCTCTCTCTTCCCGACATTTTATTTCTCTCTGTCTGGTTAAACTGTTAAACTCGTTTTTCATTCTGTGTTTCTCTCTTCTTAACGATTTCTCTGATGTATAATACCGAATAAAATGTTCTATTTGGTAACCAAGAGGACATTTTGCGTGTTCGTCACTTTTTTCACTGAGAGGTAAGAGCGAGGGCCCGAATGGAACTTGTCACATAGTTTTACATTCATTTACCCATAAGGGTTGTTGTGGTGTAAGCCTCTATTGGATGTCATAGTATCACAAACGTCTATATGAGAACAGTAAGATTTCAAACGTTTATTTGTGCCGTGGTAGTGATACAACCCCTTTCCCAAAGGTATTATTGCTATGTGAAATCCAATCAGCCTCATCCAGAATTTGAACTTGTGTCGCCGTGTCCATTTCTTACAACAATAACGATTAAACCACGGCCACCGACACAGCTATGTAACCCTCTTACAATATCCCAATATTTCTCCAGTTTTTCGTTTTCTTTAATTTCAATGTCCTACACGAATGGTGAAGTGTTCCAACAAATACATTTCTACTTATTTATTACAACTAGGTATAATCGTCAGGTTTTGATTGGGTGATCCGTTGTATAGTTCACACCCTGGTTATTCTGTGGGTTTTATTTTCTGTTCTGTGCATATACTATTTATCTGTTTAGTCAGATTTTTAGTCGCTTGTACCATACTAAGTTCACTCAGCTTAAACTAGTCGTAGATTTGTTAATTCTTTTAACTTTTCTTTCAGGAATAATTACACACAAACACAGACCCACTCACACAGAGAGACAGTTGCTTGGTTTGCTTGATTGGTTGTCTGAGTTTATTGCATATCAACCTTTGTAGGTTATTTAACGCCAAATCCATTTTTATGCAAATAGTCTGTTCTACTCTGACAATACCCCTCACCAGCCGACCCCCACTATCTCAGCTTACTTAAACCATAATCGTATTTACCAACCCCTCCGCTCGGGCAGGATTCGACTCAAGGTCAAATTTTTAGCGGGGTTTAATAGGTTTGAATTCAGAGTTTTCCTTCTCCTAGACTAGTTGCCTCATCAAGGCTGAAGTACTTAGTCTGCGCTACTATTTCCCCATAACTGGAGGGAGAATAATTGGATTCAGATCTTTCCCAAGGGTATTAGTGCTATGTGAAATGCAATCAATCTCATCCAGGATTTGAACTCGTGTCGCCGTGTCCATTTCCTACGACGATAACCATTACACCACGGGCACCTAAATATGAACATACAATGAACGCGATTCTCTAACTTACTGACCTAAAATAACCCTTGACATCTGAACATGCAATTAAATCCAATCAAAATTAAAACCCAATTGAATTTTCCATGATAATAACTGCTACATTCCACCTAGAATAGCGTTATGCAAAAATGAATAAATAAAACTGTTCAAAAATTATTAATATTTGATAGGAATACTAGAATCCATATAACTGTGTGTAAATTATTTGTACGAAGAATACTTATTTAAAGCTATAATAGTTTACTAAGGTTTATTTTCATAAATATATGACCATTACACAACGGGCTTACTTAAACCATAATGACGATTGGATCAGATCGTCTACTGGTTTCTCTTATCTCCGACCAGGGGCATTAGACATTTCTTTACGGACACACAAAACACAACCGAGAGGGTAGAGGAAAAGAAAAAACACGGACTTGGGTCAGCTCCAAGCGCAAGAGGAGGAAGTTTGTGACACTTTTGTGCAGCTCTCCGTGCATTTGCAGGCTATCGCGGGCGTCTATTTTGCGTGAAACTTCCACAAAGCCACTTGGAATGCTGACTCATCTCTTGACTGCCCTGCTTCCATGTTCACACTGCCTCCTTCGGCTGACTGTGTCCTTCTCTAGCAGCTATCTCAAGCCGACTGTTCTCTTCTGCCCTCGTTTGTCAACAGCCTCTCTCTGACTTCTGTGGGACCTTTCTTCCGTCCTCCACTTCGGGTCGCGCGGGAGATCTCACCCGCTGGTCCTTTGTGTGGATTTCGCGCCAAGACAGAAAAAAGAGATTCTCTGACTGACGCCAGCTCAAACAGAAATGAATGTTACCCACTGTGTCAAATATTTCAAACAATTCAGTTTAGCATGAGTGAACAGTTTAATTGTCAAAAAAAAATTATATTTCAAGCTATTCACGTTATTCAAACTGTTCTAATTCAAATAATTCAGTTTAGTATAAGTACTGATTTGTTTACACACAGTTAAACGTCAAAGCATTTCTGTATTAAACAATTCAGTTTAGTGTGAGTAGATTTTCAATGTCAAAAACAGTTCCATTTGAAACAATTCAGTTTAGCATAAGTATGCTGTCTGTTCTATTTGACCCATTGGTTGGTCCCTATCAGGTAGAAATATTCCGGGCCTGAGTGGACCCGGGAGCAATAGCAATGAACGGGCACTCCGCATTCCATAAAGTTCCAGCCTCACTAGAACCTCAGCATCAGATTGTTTAGTGTCATAACTGGACACTCATTAGTGGGTTTTTTTAACTCTCTGCAGCGGTGTAGTTGGTGTATTCTACAGAACCAGCCGACTGGGCAACGGACAGACACAGGAATATATATATATATATATATATATATATATATATATATATATATGTGTGTATGTGTGTGTGTGCTTTAGTAGCTACCGAGTTGTACCTCCTGCCAATTTTCTGACAAAGTACATGGGTCTTCAGTAGGTTTGACAATTTATATGAGAATGCAGTGTCCATGGAAGACTGCTATGTTGTACAAGTAAAATGACTTACAATGATACACTGGATCTGAGGAGTCGCACATGTTTCCTCCGGTACTCTTTGTCAATCTAGGAGATGTTTATCAAACAAATAGTGGCTGTTATATATATATATATATATATATATATATATATATATATAGTGTATGTGTGTGTGGTATTATTTTGAAAAAATATTGCTATATATATATATATATATATATATATATATATTGTGTGCTGTATTATTTTGAAAAGAAAAATAACTAAATATGTTGAAAAGAAATGTGATTATGTGGCAAAAAATATTGGTAGTGAAAAAGTTTTTTGCTTTTTTTTCATTTTAAGGCTCCGAAATATAACAATATCTTTTATTATTATTATTATTATTCCCTTAGACTATGATACAAAGACTACTTTTCTTCTTCTTCAAAGGTGAGATTTGGTACTTGGCGATGGAGATTATATCATCGTTTATTTGGTATAATTGATCACGCCTTATTTTGTTCAGGGCTTTAATAATTTTAGATTCAGCTTCTGTTTTGAGATTTGTATCTTCACAGCAATTTTTTTAGCGGGTGGTGAAGATTGTGCCGCAATGTCAGAAAATTTCAAATGTCTATCACTTTCAGGATTCTTGCCGACTCTTATAACGCCTTCATATCTGTTGTACTGATAAATATACTGATTAATATTTACTGTTTAAAAAATTGACGTGTGTCTTTCAATTGCTTAAATAATGACTTATGACTTGACTGATGATTTATTAATATATTATCAAATTCCAAGGGAAAAAATACTCTTCGATTTTCATTGTTTCAAATTAATTTTACTGATCACTATTTAAAGAGATTATACTTAGAGTAAGCAAATTAATCGCTAAATTAGAAAATCATAATACGGGGCTTATATAGATAATATAAACTAAATAGTTGACAATACGAATCGGTGTTTACAGTTTCATCTTTTTTAAGAATATCAGTATGGATGGGCCCGTTCATATCCAAGAAGATTGTCTGCATGTCCTTCTTTATTGTCAGCTAAACCCGGAACTTTTTCTTAGCTGGAGAGTCAGTATATCTCCACCACATGGTGTGTCTTTTCGACTTAATCTTGAAATGGGCAATTCATGTATAATACATTTGTGAAGATGTTTTTGCTAAAATATATTTCCCAATACACATTACATGTTCTACTGTAAATTTCAATTGATTTGCATATCTCAGCAGCTAAGTATTTTATGACAGGTCTCTGTTCAAGTTTGGTGCACTTTAATTGATTTTTCACCATTTTGAATAACCTCAAAAGAAATATTTTTTAGATTAAAATAATTTTTATCATTAACCGATCACAAACAATGCAGAATCTACATTTGTGAAACATTTTTTAATTCCCCTTATTTATTGAATAACCAACGTATATCAAATTAAAAATAAAAAAGATTTGGAGAATAACAGTCAAAGAATCATAGCCATTTTTTTGTTGAATCAGCAGGAGCATAATATTACAAATATTTTGAACCAGAGAAAAGTACAGCGGCAAAAGCAAACATTAAATACATATTCGTGGAAAATACTCTCAGCAGAATTTGTTTTATTTAGTAGGTCAGCACAGGCTATTTTAACTCTTTGAACATCAACTGTCTGTAGTTGAGTAGTCAACTCGACGTTCATAGACCCATTGGAAATTATTTACTTCTACCGTGCAATTAACAATGAAATGTTGCAATTTCATATTTAACATAAAATTTGTTATTTTTTTATATGCTTTAAATTGTCAATAGAATGGGGTAACCAGAGATTTAAAAACCTTCGAAGTTGTAAAATTGTACATTTTCAACTATTTTTCAGGCCAGAGGACCAAGACGAGTGGCAGATGGTCGCAGGAGGCACAGTTTTCAAAGGATTAAGTGTTTGGATTTTTTATCGTGCGGTTAAAGTACTGATTAAAATTCATTCCATTTGTCCTTCGTTAAACGATAACAGAGAACTTTATTAAGAAACAAAAGGAGCAGGTGTGAGCTGTATCACCATCTCTGTGCACCCATACAACAAATTGAGGCAAGGACTACACAACAAGATAAGGAAATTGAGAACCTTCTTGAATTCCATCGGCAAAGATAATCGTCTATGAGAGTTTGGTAATGGAATTTGATGAGCTTAAAGCTTCGAGAGCATTTTGCCAAATGATATTGTCAAAATATTCAAGATGAAATATAAAAGCAGACTAAAGGGCAAGTCATATTTACTCTTGTTTTTCTATTTGTTTCATTCTATCTTCATTATCAAGTTTCGCTAGGACACTATTTTTACATAGGTTGATATATACATACATACATACATGGAGCAAAGAAAAATACAAGTACATAGTTGATAAATGGACGAAGCGTTTGCTATATATATATATATATATATATATATGGGGACTTATGCATGTGCGTGCGTGCGTGCGTGCGTGCGTGTGCACATGCGTGCGTATGTGTGCACGTGTGTGTGTGTGTGTGTGTGTGTGTGTGAACGCGCGTATTTACGATAATAAAAAGGTAAATATTTTATCTGAATTTTACATATATATATATATATATATATATATATATATGTAAAAATCAGACAACATATTTACTTATGATTATAGATATATATATATATATACTCCCCTACCCCCGTGGGGTTGATTTCTCTTGCGAAGAAATAATCGTATTGCCATTAGCGTCTATTGCAAGCCTCTTCGTTTGAATTGAGGTCTCGGCTACCGTTGAACGGATATATGTAAACAATAGTAATTGTGATTCATAACCGTTTAAAATGTACTTCACAGCTAATATCTCCTCGTGGCTGAATGGTTAGAAACTTGGTTTGACGTTTGAGTCAACCGGGTTTCGATCCCAGCTACGGGAAGATACTGTATAGCCACACTGATGAGTTCTGATAGAATGAAACAGATCTGTCTGTGGATGACAATATATATAAGAGAGAGAGCGCGCGCGCGAAAGAGAGTGAAGACGATCAATTGATCTACTACTTTTTAAAAAAGAAAATATGAATAGATGTGCATTTTCTTTTTAAAGTATATATATTTTTAAGTAAATATCTTTTTCAAGTACATTCTTTTAAGTATTGATCTTTTTTATGTATATATATTTAAAGCATATATTTACAAAAAATGAATCTATGTTGTAGTTCAAAATATGCACATATGTTAGATATATGCATGTTATTGTTGGCAATAAAGTATAAGACTTTCAGTGTTAAGTAATGAATAATACCTAACAATATCCATTCGGTTGTACCATTTCCTTCTAGAAATAAAAAAGCCTACGGTTTTAGGTTTAAAAGAAAAAGTTGTTTTTATTTTTTTCTAATATACATTAAAAATCAATAACATACACGCAAACATGCATATGTACTAATAAACTCATCAAAATAGATAGCAACAACCTGAAATGTAAAACGTCTTTTGTATTGATATCTTTGTTTAAAATAACAAGGTGGATATTCAAAAGATATCTTTATAAATATACCAAAAGTGAGAAATTGATATATCATGATAAACAAGGATAGCTTGATTTATTCGAGTGGTCTAGAATAGAAAAGCCTTTAAAATCTCTTCGGTGACACTTTGGGAATTTACTGGAGGTTATGAATTTGGAACATTCTTTTTAGGCAAAGAAATCAGAAAATGGGAGTGATGCAATCGAATGATTGGTATGTCAGGAAATTAATGTGCAATTCTTTATCCACGGTTTTTATTCAGCAATGTATGTAATAAATTACAATTCTATTGAGATTTATCCACCAGTTTTTGTAACTCTATGAAAGGCATTTTTTGTTTTTGATTTTTTTCTGGTACATTGGAAACAAGCTGTTTTGAAAGGAAATGAGTGACGGGATAATGTGTTTTTGTTCATTTTCATTTTTGGTAAATATCTTAATACCATCCGAATACATGATGTGGGTTATCTTTACATAAGGAAAAAGGAAAAATACAAATTGAGATCAGTGATCAAACTATCAAATAATTATGTTTACTTCAGCGTTAGAAATAATAGCACCATGGCTTATAAAAACAATTTTGAAAAATTACACAGGAACAAAAAGAAAGGCGATAAATGTTTTTAAAAAAAGAAAAATGATATGAATACTTCAACGACAAACATATACAGGCTATGCAGAGGGCACGAAAAAAGGAAAAAAATTGTGTCACTATTAATAGCACCACAAATAATGCCATAAAACGTAGCATGTAAAAGCTAAAACGATTAGGACTCATGTGAATAGCAAGAGGAGACCATGTGGAGAAAGTTAGGAAAGCACATAATGAATCACTGCAGCTAACTGGCACAGAATGAGTACATGAGAAGGTAAAATTCAATGATGAAGGTGATGCAGAAAGAATTATACAAGTACTAAATATTTTACCACACAGAAGCAGGTACACTGACAAAGCAGAACATATCCTGGAAATACTCACCAAATTAACAGAAATTGATTGAAAAAAATGGACCCACCAATTATGGATACTTTTGCAAATCTACTTGTAATAAAAGAGGAAACGAAATTGACCACTGATGGACGTCGTCGTCCCAGATGATAAAAGAAATTGATAAATGCGAAAAATTGCTATAATTACAAGAGACTTAAATTGTTTGCCAAATATGAAAGTGCATTAATACTGCATATATTCGAGGCACTCTGAACAATCCCAAAGAATCAAGAAAGAAAAAGGGGAAACTTAAACATCTACGAAAAAAAAAATCAGTCAAAGACCACTCTACTGCAGAGATCGGCAAGAATAATCAGAAAATCTCTAGAAAGATGAGGAAACTTGCTGTCTCTCGGATTCCAGTAAATAGCTCCTGTCACAACCAGTGTGAAAAATTCACAAAGAGTAAAGTAGCGAAATCTTAAAACCTTAAAAGAGAAACTGAGAGTCTTCTAAGAACAGCCCCAAAACAGCCCGTAAAGACCAATTATTTCAAAGCAGCAAAATAGCAAATGTAGGTTATGAAATGATTGAAACGAAACGTTTAATTTCATTATAAGCGAATAGAGCAGCACTGAAAGAGTATACGACTAAAAGCGTGTGCAAGAAATTGAACTTTGACATTACGAACAAATGGTAAATGCACAACAGAAAATCTGTCCCGGAAAATGAGACGCACAAACTTCTCTGAGATTTGGCGATACAAACGGATCACCTAATCTTGGCCAGACAACCAGACCTATTAATAATCAACAAAAAAAGAGAACTTACTGATTTAATCACTTTGCTGTACCGGTGGACCAACGAATGAAATTGACAGAAAGCAAAAAGAAAGATAAGTACCTTGGACTTGATAGGGAACTGAAAAAAACTTTGAAACATGAAATTGACGATGAATATAATTGAAATTGTGATAACTGAGACGGAACGCTTTAGAATATAGTAAGCCAATACAGCAAACTGGCGTGAAAGGAGAAAAGGACTTAGCATTACTGGGTAGTGTTATAAAATTGCGGGAGGATTTTTTTTTAATTATCATTTTTCGTTTTGTGTATCTTACCTTTCGGTTTAGTTAAGCTGAGAACCTTTCGGCTTAGTGCATGGGTTAGTTAGGTGCACACATTGAGTGCTGGTGTTCACGCGCACACGGGGGGATGTGACAATTACAGATGTCAATAAAACCCCAACTGGAAAAGAGGGCTTGGGATGTGAATGACGTCATGCCTGTAATCGATGGCCTGAGGATTTGGGGATTTGAAAAAAAAACAGTTAGATGAGATTCGACGCTAGTGGAAAGTAATCGATTTTATATCTGGGCGAGGCCAGACCAGTCTATGGGTTGCCCGCGCGTTGGTTGAGTCAGTTGGGAGCTGACGATGTACGAACAGTCAGCAAAGAAATAAATTGTGTCCCTCTCTCCTCATGTCGGAAAACCTTAAACACAAAAAGGTAAATAAAAGTTTCGTGTTTTTTTTTCCTATGCGTATGAACATTATGAACGTTTTATGCATGTGAATATCTTGGTTGTATTTTTGGACCAATATGTTACAGTAGGAAAGCTAATCAACTAGAAATAATTAAATATATTTAAAAATTTTCATAATAGTGAATTTTATATGCATAAACCACATCAGGAATTTTAATATACAAATGAATACCGGACAGAAGACAAGACTTAGTGCCAATTTACACGAAAAAAGTAATTTGTCATCTGGTGGACTTTGCGATTCCAGTATACCAATGAGTGAAATATAAGAAAGCGAAAAGATACACGCATATTTGGATCTTGCTTCAGGGCTCGAAAAGCTGTGAAACATGAAAGTGTGGGTGAAAATTCCGAAGACCCGAGGAGACATGTTTTCACTCGGACTTTATTGAACGGTCACCAGCGTGAAAAGCACGCTTAATAATCCGTATTGCATATTCATGTCATCATAACCTCACAAAGTCGTTACATCGGGATGATATGACAATAAATTACATCAATCTTTACAAGGCATTTAACTGCCATACGAACCTGGAAATAAAATTGATTTTTTTTAATTTCATGCTGCTAACTCTAATATCAATGTAATAAATGTTAAACTTGAAAACATCTGGAATTGTTCAGCCCATGTTTGTCTCTCAGATTTCAATTGAATATTTTTGTAAATCAATTTGCTCAAGAGTGTCAAGAAAATGGAACACATGATCAAAATCTCTCTGAAGATTAATTACGATTCGGCAGAAACATTTAACAAATAAACACGCACCGATGGGGATCAACTTCTGTTACGGTCACAAGGTTTCAGCATTTAGGGATGGCCAGGGGATTATCGATGAGGGACCCCATTCTAGTCGAGTTGTCTCTTCAAAAACAGAAAAGTGTAGCAAAATGATGATACTCATCACTTCTTATAGGGTTTTTATCGGAAGACTGGTTAGTGATGAGTTTACATTGATCAGCTGTTTTTTATCAAAGCCATCAAACTGAAAAATAATGACAAGCATTAAGTTTGAATATTTTTTGATGGCATAACAACCCTTGCAGGTTATTTAATGCCAAATCATGTTTATACAAGTAACATTTTTAAACGAGACATTAATCATTTGTTTGCATTCAGATTAATGTTTTCAAGTATTGCCATCAGCTACAGATAATTGAATTTAATATTAATCATTTGTTTGCGGATAGTTAATTGGTTTCAAGTAAAATGAATGATTCTTCAGCTCAATCTGACCACAAGATAGAATCTTAACAAGAATTATCATTTAGTCAGGGTGGATTTGTTGAACTGGCGATGAAGAAGTACTGCATATCCTCCAAAGCTCAAGGACTGGGCACTCACGATCTGATGGTTTATTGTCATATCAGGACACTCATTTCTAGGGGGCATCCTTCCTCTGCACAGATGCATTCGGTGTATTCCTTAGCTCTAGCCGAGTTAGGTTGAAAAAAGCAGTCTCTTTATTTTCTGGAATTCTCTGAGAAAAGAAATATTTGATCAGAAAGCTTCACACTGTGATCCAACAGCCTCAATTACATTTTTGATGTGAATCCTTTTGAATACTCACTCCAAAAAGCCAATACCTATCTCTGTGGTCACCATATGGGAACAGTGGAAAACATAAAACAAATAATGACGAAGAAACTGTCGGCAGTGCCAGTTTACGACTTCAAATGCTGGTCTCAGGGGTAAGGGTAACCTCTTTGACTGTGTGTAACTTCAAAAAGTGAATGTTTTTCAAGAAGATAAAATTGATTTGTGATAATGTTCACAATGATATATATATACTTCATCTTATTACTTAATAGACGAATTGTAAATAGAAAAAACAATTGATGAAATCATTATCGAAAAATAGATGCTTTGAAATCCATTGATCTCTTCTTTCACTAGATGTATTGATATTATCGAATGTTTTATAAATGGCTTTATAACAATGAGAAAAATAAACAAACCTGTATAAGATGTGACTTGTTATCCGGTTCAGTGAATAAGTTTGCACTTCAATTTTTTCTAAACGAATGCAAATAGAAACCCTTGTAGAAAAATAGGATGCGTCTTCCGTTCAGTCAAAACAATAAATAATCTAAAATTAAATTCAGAGATGACTTTTTAAAAGAATATTACAAATAGGCAGATGCTATCATCTCTTTGTATTATAATAGGGACACATTGAGGCTTTTCCGATTCAACTAATGCCCTTTGATAAGATTTTCACACACACACACACACACACACACGCGCACACACACACAAAATATAATTTTATAGTAAGTTATTATCACACAAGTTAGAGTCAATTACGCTGTAATTTTTTTTTTTGTTTAATATAGGTTCTTAATAGTTTCTTTGTATCAGGGTCCATTTTTTAGAAGTCCTCTAAGTTTTTCTTACAAACCCATACGATCATATCGATTGATCGTCTTCAAAGACTGATTTGGGAGCGGTAATAGTTATTTTTTGTATTTTTACAGCTTTGGAACGATAGTTATTTTGTTTCAGACTTTATTATTGGTTGAGGGTTCTTTAGTTAGAAGAACAGCTATAAAAGATATTCAGTATATCAGTGCCAGTGTTGAATGCTATTTTATGTTTGGGGGTAGATTTTCAGTAATTCAGGATTCAAGGATTTGTCGGCATTTTTGTTTTTTTTTTCTTGTAAGGATTTTGCTGCTATTGGAGAAGACGTTTCAACAGAAGTGAATGCATCAATATTTATGTTGTAGTTATATGTTGTTTCATATCATCGGTATCCGAAATGTAGTATGTAAGACAATGAGAGAGAGAGCGAGAGACAGAAAGATAGAGAGAGACAGTCAGACAGAGAGAGACAGGGGGACAGAGAAAGATAAACAGAGACAGAGACAGACAGACAGACAGAGACACACAGAGAAAGAGAGAGAGAGAGAGAGAGAGAGAGAGAGAGAGGGTGTGTGTGTGTGGTAGTTGTATGATCCTGAAGATAATCAACCGATATGATCGAAAGCGCTTGAGAGTAATATATTGGGCAACCGGTTGGACTCTCTTACAATGGAACTAGGAAGAAAAATATAGATAATTAAAAACAGTTCCAAACATGTTTTATAAACACACACACACACACACACACACACACACACACACACACACACACACACAAACACAAACACAAGGTGCATACGATAAGTTTCCAAACTTTTTTTAGTATGGGGACTTTTATTGATAGTACACACGTGAAAATCAAGTCCCCTTTGAAGTAATCTCCTCCGACTGCAATGCACTTGTCGTACCGTTCCAACAACTTCGGGAAGGCTCCAAGGAAGTCCTCTTGTATGAGCATGTCAATAGCCTTCGTGACAGCTCCTTTCATCTCCTCAATTGTCTCATAACGACAGCCTCGGAGCTTAGGGAATAACCAAAACTCACAGGGAGCAAGGTCTGAACTATAGGGAGGCTGAGGAACTATCTTGATGCCCATCTTGGTCAAATAGTCTGGGACAAGGATGGAGACATCGACTGGTGTATTGTTCTGTTGGAAATGGCACTGACACGAGTTGACGAGTGCTGGCCTCTTCCGAAGAAATACTTTCCTAAACTCCCTTAAAAGCTCAACATAGTAACTCTAACCCTAACCCTAAGCCTTTGTATTGACTTTCTTACTACTCCCACACCTCTCATCATCCCTCACAGATTCCCTGCCTTCCTTGAATCTCTCATGCCACTCAATCATTGATGCTCGATTCATGCAAGATGGTCAAAAAGCAGTCTGAAGCAATCCATACGTTTCTGTGGCAATTTTTCCAAGTTTAAATCAGAATTTTATTGCATATATTTCTTCTAAAGTGTCAGATTGCATTTTTGAAATTCACCAGCGGTGACAAACAGGTTTTAGTAGAGTGTATTCCAATTATTTCGGTAGCTGTTCATTTGAACTTAAAATCATAAAAAATTGGTCAGTCATCTCATAAGATGGATAGCAATAACAAACTGAATTTTCAAGTGTTTATGACAATTCTAAATGCCCGTTCGAAAAATGTCTGGAAACTTATCGTATGCACCTCGTATATATATATATATATATATATATATATATATATATATATATATATATATATATATATATATATAAAAGAATTAAGACGAAATAGACCATCTCTTTATGGTTTTTCTATTTTCATTGTTCTCTATAAGATACGATATTAGTTTGTACTATGGTGAATCTTTTTAAATGGAAAGGTTTGTAGAAATATTTTTAGAAATTTTCTAACATATGAGAGATGCTGTAAGAGAAGCAACGAAAAATGCATTGATTACGTAGCATATGCCTTTTTCAAATGAAAATTACTTTCTGCTAACGATGTGTCTTTATATCTCTGAAGTCAGGAAACCTAGAAAATGAGTTTTTCATTTGGGAGTTGAAGCCTTCTTGGAGTATATTTCAAATCAATTATGGCTGCTTCATTTCTTTATTTGTTTATTTACAATGTATATAACGCTAAATATTCTTATGGTAAGGCTCAAGAGGTTTTAGGATTTGGAGTACCTCTTCATTACTATTACTCTCCTAGATCCACTATGATCCCGAGTTGTAGCATCTGTTAGACTCCTATCAATGGTTTCAAGAGTAATGTCTTACATTTAAACTGAGTTAACTAATGGCTAATGTCAAGTTGAATTGTTAGAATTACAGCAGTTGGACCATTTAACTGTGTAAACAACTGACTAAAGATTAATTGAATTTTTGGTGAAACATAACAATATTTGGAAGTATTTAATTGTGTGCAACTAAATGATTAGAGTGCTATCGAATAAGTCGTGTTAGATAGCAAGAATTGAAAGTTTTTAACACCACAAAAACAACAGGAATACTACTGTTCAAAAAAGTTAACTGTTACTTATTTAAAAATAAACTTATAATTCATATTGAAATGTGTGCAAACAAATAACTGAATGTTAAATTAAATTGTTACAGTTCGATAGCAATACTTGAAACCATTAAACTGTGTTAAAAATATGGAGAGATGTGTGTACAAATTATATATATGTCTATTATATATGCAATATCAGGATTTGACATTGAATAACCTTCTAGAGTTGATATGTCATAAAACCATATTAACGTTACCTTTATTTAGATGTTCATCTTTCACACTAACCTCTCCATTCTATTTCAAGGAAAAGGGTCATTCAGTAACGTATTAAATCGATTAAAATCTATAATTTCTAACTGTTTTTATTTATCGTTATCTGCTTCTAAAATCTTTGTGATACTGCTTATCTTTCTTGACTCTTTCTACGATGCTATGATTTGAATCTTTCTTAAAAACGAGACTGATCAAGCGAAAGTGTTGTTTTGTGGAAGTATAAATTCGCTGTAATCCAGAGATTTGACGCTATGCATACTTCGTATATTTTAAATTTTTTTTTTAGTTGTGAAGTTATTTATACATATATATTTCTTAAGTAGAGGAATTATATTATGAACAGAATTACCATAACCAGAAAATCCAGCAAACACTTGCGCACGACATACGAAACAACTGGACAACTGGACAACTGTTTCGACCTTATTAAGTCCCACCAGCAGTATATGCCGTAATCTCCCCTACTAGAGATTAAACTAGCGACCACAGAATCCAGAGACGAAACTCTACCACTGACCTTCTAGTCCACATCGCACTCAAGCAGTTCTAAATTATCTAATCATGGCAATTGCACAACCAATTAACTTTACATGTGTTGTAAGTTACACCCTTACTCTTACAGAAGACGCAGTCAACTCCGGGGCCACATCTTCCCAAGAGGAATGGAGATACGCATCTGCTTAGTTATAACCTCGTGGGAAAGGGAACAGATGGACAATTACTTTTTTTTCTAAGTAGAGGACTTATACTGTAAATAGAATTACCATGACCAGAAAATCCGGCAAACACTTCCATGTGACACACAGAAACACTGGACAGCCGTTTCGACTTTATTAGATCTCATCATGAGTAAACTCCCGCAGTAGAGATCAAACAGGTGACCTCAGAATGCAGAGCCAAAACTTAATCACTGAGCTACTGATTCGCATATAATTCCTCTACTTAAAGAAAAGAAAATGTATACCCAATATTTTTTAGGAAAATTATGCATGCCACTTTTCAGTCTCCAACTATGAACAAATTGTAGTGAAGGCTTTGCTCTTTAAACTTGGTATAAAAACCACTCATAAAGATAGAAAACTAAATCCAAACATATTAAACCTGTGAAAAAGTGACTTTTTATTATATCCTTCTCGTATCGAGAGGTTGATTAAATAAATCTTTTTCAGAATTATGTTTCTATAAATGGGAACTCTGCATTTTTTAAATTGGTTTATAGATAGAAAACTAAATCCAAACATATTAAACCTGTTAAAAAGTGACTTTTTTATTATATCCTTCTCGTATCGAGAGGTTGATTAAATAAATCTATTTTACCTTTTAATAGTTATCAAATGTACGAAAGTCATACAATAAATTAAAGGATTTTTTTTTAAAAGCAAAATCATCTTTTTCAGAATTATGTTTCTATAAATGGGAACTCTGCATTTTGTAAATTGGTTTATAGCAAAAATTGTTTTAATCTCAAAAAAAACATTTCTTTTGAGGCTATTCGAAATACGTTCAAATGAAACCGATTGCTCTTAGCTTGAAAAGAGCACTGTCATCAAATGTTTGATGACTGATAGGTGAAGACAATACAAAAATTTACAAAGTAGATGATATGTATCGAGGGCCAAGTGTTAATCAAAAAATGTTCACAAATGGACGAAACTTAGATTTCACAGTGCAAGCCTGTATTGAAAGGACGGTGCAAGGCGTGGAAACACTAACTCTCCGTAAAAAAAAAAAAAAAATCAGACATAGAGGTCAGTAAAAAAGGTCATGCTTTCACTATTCAGGAATATAAAAGAAACTCATCAATATTGATTTTCCTAGAAATGGTGCAGCAACAAAAAATGCTTTATATTGCCAACTACTTTGGCAAAATTCACCTTCATTGAATGATCCTCGTATCAGGTTAAAAAAAATTGGGTTAGAGATATTTTAATCTTTGGTTTTGATTGTGTTTATTTGTTTTTCTTTTTTATTGCTGCTATATCAGAATTATTGCACATGTTATTTTTACTAAAATAATCTTTCCCCTTGTTTTTATCTGCTCATCTACGATACTGTAGGAAATCCGATATTGATTAAGATTTGTTTGATGGTACTTAATCATTTCTATTATTGCGTATGCAAGGAGGAAATTAGTTTAGCTTGATTAATCAAGATGTTTTATACTAGACTAAGTCAAGCGTTAAGCAATATTTTGCTAACTTAGGACAAAATTCAACAGCTGAGGATACTTAGCTGAGATCATGAAGATGACGAACTACAGTGGACAGTTAGATGCTGAACTCGCTTGATTTGCTTCAATGGCTCGGAGCATTGTTTCAGAATTCCTGTTTTTATACCTTCATGAACATGCCTGATCGTTAAGGAATGTGTGATCCAAGAAAAATTTCTTAAACGAATCTAAACTATATATATATATATATATATATATATATATATATATATATATATATCTTTAAATGATTGTGTGATCGTGTGTGTGTACCAGTATATGTGTGTTTATCTCTAGAGATACCTGATTAACAGTATTCTTCAGAAATGAACTGAAGGGGATATGTGTACATTTATAATCATAGGTATTTGCATACGTGTATATATATATATATATATATATATATATATGTGTGTGTGTGTGTGTGTGTGTGTGTGTGTGTACGTTGAATGAAAGAAACTATTTGGAGCAAAAAATCAAGATTGAAAGGAAAAACTATCAAGTCACAAAATAAACAAATTCTGTACAAAGTATTCAATATTTGCAAAGAGCAGGATATATAACACAATGCAGTTGCTGAAGTTTATTAACCGCATTTCCCTGAAAACTAGATTATATATATATATATATATATATATATATATATATGTGTGTGTGTGTGTGTGTGTGTGTGTGTGTGAAAATTATAGCGGTCTCAGAAAGAAGTGCAAATCTCTCAAATAAATGTTTAAGTTATGAATATTCGGCAAGAACAAGTAATTTGTTTTTTATTCTCTTTTGAATCAAATCGATTCTTTTTTTATCTAAAATTTTAAACTACTATCTTTTCATGAAGCTTCACATTTCCTTAGGCAAAGAAACTAAACAATCCCAAACTTTTATAGATTTTTAATGACCATGTTTAAAAATGTTGGTTGTTAATATATTACTATATATCCCATTTCCTTTGATATCACTGCAGACTTCCTTCTTTTTTTTAATCTTACCGTTCCTCAATCCTTGACAGCCATATTGTAGCATATTGACTTCCGACCCGGCCGAGCTGTCAAATAAGAAATGCACCTGTGTAAATAACAGGTGCATCCGGTCGAAGATATCAGGGGATAACCTGAGGGTAGACGGGTTGAATTGGGGGCAGATGCGACGTTCACTGAAGCAGTTGGGTGTCAAACAATTATATAACCCGGTGCGACAGGAAGTTCGAGTTTGGGATTTGGAGTCAGTTGTTGCAGTTCGAGGCAGTGAGAACCAGACTTAGCAGAGAGCTGCGCCCGCAGGGCCCCTGTTTGAGCACCCCAGCAGAACTAGAAAGGAGTGCTGCCAAAGACGGAAGAACTGGGGATCAATATGTTGCAGTCTTTGTTCAGTCTCCAATTAACCTCTCACAGGTAACCCTTTCGCAACCCTTTCGAATAAAGTGAGATGTGTATTTTTCTAAAGAGCTGTGTCCGTTCGTCATTATTGTGTTGACTATGTTTACGCATGTATCTGTGTATAGATGTATATTTATCACGGCTACGCAACATATTCCTATTTGGTGCTTTGATCAGGATCTAGGACCATTCGAAGAGTTTATTTTATCCTGTGAAATATAATTTCAACATCACAACCTATTGAACAAAAATATATATGATAGGTGACTTACTTTGATAATTATGAACAAATACTTCACCAAATTTCTTTCCCAATGAAATGAAATAGTTAATGAAAACGTATGTTTAGTTTATGACGCAGTAATTTCGGGGGAGTATGGAATTACTGAATTGGGTACACAATAGAAAATGTTTGGGCGTTAAGCATATTATATGATCACTAGAAATTCGTTGTCAGCAGACATTCAGAACTTGTCGTCAAAGAAGCAAGGTTCTGAATTTGTATCCAACGTGGTGTCTTTGATAGCAGTCGTCCGTTAATCTTGGTCTCCCTGTCTCTTTCTCACTTGCAGCCATTCGTCCTTTTGGTGACAATAAAGAGAGATGCATTTTTTATTAACAGAAGTGTATCGTCTCTTCATTCGCTATACAACAATAGCGTGCAGCATTCTACTATAGTTCACATATTGCTTTATCCTCCAAGCATTTCGTTAATATCCAGCTGTCGTTAACATACAATCGTACTTAGATGACTTCGTCGAATTATCTAAGTAGTTTGTGTAAAAATTTCAAAATAACACTTTTGTTTGCAGATTTCTCCAAGACATTTCATTTTGTACACAGAAAAAAGATAGAGCAAATATTTTATGTATTTGGTCTTCCATCTTCTCGCAAGCTATGTGCTAATTAGTCTTACTGTTGTTCTTACAAAAAGATTTATTTGGCATTAAATAAACCACGAGGATTCATATGCCATAAAACAAAGAAAGCAAACCATATTGTCTTCTCCAGTTAACAGTTCCCTCTGTAATGATATACTACAAAATCACGAAACCAATAGTTCTCTCATCCGCTTGTAAAACTGATTTGTCGGGCAATTTTACTGGAATATTGATACGAGATATATTATCAATATTTCTATATATTATCCGCCTCAATCACGTACTACTAACGACAGAAGATTTCATATTCATATTGCACATCAATTGAACGGACCTTAAAGGTTGAAGCTATCCATATTACTTAAGATTCCTCTGTTTATCAATAAATTTAGATTTAAAAAATGAATATCATTTTAGCTTGAACTATACAGAACATTGTCTGGACTTTCCAAATACATTAGTGGATGTCATCATCAAATCATATTTACTTGTCTTAATTTCTGAGACGAAACTCGACGATTTATCTCATTCAGGGCTTTCGGGCAATTTTCTTCATAATTATATTCACAATGATTCAGCCGATGTATCCTTCGACCTTCAGGTGTTGAACTCAAAAGCCGACATGGAACTTCGGACCACATCCTTTATTCAATCCATGGTATTTGCTTGCTCTGATTCCATCAGCCATAACAGAGCACAAGCATTAAGTATGCCTGTATTATTACTCGACTGAAGTCAGGATTGAACCTGCTTTCAGGATTTACTCTGCAACCTCTAGAGGTTTGTCACCAATAAGCTTCGGGAACCAATAGCCTATCGTTACGCCATGCTTCCTCCAGAACAGTTAGGAGCGAATTTTTTGGGATTTATAAACTTTACGTTTTTACATCACTATGAATTACCGCTATATATATATATATATATATATATATATATATATATATATATATATATATATACATGTGCTCATATGACGCTTTTTTTATCTAACTTTTTTTCATTGGTTCCCAAATTTCATTCATCTCGATAATTGGTCTACTCAACAGGTCATTGTAGCGCCAACATATCTGCTGATTCTTTAGAGCATCTAATTCTCCCATGTTCTTCTCTATCAATTATTTTAACATCCTCCAATTAGACGAGATGGTTTACCTTTTCTTTCTATATATGGAACGAAATCAAACACCTGATAATGCCGGAGGACACATCGGTCGAAACTCTTTGAATATAACAATAAATCGGAAGATAATAGTCTGAAAACTCTGAATGATATAAATGATATTTAGTTCATTTCTGTCATCTTTTATTAAGAATATATAATCATTTCATCCTTATTATCATCCTCAAGGCATGCTGACAGTACGAATTCCTTTGACTCTCTCACAATCCTTCTCTATTAGACATCTCACTTGCTAAATCTTATAGGAGACACCTAGTGCCCATATAGAGCCGACAAATAAAAACCTTGTGGGTCAAGTAATATCGGCGTGTCCATGTGAAGAAGTCCTAACATCTTCAGAAATGCTCAGTATGACTTCTAGGATTTGTCCAAACCTGCAAAATAAATCCATGCGTAGTTCTCCTCTAGCTTTTTCTCAAAAGGTTGTTTTTTTTTGAAAATTTCCCGTTTTAATTAATCAGAGAAGTAATATTTTCATAGTCGTTAACTTCTTAATAAGTATATATATATATATATATATATATAGAGAGAGAGAGAGAGAGAGAGAGAGTGAGAGTGAGAGTCACATACAGGTTGTTCCAAATTTTGTAAACCCCTACCAGAAAGAAGGGTTAGAGTTGAGTGTTTTAGTTGTGCCAACATACAATGACCTTTTATGAAATTAGGAAAGTATTAAATCTTTAATATCTAAGCTATGGGTTAAAAATTAACGCAATTGTTTTTTTCTAGGATAGCGATGCACAAAATAACCCACGAAAGTTCGAGTGCACTTTTGAAAAAAAACAAAATAAGAACAACCAATATATATTAAACAAAAACTAGAAAGCAAATTATGATTTCTTCATTTTAGTGAGAAAAGTCTCAAATATAAGAAAACAAAATCGTCGGTCTCTCGATTACAATATATATATACATACATATATATATATATATATATATATATGTGTGTGTATGTGTGTGTGTGTGTGTGTGTGTGTATGTGTGTGTGTGTGAAAGAGAGAGAGAGAGAAATAGAAATAGTTTACAAACGCAAAACAAATCTTGGATATTTGTCTAACTTTAAAGATCTTGCCCACTATGCTGGCACGTGCTGTTTTATTGGGTCGACAGAATATATTGATATTCCAGCTTCAACTGTGTCGAATGACACACAAAATGGCCGATAAGTGATGGCATAGTGATAATGTTGATTTTTCCCGTCGAGGAAGTCGAGCGATCAATCAACGTGATTGAACGCACAACATTTTGAAAACGCAGGTCACGTGACAGCTATTTGTATCTTTGCCTGCGGTCAGGAATTAATATATTTCTTGAATCCCCCTTTTGTTCCGGGAAAACGAGAGGTTACAAAACGATGAACTTATGTTAATCGCAGGTGTGGAGTTTAACCCGTTACACTTTTATTGTATAAGGGATTAAATCTCGTTTTTTCGTAGCCAAATCATTTTTAAAAAGGGATTTTTGTAACTTTTCTATTCCAATCTGAGCAAACCTGAGAAAACTATAAAGTTACATCCCTAAATTAAATAGTTTGCTTTCATCATAGATAGATAGATAGATAGATAGAACTGATAATACACTAACTGAAGAATGCTAACCATAATGAAGACTGATAGATATATTATTGAATATTTATAATAGGTACATATGAACTAAACAATGTAAATATTAAGATAAATAGTTGTGGTATGGATTTGTGTCCATGAATTTTGGAACGCTTGTTTCTTCACACAAATTTGAAAGAGAACGCTACTAAGGACGATAGAATAGTGGAAAACTTTCTCATATTTTTCGTTTCATATTACACAATGACTCTGATGAAGGTCAAAAAACCGAAACAGTTAACGTTGGCTTATTCTATAAATGAAATCTTTCTCCAAAGACCTCACGTTTTTCATCTATGTATATTTTCATACATACGAGGATCATTAAATAAGTTTCCAAACTTTTTTCATATGGGCACTTTTATTGATAGTACACACATGAAACTCTAGTCCCCTTTGAAGTAGTCTCCTCCGGCTGCAATGCACTTGTTGTACCGTTCCAACAACTCCTGGAAGGCTCAATGGAAGTCCTCTTGTGTGAGCGTGTCAATGACCTTCGTCACAGGCTCTTTCATCTCCTCAATTGTCTCTTAATGACAGCCTCTGAGCTTAGGGAATTGTCAAAAGTCACAGGGAGCAAGGTCTGGACTATAGGTAGGCTGAGGAACTGTCTTGATGCCCATCTTGGTCAAAGATTCTGTGACAAGGATGAAGTTGTGGACTGGTGTATTGTCCTGGTGGAAATGCCACTGACCCGATTTGAAGAGTGCTGGCCTCTTCCGTCGGAATGTTTTGCTGAACTCCCTTAAATCCTCAACATATTAACTCTCACCCAAACCCTAACCCTTTGGCCAATCAACTGTGGTGTATTGACTTCCTTACTCCACCCACCCCTCTAATCTTCTCTCACAGACTCCCTGCCTTCCTTGAATCTCTTATCCCATTCAAAGACAGATGCTCGATTTATGCAAGATGCTCCAAAAGCAGTGTGAAGCATTCCATACGCTTCTGTGGCAATTTTTCCAAGTTTAAAACATAATTTTATTACATATTGTTCTTCTAAAATGTCCTCACGTCTAGAATGCATTTTTGAAATTCACCAGCTGTGAAAATCTGGCTTCAGTAAGCTGTATTCCAATTGCTGCTGTAGATGTTCATTTGAACCTGAAATCATAAAAATTGGCCAGTTATCTCATAAGATGTATAGCAACAACTGAATTTTCAAGAGTCTACGACAGTTTTAAATGCTTGTACAAAAAAATGCTGGGCACTTCTAGAAAGCCCCGTATATATATATATATATATATATATATATATATATATATATATATAGATGCGCTCACACACACACACATATATATATATATCAGATAAATGACACAAAGCACATATACATCAATCAAATGAATGGTTTGTGAGATGGGAGGTAACTGGTCGTACAGAGGCTGCATTTTCTACTTTATTAAAGTTTGTGATACTGGGTAGTATCCGAAAGTATTTTCAGTAGAGATTAGTTATTTTCTAGTTTAATCACTTGTCAATATTCCAAGTTGGTCCTTTGGTAATTTGACTCAGACATTTAGACAAATCTTCATAACAAATATTTTAAGTAATGATCAAACATTTTTATTTATTTCTAAATATAAATATGCTACAATTAATATGTATTGCGCCAACCATCCTCCGCAATCGGAATGCGACAAAAGGTCTATTTTCAATTCATAGTTTTCTTTCTCTTAGACACGTTACCAACTTGGTTAAATAGCAGACACTGTCCTACTATTAATCCTGATCAGGAATGATTAGGGTTGTATTACAACCTTTCCCAGCGTGACGAGAAATGCAAAAAAACCCGTCCACACTTTCAACTCGGGTCAACGTGTCGATTTCGTACAACGAAAACCGTAACACCAAACGTGCTTCCCAGGCATCTGATAAAATGACCCCCAAAATTCTTTAAAATAGTATCGATTCGTCCTCTGATTTCCAATTGTTCCTACCCTCTTTCAATTTCTTTTGGGACCATTCTAATCGAACCAGTTGTTATTATTATTATTACTCATTAGAGTTTTTCACATCAGCGTTAGCTGATGGTTTTTTACTGGAGTCTGAGTGACAGCAAACCTCCTCAAGTCTCCACGACTCTTCTCAGTATTCTGGCCGCTCTCAATAATGTAGTAGTTTGGATGGTCTCCACTCGTCCACTAAATTCCAAGTCCTCCATTACCTTTAGTAACCCTTATTTACTGTTCTAAACGCACCGAATACAATTGCTATAATTGTCACGTGGATGTTCCATAGTTTTTGCAATTCCTTATAAGGTTGAGATACTTATCCTTCTTTTCACATTCTTTCAGTTTTATTCTGTGGTCAGCCGGGACAGAAAAGTCTACAATTTTGCAAGTTATCTTCTTTTTGTTGATTTTATTAGGTCTGGTCTTCTGGTCGAGATTAAGTGATCCGTATGTTAATCCATGCGAACTTTTCACAGCAGCTTCAGTAGGAGGACTTTAATTAGAGTCTTAGTGACAACAAGTCCCCCCTGGTGCCCTTGACTTTTCTAAGGATTCTGGCCGATCTAAAAAAATGCTGTAGTCTGGATGGTTTCGCTTCGTCCTCAGATTCTCGTATTATTCTTTTACTTTTTCCAAGCATTTAGGAACTTTTCTAAGAGCACATTATTCATTTGGTTTCACCATCACTAGGATGTTCCACAGATGTTTTTTTTTTTTTTTTTTTTTTTGTAAATTAACATTACGTCTGATCTTCTGACCAGGATTCGAAAATCTGTTTGCATCTAAAAATCACAAAGAAATTTTGGCCTCTCATAATCAACGCGTTCAGATTTATGCGTAAACCATTTAACTGTACCGTTAAATTTAAATATGTTGCAGTATTTCAAATGTGTCAACTTTCCTACATAGTCGTGCCAGAACTTTATACTCTTTTTGTGCTTGTTAGTATTGTTCACTTATATGATTAATCATTTCATTTTTTTTTCTGTTCATAACTTACGCTTGCAGTTTTGTTGCCATTTTCGCTTTAATATAATCGGTCTTTAGGGGATGATCAGTTACGATGAATCCCCTAATGTAGCCATTCGGGGATGATCAGTTACGATGCATCCCCTAATGTAGCCATTCGGTGATGATCAGTTACGATGCATCCCCTAATGTAGCCATTCGGGGATGATCAGTTACGATGCATCCCCTGATGTAGCCATTCGGGGATGATCAGTTACGCTGCATCCCCTGATGTAGCCATTTGGGGATGATCAGTTACGCTGCATCCCCTGATGTAGCCATTCGGGGATGACCAGTTACGCTGCATCCCCTAATGTAGCCATTCGGGGATGATCAGTTACGATGCATCCCCTGATGTAGCCATTCGGGGATGATCAGTTACGCTGCATCCCCTGATGTAGCCATTCGGGGATGATCAGTTACGCTGCATCCCCTGATGTAGCCATTCGGGGATGATCAGTTACGCTGCATCCCCTGATGTAGCCATTCGGGGATGATCAGTTACGCTGCATCCCCTGATGTAGCCATTCGGGGATGATCAGTTACGATGCATCCCCTGATGTAGCCATTCGGGGATGATCAGTTACGATGCATCCCCTGATGTAGCCATTCGGGGATGATCAGTTACGATGCATCCCCTGATGTAGCCATTCGGGGATGATCAGTTACGCTGCATCCCCTGATGTAGCCATTCGGGGATGATCAGTTACGCTGCATCCCCTGATGTAGCCATTCGGGGATGATCAGTTACGCTGCATCCCCTGATGTAGCCATTCGGGGATGATCAGTTACGCTGCATCCCCTGATGTAGCCATTTGGGGATGATCAGTTACGATGCATCCCCTTATGTAGCCATTCGGGGATGATCAGTTACGCTGCATCCCCTGATGTAGCCATTCGGGGATGATCAGTTACGCTGCATCCCCTGATGTAGCCATTCGGGGATGACCAGTTACGCTGCATCCCCTAATGTAACCATTCGGGGATGATCAGTTACGCTGCATCCCCTGATGTAGCCATTCGGGGATGATCAGTTACGCTGCATCCCCTGATGTAGCCATTCGGGGATGATCAGTTACGCTGCATCCCCTAATGTAGCCATTTGGGGATGATCAGTTACGATGCATCCCCTGATGTAGCCATTCGGGGATGATCAGTTACGCTGCATCCCCTAATGTAGCCATTCGGGGATGATCAGTTACGATGCATCCCCTAATGTAGCCATTCGGGGATGACCAGTTACGCTGCATCCCCTAATGTAGCCATTCGGGGATGATCAGTTACGCTGCATCCCCTAATGTAGCCATTCGGGGATGATCAGTTACGCTGCATCCCCTAATGTAGCCATTCGGGGATGATCAGTTACGCTGCATCCCCTAATGTAGCCATTCGGGGATGATCAGTTACGCTACATCCCCTGATGTAGCCATTCGGGGATGACCAGTTACGCTGCATCCCCTAATGTAGCCATTCGGGGATGATCAGTTACGCTCTTCATGTTTTCTTTTCTTAGCCATGCCTATGTTTTTTCGAATGCAACTCGCCTATTTTCACTTGAAAAATCCATTCAGTTGATTTTCATCCTATTTCGATTTCCTTTTTTTTATCTACATAAGTTGTCAATGATGTAATTTGAGCTTCTGATTAGTCTTTCTTTGCCCATCTTCATCATTTTCAGACTGGAATATTTTTATTTGCCAAATTCCATTCCTGTCTGAATATTCTTCTTACCTCTAAATCATTTATGAATATAAAGTGATTTAACTTTACTTGGTGAGCATGAGTCTCCCAGGAAGATGCCTTTTTGGATTTTTACCCAGCTAGAGTTTGATCTTCTGCTGTCATTTCTGCCCTCCAAAAGTCCGTAGCATTGGTGATAAAGTTTATAATTCTGTTGGATATTTTGTACATTTTCAGATATTCTATTATCCACACTTGCAGGGGATTATCATTGAGCTCCCGCGGTTAATCTATGTCGTAGCTATATTTTTCCACCACATTTTGGCTTCTTTGAGTATGTAGTGCTCAATAGGTAATTTTCTTCTCTTGCTCCCCAGCGACTTATTTTTTAATATTTCAGAAATAATCCGCTGCATTCAATCGAGTCATAGATTTCTTCTCTAATCAGTGCAGTCAGGATTTGGTACATCATTGTTAAACACATTATCGGTCTATATTTGTTGAAGATGGTCCATTTTTGTAGTCCTCGGTGAGGGTGGTTTTCTTTTTTGTCATCCATTCTAGTATGTTTGCTTCATTTTGGCATTTACTCAGTTGCACGGCCAATGTGTCATCGATAGACGTGAGTTTTTGAAAACCATCATCTATGTACACCATCATGGCATGGCGTTTTACTATTTGGTATTCTATTGAGTGCTGCTCTAAGAATAACTAGAGCATAACATTACATTGTTTAGTATTATGTCCAGAACACTCGCTATGTGACTCTTAACCCTGTGCAGATATGCAGTCGGTGTATTCTACAGCCCCAACCGACAGGGCATGTTTATTGTTATTATTAGTATTGTTCACTCATTAAAGCTTTTCACATCAGCGAAAGCCGATGGTTTTTCACTGAAGTCTGAGTGACAGCAAGTCTCCTCAAGTCTCCAGGACTCTTATTAATATTCTGGCAGTTCTCAACAATGCTGTTATCATTATTATCATTATTATCAATTCACTGCTATCGCGTTTTTCACGCAAGCGTCAGCTGGTTGTCTTTCAACAGAACCTGAAGTCTCCTCAGGTCAACGGGACTCCTCTGAGTATTCTTCACAATCTTTTAAATGCTGAGGTTTGAATGGTCTCAGTTCTTCTTCGGATTTCCAATTCTTCTAGTCTTTTTTCCAAACCTTTGAGAGCTGTTCTTAGAATCCCAACTACAATTTATATCATCGTCACTTTTTTTTCATTTCTCTTTTTGCGGTAATCATTTCCCTTTCTCTTATTCATACTCTATGATCCGCAGGAACTAAAAATCCACAAAATGTCAAATTATTTTTCCTAGGTGATTAACAAAGTGTTATCTTCTGGTTGGGATGAAGTAATGCGTTTGTATCTCAAAGTCTCTGACAATTTTCTGCATCTCATTCTCTAAAACAGCTTCTGATTTATGCTTAGAACATTTGGCGTTAATCTCTAGCACAGTCCCTAGTGTAACATTAAAGTCCAAAAAATATACGACCAAGATATGAATACGTGAAATAGCCATATTCATATAGATACGGAAAACGTTCACAAATGTTCATATGCATATAGGAATACGAAAAACAGGGAACTCGTTCAGGTACGAAACTTTTTATTACCTTTTTGAGTTTAAGGTTTTTTGACATGAGGAGAGAGAGACACAATTTCTTTCTACACTGACTTTTCCATCTGAACCCCACCACGTGTTGCACCCCAGCGGAAACTACTTGTCTGGCATCGGCAATCTCCGAAAATCGACTTGCTTCGTTCAAGTCCCAAAATCGACGACTGCTTTTTTTTTTCAAATCCCCCAAATCCTCAGCACTTCCAGGCACGACGTCATTCACATCCCCGGTCACAATTACTATCTGAGGTTTTTATTGTGACATCACTGAACACCTGCACTCAACTAACCCATGCACTAACTAACCCATGCACTAAGCGAAAGGTTCTCAGCCTAACTAAACCGAATGGCAAGATAAATAAAACGAAAAATGATAAAAAAATCCCTCCGCAATTATATTACACTAGTAATCCCCTTTCCTAGTATTTGTCGCTGCCTCCCACCAGACACGACTTGACACAAGGTCAAAAGCCCGAAGGCCGATTAAAGTGGGGATAAAGGGGAGGGGAAGGTCTGGAACGAGCCGAGACTTGAACCCTGCTTGTCTGTGCTGCTCATCGGCTCACTTAGTGCAATGTGAGCCTGATGAGGCAAGCAGTTTCACGAACCCAAATGTGGGTCCGGGCACGTATGCCAGTTTACGGCTTAAACTAGACGCATGGTCTAGTGCCGTACAAGGGGGACAAAGGAGACAAAAATGCAGCTCGCCCACCCGAAGGTAGCCTAGTCGAGACTAGGTGCCTAATTAAAGGCCCCAAGTCTGCCATTGTTCCTTTTCCAGGGCCACGCTCCGGACCGAAGTCCAGAACAGGCCCCGGGGCGCTCGCCAAGGTGTATGTTTGCTTCATTTACAAATTACGTGATTGACAGTTACAGCGTTGTCTCCAAGCAGTTTGTACTTATCAATTTTCACTTTGCTATAACAAGTATTTACGACATTATGTTGTGCTGTTATTAAAAGAGATTCAGTTTCCTTTATGAGGTTTCCTCTGCGTTATTATGTTCAGACAATCACAGGTGATTAAAAAGACCTTTAGTCAGAAATAACTCTGTGTTTTTTTTCTCTGATCCTCTGGTGCAAAACTCTCGTTTCTATGCCTTGCTCATCAATTACAATTGGTATCACCGTTACCTTCATGTTCCACTACTTTTTCTGCTATCTGAAAAAATCCAAGTAATTTTTCATCTTTTTATTTTCTTTCATTTTCCTTTTGTGGTCAGCAAGAACAGCAAAATCAATTTGAATATATTATCTTATTCCGTTTTTTTTTTTTAATCAAGGCCTTGCTTCTGACATAGACTTGGTGATCCATTTCTATCACAAAATCCCAAAGAATATTTGTGCGTCTGCTTTTTGAGGAGCTATGCGAGTTTGTACGTGTTGTGTTCTGGTTAGTGAACAGAAGTAGTAGTAATAATAAGACAAACCACAATATGTGAGGTAAATAATTACATTTACAGGAAAGAGTATTTACAAGAGATATACTGTTAGTAATAATAACATAGGATTAGTGATAGAGTAATGATATACTTCAACAATAGGAATGGCTCTTCTGGTCTGACTGGTAGGCTTATTCTTCCAGACTGATCTCCGCTACTGCCATATATGGCTGATGGAACAGCTCATTATGCTGAAAAGGTAGGTGATACCCAACAGTGCGATTTTTTCGAATTGTAATCACTTGCTTAATTCCTTGTGGATCAATTCTCCCATCTACTCGTGTCTAGTCTTGCATTCTTTCAGTGTAAGTTTCTAGAAAAAAGGAGGGAAAATTATGGACCTACACATATTCGAACAATAATAAAGCACAGATAGACTACGTCTTTATAAACTATAAATATTTAAAAAAAAAAAAGCGCAATGAATTGCGAGGCATACTCTTCTTTCAAGGGTGTGTCCCCCGATCATCGAAAAGTCACGGCAAAAATACGACTAAACCTACGAAAAAATGCCACACGAACACCGACTACCAAACACTATGACCGGGCCCTACATAACAATAGAGATATAAGAGATAAATATGCATTATAATTGAGAAACAGATTCGAGACACTACAAGAGAAGACAGAAAAAGATACCCCAAATGACGAATATGAGAATTTCGTCAACGCACACTTCGAGGCGGCAGCGAAGTGTATTCCAACAAAACCTAAAACTAAATATAGAGTTCCATGGGAAACGGTTGAGGTTAGAGAAAAACGTGCACACCTGAAAATTATCCCCAAAAGCTAACCCCACAAACACAAATGCCCGAAAACTAAAAAAGGCACAATATCAATTAGCAGGCATATATCTAAAAGAACAGACAGAATACATACACAATCAGATAGATAATATTAAAGTCTGAGTGGAAGATAGGCAATCTAGAATAGCCTGGCAAACAATAAACGAAGGGAGGAGAAGGAAGAGCACAACCAAAGCAAAATTGAAAGCTGAAAACTGACAAGAAAGAATAAAACTGTGGAAACAGCGTTTCGAAAATCTACTTGGAAAACCACCGAAAGTTAGGCATGAACCAATCTCCAGAATTGTTAGTAAGCAATTAGACATTAAACTAGGACCGTTCACTCAAGAAGAACTCGTCTCGGGTCATAGAAAAATTAAAAATAGGAAAGCCGCAGGGCTTGCCGAGATTCCCTCAGAAGTATGGAAGACCAGACAATTCGACGACATACTTACTGCTCCGACACTGCAAAGCAGTCTATAATCAACATCCGATAGACAGATGGATGAAGGGATGCATCCTCCCGTTCCCTAAAAGGGGTGACCTCGGATTTGCCAAGAACTACCGAGGTATTACACTTACATCCATAGAAGCCAAAATTTACAATGCTCTACTACGAAACCGCATAGAACCCAAAATCGACAACATCCATAGGAAAAACTAAAATGGCTTCCGAAGAAATAGATCCACGACCACACAAATATTGACCATCCGTAGAATCCTTGAAGGTGTACGGGAAAAAACCTACAGGCGAAATTACGATGGGTCGTCTTTACCAAGGCCTTCGATTCCATTCACAGAGGGAGGATGGAACAAATCCTACTAGCATACGGCCAACCAAAAGCAGTAATAACGATTCTCTATAGAAACACCAAAGTGAAAGTACGTTCATCGGATGGAGACACAGAATACTTCGACATTATAGCAGGAGTACTACAAGGGGACACACTAGCTCCATACCTCTTAATCATCTGTCTAGACTACGGGCTTAGAACATCGATCGATAAATGCAGATAAAACGGCTTCGAGCTGACAAAGAAAAGAAGCAGAAGGTACCCTGCAAAATCAATTACCGACGCCGACTACGCCGATGACATAGCGATACTCGAGAATACACCCAACAAGGCCGAAACACTACTGCATAGTTTGGAACGAGCCGCCGCACGCGTTGGCCTCCATGTCAATGCACACAAAACTGAATATATGTGATATAATCAAACAGGCCACATTTCCACACTAGACGGAACCTCTCTGAAACTGGTAGATAAGTTCACCTACCTAGGAAGCAGCGTCTCATCAACCGAAAAAGACATCAGCACGCGGCTAACGAAGGCATGGACAGCTATCGATAAACTATCGATCAAATGGAAATCAGACCTGACCGATAAAATGAAACGCAGTTTCTTCCAGGCAGCGGTCGTGTTGATACAGCTGTATGAATACACTTCTTGAACGCTAATTAACAGCTGAAGAAGAAGCTAGACGGCAATTCTACAAGAATGTTGCGAGCAATATTGAACAAATCCTGGTGGCAACACCCCACAAGGCACCAAATATACGGCCACCTGCCTCCCATCACAAAAACTATCCAAGTCAAACGAACCAGACATGCAGGACACTGCTGGAAGCAGCGACGAGCTCATAAGTGATGTACTCCTATGGACCCCTACATATGGCCGAGCAAAAGCAGGACAACTAGCTCGAACACACATACAGCAGCTATGCGAGGATACGGGATGTAGCCCTGAAGCCCTGCCGGAGACGATGAACGATAGGGAGAAGTGGCGAAAGAGGGTCAGGGATATCCGTGCTGGCGGTGCAACATGATGATGATGATGATATGATTAACCATTTTATATATTTCACGACAAAACCAAGCCTACTCTTCTCATGATGAGTCCCAGTGGCGTAGTTGAAAAGTGCTTGACTGATACATCGTAGTTAACTCTTTTACGTTCACTTTTAAACGAATATACTTGGGTAAGGTATGAACTTCCTTTTTTTCCCAGCGATGGGTTAAATAATAATACTACTGCTTTAAAACAAGGAAAAATTAGGCATTAAATAACCCACGAAGTTTTATATGCCCGGAAATAAAGAAACCTAACCGAACCAAACCTATTCTTCCGCGCAGTATGAATTTTTGCTTCGACAAAATTGGTTCTGATGGTTTAATTTTGTCTGTTGTTTAAAGTAAAAAAAGTTTCTCCGGTAGGGTTTCTTTTCTTGGTAATGTCCGGTCCATATCTTGTGTAATTTTCATTGTTAAAAGATATATATAATTATTGTTAAGAGTTTTTCATCCTAGTGTTAGCTGATGGTTTTTTTCTCTGGAGTTTGAGTGTCAACAAATCTCTTCAAGTCTCCAGGATTCTTCTTTGTATTCTTGCCAATATCAAGAGTGTTGTAGTTTGGATGGTCTCCATTCGTCCTCATATTTCCAAGTCCTCCAGTCTTGTAACAATCCTTTGGTTATCGTACCGATTTACGATACAGATTCTAGTTTGTGTAAATAGCATTCATTCGTGTAATCAAGTTATTATTATTACTTTTATTATTATTATCATTATTTTTATTATTATTGTTGTTGTTGTAATTGATTGCTGGTAGCTATTTCATCTTTTTTTAAATTTTATTTTATTTTTGGAATCAAGCATTAATAAACATAACAGTAAACCCAAATTCATTGATAAAATACTGTCTTTATTAAAAATAATATATCTTTTTTTTTTCTGTTTTTCTTTTAATCATAAATCTAATGGTAATAAATATGTTATTATCGGAGAACTTGGGAGTTTTCGTTGCATTCATTAATGAAAATAAAAAGTAGCCGACAAACTAATTAAGTTCATATTCTATGTGTGCGTATATATATATATATATATATATATATATATATATTGTGGTATAAACATAACATTTGGGGAGTTATGAATTTATCTAATCTCTCCCGAGCTCTTGCTAAATATTACCATCGACTGGGCTCTATAAGCCTGGTAAGAGAATGGATATTCTCAATTCAAATCAGTTATACTCCGCAAAAGAACTGAACTTGTGTCACATTAAGCCCTTGCCGGACTGGGTGGGTAAATTCGTACAGAATAGCAACAAAGATATTGTTATAAGGATTTTATGGCATATCAACATTTGTAGGGTATTTAATGCCAAGTCCCTTTTTTATACAAATAATCAATTTTATATCGAACAATTCAGTTTAGCATGAATGCACAGTTTGATCGTAAGAAGTATGTATATTTCAAGCTATTCAGGTTAGTATAAATATAGATTTTGTTTACACACAGTTAATTGTCAAAACCGTTTTATATAAAACAATTCAGTTTAGCGTAAGTACAGTTTCAATGTCAAAAACAATTTATTTCAAACAATTCAGTTTTGCATAAAAACAGTTCCATTTCAAACAATTCGATTTAGAATATGTGCGCTGTTTAAAGGTAAGTAAACAGTTTATTTATCAAAATCATTTCTATTTTAAGCAATTAAGTTTAGTCAAACATTTTTTATCTAAACAATTCAGTTTAGCATAAGTACACAGCTTGATACTATTTAACCAACTGATAGGGCCCTACCAGGTTGTACCACTCCGGGCCAGCGTGAACTTGGGACCAATGGCAATAAAGGGGTGTTCTAACTCCCCAAAGCTCTAGCATCACTAGAACCTCACAATCAGATTGTTCATTGTTATATCTAGGACAGATGTTGTGAGATTTTACCTCGCAGCAGTCGGTGTATTCTACAGCCCCACGGGACTAGGCAATGCTACAAGAGGGTAACTGATACCTAGGAAAGAACATATACAGGCAATATAAGGAAGAAATTAAAAGCACATGTTGCAACTAATAGTTTCATGCTATCCCGATACTCATAATTGGGTTTTGTCGAGTAACACTTGTTATTCATCTTTTTGCCGGCACTACATTATCCATAGTTGCTCAGAATACCAAAACCTATACATGCTAACCACAGAATCATGCAAAATAATCCTGTTATTCTCATGCAACGGCATTTTCGTTGACTGAACCATGATTTCGACAAAACACATGAAATTACATGTCTATGGAAAAAAGGGCTGGAAGACCATAAGCTTTAAGGGAAACATTACGAGAATGTTTGTCTTAGTTCACGACGCAACATACAGAAATCAACAAGAAGGAAAAATCAGTAGTTTTAAATTTTATACTAGATGTTTTGGAAAACCCCTGAAAAAAAGCTGATGATTTTCCTCTAAACGACAGTGACTGCAAAATTTAAAAGAAGCCCGAAAAAGCAGTACACCCGCCTACCTACAACAGGTGATACCGCTTTAAATCCGCTAATCCTTCCGCTTGACTGGTAATATCCTCAAATGACAAGACCAAACCGCTTATCTGCCCACGTTGTGTTTTTGATCCAGACAGGCGATCAAAGTCGGTAATCGGAGTCGACAGTCGATGAGAAGACGGATGAGACCGTACAATTAAGAAAGCAAAAAAAAAAAATCGGCTCTAACTAACATAGATCAGAATACGGTTTTATAACAAAAATGATATTGAGTTTATTAAAAAAATGTCTTTAAAAATAGTAAATATGTTCACCATTCACAGTGGTCAGGAGTTTATAGTCAGACACCCAGAATGCAAATTAAAAGTCAGTCAATTTCTAACCATTCATAGTCATGCCTAAGGCCTCTCTATTTATTATATAAGTTTTAGGCTTTTTTATTCTCGCTTTCAAATGTCTGGTACAAGGCAATCTTAAATAACGGTTTTGGTTGCCTTTCTCTCTTTAGATCTCAGTTTCTCTCTGTTCCTTGATGGCCTGGTTGAAGGTCAAAACTCAGTGAATCGTACAGTTAGCCTGTTCCTGTTTGTCTCTAGTGATGAACGAAGTCCCTTGTTTTTTTATTAATACTTCTCATCTGAGGAGTAGTGGATGGCGCCGCTACTAACAATGTTTAGTTTCTCCAAATTTGGATTTCAATGATTAATTCCATCACTTTGATTCCACCTTCGTCTTTTGGTGTCTAGTTTCCTCACACTTTTACTCAAAAGGGGTGGTTTTCCCTAATTTTGAAGTACTACTAATTTCTGCTCGTATGACAGAAACGTTTTGCTTTAAATGTCCACATTTGAATTTAAAAAAAATGTTATTTCTGTATTTTCCTTCTTGAGTAACCCCCTGGATGATTGATCAACTCTGAACTTTGAGTTGAACCCACTTTCCGATACCAGTTTATTCACTGTTGACAATGAAAATAAAAATCCTCTACCATTTCTTTTGAGATAGCGATTCGCCTGCATTTCCTTATGTCTTTTCAGTTTTAAAAAATCAATATTTTTGTTACGTTCTCTTTCCCACCAAAAAACAAAAGAAATGCATTCCCGATTTCCCTTTTAAAAATCGGTTTCCATTGATTTATACATTTGTGATGTACAGTCTTCATTCTTCTAAAATCTAATTTGGTCGGACCTTTTTTTTGTCAAGTCGATAAATTTATTCGACAAGGCCTACGGTTAATTGATTTACATCATTACAATATTTCATATGAAAATGTGCGTACGAGTTTCAAACGTTCTGTGAGAGGTGTAATATGTAAAACGTTGTAAACAAAAATATCAACTAATGCGAATTTTAAAATATATAGTTTTGACTGTCAATTTTTTTCATAACTTATTTATTGCCAAAAGCATCCACATAGACGGAGTGTAGAGGTATTATCTAAAACATAATTGTCAGAATATGGCATTCCATACCTTTCCCAAGGTATATATATATATATTTATATATTGAGTATACATGGTAACTCGAAGCTGTAGGTATTATTGAGATGGCTTTTTACCCCAAAGGTCAAATAATTTTATAATATTTGAAAAATTCAAATGATTTCATGAGGGTCGACATCAACTTTTATAGATTATGGACAAATCACTTTTCTATTAAAGAAATATACGATACCCTTCTGACAAGGTCGCAATTAGAATGTTTTCAAACCCGAGGACTTTTCAAGAGGATTCGATATGTGACAATCTAATTTCATGAATGTCCCTGTCAAAGCAGAGTCTGCTTACTTTTTACCAGTTAGCTGCTGTCACCTTCAAAGTACTCACCTTGTGAAGTTGAACACTCAGTGAGGTAATGATATCATTGCTAGAAACATTCCTTGAACTCTTTTTTCACAATATCTTTCAATTAAGAAGTCAAAAGTTGTTGGATGTCTGAGATGTCTTGTTCGTTTTATTTTTCTTTTCAGGATAATTTTTTAAATCTTTGAAAAATTCCCTAATCACGGCAACTAATCTGTCAAATAAGGGTGATTTTTGTTAGGATTTTCCTCACTCGAACCCGTGGATACCTTATGTATCACGCGAAGCATACACTTCTCAGGCCACAAATAATTTTTCCAACTAACTGATTCCTGTAAACATTTCATCATATCAAAATAAATATCCGAATTGTGATCAGAATGCTGCAAACGATTCCCGTTTTGAACAAAGAAACACGCAAGTTTAATCTAGAAATGAGAGTTTTTTATGCATTAGAATTAAGAAACAGATTCGAAGCACTACAAGAGAAGGTAGAAATAGGCACCCCAAATGACGAATATGAAAATTTTGTAGAAGCACACCTGGAGGCGGCAGAAAAGTGTATTCCAACAAAACCTAGAACTAAATATAGAGTCCCTTGGGAAACGCCAGCAGCTAGAGAAAAACGCGCACTCGTGAAGACTGCCTCCAAAAACTATCAACAGAACCCAACAAATACAAATGCACGAGAACTAGAAAAGGCGCAACATCAATTAACAGGAATATACCTAAAAGAACAGGCAGAATACGTACAAAATCAGATAGATAAGATTAGAGACTCGGTGGAAGATAGGCAATCCAGGATAGCCTGGCAAACAATAAACGAAGTAAGTGGAAGGAAGAGCACAGCCAAAGCAAAATTGAAAGCTGCAAGCCAACAAGAAAGAATAAAACTGTGGGAACAGCATTTCAAAAATCTACTAGGAAACCCACCGGAAATAACGGATGAACCCATCACCAGAATTATTAGTAAGCAATTAGACGTAAAACTAGGTCCTTTCACCAAAGAAGAACTCGACACGGTTCTCAGAAGAATTAAAAATAGGAAAGCGGCAGGGCTAGACGAGATCCCCCCAGAAGTGTGGAAGACGAGACAATTCGACGATATACTGCTCCGGCAATGCAACGCAGTCTATAGTCAAAATAGGATAGAACGATGGACGAAGGGATGCATCCTTCCATTCCCTAAAAAAGGCGACCTCGGACTAGCCAAGAACTACCGAGGGATAACACTTACATCCATAGCAGCCAAAATCTACAATGCCCTACTACGAAACCGCATAGAACCCAAAATGGAAAACATCCTTAGGAAAAACCAAAATGGCTTCCGGAGAAACAGATCCACAACCTCACAAATACTGACCATCCGTAGAATCCTGGAAGGCGTTCGGGCAAAAAACTTACAGGCGACATTACTATTTGTCGACTTTACCAAGGCCTTCGATTCCATACACAGAGGGAAGATGGAGCAAATCCTACTAGCTTACGGCCTACCAAAAGAAACCGTAGCAGCGATAATGATTCTCTACAGAAACACCAAAGTAAAAGTACGTTCACCAGATGGAGACACGGAATACTTCGACATTGTTGCAGGAGTACTACAAGGAGACACACTAGCCCCGTACCTCTTTATCATCTGTCTAGACTATGTGCTTAGGACTTCGATAGACAAAATCAGAGAAAATGGCTTTGAGCTGACTAAGAGAAGAAGCAAAAGGTACCCCGCAAAAACAATCACGGACGCCGACTACGCTGATGACTTGGCGCTACTAGCGAATACGCCTAATCAAGCAGAGACACTACTACATAGTCTGGAACGAGCTGCAGCTGGCATTGGCCTACATGTCAATGCAAACAAAACCGAATATATGTGTTACAACCAAACAGGCAACATTGCCACACTAGACGGAGCCTCTCTGAAACTAGTCGACAAATTCACCTACCTAGGAAGCAGCGTCTCATCAACCGAGAAGGACATCGACACACGACTGACGAAGGCATGGACAGCTATCGATAGGCTCTCGATCATATGGAAGTCGGACCTAACAGATAAAATGAAACGCAGTTTCTTCCAGGCAGCGGTTGTGTCGATACTGCTATATGGATGCACCACATGGACGCTTACAAAACGGCTGGAGAGGAGGCTGGACGGAAATTACACAAGAATGTTGAGAGCAGTATTAAACAAGTCCTGGCGACAACACCCCACGAGACTCCAACTATACGGACACCTGCCCCCCATCACAAAAACTATACAAGTTCGACGAACCAGACACGCAGGACACTGCTGGAGAAGCAAGGACGAGCTCATAAGCGATGTACTCCTGTGGACCCCCACTCATGGATGTGCAAGAGTGGGACGACCAGCACGAACTTACATACAGCAGCTATGTGAGGACACGGGTTGTAATCCTGAAGACCTGCCGGAGGCGATGAATGATAGGGAGAAATGGCGAGAGACGGTCAGGGATATCCGCGCAGGCGGCGCGACATGATGATGATGATATATATATTGAGTATACATGGTAACTAGAAGCTGTTGGTATTATTGAGATGTCTTTTTACTCCAAAGGTCAAATAATTTTATAATATTTGAAAAATTCAAATGATTTCATGAAAGTCAACATCAACTTTTAGAGATTATGGACAATTCACTGTTGTATTATAGAAATATACGATACCCATGGCGTTTTGTTTTCGGTTCATATAAAAAATGCCACTTTTTTTTTACTGGAATGACCCCCTCTAATATTTTTTGCATTATTAAAAAGAACAAATGAAACGTGGAACTGATGTTCTTTCTGCTAATCAGTTGATGTTATATACTCAAATATGCAGATTCACATCTAAATACATGCACATATATATATAGAATAATTCACAACGACCCAATGATAAAGACAGACGCACGCAGCAAGACTTCTTTAACAAAAATATTTCCCTCTCACTTTATTGCAAGGGTTCGAAAAGGGTTACTCGAGGTTTTCGTGTGAGAGGGTGTTGGAGACCGAACAGAAACTGCAATATTTTGACACCCACTCTTATGGCCGTCAGCGTTGTGTCGTTTTTGTTCCCCAGATGCTCAACCGGAGGCCCAGCGATCCACTCTGCTGGGTGATGACTTTCCTTACCACATCTAGTCTATAACTCCGTCCGATCTCTAACTACAACCCTTCGGCTTGATGTGGCTTTACCAACCACATCTCGTCCAACTCCGTCTCCAACTTTAACTGGACCTTTTGTCTTGACTGAGTTATATAATAGTCCAACACCCACTCGATCGCATACTCGATCGCCTACTCGATCTTTGGAATCGCATGTTTAATCGTCATCCAGCGGAAATAACTGACATGCAGTTGACAGGTCACTCTCTTCCGGTGCATCGGTCTATGAGTGTATCATGGGCTTTACCTTGTCCCATTTCATCAGCCAAATCCACCTACGCGATCTCTTTCGATTACTGGCCATTGGAATGTGTCACTTCCTTCCGGTGCATCACTTTGTAATGGCATGTTTGCTCGGGCCGAAGGTCAAAATACAACATTGATTCAAAGGACCATCTCCAAAAATGTTTTCTCGTTTCCAAATAGTATAGTAAAACATCCTAGTATAATTATTATTGAAAACAGCCTTTCCCATATCATTCCTAAAATAAAATCCATCCCAATCCATTCTTATAGGAAATCCCTTTTGATAGCAGTTTTGTAGTAAAACATTTTCCAATACATTCTTATGGTAGGCCACATTCCATTGCATTCCTGTTATAAAAACTTTTTCAATGCATTTTTATAGAAAATACCTTTCCAATGTATTTCTATACAAAATTATTTATTACGTATTCCTATATTCAAAGCAACCTATAGTAAAATCTACTACACTGGTATAAGCATTATTCAAAATATTCATTATTTGTGCATTCCAATAATAAAACCCTTTCAAATGCATTTAAATAGTAACACGCTTTTCAGTGGATTACAATAGTAAATCTCTTTCCAACGTATTTCCATTGAAAATTAAAAAAAAATGCAAACCTTCTTAAAAACTTGTCTAGGCATTCTTATATTAAAATCTACTTCACTAATATACCGAACCCTGGGTCTAATGGCAATAGTGTTCGTAAATTGTCCGGGAGACCAGGGTTCAGTCTCAGATAGAGTCATACCAAAGACTCGAAAAATGGTACTTGATGCCTCATTGCGTTACACTTAGCATTATAAGGTACGGACCAAGGATAAAATAGAGCAATCCAGGGATTAGAGTAGCACCCTCCCCTACACCTGTATGTGTAGTAGCTATTGAAAAGGGAACCTTCGGGTTGCTCTCGACTAAGGTCGCCAACTTACTTACTTCACACTGATATAAGTGCAGCTCTACACAGGCCTTACCTGTGCATTCCTAAAATAAAATCTTTTTCAATGCATTCTTCTACTCAGCAATGATTGACTCATCAGTAGTGTATTTCATGAAATCGGATACTGAGATGCTGTGTGGCGTTGCAGAGACTCAAAAAAACTTTTCAGGGACAAAGAGGAGATGATGAGATGACAACGAGAAAAAAATCAGGTTTGCAGTCACAAATAAAATAACATTCTCTTCATTAACAGTGTTTCAAATCTATTTCTGGGCCAGTCACAACACTGGGAAAGCGTGAAACGGTATTCTCAAGTAAATCAAGGAATGATCTATGGGTTGATAAATCTCATTCACCCCAATAAGGATGGTGATATTACGAACACCAAAATATAGGTCTGCCAATAGCTGGTTATATGACCCTTTTAAAAAATCCACAAGTCTCCTGTGTGATCTTTTCTCGTACCTAGAGCGATGGTTTTCGCAATTGATTTTTTCTTGCAGGTCATTAACTTTTGTTAAGAAGCAGCCACTCCATTAAACATGTCAGGTTGTGTGGGGATACCAATGTTTATTTCAGTCATCACTCCAGCAATACACAGCAGTCATTCTGAGAACTAATTTGCTATATCTCGTATTCCCAAATATGTTTTGGATAAAATTTACCTGAGAAAGCGAGTTTGAACTCCAGTCGCTCTATTACGTTCACTTTGGGACAAATACCCTTGGGAAAGTAATGAACCCTCTTATCCTTCCAGCTATGGGTTAAATAGTACCACTACTGTTCTTCTCGGAGAATGGCTTTGGCATTAAAAAACCTACAAAGAGTTGATATGCCATTAAACAAAGAAACCAAACCAAACCAAACCAAAATTTACCTGAGGAAAAAATACTACACGTAACTAGGGCACCGTTTATATTTCCTAATTTTTTTATTTATATGTCTTATTTTTTTATTAGTAATTTCTACTAATAATGTAGCCAATGGCCGGTGACGAGTACTTCAGTAATCAAATCATGTCTGCATACACATTTTAGAGCAGAGATCAGAGACATACAGTTGCCTTGAGATTGATTGATCTAAAGTTATTAAAAACGTTGCTTAATATGAACGTTGTTCAGCAGTCAATTGCAACAGTCTTGAATTCGATTGTTGGCGAGATCTCATGCATTTCTTACCATAACTCGACCAACAGATTTCATTGCTCGATAATTTTTGTATGTAAGATCATCTCTCTCTCTCTCTATATATATATATATATATATATATATATTTGTGTGTGTGTGTGTATGTGTGCTGGCGGCACGACATGATGATGATGATATATATATATATATATATATATATATATATATTATCATTATTATCATTATAAAAATTACTATGAAAATGCAAATGTAGAACGACCTAATTCAATAAAATATACTGTCCTATGCTCAAAAACTCAGGGCAAAATCACAATATTTCAGCTATATGATAAAACAAAATTAAATCACTCACAACTTTGAGATACATTCACTCGATGTTCGGATGAAAGATAATTAGAAATATCTCCTTTGAACATGTAAAAATGATCCTGCATACCTGTTGATAAAACGAAAACACTGACGAACACGAAGACATTGTCCATGTCTGCCGATGTGAATTTAACAAAAGATCAGGTACGAGATATTAAGAGTCGAGGGTGACGATACTTTGTTTTAGTTCATATATATATATATATATATATATATATATATATATATATAGGTAATATTCGGTCAGGTTAAATCGGAGTTTGGAGTAATTCCCTCAGGACAAGAAAATCATTCAAGAGCTGAATTAACCAGTCTTTGGTTTTTTTCTTAAAGATATATATATATATATATATATATATATATATATATATATATATATATATATAAGAGATGTTTGATTGGGTTTTCTTTTTCTGTATTTGCCATTACATATTAATAGTGTTTTATGAGATTATCTGAACGTCTGGTTCGTAAAATTAGGGATTCATGAATAATTTTTAGCTTTTCTTATTTCATACGTAAAATTTTAGTTTGTTTGTTATTCCTTTGTTTAATGGCATATCAACATTCGTTGGTTATGCAATGCTAATGCTATCTAAGCAAAAGGAGAGTCGTGCTTCTTTTACACAGCTAGCGGTGATAAATGTGTTCATATCTTTTCCAAAAGTATCAATGCAGATGTCAAATTATGGCAAAAATGGAGTTCAAAGTTGGTTCCTATGATGTTGCAGTCCATGAAATACCGGAAAAATATATAAAGGATGCACGGGCCCATTTCTACTTCTTTAACATTTGTCTAAGAGAGGTCAAGTTCTTGAAAAATAACGTCGTGAGTGTTGACATTCTCCTATGGACACACAAGAGCAGGCCGACAACTAAAATTTGCATTCATCAGATCTGTGCTGACCCTGGATATCGTCAAGATGACTTACCAAGATGAATGGTTGACAGGAACGGATGGCGTGAGAAAGAATCATTGGAATCTCTGTTCTCAGCACAACTTGAAGATGATTATATATATATATATATATATATAATGAATGAACGCAGTTTTGCATTTCTGTCTTAGTCTTTAAGTATTAATCAATCTACACGCGTCACTGTTCGTTCACTCAGCAATCTCTTGAATTTTCCGCTGCTGGCCGTTTCTCAGAAAAGCTTGGCAGAAAAATAATGCCTGCAGACAAGTCAAGATTCAAAGACCACCGGACGCACTCTCCATTCTATTGCTAACACATTCACAACGCCCCCCCTCTCTCTCTCTCTCTCTCTCTCTCTCTCTCTCTCTCTCTCTCTCTCTCTCTCACTTTTTAATCATTCTTTTTCAATCCAACCCCACCGAACGGTCATTCCAGTGTACATCGATAGAGCAGATCGTTAGAGGGGTTTGCAAGACGGTTGGAAAAGAGATGATTTGGCAGTAGCAGACACTGCAAAGCGAATTCCTGTGAGTGGAATCGTTCAGCAGTGGACGGATCAATAGTAATAAATGAGTTTGGTCCAGCAGAGTTGGCGCTGTCCCAAATTTGAGAGGTGTGTGTCGTCTGCAAATATTATTAGGGAATTTCGCATGCACTTATTAAGGAAGAAATACAAGTTGATCGTGTAAATAGATTTCAGAGCTTTTAGGAATGGTCAGCTTTATATAATCTTTCTTTTTTCTTTAAAATTTTTCTCGAAAAGAGTCAAGTATAATTTTTGAGGCTTTGTGCGAAAAAAAGGTAATATATATATATATATATATATATATATATATATATAGCCATATGTATTTGTGTGCTTTTATTTTATATATATATATATATATATATATATATGTGTGTGTGTGTGTGTGTGTGTGTGTGTGTGTGTGTGTGTGTGTGTGTGTGTGTGTGTTTATGTGTGTGTGTGTTTCTTGCTGAATGTGCGATAGAGAATTAGAAATATATCTGTTTGGCACATTGATTGGTTTAATTTGGTTTGGTTTCTTAGTTTAATGGTATATCAACCTTTGTGGGTTATTTAATGTCAAAGTCATCCTTCTATGATAACAGCAATGATGCAATTTAGCCCACAGCTTGGAGGATAATGGTCTTCGTACTTTCTTTCCCAAGGGTATTTATCTGAAAGTGATCTTAATACAGCGAGTGGATTTCGAACACTTGGCACCTTGAGGAAAAAATACACACGTATACATGTGAATAAAACTGACTCTATTCCTTGGAGATGGGTAAGTAAAGTAGTAAAGGTGACCACCTTAGTCGAGGGTGACCCGAAGGCTCCCTTTTCATTAGCTACTACACCGATGTGTAGGGGAGGGCGCTACTCCATTCCCTGGATTGCTCAACTTTACCCTTGATTCTTAACTTATAATGATGTGTGTTAAGAAAGGCAGCATCAAGTACCCTTTTATGATTCTTTGGTATTACTCGACCTGGGATTGAAACTCAGTCTCCTGGACCTTTGACGAACACTATACTAATTAGGTCAGTGACCCGATAATCTCCACCTCAAATAAAGGGTTATTCTATGGCACGAATCTCTGTCTAGTAGTGGAGCTCCTATTATGAAGATTTGGGATATGTCGACAACGTTTTCATCTTCATTATTCCCATTCTGACCTTAAGTGGCAGTGCCTTTTAAGGTCCAACCTATGTGAGAAATGGTTCCATTTAAAAATAATGAAATTCTAGCTGATGTTGCCTGTCTGGATAAGAGTAAACTTAGGATTAATGGTATTGTTAGGGTATTACACACACCTTTGATTTCCAGAACTGGAGCCTCAGATATACGCAGGGTGGCCTCTTTTTAGAGGAGATATTGTCCTTTAACAGAGGATACAGTCAGGATACGACAGGCGTTAAAAAAGAGGTAAGAAATAATTTAACGGTTTTTAGATGACTTTTAAAAAATGGTGTCAGCCATATTTCAATGTGTTGATTCATAAGTGGTTAGATTGAGAATTGGTACGATCGAGATATTTTTGCAGCTAAACATGTGGCAGAGAATTAGAAATATATGTTGTTTGTGCATTTAAATTCGTACATGTGCACAGAGGTTAAAAAAACACATGTAAGGAAGCTGGGTTATTGTTACGGTGATATACTCCAAGACGTTACTGCATGGACCCTCCACTCTTTTATAAATAGTGCCTGGCTCGATAAACGATGAAAGTGAGTCTTGTTAGCTTTTGTTAACCGTTAATGTCTGTATTTCCGTACATATATACTGCTGCAAACCTTACATCTCTTTGTGTTATTAATTTTTGGCCCTTCAAGGCTATAAAATTTATTTAATTCCAAGGCAACTTTTTAAGACAGTAGTGGTAATATTTAACCCATAGCTGGGGGAATAAGATGGGTCATAGCTTTGAGAAGGATATTAGTGCGAAAGAGGATGTAATAACAAAACTGGAGTTCGAACTTGCTTACGACGATGTCACTGTCCAGCACGTTAGCCACTATACAACGAGATCTCCACCATAGCGAGAAAGAAATGCACAAAAACGTTAAATCATTCACTCAGACATGTCTGGGGATATACATATGATAACTGAATCTGCTGAATAAGGTAGACAATTCTAACCTGAATCAAGGTGATGACTGAGAAATAGACTGACAGAGACAGAGATGGACAGACAGATAAACAGAGGGGAAGGACTATATTCAAGAATAAACAAACGAGTTTGTGGTCAATATCGTGTCTTCCGGTCATACTACATCATTTTTGTTTTATAACTGAAGGAATCGAACCTTTGAAAGGTTATGATCACGAAGTGGAAAGTAGTCTTGTATAGGATTTAAATTCATGTAGAATTCAATTCTACATGCAAACGCGCTCAGACAACAGATACTGACGTATATGCTTGAGCGCGTATACGTGTGTAAGAGTGCATTAGCCACCCCCCTTTTTTTTAAATCTGTCCTTCTATTTCATTCGGTCAATTAAGAAGGTTTTTATTATTTGATTCTTGGAAATAATTTCCAAGTACGCTAATGTTGCTGGACTCAAAAAAGCCTAAATTGATACGAACAAAATCACAGTGGAGAATAAATATAGAAACTATCAAGAAAAACCGCCTCAGAAAATCAGGTTGAAATGAAGTGAAACAATTACACATTTTGATAATATTTTTTTCTTATAACCTATTTTGTATTTTTTTTTCATAATATTTCCAAAGCAAGAGATGCTAATGTGGTAACCTTAATAGGAAATATCGCTTACATAGCTGGTTACAAAGAACCATGATTGAAGCACGATGAACTAGTTATTTTGACAATCCAATTCTTATGTAGAAACCGGCCCCGGTCAAATAAATACAATAGCTTAATAAAGTGTAAATATATGTGTTCGCGTATGTGCAAGTCTCATATTTAAGTAATATCTTAATCTCACATAAACAAAAAAATTTTGATATATACCAGAACTAAAGATATGTATTAGGTTTCATATCAAATATCATTTCCACACTGTCATTAAATTTCTTTCTATCTTTTTTTCTTTCTTTTTTTCTTTCTTTTGTTCTTTCTTTCTTACTTTCGATTTTTATTTGGTTGTAGGTTTCTTTCTTTCGTTTAGATAGTTCGTTCGTTTGTTTTTGTTTTTTTGTATCTTTCTTTCTTTCTTTCGTTCATTTTATTAGTTTGCTTGTTTCTTTCTTTCTTTCTCTTTTGTTCCTTTGTTTCGGTGTTTGGTTCTTTATATCATTATTTTTTCTTTCTTTATCTTATTTTTCTTTCTTTCTCTCTTTTGTCTTTCTTTCTTTCACAGATTAATTGTTTCTTTAACTTTTGCTCAATTCTTTCTTTCTTTCAGAGATACATTGTTTCTTTTTGATTCTTTATTTTTTTCTCCGTTTGTTACTGCTTTCTTTCTTTCTTTCTTTCTTTCTTTCTTTCTTTCTTTCTTTCTTTCTTTCTTTCTTCCGTCCTTTTATTTTTCTTTATTCTGTTTTTACTTTCTCTATTTCTTCTGTTCTTTCGTTTATTCGGTTTTTCTTTGCATCAACGTTCTGAGTTTTGTTTTGTGTGCATATACCTAAACATATTCATAAATTCAGTATTCTATTGCTTTATCCACATGAATTTCTGATAATTATACTTTGGTGTATCTATATCTTGCTACAGTTATATCTGTTGAAGAAATCCTATATGCACGTAGCTTGTTGCTTATAGCCATCTGTTTCCACCTTCGCATATCACTTTCAACAAAACGAACTGAGTAAGCCAAACTCAAAGAAAGACACATAACCCTAAGTCAAATATTTTAAATATGCATGTGCTAATATGAGTTCACACAGCACGACCAATGACACACTTCAAAGAGACTAGAGTAACTAATATACGTACTGTATTAAATATTTCTATATTAGGAAACATTCACTGCAAACATCTTGCTAACGTAACATATATTGAATGTTATTTGTGAGTCAATCTTTATTTTCTTGCATGTTTTTCCTTTATTTTTGCAATTATTACGTTTTTTCACTAAAGAAAAAGTGTTTTATCATTTTAAATTATAGAAAACCGATCGTCTTGAAGAGAGTATTGCGCAATGAGAAATATATGTCGTTCGACTAAAATAATTATTCTCGCTTCTCTCTTTATTTTTTTTTTGTCTCATATCTCATCGTATGAAAGAATATAGATGAAATATGAGCAATTATTTATATCTTTTAAATATTCTATGCATAAAAAATGTTAACAAGAGGGTATTTCAGTGTGAAGGTTTTTGAGGTTAAATAGAATGTAGATTTCCACACACAATATCTGGTTAGATTTAATGATCAATATATATTTCTTAAATCCTTTCCATTGATATATGTCCTACTAAATTTTGGTTTCCTTTCCGGAGAGTGTAATTGAACTGAATACAGACATTTATATTTATAATGGCTTTCATTCGTTCATTATATTATGAAATGTATTACTAAAACTCTCAGGATATATATATATATATATATATATATATATATATATATATATATATATTCTGAGAGTTTATATATATATATATATATATATATATATATATATATATATATATATATATATAGACACATCATTGCCATTATTTTATTCTTTTATCATAGAGTGTACTGATATATATATATATATATATATATAGAGACATAGATAGATAGATAGATAGATAGATATGGTTCAATGAAGAGCATTGCTTTCTGAGTAGATACTTGTTGAGTAAAAATCCGGAATAAACCAGGGTCAAACGAGCAAAGACATTTTCGTGTTCCCAGATTTTACTTTTATTTATTTATCTATTTCATTTTTAGTATTTTGTATATACATATCTGTAAAAAGAAAGCTTTACCGTACTATCAGCGTAAAACCAGCTTTTAAAGAGAGCCAAATTATTTTAAAATGTATGTTCGTAATTTCTTTCGAAAAAAAAAATTGCCTTACTATCGAAGAAAAATCTATTCTTTAAAATGACTCAAACATTTTCCTACGCGGCTTGTCAGGGGATAAATACTTAATGGAGGAAAGTATTTTGCAAATCACACAAGTATGTAACAATGGAAACAATGAGATGCGAGATGGTGGATGTGGAGCAAGGTGGATGAATCAAAAGTTAAGTCAACGCCGAGCTTCACAAGATGCTAGCCGGAAGAACCTCACGGGTAAAAGGTCAAGATCAATAATTCAGTAAGGAAATTATTGCTACTCATCATTAACAGTTTCATCTTTTGAAGAGAACATATAAACAGGAAACGAAGTATAAACCTGACTCTAATCGAAACCGTACATTCAAACCGATAGGCTTTCACGCGATTAAACAAGGGGAGCGTTATGCTGAAATTGGAGCAAGGACCCAATGTTTAAAAGAATCAGCCACGAAGCTCAAACATAACTCATTCAGATGTAAAAAATATTAATAAAAGTATATTGCAGCCTTTAACGTGATGATATTAGACACCATAAACCAGCGACCTGAGCTTACAGCACCTTAAGCCACGCCAAATTTTGATACTATATGTATACAAGCACATAATACTACTTTAAGAGATATAGGAATGCTGTATCCTAGTGCCTTGAAATTATTACATAGCATAGAGAAAAAACAAGTAAGAATTATGTATGCTATATTTAATGGCAAACACGGCACAACTATCCTTTCTTACTGCAGTCCTTACATTGCCAGTAATAGAACGGTTTTTACCCCTTTCTATGACACAAGTCATTCCCAAATATAACGTCTTAATCATTGATAGACACAGTAATGCTTAAAATAAAGATAAAAATAACAAATTTTATTCACATAATAAGCCAAATAGAAATAGCGAATATAAAACAGATGTTTTTGATAAGGATAGTCTTTCATGCCTAACCATTGAATTCCAAAAACGGTTGGGAAAACTATAGATTTAAACCTACCCATAAAGATTAAATTGCAGTTATAATACGTAGTCGTTTAGAAAAATGGGATAAATAGCGCTATGAATTTTGATGGAGTATTTTCTGTTTACGGCATCGTCTCGGCAAAGTCAAACCAAATTCTACGCAGATATAACAAACTAACAGACCAAACCACATGATACGACTGATCATCACTTACCAATAGAAATGTAAGCAATAAATATGCGGTGAATCTAGGAAATAAATTTGATACTCTTTAAGAAAAATCTGAAAGACATACTCCAAATGATGAATAGGAGAATGTCGTCACTTCTCACATGGAAAGAGCAACAGAAAGCATACCAACCAAAATCAGCAGACAAATGTAGAGCTCCATTGGAATCACTAGGATAAATGGGGGTGATTTAAGAAAAAAACATCATTACACAATAAAATAAATCCAACAAAGGCTATCGCACAGAAAGTTAGGAGCGCCCACAAAAAACTAACCAAAATTTACCCGAATGCCAATTAGTATACGATCAAGGTTAAATCGATATAAGTAGAAATTCTTTTAAAGCTTAAAAAATCATGGATAGCATAGTAGATAGTAAATGAAGTAAGCGGAAGGAAGAGCACATGAAGGGCTAAACTAAAAGCAGCCTGCCAAAAATAAAGACTCCATAAGTGGAAAGAACATTATAAGAATCTGCTCGGAAATCCTCTAGAAATCATAGACAAACCTCTCAAAAATTATTAATGGCTAAATATACGTCAAACTATAAATGTTTACGGAGGAAGAACTTGAGGTATTTTTGAAAAAAAAAAATAAACACAAACATTGCAGGCTTTGATTAAATCTCCCTGCAGTTTGGAACTCAAGAAGATCAGAGAGACATCTTTCTCCGACTATGCCCCGCCGTCTATGAGCAAAACACAATAGAGAAATCGAAAAACGGTTGCATCCTTACTTTCCCCAATAATGTTGACCTCAGAGTCATTCAGAACTACGGAAGACTAACTCTAATTGCTAATCCTATTTACCAACCCCTCCGCTCGGGCAGGATATGACACAAGGTCAATTTTTAAGTGGAGTTTAACAGGTTTGAATTCAGAGTTTTCCTACTCCTAGACTAGTTGCCTAACCAAGGCTGAAGAACCTAGTCTGTCCTCCTATTTACCCATAGCTGGAGGGAGAATAATTGGATTCATACCTTTCCCAAGGGTATTAGTGCTATGTGAAATGTAATCAGTCTCGTCCAGGATTTGAACTCGTGTAGCCATGTTCATTTCCTACGACGATAACAATTACATCACGGGCACCTCCTCTAATTCCTAATGCCCAGTCGGTTGGGGCTGTAGAATATATAGACTGCTTCATTGCAGAGTGTTAAGACTTCTCTCAACTAGTATTGAGGATATGACACAAAGCAATTTGATTGTGAGGTTCCAGTAATGATGAAGCTTTAGGAAATACGGATTACTCCTTCATTGCCACCGCTCTCGGGTCCACTCTGGCTCGGAGGTGTAGCACCTGATAGGGTTCCATCTATCGGTCCAGTAGAACTAAACTGCGTACTTATGGTAAACTGGATTCCTTGAAATAGAACTGTTTTTACATACTGAACTGCGTACCTATGCTAAATTGAATTATCTGATACGGATTTGTTTTTGACATAGAAATTGTACTTAAGCTAGACTAAATTGTTTGAATCATAACTTTTTGACAATCTTGATATCTTGAAATAGATTTGTTTTGATAATTAAACCGTTTACTTACATTTAAACTGAATACTTATGTTAAATTGAAATGTTTGAAATGAAACTGTTTTGATATGCTTAAATGAATCGTTTGAAATGGAACTGTTTTGACATTTAACTGTGTGTAAAAAAAATCTGTTATTATACTAAATTTAAATGGTTAATTCGAAACAGTTTAACTAAACTGAATAATTTAAAATATGTTTTTTACAATTAAAATATGCTCTCAAGCTAAACAGAATTGTTTGAAATAGAACTGAAAATTTGTATAAAAATGTATTTGGCATTAAATAACCTACAGTTGTTGATATGACATAAAACGCAAACAAACAACCAACCATTTAATTCCTATAGTTGAAAAGGTTTGTAATTCCCTGTTTCTCGATGAGTTTCGACCCGAAATGGCGAAAATTCATACGAATAATCAGAACAGCTTTCGAAGGAATCACTCTAAAGCTCAAAGATTCTCACAATCTATCGAATCATCGAAAAAATACGAGCAAAGAATCTCAGAGCAAGGTTGCTGTTCATATATTTCTTTAAGGCATTCGTTTCTGGGCACTGAGGAAAGATGGAGCAAACACTATTTATATTTGGTCTTCAAACAAAACTGTTACAGCTATGATGATGATTTACAAAAACACAAATACAGTATTTGGTACACAAGATGGAGATACTGATGTCTACAAAGAAACCGGAATTTTTCAAGGAAATACATTAACACGACCTTTTTTTAAAGACTGCTAAGACTACAAACTTAAAAGGTCAGTAGAACTAATTAAAGAAAACGGTTTTACATTTTATAAAAAGGCAAGAAACAGACGATATCACACAGATACTACACCATAGTTATTTAGTTCAACGTGAATTTAAATGAGACAGACTACGTATTTTTTTTTAAACTGCAGAGAAGTTGGTACTTTTCCGTTTCTAGGACGGATTCTGGTTTGTGTATGTACCATTTGGTAGTATAGTTCAATTTCAGTTTCTTACTCGAGTCCATGTGGATCACCTTCACCACATAGTCGTGTCAAGTCTACAGTGATTTTTGCGCTACTTGGTTCCATTTACTTATTATGAAATTGATCATTTCGTCTATTTCACCACATAATCTATACTTACTTGCATCTTATCTATTTTTGCTTCACTATAGTTAGGCGTCTCTAGCGTCTACAACCAGCAACAGTTTATCTATTGAATATGATGTCAGGATACACCAAGTGTTGAGTGGATTGCTATTGTAAGCTTTATATGAACGCATAATCTATCCTATGAAAAAAAAAAACGGGATTTCTTCGAAGTTGTAGTTGTATCAATGCTACGATATGGATGCACTGATATGAGACTAACAGAATGCTTAGAAAAAAGTTTGATGCGAATTAGAGAAAACGAATCCAGGAAAAAGTATCCAACGAAAACAGCAGCTTTACTAGAATATATATATATATATATACTTAGCGAGAAAGTGACACACACACACCACATGCTCACGCATAAACATATATATATATGATTTTTTTTTCTTTTCGTTGGTCCAATAAAAGAAAACATTAGTATTTTGAAATTAATAGGTCCTCAAGTAAATTTGGTTTCAGGTCATTTATTATTTATTTATTTTGTTTCTACACATGTTTCTGACTGATTAGGGCAGTCCCTTTTTATATCAGCAACTGTTTTGACGGGATAGTGCTTCTTCTTATTCGCGTTTTTGAATGATCTATTGGTTATATATATATATATATATATATATATATATATATATATATATATATATATATATATATATATTATTGCATTACTGCTGTGATGGATACCATCGTCGGAAAGAGACATGGCGACATAAGGTCATATCCTTGGTGAGACGGTTTACATTTCACATTGCGTGGATATCATTGAGAAAGGTATGAATCCACTTCTTGTCTTTCCTGCTATGGGTAAATAGTAGAGCAAACTGGGATTTTAAACCTTAATATGGCAATTGGCCAACGAGGAGGAAATACTGAATTGAAACCTGCAAAATCCACTTCAAAACTGACTTCATGTACGTAGAGTCAGGAATATATATATATATATATATATATATATATATATATATGTGTGTGTGTGTGTGTGTGTGTGTGTGTGTGTGTGTGTGTGTGTGTGTGTGTTTAAAAGGAACATTCAATAAATAGGGTTCTTTTTTTTTTTTTTTTTAATTATCACTTTAAACCATTTTTATTTAGTGCAGCTCATTTTTAAAGGGAATAAATTGTGCCCCTTTCCTATTTCTGAAGTCTGTCAGCATTCTTTTCTACTCTGACTTCTGCCTCCAAAACATTTTTTTGGCAAGAGAGTCAACGTGTTCTCATCCATAGATTCGTTTTTGTTTTAGACTCGTAGTGGCAAACCCATGTTACCCAACTGCAACTCTGCTGAGAGGTAAGAGCACCCCCTCACAACGAGTGTCCTAGATAAGAAACTAAACAGTCTGGTGGTGAGTTTCCAGTGATGCTGGAGCTTTGGAGGATGTGGGCTAACCCTTTATTATCATCGCTTCCAGGCTCACTCTGGTCTGGAGTGGTAACATCTGAAAGAGTCCAAACTTCAGCTTAAATAGAACTAAACTGTTTACTTATGCTGAACTGACATGTTTGAAATGGAACTGGTTTAATATTTAACAGTGTGTAAACAAAATGTATACTTATACTAAACTGAATTGGTTTAATTAGAACCGTTTGACTGAAATTAATAGCTTGAAATAGAAATGTTTTTTGACAATTAAACTATGTGCTCATGCCAAACTGAACTATTTAAAATAGAACTGGTTATTTGTATAAAAATTGATTTGGCATTAAATAAACTACAAAGGTTGATATGCCATAAAACCCAAACAAGCAACCAACCAAAGTAAAAGATACCAGTCTGCCTAACTATTTACTCATAGCTGGAGGAAGGATATGTGCAAGTATACCTTTTGTAAATGTATTACAGCTAATTGAAATGCAAGCAGCCTCATTCAGGTTTGAACTTGGACCATTATGTTGATTTCATTCAACGGTAACCAGTATATGTTTGTTTTTGTGTGTGTGTGTGTGCCTGTGCTTAAAGTATAAGATTAAAAGTTGTTTATGGAATTTGTTTATAGGTAAAGGAAAGATATTTTGGTTTTGTTCTTGACAAAATATTTCTCCCTATATACATATATTTCTCAGCTTTTCTCTCTCTCTCTCTCTCTCTCTCTCTGTGTCTTTCTCTCTCTTTATATATATATATATATATATATATATGTGTGTGTGTGTGTGTGTGTGTGTGTGTGTGTGTGTGTGTGTGTGTGTGTGTGTGTGCGGCAGCGGATATGTATCGACTTTTAAAAATAAACCTCTATGATATTAAAACGGAATATATTTTAAGGATACGATATATAAAATGTTTATGATATTAGTTCATATATATATATATATATATATATATATATATATATATATATATATATATATATATATATATATATATATATATCAGTATAATCTATCATATGTACCGTCGTAGTAAGTAATTTTTGCGCCGCACTGCGTACATATTGTTTATATACATAACAAACATTAGTTGATGTTATTAATAAATTAATGTATTAATGTCATGTAAATCTTAAAAAATAGATTTTATAAATTCTATAATATCAAAAAAATTTGAATCTATATATGAACATGTTCTTTACGCAGGCTATTTTGGATTGGCGTCTAATTTTGCATATCATTGATGCATTTGGCTAAAGTCTACACTTTACTTACATATTGCATCTATTGTGATGTTATCAACAGCTATACAGGTCATAATGACAACATTCAACACATACCCAATTTTACGTAAACCTTGAATATACTTCGAACTCTTTTAAGAATTCTTATCACTTCTCATTGAATTAGTAAACGAACATACTTTGAATACATTCTTATGAATGCCATCACCGATTTAGTGAAGAGAAAGTTTACTTCGCTAACATACTGACAGTACATTCTATATTATCTCTCGAGAGACATCGAATTCCAATTGCCATTACTGATTATTATTATCTTCACGTTCTCCATTCATTCCCCCGCACTCTTTTTCGTATTCTGTTACCTTTCCGACAATTTTGATCGACGTACGATAGCCAATCAGAAAGCTCATACCAATAACATACCATTCTTGTGTTATTTAATTGTAATATCCGGCCAGCATCTTCTCATATTGTCTTCTGTTCGTTGTCAACACTTCCTTTGAGGCAATGATAGCAAATAGACTTGGCCAGCAGGAAGTTTACTTTCACAGCCTGGATGAAAACGACTACTTTATTGTGCCTTTAAAGAAAACCAATATTTGTTGCTTGAGAGTCTCCTGCTAATTCTTCATTTTATTATTGCTGGTAATTTATGCATTTGAAGGTTTACAGCAAAAAGATTTATTGGTTGCCGGTGGAAACCGAACAACTATAAGTTTATTATTGTATTACTCCTTGCAAATTTTTCAGACAAGCGTTAGTTGATGGTCTTTCACTGGAGTCTGAGGGACAGCAAGTCTCCTCAGCACTTCAGGACACTTCTCATAATTCTGGCCGACCAAAACAATATTGTAGTTTGGATGGTTACGGGTCTTCCTCCGATTTCTAGCCCCTTCAGCTACTTCATCAAGGCTTTGGGGATAGTTCCCAGCTCACCATTTACAAGTGGTACCACGATCAACTTCATGTTCCATAACTTCGTTAGTTCTTAAGCAGGGTCCAAAACTTATCTCTCTTTTCGTTTTCTTTGATTTTCCTGCAGTGATCAGTTGGGACGGCAATGTCTACTATTTTGCAGATTCTCTTTTTTCGCTCTCATTGAACTGGTCATCTGGCCAAGATTATGTCATCTTCTTGTATTTCAAAACCAGCAGAAAAGTTTGTGTATTTCATTCTCTAGGACAGATTCTAGATTGTGTGTGTTTCATTTGGCAGTATATAAGTAAAGTCCGCTACCTTAGTCGAGGGTGATCCGAAGGCTCCCTTTTCATGAACTACTAGAGCATGGTGTAGGTGAGGGCGCTACTCCATTCCCTGGATTGCTCCACTTTACCCTTGACTCTTACCTTATAACGCTGAGTGTTATGCAAGGTGGCATCAGGTAACATTTTTTTAAGTTTTGGTATGACTCGACCAGGGATTGAAACTTGATCTTCCGGACCAGTGGCGAACACTCTACACATTAGGGCAATGGCCCCCTGTTGGTCACTTTCACCACAGAGACTAGTCAAGTCTTTTACAATTTTTCCGCTGAAATGAAATTGTTCATTTTGGCTATATCAACACATAACCTAAATTTACTGTTCTCTTGAATTTTATCTATTTTCGCTTTACTCTAGTTGGTCGTTATGTTTTCGGATCTTTTGGATAGACATTATTTTTCTCTCGTATGGTTTCTCTTTCTCAGCCATGTACAAGTTTTATCGTGAGCGAATTCGTCGTTTAGTTGCTTGAAATATCCATACTGCAGTTTTCTCCCCTTTTGTGTTTCCAAGTTATCGTTTATCTCTTGATCTGTATGTTGCCTGTACTGTTTTTGGTTATCATTATAAGTGTTCTTTGCTCTATTTTATTTAGTCTTTGAGTCCTTATTGATTCATCCACGCTGTCTTCAATGCTGGCGAATGCTCTTCCTCCTTTTTTTTCTTGACACATATAGTATAGTCGGCCTCTGTCATCTCTGAGATGTAAGGCCTATTGAATCATCATAAGCTTCCTTGTCTTATAGTTTGTTTGTTGAAGTTTTTCTATCGTCCATTTCAAGAATGTTCCCGAATATCTTATTGGTGGGTGGGGCGTGACCAGGTGTTTATCTCTTTGATGAAATTCCAGCGGCAGAGATTGGTTTCGAAAACTTTTCTCGTTCACCTGAGATAAAAGTGTTTTAATTTTTCCTTTCGTCTGCACTTCTTTTATGATGCCCGACTCCAATATTACCAATTACTTCTAAGTTCCCTTTTCTTCGAGTGTTCAAACTCTTTCTTGATTCGGCAGTTCTAGTCTCTCTGTTACCTATTTTTCCAGCTTCTTTGTATTAACTTCGCACATTTTTCTATGTCTAATTCTATTTGTACGTTCTGACTACATATTCTTATTATTTGTTTTAGATTATCCACTTCTTTTTTTAACATTTTGCAAACAACTTGATGTCCTTGTACAGAAGGTGGTTACACATTTTTTGCTATTTAATGAATTTAAATCCTCGATGTATTTTCTAAGTATGTGATTAGCTGGCTTTATCACAACTACAAAAAGTAATGGAGATGTATAAAAAATCCCATACAATTTGGTGCATCTCATTTTCCGCGACGGATTCTGTGTGGTGAATATTCCATTAGTTCATATGGTCAAATTTAAACTTCTTGCACAATTTCCAGTGGATCACCTTGCCTAGTAAACTGTGTCTAGTTCTATATTGTCTCTACCTTACCAAGCCTTTGGTGATTGTACCGAGCACACTAATTAAGATCAGTATTATCGTCATTTTAATGGTTCACAGGTTTTTTAATTCCTTAGCAAGGTCCAGGTAATTATTCCTCCGTTAACATTCTTTTCATTTCACTCTGCGCTCCGCCGAGACAGCAAAATCCACATTTCTGCATTATTATTATTATTATTATTATTATTATTATTATTATTATTATTATTATTATTATTATTCCTTTGTAGTTTTTCACATAAGCATTAGCTGATAGTTTTTCACTGGAGTTTGAGTGGCAACAAGTCTCCTCCAGTCTCCAGGACCCTTCTTAGTATACTGACCGTTCTCCACAATGCTGTTGTTTGAATGGTGTCGACTCGTCCGCCAACTTCCAAGTCATCCAGGGACTTTAATTATCCTTTAGTTACGGCGCCAAAAGTACCAGTCACAATTGGTATAATCACCACCTTCATGTTCCAAAGAGTGCTCAATTCTCTAGCAAAGTCGAAGTACTTATCCTTCTTTTCATAATCATTCAGTTCTTTTCTGTGGTCAGGCAGGACAACAAAGTCGATAATTTTGCAAATTTTCTTTTTTTTTTTTTTTTGTTGATAATTATGTTGGGTCGTGCATATACGATTTGTTCGTATGGTCAGATTTAAATTTCTTGCACACTTCCAAGTAGATCACCTTTCCCAACAAGACGTGTGTCGTCTTGTATTCCTTCTGTGCTAATTTTCTGCATTCGCTTATTATGTGATTGATCGTTTCGTCTCTATCACCACATAGTCTACATTTGATATTTTGTTGCGACTTATCTATTCTCGCTTCGATATGATTGGTTCTTATGGAATTGATTTGTGCTGCTATTAGGAGATAATCGGTTTTTCTCTTAAATTTTTTGCTTAGCTACGTCCAGGATTTCTTCGTGTGAGATGTTGTATATTAGTCGTTTAAAATGCCCACAGGGTAATTTTTCTTCCCATTTTCACTTTCTAGTTGTTATTCGGTTGTCCATTGTGTTGTCAGTAGCGTTTTTGATAGCTGCAATGATTATTTCTTCGTGCATTTCTATGTAGATTTTGACTGCTTTTATCTATGCGTCAACGTTGTCTTAATGCTGGCAAGTCCTATTCCTACCTCATTTCTTGATACATATTGTCTTCCAACGTCGTTTCTGGGATATAATTACTTATTCATAGTCATTAGTTTTCTTGTTCTTTGGTTTATTTGCTTAAGGTCTTCTCTGGTCCACTTCAAAAGTTATAGCGAATATCTAACGAGGCGTACAGCTTAGTTATTTATTCCTTTGATAAGTTTTCTGAAAAATAGTTTTGTCTCGAGAAGCTTTCTACTTCTCCTGAGATATTCTTTTTGAATTGTGTCTTTCATTTCTACTTGTTTGATGGTGTCAGCCTGATTTGGTTGTTCCATTCTGTCATCCAGTATCATTGCCACTTTTTATTACTAGCATGACACATTTTTTCTATGCCAAATACCAATCCTATGTATATTCTAACTGCGCGTATTAGAGTTTCCAGTTCTTTTTCATTTTCTGCAAATTATTTGATGTCAGTTTTACTAAGGTTGTATTGGGCAGTGCATTTTCTGAGTATATGGTAGCATCATGGACACTATGGATAGTAACGGTGATAGTCCATCTCTTTGAAATATACCTCTTTGGATCTTTGCTGGAGCTAAGTTTCTTCCTTTTTTTGTCAATTCTACTCTCCAGGTTTTCATGGTTGTCTCGATAAAGTTTATGACTACATCTGATATTTTGTACATTTTGAGGCAGTTTCTCATCCAGCTTTACGGAAGCATATCATAGGCCTTCTTGTAGTTAATCAAGTCTTACTCTCATTTAGGATGCCCTGATCTATGTAAAGTAACTCTTCTGTGCGTCTGGATCCTTCGCGGCATCCTTGCTGTTCCCCAGGGAACAATCTGCGGTGGTTGTCAGCGAGTAGCAAATCTCTCCCTTATTTGTGCTGCTAATATTTTCCACATCATCGGTAGGCAGGTTATGGGTCTGAAGTTGTTTGGGGCGGTTCCTTTGCTGGGTCATTTTGGATTGATGTGGCCTTTTCTTTTGGTCATCTATTCGGGTACGTGTAACCCTTGGAGGTATATGATCATTTCTAGTGCTCGTCTGCTGTGAATGGAGATGAATTTCTTGAACCAGAAACCATGTATTCCATCATGGCCTGGAGATTTCCAGTTTGATATCTTTTTAGTGTCATTTTGAGTAAATGGATGTGTATTTCCGCTTTCGGGCCTTCTTCGAGCCTTTCTTATTCTTTTGTCATATTGTTTATTCATTAGACTTTTCCGTTATGTTTTTGTTGCCATAATTTAGTCTAAAATTGTTCGGTCCCTTTTTTATACGGTTGTTGTAGTCTTTCAGGTCATCTCCCCACAATTGTAGGTAGAATTTTCCATCGTTGTTTTGGAATGTCCTATTTTGTCTGTATTGTTTTACATTTTGTCGATATCTCTTTAATCTTCATTCTTTCGCCAGTACTTTCAGTTTTTTCCTCAAGTTGTATTGTTATTTTTTTCTTATGTTGCCTTTTCCTTTTTATTCCTACTTTTTCTTTTGCTTCATCATTTTGGTCTGTTTTCTTAGATTTTTTTATTTGCGTTTCCAGTCGATTTTTCTATCCTGGTTTTGATTTTTTCTTCGTTCATTTGAGGTTATCCCAATTTTCTCACAAATTAATTTCGCTTCTGCATTTATTAGATCATTTAATTTGGTTATGTTATTCGTTGATATATAATGTAGTACTTGATTTATGTTATTCGTTTCTGTCTTATCTATTCTCCATTCTTTGTTTCTTAATGATGGTAAGATAGACTTTTCACTGTTCATAATTCTATTTACATTTTCTAGATTTACCTTTTGTTCTTGTGTTAGAGTTTGCTCTGCGTTGTTTGGTTGTGTGGCGTTTGTATTTGCCGAAGGTGGTGGTTCATTTTGTTAACGATGTTTTTGTGCGTTAATGCTTGCGCCTGGTACTATATTACTGACTTGTTCATTATTCATTTTCTGGTGTATTTCTATTATTTCGAGGTCAGAAAACCAACCTTTCTTTATTATTGTCCTTACTTGGTCGGGAAGTCTTTCACTTGTCTGAAAACTAGCACATTCTTTCCAGATCTCTACCATTCTTTTCCTGTATCCCCTTTGTGTAGCGTTGCTCCTAAAATAGCAGTGTAGTGCCAGTTGGTTGTCTTCCCAAGTCCATGTTTTGTGCTTTCGACCCTGGTTGGTGTGATTCCTTAAATCGTCATTCGTGTACCTGAAAAAAGAACAACCAACATTCGCAGGATGACAATTGGTTCTCCCAAAAAGCCTATCAGGGGAGCAGCTGCCGATCATGACACCCAAACCTGTTGCGTCATATTTTGATTCAATATCTTTATCATGGACGGTATATTGTGACTATAGCAGACCCAAGGGTTGTTTTTCATCTGCGCGTCTGACGCATATGTGACCGGGAACAGTCACCATGACTGTTCATGAACAGTAGGTCACAAAAAAAAAAAAAGAAATCAGTTTAACTTCGTTAAAGTCTTTTATCCAACTATTTTATGCCGTATTTCTCTGTTCCTATATCACCTTATGGTTCATATTCACTGTCCTATTTTGAAACTTTTTTCCGTTAAAGCTGATGGTTTCCAAGTTGTACTGAGGTCGGTAACTGTTCTTACAAAATGCTTTCAGAGTATATCAAGTACGTATTTTTATTGATTGAAAGTAGTCATAGATGAGCCATATAGAATTTAGCGCTATAAATTTAAACAAATCTATTTTGTGATTTCAAAATAGTTTTGCTGAAAATACTTTTGGGAATTAAAACGTCTTCATTTAAAATACAACTGTTCACCATAAGATTTTACATCACACGAAAAATCAATGTTTTTAAAATTAAAAACCGATTGTTCTAACCCAAATATCTTTGAAAATCACAAAGTAAAGATTCGTTCAGCTACTCAAGTTAAATTCCTACTTTCTATTTTTTTTGGGGGGGGGGTTCTTTATAGATATATATATTCTCAGTCATAGATGTCACGTAACATCCGAGAATGTTCGTTCCTTAACCCGTTTCTTTTTTGTTTATGGGGGAGTAGGTGGGTATTCTTATTTATTGTTTTTGCTTTTTATTGCTTTTATTTTATTTCTTTTTTATTTCCCTTCCCTCTACATAGATTCTCACACACCCACCACTTAATACAATTAGCACCTAAGGCGTATAGAATTTAGCGCTATAAATTTCGTGATTTTGAAATAGTTTTGCAGAAAATAATTTTATGAATTAAAAAGTCTTCATTTAAAATACAACTGTTCACCAGAAGTTATTACGAGTAACGAAGAATATTCTTTTCAAAATTAAAAACAGATTGTACTGACCCAAATTTCTTCGAAAAACACAAAGCAAAGATAGGTTCGGCTACACAGGTTCGATTCCTGCTTTCTGACTTTATTATTATTATTATTCCTTTACAGTTTTTCACATCAGAGTTAGTTGATGGTTTTTCATTGGAGTTTGAATGACAGCAAGTCTCCCCAAGTCTTCAGGACTCTTCTCAGTATTCTGGCCGTTTTCAATAATGCTGTCGTTTGGATAGTCTCCACCCGTCTGCCAATTTCCGAGTTTTCCAGGCCCTTTAATAATCTTTTAGTTACTGTGCCAAAAGTACCAATCACAATTGGTACCATTATCACACTCATGTTCCACATCTTTTTCAATCCTCAAGCAAGGTCGAGATACTTATCCTTCTTTTCATTTTTTTTCAGTTTTTTTTCTGTGGTCAGCCGGGACAGCAAAGTCGACAATTTTGCAAGTTCTCTTTTTTTTGTTCGATTATGTCACGTGGTGTCCCATTGAGAAACGAGAAATAAGATTACTACTATTCCTCGTGCTTGAATTAGCAAGCCGTCAAAGATTGACCGTTAAAAGAGAAACAAAGAATTGGGTCAACTTTGGCTGGTCGTTGAAGGAAGAGAAAAAATGTGGGTCATACTATCTGTACTCAGTAACCTAACTCGGATGACATATAGTAGCTCTAACGAATCGCCTGACCAGGGAGAAAAAGAGAGAAGCCTTATGATTGGCTGGAGCCCTAGGGCGGAAGTGGGAGCTCCTTCCGTCAGCAGACGTAGGGAGGAAGAAGGTCAGTCTTGGATCAGAGATCGTCGTGACCAGATGGGGTGATGCGCATGCCAAGACTACGGGAAAAGAAAGTGGAAATATCTTGGACAAGTAAGAAAAGGAACCCTACTTTCAAGCCAGACTCCAAAAATAAAATAAATGCCGTCAACCCGAGAATAAAGAAAAAAAAGGAGAAAGAAAAATGCTCTCTAAAGGAAAGTCGTGTAAAGATAAGTAGACTTTAAAACTGTTTCTCCCTATACCCAATTATATATCCTCTCTCTCTCAATTTGAAGAAAGACTAAAGACGAAAGAAAAGAAAAGAAGAACGACATTTATGTTTCTGTATTATCGGTTTATAATATAGCTGACACTTTGAAGATGTGTATCTATGTGTAGTAAAAAGACTGATATATTCTAATGTCTCATGTGCTCGAGTCGTTCTTTGTGTCGTCTGCTACCAAGCTGTTATTTCATGTTTCTTTTTTTAGCTTCTATTCGCCTTATGTTATGCTTGCTTAAAATTGTCCTATAAATTCCTTTAAAATTATTATACGGGAAACCGGAGTTGTCGACTGCTATAATTAATATTATTACATATAAACCTAGAGGTCCATGTCTTCCATTGGTCTAGGGGTAGGAAGTCCAGTGGCCTTGGTGGGTGTGTGAATAGTGAGAAAATTGGAAACCCCTTGCCAACGGCGGTCACTCGAGCCATAAATTAACACCCACATAATACGCCAGTTCCTATATGCCCAAGAAAGGACTCTGAACAAGGACTTATTCTACAAGGGATCAAGTGCTAGTCTGCCCCGTCTTCACACGTGCGAAAAATAAAGTCCCGTTTTGGGATTCTAGTTATTTTTCCGTCATAATTATTATAAGTTCAGGTGTTCTGGCCGAGATTAGGTGATCTATGTGTATGTCAATGTCCCATAGGAGTTTATATGTGTCATTCTCTAGGACAGATGCTGGGTTGTGCATATACCATTTGTTCGTCAGGTCAAATTAAAATTTCTTGCACATTTCCCAGTGGATCACCTTGCCCACCCAGTTGTGTCTAATCTGATAATACTTCTGCACTAATTTGCTGCATTCGCTTATTATGTGATTGATGGTTTCATATCTGTCACTGCATAGCATACATTTGCTATTTTGGCTTGTTTTACCTATTCTCGCTTTGCTGTGATTGGTTTTTGCGGCATTGTTTAGTGATGCTAGTAGGCGAGATTCTGTTTCTCTCCGAAAGTTTCCTTTTCTTAGTCATTCCCTTGTTCTGTCAAGTGAGATGTTGTTTATTAGTCGTTTAAAACGCCAGTAGAGTTGTTTTCCTTACCATTTTTGTTTCCTAGTTATTGTAATTCTGTTGTCCATCGTTTTTCACTATCGTTTCTGATGGCTGTAATGAGTCCTCCATCATGTTTTTGTATATAGTCTTCGAGTCATTGTATCGATGCGTCACCAGTGTTTTCAATGCTGGCAAGTTCTCTTCCTCCCTCTTTTGTTGATACATGTAGTCTGACAACGTCGTCTCTGGGATCCAATGCCTTATGCATGGTCATAAGTTTTCTTGTTCTCTGGTCCATTTGTTTAAGTTCATCTTTGGTCCACTTGAGAAAGGATCCGGAATATCTAACGAGGGGCACAGCCCAAGTATTCATTTGTTTAATAAGATTTCGGCAAGAGAGTTTTGTCTCGAGTAGTTTTCAAGTTCTTCTGAGATATTCTTTTTGAATTTTGTCTTTCATTTCCACTTGTTTGATGGTGTCTGCCAAATATTATTATTATTATTATTATTATTATTATTATTATTATTATTATTATTTTGCTCCGAGAGATTTTTAGACATCAGCATTTATTGCTGGTCTTTTACAAGAATTGAATAAACAGCAAGTCTCCACAAGTTCCCAGGACACTTCTCACTATACAGGCCGATCTCAATAATTCTGTAAGTTGGATTGTCTCCGCTTACCCACGTATTTCTAAGTCCTCTAGTTAATGTATTAATCATCTAGTGGCTGTACCAAGATCATCAATTAGAATTGGTATTACCTTCACTTTCACGTTCCACAATATTTTTTTAATTCCCGTGTGTTTCATTCTCCTGGACAGATTCTGTGTTTTGCATATACCATTTGTTCGTGTGGTCAAATTCAGATTTCTTGCACAATTCTCAGTGGATCACCTTACCCACCCAGTCAAGTCTAATCTTTCTGAGCTAATTGACTGGATTCGCTTATTATGCGATTGATCGTTTCGTCTCTATCATAACATAATTTATATCTGCAGTATTGTTGCGTGTCGTCTATTCTTGCTTTGATATGTCTGGTTCCTATGGTGTTGTTTTCTGCTGCTGTTGGAAGAGATCAATTTCTATCAATAAGTTTCCCTTTCTTTGCCACGGCCACGTTTTCTTATGTGAGATGTTGCTTCTTAGTCACTTGAAACGTCTATAGAGTTGTTTTTCTTCCACTTTTGTTTTCTGGTTATTTCTATTCTGCTGATTCTCATGTTGTCATAATTATTTCTGGTGGCTGTAATCAGTCTTCCTCCGTGGTATTCTATGTTGTCTTCGAGTCATTGTATCGATGCGTCAACTCTGTCTTCAGTTCCGGGTAGCCCTCTTCCTCGTCCTTTTCTTGTAAAAATCCATCTCCGACCCGTGGGCCAGTAATTACTCTACTCTGCTGATCAGAAGTTCCTCCATCCTCCTTCTGAGATGGAACAGATTTTTATATCTATGGCCGGACTGTAGACGCGTCTAGGATCTTTAAACGGTTCCACAAACTTCGATAAATCGGACGTGTATGACCATTTCCTGTTTTTTTCTTCCCTTTTCCGCGGGTTGTTTAATGCTTACTTAGGGTCAGGGTGTTGTGTCGTTCAACCGTTAGAATCTACGCTAACATGATTTGACCATGAAACATTACATCCTACTGTGCATGGGCGTTAAATAATGGAAGAAATGCCATTTGAATGCTATTAGAAGTCACCAGAGACCACAAGAAAGAATGTGCGAATATTTATCCTTTAAAATATATCCCCTCTGATATATATATATATATATATATATATATATATCCAAAACTAAAATTTATCCAAATGCCCCATTACGCTACATGTATTAACCGATGAGCTTAAGTGCAATTTCTGTTCAGCAGGCGTAAAAAGATCGGTATTGAAACTGAGAACTTTTTTCCTTATCAGGGATGGGAGCGAGAAAAGGAACCCAACGTATTGATAGCTCATATCGCAAATTAGTAGCCCGCTGTAGCTGTCTAATATAGTGTCACCGTTATAGAGGAAAAAATTAATTAATTAAACCTTGGAACGTTCCAAAGTTACAAATCCACTCAAGAACGAATAAAGTCGATAGTGCTGCACTTAGAGAAACTCATCTTGCAGGATGGTCTCTGTTTGCGGAAATAGAGATCATACAAATATTTCTTCCAGAATCTGTTCAAGATATCACGTAACATTATTCTACTTTTTTCTCTAAAATTTTCCTTAAAGTCCAGGTGGTGCAACTATACAGACATGCTTTATAGCTTCGAAGACATCAAGTCTTATTTCATCAGATACATCAATATTAAATATGATCACTTTCAGTAGATGCGATATTGCTACTGATGTATGGGAACTAGTCGTCTAATTTCAGCGGCTTCTGACTTAGAGTAGAGATTATGCGATCTTATTTAAAACAAAGCAACTAATAAAATCGCAGTGGTATAGCCACTGGTATGCCATCGCATAAACCAACCAAGGAAGATGAACAAGACATATTTGGCAACGCTGGCTAAGTAAGAACCTATCCATAAGCGACATTCTCCAATGGATTCCTTTTTATAGACACACCTGTGTTGACCGACAAGCACCAGCTCAGTTCAAACACAAGATACATTCCAGAGAACATGTCAGAAACGATAGTCGATACAGGTGCATGGAGAGGGAGTCAAGGGGAAAGATGACGATAATGACAATGATGCATTTTTGGGATCGACGAAAGCAAAGAAATCACAGCCTAACGACACTTTGCCATTAAATCTGGCTTGCGAAATCCTTATTTTCTTTACCAAATGTCTCAGGTTGTATGATGATCTTCAGCTTTCATCAAGATTACAACTCTTCTGTTATTCTTGTGTGCTCTTACGGCTAAATCATTTCCCACCATGGTCTAGAAAAGAGTTAATTTTAGGGCTGAAGACGTTTCGATATCTTCTGTGGCCAACAGAATGATAAAGCAGTCATAATGTGAGACTTTAACGTCCGAATCAATGTTTACTATCAAACAGTGTCTGATGTCCTAGGTCTCTATGGGGTTCGTCGTATGAACTGAAATGGGCTAGTACTTCTCATCTGTAGAAAATTCGACTTCACAATCTCCAACACAATCTATCAGCATAAAAACTAATGTAAAAGTCATGAATGTATGCCAGGTCAAGGAATTGGATATGTAATGAGATCCAAAAAACGTGATTTCTAAGGATTTTTTAATATACACATTCTTTTGATAGTAGGTCTGTACTATCAGCCAACGCTCTGCCTCATAGTTAAGCTTCTTTTAAATTTGTTTGCAAGAAATGTCTCACTAATTCTTTGATCGTTAATCACATCAGAGTTTCGCTTTTGAAATTCAGTGATCAGAGAAACAGCTATCTGACCAGCTTTAAACAGCGCTCAAACCTACGCAGATTACTACAGCTATTGAATCATTTTGGAACACTGTCAGTTATAGCTCTTTCTTTGAAATGCTTGATCTCTACGTTTGTAAACACCACGATTTATTTGATAAGAGTTACATCGACGTTCAGCCTCCAATCAAGAGAATGCATAACGAAAATAACGATTGGATCAACAACAAAGACCCTAACATCAAAAAGCATACGAATAAAGAAAGCAAAAAGCAAGTTCAAACTAATATCGGAAGATGGAAAGAGTCTTGGTGGTCTGTAAAGACTTTTAAACTCCGGGAAGCAAGAGACAAGAAGGATCCTACAGCTTTTAATGAGGACCATACTATAGAGTATTCGGTTCTTGAGAGAAGAGAGTATCAGCAGTTTTTTCGGCAAATGGTGAAAGCCCTTTTACCGACTAGAAGGTAATAAGCCACTTTGAAATAGTCTTGACATCAACCCCCATCATTTTCATTCCCCAATGCTCTAAAATCGTTCAGTTTATCTTGAAACATCCTAAATAAAAAGCCCAAGATTCAACCATACAAACTTCATTGAGCAAAGCCCCAGGAAAAGACGATATACCGTCAAAAGTCTTTCAGTATAACAATACGAACCAAATCAAGAGAATAGTAGAAATGTCCAAAAGTATATGGAAAGTAGCACATGCTCCCTTTAGATTCTTAAGATCTTTCCATCAAATATCTTTGAAAAATAAAGTAAATTTCAATTGTGATAACTAAGGAAGTATCCCCCTTCTTTAAAGTGCAGGGAAGATTATGGCTTGATAGATTTTAAATGGATCATATTAGTTGTCTGTGAAAATCTTTACCCAGAGTTACAATGTGATTTCTGATCAGGCCAGGGCAACACAGATAAAACTTTCTCTGATTTATCATATTGCGAAAAAACCTGAAAAATAAATCAAAACCTATACATAAATTTTTGTTGAACTGATCAAGGCCTTTTGCACAGAAACAAATGTTCAACGTCTTCATTTGGTTTCTTCTGGGGATAAAACATATTTTATCGTATGGCGAATGCTAATATTTTTTTAATGTTTGAATGACACAAAATAAGGCATTTTTAAACTGCATTCATCCCACTTCCATATCAATTCTCAGGTCTTAAACTATTCCTGCTGGAATCATGTAATCTGTCATACAATACTTGGAGACTAGAGGGGCATCAACAAAGAACCTTTTCTGACCTCTGTAAAGCCTCAAAGAACAAAGTTCAACATAGCATTTCAGTGTCCTTTGGCTTATAAGACCAAATAACCAAACAATCCCACCCATCTTAGGATTAATCACATTTTCATTTGTCTAAGCAATGATTTTTGTTGATTTGAGCAAAGTCTTTGACACAAGAAACAAAATGTTCAACGTCATCATTTAGTTTCATCAGAGAATAGAAATAGCTATTTAATCGGATGGCGAAATCTCAAAAGTTTTTAAATATTCTAAATGACAAAAAATGGGCATTTATTATCATTATTATTATTATTATTATTGCTTTTTTTTCCTTTTTGCTTTATTCAGTTTTTTATGACAGTGATATAGGAGTATAATTCAAATTTCGTAATAGTGGTGCCCTCTTTAATCTTCGTAAGTTCAAACATGAATCTCTCGTTAAACAAATGTATCATTCATGACCTTTAATTTTCAAATTACATTTAAATCTACAGCAAGAACCAAGGACTCTCAAGAACTCGTTAATCGTTTCTCTCTGGCGTACAAAGATTTTTCTGTCTTACCATCACCACAGGCTGCAGAAGCAAAATTAGGAATATTCTAGTATAATAATAAACAACTATATCATAAAGCCTGATTAATTTCAAATTCAAAATCAAAAAAATTTGAAGATTGACGCAAAAACGTAAATTTATTCAATATGGCCTTCATTTTTTTTTTTTGCAGTTTTCACATTGATACGCCTTCGAAACGATTTGTATGCCTCCAAAATATATTCTTCGTGCATATTACATTACTCCTTAATAGCTGTCTTAAGCGAACTAATATTTGGATGGGAATTTGCATTTGTTTTGTTGACTAAAACGTCTCATATAGGGTAGTAAAAATAGTTAAGGTCTGGGCTTAAATTGTTTTTAATTGATGTCCACACAGGTTTCTCGAGGACGTTCAATTCATTTGCGTGATTTCTTATTGATGGTGTGGGATCCTTTTTAATCGCCGTAGCGAGAGCAGTTAAAAAGTCTTCTTTTCGATTGTCTTTCAATCCTACACTCTTTTTCTTAAAAACCGCTTTTTCTGAAAAAATATACATTTGCTTTGTATAGGGTAGACAATGAAGCTTTGGCTAGGTTTCGGAATTAAGCAAATCGTAGATTCTTTGTCAGTTTTTTTTTTGATTACTCATATTGGGCCGAACATTAATAAAAATAATTAAATGTTTGAATAATAGAGCTAATCATGGAATTTTATATTCATCAGGTTTTTTTAATCTAGCTAATCAAAGGAAAAAAAAAAGTTTTAAAAAATTATTTCCTATATTGATTCCACACCCTGTATAAACAATTTTACCCGTCACTCGATCGATCTCAAACAAATAAGTAAGTAAAGTCAGCGACCGAAGTGTAGGAGAGAGCACTACTCTTTTCCCTGGATAGCTCCTCTTTACCCTTGAAACGTGCCTTATAATGCTGAGTGTTAAGCAAGGAGATATCAAGTACCATTTTTCGAGTCTTTGGTATGACTCGACCTAAGATTGAACCCCGGTCTCCCGGGCCATTGGAAAAACTCTACCAGTAAGCCACTGCGCCGGTTCAAACAAATAAAAGATGTTAAAAAACAATGAAAACTTTAATGACTTCCCTACATCAAATTCATTTATTCTTTTTCATAATTTCCCAGCAGAGTGAATACCTGCGCATTTCTTAAAAATCGTGCCGCTACAGTTATTAGTTCTTTTGAAAAAATCCATCATCGTTTTTAGAATAAAATAGACATCAAGCATGAGACAAAAGCTGCTGTTTACACAGTTGTTATACTATTTTCTGTTCCAGGCCCTCTGTTGTTCTCATATTTATCCATGATACGAGATGCCCTCAATAAGTTTCCAGACTTTTTTTCATATGGGCACACGCACATGAAACTCTAGTCCCCTTCGACGTAATCTCCTCCGGCTGTAATGCACTTGTACCGTTCCAACAACTTCTGAAAGACCCCATAGACGTCCTATTGTGTGAGCGTGTCAATGACCTTCGTCACAGTCTCTTTCATCTCCTCAATTATCTCATAACGACAGCCTCTGAGCTTAGGGAATAACCAAAAGTCACAGAGAGCAAGGTCTGGACTATAGGGAGGCTGAGGAACTGTCTTGATGTCCATCTTGGTCAAATAGTCTGTGACGAGGATGGAGTTTTGGATTGGTGCATTGTCCTGCTGGAAATGCCACTGACCCGATTTGAAGAGTGCAGGCCTATTCCGACGATATCTCTTGTAGAACTCCCTTAAAACCTCAACATAGTATTCCTTGTTGACTTGTCTGTCCGCTGGTAACCCAGTGCAAGTAGATCATGCCAGTGCTGTTTAAAAAAGGGATCATCAAAAGTTTGTGGGTGGATTTGCTCTGTCTGGCCTTGTTGGGTCTGGGAGAACCAGCATGCTTCCATTGGTCTCTTGGTCTCTGGGTCATAGCAGTAGATCCAACTTTCATCGCAGGTCACCAGAGCATCAAGAACTGCGGGATCTGAATTGATCAGCTCGGCCATCTCCCTGCAGTCATGACAACGTCTTTCTTTCTGATATTCTCTGAGCACCCTTGGGACAAACTTGACACAAATCTTCCGCATCTCGTGAATAATTGTGTACAGTTCCCACGCTGACATAAAATTGTGCACTTATTGTCTCTATAGACACACGACGTTACTTATCCATGAAATTCTCTGGTGTATTGACTTCTTTAATCCTCCCACACCTTTCATCATCCCTCACAGACTCCCTGCCTCCCTTTAATCTCTTATGCCACTCAAAAACTCATGCTCGATTCTTGTAAGATGCTATAAAAGCAATCTGAAGCATTCCATACGTTTGTGTAGCATTTTCCCAAGTTTAAAACATAATTTTATTGCATATCGTTCTTCTAAAGTGTCCTCACGTCCAGACTTCATTTTTGAAATTCAACAGCTGTGACAATCAGGCTTTAGTAGAGTGTATTCTAATTGATGCTGTAGATATTTCTTTGAACTTGAAATCATAAAGAAAATTGGTCAGTCATCTCATAAGATGTGTAGCTATAACATACTGAATTTTCAAGAGTCTACGACAATTTTACATGCCTGTACAAAAAAGGGTGGAAACTTATTTAATCGCCCTTGTAACTTTCGCAAGAGATGTTTTCACTCTATCTGATGCTTCCTGCTGTAAGAATAACAAATCAGAACCTATTTGCCTTGTCCAATATTAGACACAAAGAATTCTTTCTTGTTCAATCCTTACTAAAAAGAGCTGGACAGGTCATTCGCCTGAGAATTTGGTTTCGTTTTGTTTGTTTTCTTTGTTTATAGTATATCAGATATCGTGAGTTTATTATATACCAACATTTGTTATGTAACATGAGGAAAGAAGAACCCATAACACTTAGTTATAAAAATACAACTCTCACTATATTTTTTCTTAGGGTCGAAACTCTGTAGACGTGTCAGAAAGACAGAGACGGGGACTAAAACAAACGGAGGACTTGGACACTTGTATATTTACCCATAACTTCTTCTTAGCCACGTTTTACTATATTTATTTTCAGGGCCCTACTAAGCCTTTCTTCTGGTTCTTAGCTGTGGGGGGACCTACCCACCTCTGGAAACTCACCGAACTTTTTGAATGCCTGAAGCTCTTCTGGCTGCCAACTGCAAGACTGACTGTATCTGCCGTGGGTGACCGAATTTATGATTTCAGAACACCCGTGCATATCCAGTTCGTCTTTCTGTCCGTCAGTCCCCGCATCTGCTTCCACCAGTTTACACAGATGCTTCCTATTTGAGAAATCCCCGATTGACAAAGGGCAATATGCAACATGTTATTTTATGCCAAAACAATTCTTAAAGAAAAACAGTTGCTGTTTTAGTTAACCCATAGCGAGAGAATAATTTTACATCACTTTCCCAAAGGTATAAGTCTGAAAGTGAACATAATAGCACGACTAGAGTTCGAACTCACTTACTTCGAAGCTACAGTCCAGATCATTTACCACAGGGTCAACCCTTTTTGATTTGGTGAAAGAAAAAGTGGACATAAGGTTCTACGATATTTTTGCCGTAAATATCTCATTATATAATATAATTATTGCTTCATTTGAATTCATTAACGATTATAAAAGTTTTTGAATGGTGACATTAATCTGAATAATTTGATAATGCAAAATGATATTATCATAATTCAATAGTATAAGCTTTTTCGAATCAGATATTATTTTGAAAGTTACGCTCAGAGGTGTATAGTTGTAAAAATAAACATTTCTTATCATGTTAAATTGATAAAAATTACTTATTTTTGTTTCTGATTAATAATTGCTTATTCCAGCTTCTTTTTTCGGATAATATTGATGTTTCTCAGAATTCTAGCTGATCTCTTTCATGTTCTGTTTTCTAGAGTTTCGATACTTCTAAGAGAGTAAAATGTAAAGCAAATTAGCGTAACGAGTATATTATACCAAAATGTAACTTAATATTGTTGTAGTGGAGTTTTCCGAGTAATTATGATTAAAGGAAAGCAGGCTAATACAAAACAAATAAGAAGTTGATTTGAACAGACAATGTTTTTAATATATATATATATATATATATATATATATATATATATATATATATATATATATATATATATATATCCTTTTTTAATCAGCAGTGATTTACAAAATAATGTATAATAATTTGGTATGTGTAGAATAAACAGGAATGTTTTTAGCATTCTTTTTTTTTTTTAATTGTGCGTTAATTTTTTTGATAATTAAACTTTATTATCATCGTGAAATTCAAAACAGATATTTTAGTTCAGCGTTTCAAATAGCAGGGATGATATTAGCTGTCTTTAAATACCCTTTTCTATTCTGGAAGCAGGGATTAACTGTTCGCTGAAAGATTTTGGTGGCAAAATACAGAAACGTCATTTTAGGAAAAGATGACATATTCGGAATTTTTTTCTAAGAGAGGGTAATTCTGTTTTTCGATGGGATGAAACACTTTCATTTAGATATCGCCAAACTTCCACATATATCTATTTTTCTCTTTCTCTTTTCCAAAATCTTTAAGTTTGTTACAAGTGCTCCGTATTTGATTGATATCACCGTCACCATATTCCAGAGTTTTATATGTTCTGGGTAACGTCCCTATTTCAAGCTCTGTTAGCTTGGACTGTAGAAAGACTGACTGCATCTCTGCAGAGAGGAAAGACTCTGTGCCTGGAATATGACATTATTCAATCTGATGGTGAGGCCTCAGTCTTAGAGCTTTGGAGAATAGGGAGTACCACTGCATTGCCACTGCTCCCGGGTTCACTCTCACCCGGAGAGGTAGCACCTAATAGGGTCCTATCTAAAAACAAATTAATTATGCTCAATTGAATTGTTAGAAATAAAACTGTTTGAAAATTTAACTGTGATTGATGTTTAATTGAATAGTTTGCGATACATAGTAAAACTTAAAAACATTTAACTGAGGGCGAATAAATGAGCTTAGACTCATTTAAATGTTTTCAAGAAATGGCTTTCCAAATCATATATATTCAATATATATGTATTAGCTGGATTTGACTGTGAATATCTTACATTGGTTAATATGACATAAAACCAAACACAACCAAACATGACCGTCCATATATTTATCTTTTTATCCCTTTTTAAAAATTACTTAATCGGTTGCTTGTGTGTCAATTATGAAAACTTTTAATGATTAAATTTTCTTACCATCGAGAATTTCGTAAGATGCAGCCCGTTGGCGTAGCGGGTATAGTGCTCGCTAATATCTCGGGAGACTGGGGTTCAATTCCTGGTCGAGTCATACCAAACATTAAAAAATAGTACTTGCATAATACTCAGCATTAAAAGAGTAAAGTGGAGTAAATAGGGAAAGTATTAGTGCCCTCCCCTATACCTCAATGTAGTTGCTATTGAAAGGGATCCTTTGTGTCGTCCTCGACTGCGGTCACTAACTTAGTAGAAGCAATAGAATTCGTATTTAACGTGCATGCCTTTGGATAAGGCCAGCTGTTTTTGTTCTAAAGGTAGACTTAGTATATGTATTTTCCTAAACATTTCGCAACGACCAAGAATCGACCTTATGTGAATTTAAGACAAGTTTAAAAGGTTTGAATTCAGAGTTTCATTTTTCGTAAACGGGTGGTATACCAGAGCCGATTATGTTTTATTATTTACCCAAAACTAGAGGGGAATAGTTGGAGTCCTATATTTTCTAATGGTATTAATACACTATATAATAGTCTCGTTTGAATTCAGGTCGCTGATTAAGTTTCCTGCAGTGATAAGAGTTACGCTCACAGAGTTAGACGCAGTTTAATCAGAGACTCTTGGCCAAGTATGCTGGAACTGTAGAATACATCAACTGCATCTAGGCAGATAGATATGACACTAAACCATTTGACGGTGCAGCTTCATTGCCAATGCTGCTAGGTCTACTCTGGCCCGGAGTGGTGGTACCTGATTGGGTCCTATCTATGGGTCAAATAGGACTATTTGAGATTTGAAATGAGGACAAACAATTGAAATATTAGAAAATGTAAATGTATGAATACAAATGACTGATGTTTAATTGAATTAATTGTGTTAAAAAGCAATACTTGAAGAAATTTTACTGCGGGCAAAGGAGTGATTTGTAGTAAATAGAATTATTCGTGTTAGATAGAAATAAGTGAAATTATTTAACAATGTGCAAAAAAAAAAAAAAAAAAAAAAAATTGAGCCCAGGCTCGTAAAAAATCTTATGGAAACCGTATGTCTAATATTAGATTTGGCATTGAATAACCTGTAGTGGCTGATATGCCATAAAAACAAACCAAACGAAACTAAATATGAGCCACAATTTGTTCGATCTACATTGAAAGCCAAGTTTAGCATAAACCTTACTGACTCTCGTTTTATTAAAGTTTCTTGTATTATTTTTCTCTTCAAAACTGAAACGGGAAGAAATACCGTTATATAGGTTACTTTATGATTTCACCCAACCATTACCATCACTCTGGTAATTTTTACGGATATGCAGGTTTTATCTCTATGTTCACGCCCATTTTTCCTTGGGTTGTACCCGGATGTTAATTAACGCTGACAGCCATTCCGCATTCATTATTGTTAAGTAAAATCGATCCCGTTCCGTCGAATTAAGCACAAGAATATTTTCTCAACGACAGACGAGATGGCAACGATGTTTAATATATTCTTCAATCTTGGCAACTTATCAGAGCCAGAAATGCAGAAGACACTTGCTTATGGCTTGCAGTTCTTCTCACCGACGCACATATACACATGCTCATAAAATACACCAAATTATTATTAAAATACTTATTACTATTCCATGGTTGAGAGAATTCCAAAGTGGATTTCTATAAGTAAATAATACAGGTTTCTTCATTAAGAATGCAACCCTTAGTCTGTCAACGAAGATTGACCGCATGACCAACGTTCAAAAGAGATATGTCTTGTGTATTAAGCTACACTGAGTCTGATGGTAAAACTTCAGTTCGGGAGATAATGGGAGTGAGGAGTATCTCTTGGTGACTCCATGTCTACAGTATTCAAACATGGATCTAAGTATACTCTACCACTGATAGTAAGAACTCTTTTTTTAATAATATAATCATCATCATCATGTCGCGCTGGTAGCACGGATATTCCTGACCCTCTCTCGCCACTCCTCCCTATCGTTCATCGGCTAGGTAGGTCTTCAGGACAACATCCTGTATCCTCGCATAGCTGCTGAATGTATGTTCGTGCTGGTTGTCCTGCTTTTGCACGGCCATGTGTGGGGGTCCATAAGAGTACATATCTTATGAGTTCATCCCTGCTTCTCCAGCAGTGTCCTGCATGTCTGGTTCGTCCAACTTGAATAGTTTTCGTGATAGAGGGCAGGTGGCCGTACAGTTGGTGTCTTGTGGACTGTTGCCGCCAGGACTTGTTCAAGATTGCATGCAGCATTCTTGTGTAATTGCCGTCTAGCTTCTTTTCCAGCCGTTTTGTTAGCGTCCATGTAGTGCAGCCATATAGCAGTATCGATGTGACCGCTGCCTGAAAGAAACTGCGTTGTTTGAATTGCATAGACACGTAGTAAACTGTGATTGGTGACTAATCTTAGCTATTCAAACCTAGATTTCCTTAAACACTATCCCCGATATAAAACATTCTTTCTTTATAAAGATAGCAACATATATAACTATATTTCGATAATATACCTGTTTCTCTGCCTCTATCACTGCCCCTCTCTCTGTCTCTCTGTAATATAATTGCGGAGGGATTTCGTTTTATATATCTTGCCTTTAGGTTTTGTTAGGCTGAGAACCTTTCGCTTAGTGCATGGGTTAGTAAGATGCACATATTGAGCACAGGTGTTCATGCGCACACGTGGCGGATGTGACAATCAGAGATGTCACAATAAAAACCCCAGATAGGGAATAAAGACCGGGGACGTGAATGACGTCATTCCTGGAAGCATTGAGGATTTGGGGGATTTGAAAAAAAAACAGTTACTTGAGTTTCTGACTTAGACGGGGCAAGCTGATTTTTGGAGCTCGCCGAGGCGAAACCAGTTTGGGTCTACGGGATGCCAATGCAAACGAGTTAGTTGAGATTTGGGCTTGGACAAAGAAAGTCGATTTTCGGAGCTCGCCGAGGCCGGACCAGTAGTTTGCGGCGGGGGTGCCGCACGTGCTAGGGTTCAAATGTAAAAGTCAGCTTAGAAAGAATTTGTGTCTCTCTCTGCTCATGTCGAAAAACCTTTAAACTCAAAAAGGTGTATAAAAGTTTCGTACCCGAACCAATTTCGTGTTTTTCAGATTCCTATATGCGTTATGAACATTCTATGTACATTTCACGTATCCATATATTAGTCGATCTCGTGGACCCATTATATGTTACATCTCTCTCTCTCTCTATATATATATATATATAATCAATCTTTTAATGATATAAAGATATATTTAAATTTAATGAAGGAGACTTTTTGCCTGTTATTGTTATTTCAAGCAAAGTTCAGAACGTTTTGAATTATTTGCAATATATTAACCACAGTATTACTCAAACAAATAATAATCAAAACATGGCAACAGTTATGTGATGAAAATCCCCACAATAAGCTCTTTCAAATACAACCCATTTTAAAAGAAAGGAAGCTGGATCCTAATAATACCAGAAGAGAAGAAACGACCCTTACTCGACTACGCATTGGACACTCATCTGACTCACTCCTTTTTTCTTAAAGAAGAACCTCCCCCAAAATGTCAATGTGGAAACCAATACTCACCAAGCACATTTTGATCGAACGCACAAAACTCAACCACACCAGGAAAAAGTTTTATAAGGCGAACAGCATGAAGGAATTATAAAAAAAGGGCTCTCAAAAATATAATCAACTTCAAAGAACAATTGGCCTCCTATTAAAGACATAGAGTATGTTACCAACACCTTCAACCATCAAGTGTATACAAAGAAAAAGCTTTGACCTATTTTAAAATACTAATTCCGGATTATCTATTTGCAATTAATATTATATATATATATATATATATATATATATATATATATATATATATATATAAATGAATTTGACTCTCAATGAACCTTAAGAGGTTAATTTGCCATAAAACACAACCATCACCAACCTAAAAATATGCGTTTACAAATCATATATATAATATATAATGTAAAAAGGCTCTGGTATTAAATAACCTATAGAAGTTGATATGTCATAAAATCCAACCAACCAACCAACCAACCAGCCAAGTATTTCTCCTTGTGTATATTTTTAACAATCTCTCCAAGTGATCATAATACGACGAAAGGTATTTTTAAGTGTAGTTTAACAGGCTTGAATTCAGAGTTTTCCTTTATCTAGACCGGTTACCATTCCAAGATTGAAGTGCCTAGTTTATCAGATTTTTCAACCAGTAAGAAAAATAGTTGGATTCATTCCTTCCCAAGTTTGTTAAAATCCAAACAGCCTCGTCCAGAATTTGATCTCGTATCTTCGTGTCTCCTTCCTATGACCATAACTAATACACCGCCTCCCTTGGGTGTAAATAAGTGATTGTCATCACCAATTAAGAAATTCAAGATGGGCTCCCGAAAAGTTAAATGATTTTACTAAATTTGACATTTAGAAATACCTGGGGCCAAGAGATGTGATTGGCACTGCCAATTAACGGTCAGCTTTTATTTTAACGATATTTCGCGGAACTCACTTCGCACGCAATGAGTACTGTCATCAACGATTGCCACACAATTGTCACCTTGAGTTCGTTTAAGATTCTTTCGTCAATAACTATATATGAAAATGTCATTTCAAATTATTATTGATGCATTTACTTATATTTTAATCAAAATATGAGAATTTGATATACTGTCTTATCAAAAACTCGCAAAAGGATATCACATTCTTCTGAATTACTGTTTTGATCATGTTTTACCTTGATGTCACCTGAAGTTGTTGTTTGCTTCCCCAAGCTTTAGAAAAAAAAATAGTAAGCACGCAGCAAGACATTAACATCACTTGTTGCCAACTTTCCTTTCAGTGCACAATTCAGTGAGGAATTATATTATAAATTGAATTAACATGACTAGAAAATCTGGCAAGCACAGCGTGTGACAGACGGAAACCCTGAAAAGCTATTTCGACATTATTAGCTCTCATCAGCAGTGTACACTATTATCTTCTCCACTGGAAATCGAACTAAGGTTCACAGAATGCAGAACCGAAACTCTACCACTGACTACTCGGCCACATCTCACACAAGCTCTGCAAAATTAACAAGTTTTGGTAAGTAAATATGTAGCCAATTAACCTGATGTATCTTGTAGTTACGACTGTATGTTACAGAGGACATGGTCAGCTCCAGGGCTACGTCCTCCCAAGAAGATTGGAAATACGCACCCGCGTAATCATAACCTCATGGGCAAGTAGAGAAATTATATCATAAAATGAATTACCATGACCAAATGTCGGATTTTCCGGTCATGACAATTCAATTTATTTCTTCAATGTTTCTTCCTTAGACAGATGAAAACGCTGAGAAGTTTTGAATAAATATTTTATAATTTTTTAAAAATCTTATATGAAAATCTGTTTCCACATTATTACGTCTTATCAGCAGTTTATACCGTGACCTACCCCACTGGAGATCGAACCAGCGTCCACAGAATGCAGAGCAAACTCTACCACTTCGCTACTCGTCCACTTCACACACAAGCAATGCCAAATGAACAAGAAAATAAATGAAAAATTATATCAATAAATTTTTCTCGGATTAATACTAAACTGTATCAGATCTGGAATGTGGAGTCACCTCTTAGTTGCGATTACTCAAGTGTTCCCGCTAACTCAAAGTAGTTATAATTCTGATAGATGAAAACAGTTTCTTTGAAAATTACTAATAATACATATAAGAGAGTTATTTAGCGGTCAGTCCGTTTAGAATTAAGGCAGATGGTCGGAGAGAGACGATGTATTAGTCAGGGAATGAGATGAACAGTCCCTATGGGAGCGATGGGCCTGGTCGGGGTGAAAAAATACAAGTCGGTGTTTTGTTCATTCCTTTCCTACGAATGAACCTCTTAGCGTTTCTAAGTAACAACTAATAAGTTTCACTCTATTTCTCTCGGATTCGATGACGACTATGTGAATATTGCAGACCAAAATAAACTTTCGTGTCAAAAGAAACAACGGAGTCTCTTTGTACTTGCGTGAGGTAATACCTATTTATTTTGGGTACTCGAAAAGTAGAACATTTATTCATATCTGCATGCAACGTATTGCACTCATTATATTTACTCATCCTGTAATGCTGCAATATATCCATGATTGATTGATTGATTTTAACGACATAAAAACTCAGTTTATTTTATACCAAGAGGTTAAGGAATTCTGTTTATTGCGTGTTCAAATGCAAATTTCTCATGTACTTGTTCTAAAGAGGTTTTTTGTTTTCATTTTTTTAAGGGATAGTCCAAGACACATAATCTTAAATTGATTTTTTAACCCTTAGATGAAACCTTAACATGAACAAATTCTTCTAGTCAGACTGAACCTGGAAGTAATGGCAATGAATGGGAACTTTGCATTTCTCAGACTTCCAGAAGTGGAGCTTTACTATCATATGCCGCTATTTTTATACCCAAGACTCCTTTTTAGGGCTTGGGTTTTATTTCACTGGAAGGAAAGTCTGAGTAATCTAGTCCCCGCCGACAGGGTTCATTTTCTTATGTACAAATTATTTGAATTAAAAGAAATTCTAAAAACTATAACTGTTCACAAATTATTATCATCATTGCTTGGGAATTTAGTCACACCGGCATTTTGCTCATGGTCTATCACAGGAGTCTGGATGACAGCAAGTTTCCTCTGTTTTCTATCATTCTTCTCAGTAATCTCTCCAATTTAAACAAAGCAATACTTTGGATAGTCTTGCTTCGTCCTCAGATTTTTATGTCTTCCAGCTTCCTTTCCCAACCACAGGAGAGTTTTCCAAGCGAGTCTGAAACATATATCTCCGTAACTCTCATAAATCGCAGCTTTTCAGTTATCTGGTGTGGTCTATAATTCATCATCATCATCATCATCATCATCATCATGTCAAGCTAGCAGTGTGGATCTCACTGACTCTCTCTCTCGACACCCGTCTCAGTCGTCCATCGCCCCTGAGAGGTCTTCAAGGCTATTCCCTCTATGGGCATAGACCTGATGTATAAATGTTCAAGATGGTTATCTTACCTTTGTTCATTCATATGAAGGCGTCCACAGGAGTAGTTTCCTAGTTTGTCGCTCGAAATATCCTTACAGTTGTTCCTCTTCCCAGTTCTGTTTTAGTTACAGTAATTCTTTTGTCCTTATGTTGTCAGTGCTGCCACTGGCCGCTATAATTAGTATTTCTTTGCATTTTTGAGGTAATCTTTGAATACCCGCTGTCTTCACTGTTATTAAGTCTTTCTCCTCTTCTTTCTTTTCTTGACACATGTAGTCTTTCTATGTCAGCTCTCGAGAGTAAGGCCTTGAGTGTCATTATCAGCTTTCTTTTTCTCTGGTCTATTTGTCTGAGTTCTTCCTTTAAATACATTAAGAATGGTTGCAAATATCTTACATGGACGACCAGCAAGGTGTCTTTAACTTTTCGTCCGATTTCTGCTGCAGAACTTGGTTTCGAGCTGCGAGTGTCAGCTGGTTATCTTTCACTGGAGAAGTAGTGAGAGCAAGTTTCTTTATATTTCCAGGGCTCTCCTGAATATTCCAGCCAAGACTGATAATGATGTGATCAGGATGGTCTCGATTCTTTTCATTTCCGTTTCATCAAGCTTTTGGAGAGCGTTCCAGCTACATCAACTACAAGTGGTAACAACATCACCCGCAAGTTCCACAAGTCTTTTCTCTGTCTCTTTTAACATCCAAGTCTTAGAGAATCTTTTCACTTCTTTTCATTTTCATTCGGTGGTCTGCTAGAACGACAAAATCCTCCATGTGATGTACTATTCGTCTTGATTTTAACATTAGGTCTGGTCTTCTGGCCAGAGTCAGGTGATCTGTTTGTATCTCTAAATCTGAGTGAATTCCATACGGCTAATTTTTAGGACAGATTCTTATTTTTGAATATGTCATTTGTCAGTATGGTCAAATTGTAATCACTTGCACAATTCCCTATTGATAATACTCCCCTACCAGTGATCCTGAGTTTTTTGCGTTTCTTTTGTGTTAGCTTACTGCATGTGCTTGTAATGTAATTTATCATTTCATCTCTACCTCGACACAAACTACTCTTGCTATCGTATTGCATCTCATTAATTTTCGCTTTGATATAATTGGCCCTGATGGCATTATTTTGTTCTGATATTAAAAGACATTCAGTTCCTCTTTCGTTGTCATGTCCAGGTGTTTTAATGTGCAATCTCTCCGTTTTGTACTTGGAGTATCCGTACAGTTGTTATTCTTCCCTTTGTCGTTTCTTAGTTTTGTTGTTTTTCTGTTTGTTCTTACGTTGCCATTGCTATTGCTGGCTCCTGTAATTAGTCTTTCTTTCTTTTTAGTGTATTCCGCAAGTCCTTCAAGTGTTGCATCTACTTAATCCTCAGTATTCGTGAGTCCATTTAATCATTAATTTCTTGACTCATTAAATTTTTCTATATCATCTCTCTAGTGTAAGACTATCGACATCTTCCTAAATTTCTTTGTCTTTTTGGCTTTTTTCTCTGTGTTACCTCTCCGTCTATTTTAAAGATGGTCGAGAATATCTTGCAAGGGGGACCACCGAAGTGTTTATTTTTTTTTTATTTGTTTCCTGCAGCAGAGTTTTGTTTCGAGAGGTTTTGCCCGCACAAAAAGGCGGATTTTGGCTGTTAATATCCCAGCAAGGATGGACATGTCATAATACTAACAACAGAAGCAAATCACAGATAACAATTGTTTCTATGTACGAATTTTTCCTACTTTCCTGAGTTCAATCTCAAGGTCATGTCATGTCATCTACAATGCCTCAGCAGAAAAGGGAGATTATATCACATGGACATGAAATAAAAAAAAAATTCTCAATATAGACGGCTAGATGATATCACACGTTTTAATATCCTTTACTGACTAAATATACTATTTAGAATATTTAGATGATTACAGAAACTTTAAAAGGACTCAGTGTACAATGATCGAAAAGTTGTAACTGTGGTAACCTTAATAATTAAACATGTCAGTGAATAGAAGAGTCTAATATGGTTTAAACTTCTCGTTACAATTTATTTAACTTTTTACGAGAGAATTGTAAAATTTCCTTACTCTATCCAAGAAGGAAATTACATAAATTTGCAAGACGTCCATGTTATATTCATCCAGCTGTTTTACTCAATGGGCAAATTGTTTCTGATATTATTTAAATCTTTCCAAATTTAATCCCTAAAGAAGACCGAAAAAATATCCTTTAATTTTCATGAAGAGGATTTTTCAGCGCATGCATATTTAATAAAATATCTATATAACAATATTCTCACTGAAGGTACGGAGTTGTAGGTCTTGTTAGGGCCCCATTGATAACTGGTATGGAACTCTTAAGTCATTTACTAGGATTATTATAGTTATTATTATTATTATTATCATTATTTGAAAACATGAGCCTGTGCATAAATTGTTCACATTAAATAGAAATACTTGATCAGTAGAAATATCAATGCTAAGTAACAGTACTTAAAACCATTTAACTGTCTTCAAAAAATTTAATAATAACAGATCAAATTATTGGCTTGATAGCAATACTTGAAACCGTTTAACTGTGACTATTTGCTTTTTCATTCCTGCTAATGCCCATGAGTTCATATTAAAGTAGATTTGTATCTTTAATCAACGTAAAGCAACCTGACATTTAGAAAAGAAACTCTGGCTTCAAACCAGCTTTTTTCCACTTATAAAGTAAATATTATCTAGCTTTCTACCCATGGCTGATAATTGGGTTAATATATCTTCGTTTTATATATATATATATATATATATATATATATATATATATATATATATATATATATATCCAGTCAGCGTCCGAAGACTGTTGGTGTGGATTATTCACGTATAGAATATATGAGGAATACCATATAAATCTAGGTGAGTGTTCGATGTATGGGTACTGTTACATATCTTTTTCCTTCCAGGTTTATAAAAGAGAAATTCACATACAGAGCATATATAGTGCAATAACGAGGAAACTTAAATTTGGTTAAATTGTCATTATCAATTTATTTCGCCGGAGAATATTGTTACACTCTCCGTCTCCAGTTTTGCAACCTCAATTCGAACGTGTACAGTCATCTGAGGAGACAGAGAGTATAATAAAATTATCCGGCGAAATAAATTTATAATGACAAGTTAACCAAGTTTGAGTTTCCTTCTAACTGCATAATATATATATATATATATATATATATATATATATATATATATATATATAGTCTTCCACGAACAGATTGTCTCGTTGTATCACAAACCTTCAGTGTGGCTAGACACGCGAGATTGTCGAAATTTGAATCGAAACCCGGCTGACTTATACGCCATCCGTAGATTCTGCCGCCCAGTCACGAGGAAACTACAGTAAGTGAAGGGATTTTAAATGCATATGTATCATTTTTGTATTGTTTATATATATATATCCGCTTAATGGCTATCGAGAGCTCATATACATTGATCGTAAATGGTATTGGAAATGTTATTTTCGACTCTATTTTAAAGAGAGGGAGTCCCCGTACCCAACCGATAATGTGCTGGGATTAAACATTGCGATAGTATATTTTTAGAATTGAATAAAGAAAATAATGATTATATAGATAATATTTTGAAAGGCAAAAATTATTTTATGATAACAAAATTATCGAAACATATAACTCCACATCGTGACTTGAAATTCTACAGTATTTTCCATCGTTATCAAATGATGGCGTTCGAAAACAACTTAAAACTAAGAATTTTAGTGCTGATTGTCTAGGTAAGTAATCTTGTCAGTTCCCACCAACGGAAAGATAATTTTGCACATAATGTTTTTTCCCATTTCGGTAGTGATTTAAACCGGGATGAGACAATATTATTTGGTTTCTTTTTTTAATGGCACATCAACCCATTTCTTTATTTAATACTGATGACATAATTGTAGAAAACCTGTAATCATACAATCTATCACATCCAATAAGGTGACAAGAGAGTAAATACTCATCATCTATAAACGATACAAACAAGAATTCTATGCAAGATAAACAAATAGAAGACGAATTCTAAAGTCATCGAATCAATAAATCAGTCAAAAGCGAATGTAAAAGCGTAACTGAAATCCGAAATCGCTTACTACGAAGTCTCAGTTTAATTCGTTGGCAGGAAGCCACGTAGCAAGCAAGTTAGAACTTGGGTCATCCTTTGACCTTCACTTTCCGACTAATATCAATTGGAAATGTAGATACCTCCTTATACTTAGGTTTATAACAGATACAACTACTGTTCTTCTGGAAGTAAAACTTCTACATTAAATAACCCACGGAGTTTCGACATACCATTAAACAAAGAATCAGAAACATATATTTCTGCGCTCCTTTGTTCTTATACCTTTCTCTTCAATAAATTTTCTCTGTCTTTCTTTCGTCCTTCCATTCTTTTTCCCCGATTATTTTTACTTTCCAGCCAGTTTCTCTTTTAAGAAAATGTTTTTAGAGTTAATTTTTGGTTTGTCTCCATCCATCATTTACCCAAATTATTCACCAACTTTTAACCTTTCTCATCCTCGGCTATTCACATCACCTGAAGGATTCTACATTTCTGTTTTTAGCTACTTTAAATAACAATAAATAAACAAACAAATAATATCCCATGAACACAAAACCCCACATATAGAAGACAAATTCTAAAGTCATTGAATCAATAAACCAGCCAAAACACGTAAACTATGAATAATTTATAAACGATACAAAAAGGAATTCTACATAAGACAAAACAAATCGATCAAACTTATGAAAGTTAATCAAAAAACTTACAAAAACAAAATAATAAAACAAACTTATTAACAATTCAGCTCTTTTAATTACATAAATGATTGAACGAATAACAATTAAGAAATAATTACTCAATACAATCGTTGAAAAAAACCCCAGAGTATTTTTTCTGCCCTTAAAGATTATACCAGCCATTTTGCTTCCACTGTTGTACAGTTAATATACTTTATTTTTTAACGTTGCGTATCTGTTAGATCATTCCTGTGGATTTAATCAGTAGTCGATGATTAGGATGATTGGCTTTAATAATTAGAGGAGAGAGATTTACAGTTATAATTTCCCCAGAAATATTCAAGTGATTCTAGGAAATCTGCACCAGAATTTGAAGCTGGTGTGCATTTTCTATTATCCTTAAAAGTATACAAATCTAAATTTTCTTTACGACAATATTACGGAGAAATTCAATTTGTTTTTACAATAAAGCCTACTTAAACAATCTGTTATTTTGACTTACTTAGCCGAAATTGTTCAGTGAAATGTTATAGTATGGAAGGGAAAAGATGTGGGGAATTTTATATTAAGAAGAATTAGCAAAATTAAATTAGTTCGAAGTGAAGATTTAATATCAAAGCTGACTTTAACATAGAAGTCTATCAATCAATTAAATTTTTTGCACATTGAATAATATATACTTTTGAACAAAGTGCCTAATAAACTAAAAAATAGTGATAACATGAAATAGTTTTAAAATTGAATTGGATGATTTCTGAAATAATGGTAAGAAAATACATTAAGAATATATCTTTTATAACTAACGGATAAATTACTTAAGATAATTTGATTTGTATTAATATAGTGTATTTATAGTGAATAAATTTTGTGCAGATATTTTTCCAGGTTTGTATGAAAATATTTTTAAAAGCGTAGATGCCCAAGGAGACTTATGAAATAAATAATGATTCTTTTAAATCCGAGTGACTTATAAACAAATCATTCTCAGACACATTCGATAATGGTTTGTTAATCTGGCCTTCTTTTTCAACTTGTGTAAATTCAAATATGGAGAGCCAAATGAAATCGAACGGAGTAATAATTGTTTGTGAATTTAACATTCTATTTTGGATTTAAGATATAAATTTTAAAAAAGAGTCTCTATATGTAAGTAATCCCGAAAAGTTTTTTTATTAGTAAACGGGAAATATCCTCGGAAAACAAAACATAAAAAGGTTTTATTATTTCTTGTTCAATATTATTGAATCATAACTGATATTATTGTAACACTATGTAGGTGGTCCGCCAAGCAGACGATCCCTTTTCTGTTTTAGCGTGAAACCAGACAAAGGGTTTGGACTCGAGATCTCGACGCGATCGGAAGTAGGTAAGGGAAGGCCAGTAGGAGTTGGACAAATGAACCCAGAGGAAAGGAGTTGGCGAATGGTGACGCGAGTGGCGAGTCGACACCGGACAGGAGAGAGACCAGTTGGCATGAGAGAGGGTCCAGCCGCAGTGAGGGAAGACCTGTCGAGATGGGTTGGCATTCCTAGTAGCTTGTATAAATTTCGCCAAAAATCCACGCTAGCGTTAGTCTACATATGCACAAGGGAATGCAATGTTACATAACTCCTCTTCTTGCACAGATTAAACTTAAAATAACTGATTTTAAAAGTATAAGCCTTTCGACATTATTGCTTTGAGACCTACTAAGACATATTCATATGAAACACTTGTTACTATGTACTTTTATTTGCATTATATCCTCTTCATTAAACTAATGACCCGGCAGGTGAAACATTGGTTGATTACTTTTGGCTTCCAATTTTGCTCTACCTACGTTTCAGCTTAGGTAAGGCCATCATTGTTTTTCTTTTGGCTAAGCATTGAATTGCTAGTTGATTATTTTCAAGTTGTAGGAATGTTTTTAGGCTTTTCTTCTGTATTTCCCCCCCAATTATCAGTTTCTGTAATATTTCTTAGTGTTCAAATTTTATCATGTTTTCTTTTTTCACACAACCAGAGTTATAGAATAGGTATAAAAATAAAAAGAATATATATATATATATATATATATATATGTGTGTGTGTGTGTGTGTGTGTGTGAGAGAGAGAGAGAGAGAGAGAAAGTGAGAAAGAGAGAGAGAGAGAGAGAGAGAGAAATATGTAAATAAATAAATATGTACGTAAATGATATGATGAACCTGAGAATGAACAAAAAATTCAAAAAAATTAAAATTGATTTTTTCGAAATAGTATTTTAATATTTATGTATTTACCCAATTCTGCTGGCATAGGTAGAATAAGGCAAGTCAATCTTAAATCGGAGAACAACTAGTTGGAATTAAGAGTTTTCCTTCTCTTTGACTTCTTGCCACACCAAGGCTAAAAAAACATTCCGCCCAAAAATTTACCCATAGCTGACAACTGGACTGATGGTTTTATGTCATTTACAAAGCATTAGCACGGTGATAAACTCAAATATCCTCGTCAAGATTTTGATGCCACTCAAAAACTGATGCTCGATTCATGCAAGATGGTCGAAAAGCATTCTGAAGAATTCCATACGTTTCTGTGGCATTTTTTCCCAGTTTAAACAGAATTTTATTGCATATCTTTCTTCTAAAGTGACCTCATGTCAAGATTGCATCTTTGAAATTCACCAGCTGTGACAGTCGAGCTTTAGTAGGGTGTATTCCAATTGCTGTTGTAAGTGTTAATTTGAATATGAAATCATAAAAATTGATCGGTCATCTCAAAAGATGTATAGCAATAACATATTGAATTTTTAAGAGTCTACCACAATTTTAAATGCCTGTACAAAAAAAAAGTCTGGAAACTTATTGAACGTTCTATGTAGCTTTAATCATGTGCAGGATTGTGAATTCAAGCAAAAATTCTTCAATGACAGACAGCACAAAGCTTGGCGTATTTAGTAACAATATTAACATACAGCTCATAGTCACAGAGGTTTTTAATTCTGAAACATGATTTTGCATCGAGATCCACAAGCCAATCAAAGAGTTCATCTCCTCAGAAAGATTCAATGTCTGCATTTTCTAATTACAAGTCGACCATTGTAAAAATACAGTTGGTTAAATGGTTTTTCTACCGTTCCTGGAAACGTACTTTAAAGCATTCCTTTAATTTCGTAGGTGTTTTATTTTTACGTCTAAATGGCAGTCTGAAATGTTTTAATCTTCTCCTTAGTGTCACAAATTTAACAAAATATTTGAAAATCAACGTGCTAATAAAAAATTCAAATAGCCCTATTATGACTTAGAAGCTAATTAGGGTTTGTTTGGCTTCAATAATTGTAACATCTTTACCGTGAAGATGTTTCTCTACTCCATTAATTTTTAATGTAGATATACCAAATAAAATAGATGGGTTTGTACTTTTTCAACTTGTTACACAATGATGGGTAAACATCTGTTAATGACTTCACGTTTTTTTTTCATTCAATTCAATAAGTCTTTGCATGTTATCACCCCTTGGCAACCATTTTATCTCAGTGTTCAGGATCAATGGGTTAAAAGTTTGACTATTTGTTTTGCATAGCTTTGCAGACCGTTGCGAATTGAGAGGAGGTGCTTTAATTTTATTGATTGACCTGACACATTTTGCATCATGTATCAGGTATCATACAGTTCATCCTTCATTTGTTGGTTACAAGACTGAATCTGTGTAAAACGCAGAAAATAGCGGGATCATCTTCCTTGAGTAAAGCGTCAAATTTTCTGTTATAGCCAACCGTTGCTGGTGCACCATCTATAGTCGCTGCAGCAATATTACTCTTGGGAATATTGTTTTTCTTCAAATTACCTTCTACAAGCAGAAAAATTCTCCCACCTTCACGTCATCTTTAACATACACAGAAAGCAAAAGCCCAAGAATGCATTTTAGGCTTGGACAAAAATACGTCAGAGGGGCCATGAGAACATTTGAACGGCTAAAAGTTGATTCATCGAATTAAATAGAAAACTTGCGACGTAGAATGCCAAGGTTCTTTCCATCTAATCAATGGATCATTGCACAGTAGTTGCATTTTATGCCACGCATCTTAAAACAGATTGACACTCTTTCTTCATAAAATTTTCAAAAACGTCTTTAATCGTTGGTATTATAATCTCTTCAGTAATGGTATACGATTTTCCTTTCTTTGCTATATTAAGCAAGATACAGCATGATGACTTCAACCCCCTTTATTATCGACACTGGCATATGCTTTAAAAATGTTTTTAAATTTGGTTTATTTCTGATTTTTTTCATTCAGCATCAATAAACCTTTCAAGTTGGTATTTCATCTTCATGGCTTTCATGACATCATTACTAATAGTCTCTCAACTTTCGGGCCCAGAGGCATTGTTTTATGAGTAAATAAGTGTTTGGTTTCTTAGTTTGTAATCGAATATCAACGTTCATGGATTATTTAATGCTAAACCTATTTTCATAAAAGAACAGCCGTGATAGATCTTACACCAGAGTTACTGGGATAAGAGAATACATACATTCCCTGAGGGTATTTATTCAAAAGTGAACGTAATAAGATCACAGGAGTTTGAACTCTCTAATTTAGAGGGTGCAGTTTTGCATTTTTGCCATTACACCATGTAAACCCCACTTTAGTTAATAAAGGGGTGAATCCAAATTTCAAATGATCTCGTGAATATTTTCTGCATTTCTTAATATTAGTGGTCACCATTGTGCTTACTAGGAATGGGCAAGTTTAAACAGTAAATGCACATATATCACTTCACTTACACTACTCCGATAGATATGGATGTTGGGTACACATTGGCGGTCTTTAGTCTCGGTTGCTCCAATAGACATCCCATGCTGGGTGCGACTAGAAAGTTCGTGCTAAAGATCGGACGTTGAGTTGATCTCTTTAGGTAGGAAGTCGACCAAGCCGATAATTGTATGTGACTCATATGTCTTTCTGTCGCACTTATTGTTTGTATCTATGTAATGATTGGAATGTTTTTTGTGTGTCTGTGTTGTATACTCATAATATATACATATACAAATATAAGCGGAACATAATCAAACATAATGGCGAACTTCAATGAACGAACGAACGAACACACTTCTTAATAAAAATATATCGCTCACACTTTATTCTCGAAAGGGTTGATGTTGGTTGTGTGTGAGAGGTGAGTTGGAGACGGGGACAGGCTGCTACATATTGACTCGAAGTTCTTCCGATTATTGAAGCACTTCTTTTGCATTCTGGCTGGGCTGCTCAACCGTGGGTTACTGAGTGCCTGCAGCCCTCAGTCTGCAAGCTGATTCTCACGCTGGCATCTTGTCCCTCAACTGACTCCAACTCCAATTTGAACTGACCCAAGCCGTCTGTGGCACCTGGTTATATAATTGTCTTTCGTCTACCTGCTTCCGCTATTCCTCCGCTTACTTACTCAGGTGCTTCTCTTGATTGACGGCTCGGTCAAGGGTAAATATATAACATTTATAGGTTTACCCTCAACCGTTCTAATCTCAGGTTCTGTATCTGTTGTGTTTGATGCTGCCGTAATTTAACAAATTGTCGCAGCTGCCTATGTGCATCTATACGTTTGTATATGCGCCAACTGGATAGTCAGCAATATATGTATCAGCAAGTTGGGTTTTTTTTGTATTTTTTATTGTTATACGAAGGTCAGGTTTCGACATAAAAGTTCAAATGACCCCAGCATTTAAAGACCCGCTCCTAACCCCTAAGCATTTTTCTATCCATTAAGAGGTCGATATCGACCTCATTAGAGATCCCTGTTCCACGGGATGTCTTTGTTATTAAATAATCCTTGAACGTTATTAATCAAAGGAACCAAACCAAAGAAAAAAACCATATAAGCAGGATTGCAAAAAAATATGCATATATATATTCATGTCTCTCGGCTCATTGGCCCAGAGGATAGAGTGTTTGCGGATGGTGCGGGAGATACTTCCTTGCTTAACACTCAGCAATATAAGGTACGTATCACGGGTAAAGTGGAACAATTTGGGAAAGGAGTAGCGCCCCCAACACTTTGGTGTAGTAACTATAGAAAAGGGAGCCTTCTGGTCGCCCTCGACTACGGTCGCCATGTTTACTTACTATATTCATGTAGATTTTTTTTTAAATGTTCTTATTTCGAATATCGTTGGTCAATTTTATTCTTGGCTACAGAGCTGATACAATTTATCTTTTAGTTAAATTGATCTAGTGTGATATGCAATATCTAATAAAATCCATTTTGTTTGTATAAAACTCTAAAAATGAAAAAAAATCCTGGTATACTTTGTTTAGAAAAAAATGAAGTTTCTTTTATTAAAAAGAAATTAAGAATGTACTTATTTACGATCAATATTCTATTTTCTCTCCGTCACAGTTTCTCAGTCTCTCTTTCTCTCCCCTCTCTCTCTCTCTCTATCGGTATATATATATATATATATATATATATATATATATATATATATATATATATATATATATATATAAATTGTGGGACAGACAGACGGACAGACACAAAACTTGAGTTATGAGGAGCTGCATATTTTCTGTTTGCACCAGTAAGCTGTGTGGAATCAAGTGGAAGAGACAGAAATTTGAATGTTGGCTATCGATAGAGGCAAGCTGTGCTTCGGTTGACATATGGGTGCAATACAAGCTTCCGCCTGCATCCTGCATTTGGTCTTGAATCGGATTAAGTTAAAAATAATAATTTGCGTTATAGAAAAGTTTGAATAGCCCCAGGGCAAAGTTTCGAAGCTTCTCACAAACATTGGCAGTTATATATATATATATATATATATATATATATATATATATATATATATATATATATATATATATATATATATATATATATATATATATACTATATTGCCTATAAATAAGTGCACTCATAAAAATATTACAAAGAAATCATTCTAAATTATTGATATCACTATGTTGGTATTTTCAGAATATTATGCAGTAAAAATGTATGTTATGAGAAATTATTTATTACCAAACTGGATTAAATTGAAATCCTGTCACCAAAAATAAGATAACGACGACTATATCACTTAAAATAAAATGTCATACATTTATCTCATATATTTCCCATATATCGTTATGCAATTTTACTAACATTTATTTATTTAATGTGCAGTTTTACGAATATTTATTTAAAGTATTCATTGAATGTATCTATTATTAACGTGCAATTTTTCTAAAATTAATTTATTACATTCATTTATTTAATGTATAAATTTTATTCATTTTTTTTTTGTATTTCTTTAACGTACTTATTAAACGTATTAATTTAATCTCTTTGGCTGGAGAAGAAACTAGACGGCAACTACACAAGAATGTTGCGAGCAATATTGAACAAGTTCTGGCGGCAACACCCCACAAGACACCAACTGTACGGCCACCTGCCTCCCATCACGAAAACTATCCAAGTTAGACGAACCTGGCACGCAGAACACTGCTGGAGTATCAGGTACGATCTCAGAAGTGATGTACTCCTATGGACCCCCACATAAACCAGGACGACCAGCTAGAACATATATATAGCAGCTGTGTGAGGATACGGAAGACCTGCTAGAGGGGATGAACGATAGGGAGAAGTAGCAAGAGAGGGTCAGGGATATCCGTGCAGGAAGCACGACATGATGATGATGATGATTTAATGTATTTATTTAGCATATTTTGAATGCATTCATCTTTTAACGTATTTATATAAAATATCTATTCGATGTATTTATTGAACGTATCTATATAATGAATTTATTTAACTTATTTATTTAACGTATTAATTCAATCTATTTAATACGTGTCTCTTATGATTTCAATGTATTTCCTTAATATAGTTCTTTAACGTATTTATTTAGTGCATTCATATAAGCATTTTTTAATGAGTTTTTTTTTTTAATATTTCGGTATTTATTCGTGGATTACTATATTTCATAATTTTTTCATTAATTTTTTTTCTATTTTTTATTACTGGAAGTCGATACTCTAGAGTTTGAAATGAACAATATCATATAATATCCGTAAAAAATATCATACCAAAAATAGTCGTAACTGAAGAAAAATAATATTTAAAAATATCCCATGAATGTTTTTACATGTTTTAAGATAAATATATTGATAGGTTTGAAATGGCATGACTGATTCCGCAAACAGAATCGGAACAGTTGAGATTTATTGTTTATTCTCCATTCATCGCCAAAGAATAGCTAGAATCATCTTCATGGTTTTTCATATGATTTTTATGAAGATTGACTTCGTCGTCACTGACGGTTAAAAGTACGAAATGAGCTGCGTGAATGGAATTTATTCGTAATGAACTTTTGTATTCCTTCCCCCCATAATTACATCACACTGGTGTCTTGGTCTTTTATATAATCATACTGTGATGTATAGACATGCTACTCCTGAAATAAAAATAGATGCGCAGCCAACAAAGCCCTCATCAGGGGATGACTCTGCAATTAGACGCAGTTCCGGGACCAAAGAATCATGACCACTAATCCAAACTGTTTCAGTAGTATCATAACTCTGTTAAACTTCGTTTGATTTACTCCAGCTCGTGGAAACGCCAGATGAAAATACAGACTCTTTGTAGCACCCTTTTTTTTTGTCCGCAACCTTCCAGCAACGACATGGTTTTACAATTATCTATCTATTTATATATGTATTTACCCAACCCCTCTAACAAGGGCAAGTTGTGATCAATTTCGAAGTGGAATAAAACTGGTCTGCATTGTTCTCCTAAAGTGGTTAACTAACCAAATATAAAGAACCCAATATGCTTTATTATTCGTTTATATAAGTTTTAATGAAATATCTCGTTAACATGTTATTACACTGAATGAGAATAAGATTTCTGGTATATCCCCCTAGTGAAGTCCGTGGTAATTCAATGATTTTTACTTGAATTAATTTGCCAAGATGATAACGTCAAATTCATTGAAAAGTCGAAACAATGTTCAAACGAGTTTGCACGAATATTTTCATCTGGTAAGTCGCACAAAAAACAAAATAATACTATGTACAATGAGGGATTGACTTTTTTAAAATTTATTTCAGTCCACTTATAATGTCAGTGTGATGTTCACATTATTAATTGAGATGGGTCTGTATTGTATTTTGATATGACAATGTGTATGTGTTACACATGTTGAGAGCCTATGCTAACAGTAAGGTCAGTGATTTCGGCTAGCACTGTATAATTTGGAAGGTTAAATCATCACAGTGTATTCTATATATCTGTTAGGATAGTATTTTATGTTATATCAACTTGTGTGGGTTATTTAGTGTCAAATCCTGTATAAATATATATATATCTGTGTGTGTGTGTGTGTGTGTGTGTGTGTGTGTGTGTGTGTGTGTGTGTGTGTGTGTGTGTGTGTGTGTGAGTAATTTGTTAGCAAATATTTTGCTGGTAACTTTTTTTCAAACGAGATGTGAGAGCTTATTGGTTTTCAAACAGTTAAATAGTTTCAAGTATTCCTACTGTCTAACACTGATACACTGATAATTCTAATCAATATATGTCATTAGTTTGTACATAATTTAACTGTTTGAAGGATTAATGTATAATACTGATAACTCAATCTAACATTTATCATTTGTTTGTACACTGTTAAATGGGTTAAAATATTGCTTTTTAATATTATCCATTTTATGTATCAAGTATTCGAATCTAATACAAATTATTTACACACAACTGTATGATTTCAAACAACTGATAATAATAATCCTTCGTAAATGTTTGAACAATTCTTTTAAATTCATTGATGGGAGTATAAGCACTATCATATCACGTCAAAGTGGTCTTGACAGTAAGAGCAATTAATATGTATTCAACACTCTCTAAATCTTCAGATTTGGAGCCTGATCGTCAGATGCAATATAGTGTCATACAAAGGACACCATACACATAGCCTAGCACTAAAAATAAACTACGATTCAATTTAGCGTAAAGACAGTTTCACAGTCAAAAACAGTTCTTTTTAGAAAAAAACAGTTTAGCGTACAAAAACAGCTCTATTTTAAACAGTTAATTTAGTATAAGTACGTAGTTTAATTGTCAAAACAGTCCTATTTCAAGCAATTCAATTTAGCATGAATACATTGTTTAGTTTTATTTGAACCCTAGATAGGACCCTATCATGTGATACCACGCCGGGCCACAGTGGATCTGGGAGTTATGGCAATGAAGGTGTACTTCGCATTCCCAAAGCTCCAGCATAACGGGAAACTCACCATCAGATTGTTAATGTCATATCAAGAACACTCGTTGAGGAGTCTTACCACTCTGCAGAGAAGCAGTCGGTGTATTCTACAGCCTCAGCCGACTGGACAATATAATCAATTATTGTTATGATTATCTATGTATTAAGCTTTTAGATCGTAAAAGAAATTTGCTCATTGATGCACATTTGTTGTACTTCTACGAATAGTATATCGTCCTCATATTTTGCCCCTTTGTTCATAACCTGCAAAAGAATGAGCTTAGAATAGCTTCTTCGTTCTGAAGTCCTAATAAGACGACTTCTTTTGTAATGTGTAGATTAATTTTTCTTTCCCTCTGGAGAGTCTTCTCGGGTCAGCAGAACCATAATAAAAGAGAAAATTGAAAATATTCAGCCTTATAATGGATGGAACTAGAGTTGTCTTGCATTTAGACTGTCTGGACAAAATGACGGGAAAATTTTGTATTAGGAAATGCATATGGATGAAAAAAATATCCATTGATTTTTTTCGCTTCTGGCATGAAATTACACTTCTGTCTAAACTGATTATCGCTGAGTGGGACAACCTCAGAGCCATAATAACACAGAGACATATCTTATCAAGGTTTATGCAATACCAAAAGAAGAGTACTTACATTCACAATGAAACTTTAGCAGGCTCAGTGATTAGAAACTATACAGGTATATAAGCATTGTCAAAGAATTAAAGCTAATTTATTTGTATATTCGGACAGAGAGTTTTTTGGGTTATTTATCGTACGAGGAATCTGAATAATTCTTATGCCAGTCAGCTAGTACAATCAATGTGAAAATTAGAATGACTTGTCGATTTTATAAAAATATTAAACAGTATCAAGTGATCGCTGTAAAATAAGTGATCAGATCTTGCGTGGTTTTATTACGAAAATAATAAGTTTTATATTCAAACAATGCTAATTAATTTCACAAATTGATTCTCATACTAAATATACTGATTTTACTAGGTCACTCGCGTGGTACCATTTTCTAGTTAATTGCTTCGATCACCAAGCTTACTTTTGTTGCTTCAGTCAGTGTTTTAGAAAGCAAAAAATCTATGATGACGGAATGAGGACAAGCGCCGAGTTTAGTACAAGTGGATTATTGAGCACCCGTAGACAGGTGATTCTGAACTTAAAGATGTGTATATTTACAAAGGAATTTCAAAAATAAAAGCGGGAATATTTCAATATTTTGAATATGTTTTCAAGTATTGTATATTGTAAAACATCTCAAGGTTCCATATAATGTATGTGGAGGGGATGAAAAGTCCATAGGCTGAACTGTTCATACGATGATGTCATATCTGCGGCAGATTACATTTATTTTACTTATGGGATCCAAGCTATTCGACACTAATAGGACACAAGTGTGACTATGTGGAAAAATAAACCTCTTTTTAGGTGCGGGAGACTGGGGTTCAATCCTTGGACCTGTCATACCAAATACTCAAAAATGTTACTTTATAATATAGGGTAGCAAAATCCAATCTTTCATTTACTAAATATTGTAGAAAAAATCAACGCTACGTGTAGGGTATATTGTAGAAAACACCAAAGTTACATATACCATATATTGAAAAAACAACATTATATATACAATATATTCTAGAAAATGCCAAACTTAGAGTATTTGCCAATGGTCCGGGAAACCAGGGTTCAATCCCAAGTAGAGTCATATTAAAGACTCAAAAATTGTACTTGCTGCCGCCTTTCTTAACACTCAGCACTATAAGGTAAGGATTAAGGGTAAAGTGGAGCAATCTTTGGAATGGAGTAGCGTCCTCCCCAACACCTCGGAGTAGTAGCTATTGAAAAGGGAGACTTCGGGTCACTCTCGACTAAGTTCGCTAACTTTACGTTACTTAGTATATTGTTGTATATACTATTGTTGCATTTACTGAATAGTGTAGAAAACACCAAAGTTGTATACTCCACGAATTGTAGAATATTCTATCATTCTAGAAGAAATCTGAACATGAATACAATATAGGATTATTCAGTTTAATTGAAAGCATGTGTTTTTGGTTTGCTTGTTTATATGTTTGTTTGTTTTTTGTTTGTTGTTGTTTTTTAATGGAAAAAGGTGTGTTTCAGTGTAATTGAATGTAACAATAATTTCAGAACAATAACATTTTGGTTTATTAAACGAAAGAAGGAAAAAATTCAAGAAGCATCGAGGAACACCAGAATACACCGGAACATTTTTTTTCAACGAGGAAATGTGAGAGGAAGGCGGTGATGTAATTCTCAATTAGCTACGGAAAAGGGAAAATGCTAAGCTTCAGTGAACACTGGAAACAAAAGGATTTCTTGAAAGCAACTGATCTGGAATATAGAAGAAGCGCTATCATGGATGACAGACGCATTAGGTATGAGAAACTGAATCGATTAATGAGGGACTCATTACAGGGAAGGGAAGAATTATTCACGAAGACCAAATGGCGATTGGAAATAATATGCAATTATTCTAACTGACGATATAAATGCGGATGAAGGGGCATGAATGAAGTTATTTTCGTCCCATTATACGAGACTGAAGGAACAAAGACACAAGATGAAGGAAGTCTATTCATTCTAAGGTAAAGGCAGTAGGATTTCGGCTATGACGAAAATGAAAGCTTCGATAAATTAGAGAAAGACGAAGCTCACACACACACACACACACACACACACACACACACACACACACACACATATATATATATATATATATATATATATATTGTTGACAGAAATGAGAGAGCAGTATTATAGTTAATTTTTCACGATTTACCTCTTTGCTCTCAATATGCTATTACTTTCCAATGCAATCGGTAAATCTATAGCTATATATATATATATACATATATATATTGAGAGAGATAGATAGACAGACACAAAGACAGACAGACAGAGATAGGGAGAGACAGACAGAAAAAATATGCACATACACATATATAAGTTTTTATAAGGGAAAGGTGGGGAGCGTTCACCGTTTGAAATATTCATTTAAGAATATGTTCCTCAAATTAGAGTACGTGTTAAAAAAGATTACGAGGATCTTTAATTACGTTTCCAGATTTTTTTCGTATGGGCACTTTTATTGATAGTAAACACATAAAACTCAAGTCCCCTTCGAAGTAATCTCTTCCGGCTGCAATGCACTTGTTGTACCGTTACAACAAATTCTAAAAAGCCCAATGGAAGTCCTCTTGTGTGAGCGTGTCAATGACCTTTGTCACAGCCTCTTTCATCTCCTCATTTGTCTCATAACGACAGCCTCTGTGCTTAGGGAATAACCAAAAGTCACCGGGAACAAGATCTAGACTATTCGGAGGTGGGGGGGGACTGTTTTGATGCCCATCTTGGTCAAATAGTCTGGGACAAGGATGTATTTGTGGACTGGTGCATTATCTTGGTAGAAATGCCACTGATTCGATTTGAAGAGTGCTGGACTCTCCCGGCGGAATCTTTTCTAGAACTCCCTTAAAACCTCAACATAGTAACCCTAACCCTAACCCAAACCCTTTGGCCAACTAACTCTGCTGTTCTGATTTCTTTACTCCTCCCACACATCTCATCATCCCTCACAGACTCCCTGCCTTCCTTGAATCTCTTATGCCACTCAAAAACTGATGCTTGATTCATGCAAGATGATTCAAACGCAGTCTGTAGCATTCCATAGGTTTCTGTGGCATTTTTTCCAAGTTTAAAACATAATTTTATTGCATATCGTTCTTCTAAAGTGTCCTCACGTCCAGATTGCATTTTTGAAATTCATCAGCCGTGACAATCAAGATTTAGTAGGGTGTATTCCAATTCCTTCAGTAGCAATAAATTTGAAACTAAAATCATAAAAATTGGTCAGTCATATCAAATGATGTATAGCAATAACATAGTGAATTTTCAAGAGTCTACGACAATTTTAAATGCCTGTACAAAAAAAGACTGGAAACTTATTGAAGGCACCACGTACTTCATCGCATTATCCTATCAGTAACTCTTACCAACGTCCATTTACGAATGCTCCCTAAAATGATCTCTACTAGACCAAGAAAAAATGAAATATAGAAAGGTTAATAAAATTTACACATCCTGTCAACATGCTTTCGAAATACTGGATGAATTTGTCGATTAGTATGAACATTTCATGTTTCAGTTCTCTTGAGCATCCAACGCCTACATAGAGTGTAGGTCCTCGTGGTGTAATGGTTAAAGCGATGGACTGCGGAATTGTAGTAAGCGAGTTCGTACTCCAGCCGCGCTATTACGTTGACTTTCAGTCAAATACCCTTTGGAAATGTGTGAACCCCCTTATCCTCCCAACTATGGGTTAAATAGTGCCACTACTGTTCTTCTAGGAGAATAGGTTTTGCATTAAATAACCTACAAAGGTCGATATGACATTAAACAAAGAAACTAAACCAAACACACACACACACACACACACATATATATATATATATATATATATATATATATAGTTTAATATATTCATGAATAGTGCTTCTAAATTAATAATAAAATGTCGAGTGGGCCAACCCTCTTTAGTCGGAGTTATACCGAAGATACTTTAGGTGACCACTGGGTTGGTAGTTTCTTGCTCTCTTAATGTATTGAGGATTCTTACGTATTATCTCAGGTATCTCTGTCAGTGTTTTTGCTCTTAGCTAGACATTGCTATGCGAGTTGATTATTTTCAAGCAGTACGGATCTTTTAGACTTTTCTTTTTTATATAATTTTCTTTTCGAGATACCGGTTTGTAAAATGTTTTTTTTTATTTACAAATTGCATTATCGGTTTTTTCACGCTACCAGAATAATAGAAGAAGTAAAATAAAGGAAATAAAATATCACACACACACACACACACACACACACACACACACACATATATATATATATATATATATATGCGTAAAAATAAAAGCAATACACTTGTTGCTTTTCCCGGTGCAGCGCTCAACATAGATTATGAGTCCATTGATATGTGTTAAAAGCATTAAATTCCGGATAAATTTTCATACACGAAGAATTTTTTGGGTTAATGAGCGTTTCAGCTCTCTCTCTCTCTCTCTCTCTCTCTCTCTTTCTCTCTCTCTCTCTCTCTCTACGTGTGTGTGTGCTTGTGAATATGTGCATACTTGTAAGTTTGTTTACCATGTTCAATATTTGTATGGTAAGATAATCATGCCATTTTCTTTTAACAATTTCACCGCCTTGTAAGCATAGTTTTCTGTCCGTCTGTCTGTCTGTCTGTCTGTCTGTCTCGCTCTCTCTCTCACTCTCTCTCTCTCTCTATATATATATATATACATATATAAAGAGAGAGGGAGAGAGAGTAGTGTGCGATTGTGCTAATGATTGGGTTGTGTTTTCCAGCCCATGCAAGTTTTCACACACCTATAAATGTGAGGATTCCAATTTGCTGATATTAAAGCAAGTATACCCATTTCTCTTAAAATACGTTGTGGAATGCAATATTGACCAACTTTATTTTCAACAAACAGCCAACTATGTCAAGCTTATAAAAAATATATATACGTGAAAACAACGGTAAATTGACATTGCCACGTTATTGAGTCTTTCACTGAATATTGGGAAGAAGAAAAATCCAAATACATTTCATATAAAATGTAAGTATTGTTATTTCGTATCCATAATTTTCTGATGAACTTTAAGAAACCTGATACATAATCCATGACAGTGGACTACCATATTAAAAATACCACTTTTTCGTTGTGACGTTGGCTATCTTTAAAGGAACAAAGGACGCTACAGCAAAGGGAGTTAACCTATCTCCGCTTATTGGCACATTTGAAAATGTTACGTATACAAACGTTGGCTTTGTCATTGCAGAATCAATAGAACTCATCATTCCCTATAGGGAACTTTCTTTTGTTTCATATGAAGAGAAAGCAAATTTTAATGCTCCGAGCGTTCTCTTTGTCGTCTTTGATGTTTTGTCACTTCTACTGAAGCCCGTTTTGTAATTCAGCTAGAATAGCATTCTACATGTAATATTTTAAAATCTTGTACCACAGGGTAAAATAAGGAGGAAAAGGCGACGGTAGGAGAGCAAATGCAAGTGAGAGAAAGAGAACCAGAGACAGAACGATAAATCTGCCATCTTTTAACGCATATCCTATTCCCAAATATATGATTATACCAAAGCAGAAACCTGGGCCTCAGGCCAAATACGTTATAAAAAATCACACAAACACACCCACACACGCACAAACAAATATATATATATATAGATAGATAGATAGATAAACAAGAAACTGAGAAAGATAGATTGATAAAAAGGAAGAATGAGCTAGAGAGAAAGAGTGAGGGAGGGTGAATTATATTCAAATTTATGCTTTTGTTTATTGCCTTATGAATTACAAGGAATAAATTGTTTTATATTTGTGGAACATCACTTACAATTCTTTCCCTCTTACTTATTATTATATTATATCTCTGCGATAGTTCCCTTTTTTGACGTTTTTTTCTTTAAACGGTTTCCCATTGTGTATTCAGCTTCTCTTTATTAACGAAGTAGGCGCTCGGAAGTAGTGTGCACACCTAATATAAGCGGAAATTGAAGTTGATTCTCCTTTTACCAAAGGGCATAATTACCAAGTGAATGTAGAAGCGGCAACAGCTAACATTTGAACTCAATTCTCCAATTTCCTCCGTTCACACTACACATACACAGCTCCATTCTTTATACACACACACACATACACGCGTGCGCGCACACACACACACACACACACACACACATATATATATATATATATATATACTTTTTCTATATATATATATATGTAGAAAAAGTGAGGTAAAGAGTTGTAATGATTATCAGTGTGGCAAAATGGAATCTGTGACCCAAGTTCAAATCTTGAACGAAGTTGGTTGCGTTTCATTTCACACTAAGGCTCTTTAAAATAAGTATAAATCCGTCTGTTTTGCCACTGCTGCTGTTAATTAGTTGGGCAGAATGAGTTTTCTAGCCTGTCGTGGAGAAAGAAAAACTGTGGATTCAAACCAGTTGTTTTACGCTAATCAATCGATTTCGTACAACATTCTAACCGAGACGAAAGAGTTGATGGGTTGGTTGTTTTGTTTTGCGTCGAATCAACCCTTTTCGGAACATTTAACGCCTAATTAAGTCATTTTGATGAACGTTTCAAAGTATATAGTTTAGTATAATGTATAGTTTTTTTGTTAAATATAAAAACCGTTCTATTTCAAACAATTCAGTTTTGCCTTTGTACAGTTTTTTTTTTAAATATCAAAAACTGTTCTATTTTAAACAACTCGATTTAGTATAAGCATATATTTTCATTTAACACATTTAAATGTTAAAACAGTTAACTTAAAATAATCAGTGTAGTCTAATTACACAGTTTAGTACTATTTTACCCTTAGAAAGTAGCATATAAAGTGCTACAACTTCAGGTCAGAGTGGGCCTGGGAGTGATGGCAATGAAAGGGTATTTCGCATTCTCCATGGTATTACTGAAACCAATATTTGTTACTGCCTCCCACCAGACAGGAATCAACATAAGGTCAATGACCGAAAGGTCGTTTTTAGTGGGGATTTTGGGGAGGGAAAGGTCGGGCACGAACCGATGCTCGAACCCTGCTGGTCTATGCTGCTCCTCGACCCACTAGTTGCAATAAGGTCCTGATGAGTCAAGCCGGTCCTGGACCCAAATCTGGGTCCAGGCACGCACGTCTGACCACAGCACAAACCGGACAGCAAGATCCAGTGCTATACGAAGGGACAAAGGTGTCAATGATGCAGCTCACCCACACAAAGGTGGCCCACCCGAAGCCGACGGCCCTTGGCCTCAAGTCTGCCATGGAGCATTGATCGACTGGCACGGATGCCTAACAGTCCTCTGAAAAACCTCTGTGCGAAGCACAGTGGTATTACTGAAGCCTCACCATCACACTGTTTATTGTCATATCTAGGATATTCTTTGAAGGGCATTATCTTTCTGCAGAGAAGCACTCGGTGTATTCTGCCACCTTAGGTGACTGGGCTACAAAGAGTAATATATATACACACACACACACACACACACTCATATATATATATATATATATGTGTGTGTGTGTGTGTGTTTTGTTTCAGTTTTATAGCATATCAACTATTTTATGTTATTTAATGCCAAATTCCTTTTATACAAATAAACAGTTCTCCTTTGAAAAATCAATTTTAGCATAAGTACACAGTTTAATAGCTAAAACATTTCTATTTCAAGCCATGCAGTTTAGTCAAACAATTCTATTTCAAACAATTTAGCTTAGTTTAATTATAGTTTTTGTTTACACAGAGTTAAAAAAACAAAACTGTTCTATTTAAAACAAATTCTGTTTGGTTCTATCTAATATAAAGGTAGGACCCTATCAGGTGCTACTACTCCTGGTCAGAATGGACCTGGGAGTGATTCCACTGACGCGGGTGCTAAGCATTTCCCAAAGCTGGGGCATCATTGGATCCCCACTATTGGATTGTTTAGTGTCATATTCAGGACACATAGAGTAGGGTTCTTATCCCTCTGCAGAGGTGCACTGGGAGTATTCTACAGTCCTAGCCGAGTGGGGATATATATATATATATATATATATATATATATATATATATATATATATATATATATATATATATAAAGTATTCTTCAATCCAGTAAATACCTAGTAGGAAACAATTCCATTGGTACAATTTAATTATTCCAAATTAAAGTATTTAAATATTCCTAATAAGGAGCTCAATGTAAATAATTTCACAGAGCAAATATCATTTCAAAAACAAAATATTCGGTCACATTAGGATTATGAATTTATTTCCATCCTTTTAACAGCATTGATATGAATCAAAAACTAAAAAAAAAAAAAAATCAACAGGGTTTCTTCAGATCCAGCATGAAAAATAATTCGAATACAACTAGATAATGGGGGCGGTCACAGGTAGGAAGGGAAGGAGCCTTTTCCCATTTAAGATTACTTACAGTTTCTCGTTTCTGACTGAGACAATAACAAAATAATAAAAAAAGAATGAAAAATAAAATTTACAATAATTCAAAACTCCTTTTAAAATGAATATAAAGTTAAAATTAAGCTTTGTAGGTTTAAAAATAAAATAAGGAATCAAAATAAAACTAGAAATAAAAAACAAAAACCACAATTTCACCAATTACAGTAATCCATATCTTAGATTCAACCTAACACCATTTTTCTACGTTATCTTTTTTCTTTTGAGATGTACACAAAATATGCCGTAAATGGTAAGACTTTTTAACTATGCTACATTATCCATCCCAATTCAATAATATATTTTATAGTTGATTAATTATTAACTTGGACTCCATTTTTTAAATTTTTGACTATAGTTTAAATTCATTTCTATGCCTACATCTAGCAATTAAATCAAATCTTTGATTTAATAATTTATCTGGATCACGGTATAAGATAATTTGTACCTTTTCTTTTAGGCACAAATTACATCTACTATCAAAGCAGTTCAGAATATTAGACTTTTTCAATATACTCGATTGAATTTAAGGTGTTAAACCCTTAGTTTTTAATTTCTAAAGGTGTTTATATCATCATCATCATACCGCGCTGGTAGCACGGATATCCCTGATCCTCTCTCGCCACTCCTCCCTATCGTTCATCGCCCTAGGGAGGCCTTCAGGACAACATCCTGCATCCTCACATAGCTGCTGAATGTATGTTCGTGCTGGTCGTCCTGCTTTTGCCCGGCCATGTGTGGGGGTCCATAAGAGTACATCTCTTATGAGTTCGTCCCTGCTTCTCTAGAAGTGTCCTACATGTCTGGTTCGTCTAACTTGAATAGTTTTCGTGATAGGGGCAGGTGGCCGTACAGTTGGTGTCTTGTCGGGTGTTGCCGCCAGGACTTGTTCAAGATTGCAAGTAGAATTCTTGTGTAATTGCCGTCTCCAGCCGTTTTGTAAGCGTCAATGTAGTGCACCCGTATAGCAGTATCGATGTGACCGCTGCTTGGAAGAAACTGCGTTTCATTTTATCGGTTAGGTCTGAGTTCCATATAATCGATAGCCTATTGATAGCTGTCCATGATTTCGTTAACCTCCTTTCGATGTCCTTTTCGGTTGATTCGACGCTGCTTCCTAGGTAAGTGAATTTGTCTACTAGTTTAAGAGGGGTTTCTTGTAGAGTTGATATGTCCACCGTTTGATTATAGCACATATATTGCGTTTTGTGTGCATTAACATAGAGGCCTATGCTTGCAGCTGCTCGTTCCAAACTATGCAGTAGTGTTTCGGCTTGGTCGGGTGTATTTGCCAGTATCGCTATGTCATCGGCGTAGTCGGCGTCGGTAATTGTTGTTGCAGGGTACGTTCTGCTTCTTTTCTTCGTCAGTTCGAAGCCATTCTCTCTGATTTTGTCAATCGATGTTCTAAGTTCGTAGTCTAGACAAATGATAAAGAGGTACGGAGCCAGCGTGTCCCCTTCTAGTACGCCTGCTACAATGTCGAAGTATTCTGTGTCTCCATCTGGTGATCATACTTTTACTTTGGTGTTTCTATAGAGAATCGTTATTGCCGCTACGGTTTCTTTAGGTATGCCGTACGCTAGTAGGATTTGTTCTATCGTTCCTCTGTGAATGGAATCGAAAGCCTTGGAAAAGTCAACAAATATTAATGTCGCTTGTAGGTTTTTTGCCCGTACACCTTCAAGGATTCTACGGATGGTTAATATTTGTGAGGTCGTGGATCTATTTCTTCGGAAGCCATTTTGATTTTTCCTAAGTATGTTGTCGATTTTGGGTTCTATGCGGTTTCGTAGTAGGGCATTGTAGATTTTGGCTGCTATGGATGTAAGTGTTATGCCTCGGTAGTTTTTGGCTAATCCGAGGTCCCCCTTTTAAGGGAAGGGGAGTATGCATCCCTTCATCCATCTATCTATCGGATTTTGATTGTATACTGCGTTGCAGTGTCGGAGCAGTATGTCGTCGAATTGTCTGGTCTTCCATACTTCCGGGGGAATTTCGTCCAGCCCTGCTGCTTTCCTATTTTTAATTTTTCTGAGAACCGAGTCGAGTTCTTCTTGTGAGAACGGTTCTAGTTTAATGTCTAATTGTTTGGTAATTATTCTGGTGATTGGTTTATGTGTTATTTTCGGTTGGTTTCCTAGTAAGTTTTCGAAGTGCTGTTTCCACAGTTTAATTCTTTCTTGTTGGTTATCTGCTTTAAGTTTTGCTTTGGCTGTGTTCTTTCTTCTACTCACTTCGTTTATTGTTTGCCAGGTTATCCTAGATTGTCTATCTTCCACCGAGTCTGCAATCTTATCTATCTGATTTTGAATGTATTCTGTCTGTTCCTTTATATATATGCCTGCTAATTGATATTGTGCTGTTTTTAGTTGTAAGGCATTTGTGTTTGTTGGGTTTTCTCGATAGTTTTTGGAGGCTGTTTTCAGTAGTGTACGTTTTTCTCTCACCGCTAAAGTTTCCCATGGGACTCTATATTTAGTTTTGAGTTTTGTTGGAATGCATTTCGCTGCTGCCTCGAGGTGTGCATTGATGAAATTTTCATATTCGTCGTTTGGTGTACTTTTTTCCGTATTTTTTTGTAGTGTTTCGAATCTGTTTCCTAATTTTAATACGTATCTATCTCTTATATCTCTGTTGTTCTGTAGGGCCCAGTCATAGTGTTTGGTGGTCGCTGTTCGTTTGGCGTTTTTTCGTAGGCTTAACCGTATTTTCGCCGTGACTATTCGGTGATCGGTGGACACACCCTCAAAAGAGGAGTATGCCTCGCAATTCATTGCACTATTTTTCCATTTCTTGTTCATAAGGACGTAGTCTATCTGAGCTTTAGTATTGTTTGAGTACGTGTATGTCCATAGTTTGCCCTCCCTTTTTTGGTAGTTTGTATTGAGGCATGCTAATCTATTTTCTATCATGACATCTGTTAGATGTTGCCCATTCCTATTTGACGTGTTGTGGTGGCTGTATTTGTTGTTTCCGTTTTTCCCGATTTGGATATTCATGTCTCCGCCAATGACTGACATGTTGTGTTTCGGGATGCTACGCACTAATGAGGATAGCTCATCGTAGAAGGTGACTAGTTCAGTTTCTTCGCTAACATTGGTAGGGCTGTAGCAGGAGATGATAGTTGCTCTGGGGTTGCCGTTAAAAGTAGCTGCCATCATTCTAGGTTGTATTTTCTCAATGCTATTTAGCGTTTTTAATGCTCTAGGTCCTATAAGTAATCCTACCCCTCCTACTGCGGCGTTGACAGAGTTTTTCCATGCCGATACAGTGACGAGCGACCATCCATTGCCAGTTTCGTGATATTTGATATCTTCGGTGTGCGTGTATCTGTGTTCTTGTATGCATATTATGTCAATCTTATGTTCTTCGGCCGATGGGATTAGCTCTGGTAGTTGTCCTATTCTATTTAAGGTTCTTACGTTAAATGTGGCTATTTGTAGTGTTTGCTTGCATTTTAGTAGTTTTGATCGTTTGAGCTCTGTTCAATTTTTCAAATGTTCATTAAAAAATGAAAGATTGTGGTTATTTAATCCTAATTTCCATTTCGTCGATGACATTCCTATATAAGTTTTTTTAAAATGTTTTCTGTTGGAAAAATGATCCCTTGGTATACTACATTTTCTAAATTACACAAACCATACATGGGATTTTAATTCTAGTTTTAATATTACATCATTTTCTCTACTAATGTTATTATTTATCATTCTTCTTCTTCTTCTTCTTCTTCTTCTTCTTCTTCTTATTATTATTATTATTATTATTATTATTATTTAATCCTTTAGAGTTTTTCACATCAGTTTTTTTTCTGTTGGTTTTATTTCATTATTATGATGGTTTGATTTTGTACTTTGTGGCTGCTATCTCTTTCCCCCGATTTTGATAGATTCAGAGATCGATTGGATAGAATAAGCAGTGGTTTCAGTGATTTAAGGGTGTTGAACTTTTTCTTTCTCATTAACTAATAAGCCATAACAGACACCGGTAACTATGCTACGTTTTTGAGTCTGGATTTTATACGATGTTTTATTTGTTTTTGGCTCAAAGACGAATAGACATTTGTCTCCGGCAATGTGAATGCATGTAATTTAATACAGGTATTAAAACCCTGAATAAACATATATACTTCATATAGCCCTTAAGCGAACAAGACATTTAAATGTTATTACCTAGTTAAAATTCTCATCCCAAGACAGCATAAAAGGATTTTGATAATTGGCTGCCCTATATATTTGCTGTAAATCAACAAATTTCTATTTCTATTTCAAAGCAAGCTGCCTGTGCATCTGTAGTGTTACACGAGAAGGTTGAAACTTTTAAAACAATGGAAAAAATATTCAATATGTTATTTTCGCGTCAGTCTATTAGAAATATAGGAAATTATCTTCATACAATTGTAAATATTTAATACTTCGTTTTCAGCAAATAATTTCTTAAAGTATAAAACTCAAGTGCTAAGTATATGTGTCAAACTTTCGAGGCACTCGGGGTATAGCAGTTATCATCGTAGAAAATGGATACGCTGACCCGAGTTCAAATTCTGGTCGAAATTGTTTGCAGTTTACATAATATGAATCCCCTTTTGTCCCCGCTCTTTATATTGACATCAACCTTGGTGAAGGAAAACTCTTAATTCAAACCTGTTAAACACCGTTTGAAAATTGACCTTGTGTTCTTGATAGGGAGTTGTGTAAATACATGACACCGTTATTTGATATTTTGTCTATAAAAGTAATAGTATTTGTCACTTGATAAGTAAAGGTAATTTATCATTTGTAATATAATGGCCGAGGGATTTCGGTTCATGCCTTTGGGTTTAGTTAGGCTGAGGGCCTTTCGGCTTAGCACATGGGTTAGTTAGGTGCAACCTTGATGCAGGTGGTAACGAGCGCGGGTGGACGTGTCACTCATAGATGTCTCAATAGCCTAAGACGAGCGGGGTTACAGGGTGCGAGTGATTTCACGCACCGGAAGCGTGTGGAGGTTTTTGGGAATTTGAAGAAAGTAAGAGAGTTGAAACTAGACGTCGAACGAGGAGGTTTGACTTTTGGGGCTCGCTGAGGCGAGACGAATTTGCGTCCCATGGGTGTCGCGCGAGATAGGGGGCAGATGATAAAGACAGAATAGTAAGATTGTGTCTCTCTCCTTATGTCGAAACCTTTAACTCAAAAGTAATTTAAAAAAGTTTTCGTACCTGAACAAAGAAGTCGTTACGTGTTTTCGAATTTCGAGATTCCTATGTTCTCTATGTATATATGTTATCAACATTCGATGTCCATATTCGCGTATCTAGCGTTAATTGTGAATATGGTTCACACTAACAAAATGACAATGGCTCAACCGGCTGGGGTGGCAGAATACACCAACTGCATATCTGCAGAGGAGTAAGATCCCTCAACGATAGTCCTGGATATCACTATAAACAATATGATTGTTAGGCTTCAGTAACACCTGAGCTTTGCCGAATGAGGTACCCCCTTATTACCATCCCTCCCAGGTACACTCTGGCTCTGAGTGGTAGAACCTGATAGGGTCCTATCTGTGGGTTAAATAGAACTAAACTTTTTCTCACACTAAAGTGAATTGTTTGAAATAGAACAGTTTTTACATTAATTTTTGTGTAAACAAAAAATAACTGTAGTTATGCAAAGCTGAATTGTTTGAAATAGAACTGTTTATATGTATAAAAAGGATTAGGCGTTAAATAACCAACGATGGTTGATATGCCATAAAATCAAACCAAACTAAACGAAACCAAACTGGAAAGAAAACAGAAAATAAGTGTTTACGGTGCTTGATTTTTTTTTTTAAGATTATCATCACTACTATCATGATATTCCCTTTTTGAATACCAATGTCAGGGAATTTCGGAACAGCTTACAAGAACCCTGTTATTAGTCGGAGTATGTCTTAACGTGGACGCACTTGTTCATTTACTGTTATCTTATAGGATGATTCCCCAAGCGTTGGAGAAGGTAGATACCTATTTCTGGATTGTTTATCTGTTGTGATGCTGACAAAAGAAAGACACGGGGAACACAAAAAGGTTGATTGAAAAAAATATATATTCAAGTAACAGAAACAAGATGCAAGTGAACCTGGTTAAACAGTAGTTACTTGATAGGAACCTGGGAGTCCAGTGGGGTAGTAACTATCCCTCCACTTAGCAGATGGTATCACACGTGATTGTGTCACGCTGATTTGGTTAACTCTGTCTAACGCTCTAACGAGTCCATTATGTAGGGAGTACAACATTATCCACTCAGCTCTTGATAGCTCACATAATGTGACTATTTCCCAATGATAATATCATGATAATATGGAAACATTCATTTCCTGTTAGTATTTCCCGAGAGGTAAAAGCGAGCAACCTCAACCGTAGGTTGAACTCGGCAAACCGATTTTTTTTACCTGCTTAATGCTAATTAAAACAAGACGTTAAAAAAGTAAGGCCTGTTATTTCTATTTATTTATCTATTTATTGTTCACTAAGCAGTTACATCAACATACATAAAAATATATAGAGAGGTTTGGAAAATAGATGCATCTGTGCTTGTGATGGTAAAAGTATTAGTTGCGGGTATGAGTTGCTTTCCTGGGCACGCGGTCTGCTTATCTGTTTTTAATGAAGACGAACGTGAAGAATACGCTTCTTAGGCAATTGTGACAAGCCTACTTAGATACATCTGGATCCACATACTTGCTTTTCGTATCTGTCACTGAGCGCGTAAATAAACAGAAAAATGTCTAACTAGCGATAAAGCAATCACACATCTAACCACATTCTTTTAATATCTATCAATCTATCTATCTATCTATCTATACATATATATATATAGATAGATAGATATTAAAAGAATGTGGGTAGATGTGTGATTGCTTTATCGCTAGTTAGACATTATATATATATACATATATATATATATATAAACTATTCTTTATTTTCATCTCTCCAGGTTCTAAATCATATCTTTATTTGTAATAAAAATACATTCCCAGAAACTTGATAAAAACCTAGAAAAATAGGTATTCTCTGTTGAAAAATTCATATTACGATTGCTTACGGGTTTTTGTCTCCTTGTATGTGTTGTTTTTAGTAACCGGAAACAAATAGAAAAAGAAAACTGATTTAAATTTTCATGCATTGTAAAACTCATTTTTCTGGTGTTCTCTCCTCGCTCTACGGAGGCCTGAAAATATAAACATCACGATAATTAAATGGAGACTTTTTTTTTCTTTTTGTTGGATTCATATATTTATTCGTTGCTATCTCTTTCATAACACGAATAAAAAATATAACCGAAGTCTTTTCGGTTTTGTTCAAGATCCAACTCCTCTGTGTAGCCTTAAAATTCAACACACGATACAGTTAATAGATATCTATTTTAATCTGGAGTCTAAAACATTTCTGTGAAGCTGTCCTCTCTCAATCATGACTTTCACTGATTTCTTCATCATGTACAAACCTCATGAATCAATTTCCTTTGCACTCCCAGCACAAGAAGACTAAGGGCAAAGACATCTATCACACGGTATTCTGTCTAACCCTCCTTTACAAAGACACTTCACGTGATATGTCTTGTCAACCGCTTCGGGCCAAATATTTAATTGCTATATTTATCACTACTTACGAATTACCTTTGATCACTATCTAATTTATTAGCCGAAAAGAAAGTCCCAGGAAAAATGAAATGTCTGGTTGCCACCACAAATAGATGATACACAGCTCAATATACTGAGGGATTATGAGTAGATATACTGAGAGAGCTAATAGATAAAACTTTAGAGAAAGTTCAGGTTTAAATGAATTACACAGTAACATAATATTTACCAACCCCACCGCTCGAGCAGGATATGACACAAGGTCAATTTTTTAAGCGGAGTTTAACAGGTTTTAATTCAGAGTTTTCCTTCTCCAAAACTAGTTGCCTCACCAAGGCTAAAGAACCTAGTATGCCCTACTATTTACCTATTACCTATTACACAGTAACATAGACACACACACACACACACACATGCATGCGATATCGGAAAAAAACTTTGAATGCGATCACTGTATTCCTTTCAGAAAGGTTTGAAAAATAGCAAAGGGTGCCCTGGTTGTGACAGGCATCCGATAGAAAGGGTCTAGATCCGAAGCTTTGGGGATTAGGAATTCACATCTTCATTGCCATTGTTCTTATGTCAATTCAGATCCGGAGTCGTAATACTTTTAGGTTTGGAATGTTTTGAAATTTATGAGCATTAGATAAAAGAAAACGAATCTACGGCACTGAAAACAAATGATTATTATTAATTGAGATAGTTACTTAAAAGTATATATTTTCTTCTGCAAAGACCGCCTTTAGCATTTAATAATCCAACAAATGTCGACATATTATAAAACCATCAAACAAAACAACGCACACGGAAGATATATATATATATATATATATATTTGGGAACATTTCTTCATTTATACATATTTGATTGAACATTAGAGACATTTTTTTTGTCTACATATTTTTTTGTTAATCCTTTCGAATTGCAGTATCGATCTTATGATATTTGGCGGGAATTAGTTGATAAACCTTCTATAATTGGTTATTTCCCAAGTACTTTCTTCCCAACCTTGGGCAATCATCAGGGGAGAATGTATTACAAAAGTGATGTAACTATAAGAATGAGCGTTTGTACGGTTGTACTGTGTAGCGTTTACGTTTCGAATTTGTTTCTATAAATAGTGTCATCAGCTAAAGACATTTAAGTACATTAGTACTGGTTTCAAAATTAATCATATTAAGTTTGGGTTGTATGTTCCTAATATTAGCAACATACAACCTAAACCTATTAAGTATAACAAATTCGAAAAGTTGACCTTCCTATTTACCTATAGCTAGAAGGAGAATAGTTGGATGCATTGCATTCCAATTACGTGGAATAGAAACAGCTTAGTCCGGGTTTTAATCTTGGATCACCGTGTCGATTTACAACGATGTTAACCATTATACTATGAATGCCTCTTAAAATCATTGAAAATGATTGATATAATTAAGGAAAATATAGGTATGATTACAATCAAATATTTACGAAATCTTCATGTTTCAGCTTTTATAAGTCCACCCCTTCTATCGGTGGGGTTTAGAATACGATAAATGTATCATCTTCTGATTGACCAAAACGGCTGGGGCTGCAGAATACACCGACTGTATCTCTGCAGAGGGATAAGACCCCACCAACGAGTGTCCTGTTTATGACATTTAAAAATCTGATGGGGAAGCTCTGGTATTGCTGGAGCATTGGGGAATGCGGAGTTTGTCTTTATTGTTATCGCTCCCCGGTATACTCTGTCTCGGAGTGGTTGCACCGGATAGGGTCCTATCAATAGGTTAAATAGATCTAAACAGTATACTTATGCTAACGTGAATTGTTATAAAAAGAACTGTTTTGGACAGTGTGTACTAATGTAAAACTGAATTGTTTGAAATGGTTGTTATTGGCGACCGTGGTTGGGGGCGAGCAGAAGGTTACCTTTTCAATAGCTACAACAGGGGAGGGCGCTACTCCTTTCCTTGGATTGCTCCACTTTACCCTTGATACGTACCTTATATTGCTGAGCAATGAGGTATCAAGTACCATTTCTAAAGCCTTTGGTATTATTCGACCTGGGATTGAACTCAGGTCTCCAGGATCATTGACGAACACTCTACCCGCTAGGCCAATGAGCTTGTTTGAAATAGAACTGTTTATTTGTACAAAAAAAAAAGATTCTGCATTAAATAACCGACAATGTTTGATATGCCATAAAAACAGACCAAATCAACAGTGGTGGAAGACATCGAAGGATGTGAGTTCGAAATCCAGTAGCACGATGAGAATACATTTCGAATTAAAACTCTTGGGAGAGATATGAACGTTATTATCCTCTCAGCGATTGGTTAAATATTACCGTTATGGTGCTACAATAGCTTTGGGACTAAATAACAATGGAAGTTTCATATACCATCAAACAGAGAAGAAAAATAATCCATTCTAAACAGTAGTCTCAATATATAGATAGAGAGTTGTTACACAGGAACCAAATGGTATTGGTAGGAGGTTTCTATATTTTTTCTATACCACTACATATAAATTTGATAATGTCCCGATTTTTAAAAAAATAAAATATTAGTAGACTTACTTTCACCCTAGGGGAGTTTAAATAAAATGATATTGTAACGAATGAATGACGATCTTCAGTTGACGGCAACCAGGTAGCAAACATGTTAACAATTATCTTTTCAGCAAAACTAAAGGTTGTGTGTCCACTTAACCCCAACTCCATACTGTAGCCAAGCAATTAGTAAAAGTCAGGCTTGTTGCTTTGTGCCAAGTCCGATTTGCTTGTTAAAGCGAAATTTGGCAGAACATCTCGAGTGGCACGGAAGGAAACCAAGAGACGGGAAATCAGGAAGAGAAGTAGTAAAGCTACTTGAACAAGAAACAGTTGTCCTTATATATATATATATATATATATATATATATATATATATATTCTTCCTGTGTCTCTCTCTATATATATATACGTATATATGAGTATACATGAATGCGAAGAGTATATATATATATATATATATATATATATATATATATATATATATTAATACTCTTTTTATCACAGAATTTCACTCATGCCCTCTCTTTTACTTATCGATCTATCTATCTATCTATCTATCTTATTAAAATTACCAAAAAAAAACCCACAATGAATGTTATTATTTTAATGTTAATATTTTCAAAGCCAAATAAAGGAGGATTTTACTATTTCTTTTTTAATGTTCCTTAACTCAACGCAGATAATAAGTATGATATATTTTAAAACTTTGCATCGTTGAACCCTCGTAAAAAAACCAAATGAATACTTTGTGATCCAGAAATAAATCCTCCATTAATATATCTATTATTTTTCTTTCCTTTTATATTTCCTTCTATCTATCTATCTATCTATCTATCTGTCTGTCTGTCTCCAAATGTGTGAGTTTTCAACTTGTTAATGTACTTTTATTTTCTTTATAATTTAGTCTATTTTGCTTTTTTAAAGTTTTTTAAATCTTCGTTTTCATTTATTCATGACTGTCTTTTAGTCTTTATATTTCCACGTTATTCTCACTTTATAACTTTTTTCAGTCCATTTTTCTCGTAAATCAGTTTTATTCAAATATTCTTCATTTAGTTATTTTTCTTTCTTTTTTTCTTTACTTATCTGTTTTTTCTTCTTTCTTTCAGTCAACTTTTTCATTTTTTTTTACTTTCTTCGGTCACTTTTTCATTTCTTCTTCTTTTTTCCTTTTTTTTTTTCATTATTTCATTCATCATTTAATGATTTTATAATTAATTATTCATTTATTTTTTCGTTTCTTTAATTTTTCTTACCAGTTTTCGTTAAAGAAATTTAAATGCCCCGCTCTCTAAGAAATCGTTAGAACCGAATAGTTTGTGTATATATATATATATATATATATATATATATATATATATATATATATTATATATATATATAAGTGTGTGTGTGTGTGTGTGTGTGTGTGTGTGTGTGTGTGTGTGTGTGTGTGTGTGTGTGTGTGCTCAATCAAAAAGAAATTGCCAGAGGGTGAGATAAAGGTTAGTTGACTCTTTCCGGTTCACCACAATATGTTATGTTGATGATCTGGTGTTGTAGATGCATAGTATCGATGAAGCGTAGGTTTAGTGATTTAGTTTAATGGCATATAAACCCTCGATAGTAAATTATAGCCAAACCTGAATATACATATATATATATATATATATATATATATATATATATCTTTTCCTTCTTAATCAGTTAAATTTCTTGAAGTAAAAACGTTCCCATTCCGTTTTCTTTCTTTCTTTCTTTCTTTATTTCTTTCTTTCTTTCTTTCATCATTCAACGTATTCATTTATTTACTTTCATTCATTAACCATTTTGAAAGTTTTTTTTTTAATTTTTATCTTATTTTTTGTTTTTGTTTTCTTTCAATCTATGTTTATTTTTCTGTTATTCATCCAATTGAATTTCTCTTTTTCCTTTTTTCATAATTTCTCTTCTTATTCTCTGCTTTCCCTCTTTTTAATTGCTTTTGCCAATTAGGGATAACCACTAATAATACAGCCACTCCAAACTATATCTTTGCCATCAGAACTACTTCAGAAACAATGTTAAAATATCTCCATTTTTTTTTTTTTTACTTTATTGACGATCAATAATAAATAAGCTTGATAATTGTCCCTGCGTCTTCCCTACACAGAATAAGAAGGAAAAATAAGTATAGCTGGTCAGGCAAAATAATCAAAATGATAGTAGATTACAATTTCGGTAGAGTAACACAAAAGAGATCAGTTGATTTTTTTTTTTCCTGGTAAGTCCTTCAAATCCTTCGTTTTAATGTCGTAATATAACCTGAGGTTTGTTATGCCAATTTCTGATGGTGAAAACACGTGTGTTAGCGTAGTAGGAAATGTACGCAGAGCTTTGGGTTCCAATTTTGGAAGAAACATTGCGTACTTTCACTTCATTTACATCGGTGTTATAAAAATGGAAGAAATGCAACATTGGCACATTGTGGTATTTTTTACAACTTTGACTAAGTTTTGAACAATTATCTGGATAAAAATATTTGGTATTTTCTGAAACTAATATATTCCTCAAAGTAGTATGATAGCTAGCATGAATATTATTAATCTTCTATAGCTATAACCATAGTCGGTTAATAATCTAGGGAACCATTATTCATTCTTATGAATATTTTTATGAAACAGCTTTAACATCAGATAACAAAATTCAATCTCTTGAATTATCATTACTCTTTTTCTCTACTGTATTGTACCCATAAATTAATGGTTCATTAGACCTTTATCTTTTCACAATAAATATTTTAATCAAGGTCTATGTTTTTATTCTAATGGACGCTGCAGAGTGACTTTGAATAGAAATATCTATCCCGTCTTTTTATTATTAGTATTCTTTGAAGTCCTGGCGGCAACACCCCACAAGACACCAAATTTACGGCCACCTGCCACCTATCACGAAAACTATTAAAGTTAGACGAACCAGACATGCAGGATACTGCTGGAGAAGCAGGGACGAACTAATAAGTGATGTACTCTAATGGACCCCCACACATGGCTGCGCAAAAGCAGGACGACCAGCACGAACATACATTCAGCAACTATACACGGGATGTTGTCCAGAAGACCTGCCTGATGCGATGAACGATAGGGAAAAGTGGCGAGAGAGGGTCAGGGATATCCATGCTACCAGCACGACATGATGATGATGATGATGATGATTCTTTGCAATAATGTACAAGAAACGAATGGCATTGTCAAGCATCAACCACTGAACCTCTCTTCTACCTGTCCTCGGTTCTGTTTAATACATGGTATTCTCATATAAAACTGAAATTTTTATTATCTATATTTTGCTACCAGCCTTTTCTAAAATAACTGAGTTTAGATTCCATTTTTGTATCGGCAACATGATTTATTCATACGACTGTACTCATCTTTGACGTTTTAATCAATTTTTTAGCTGTAGTCTGAAATTCTAAGACGCGGCATTGCCATTACTTCATGATTTATTCGGTCTGGTATCCATAATTTTACGTTTTTATCACAGTATTTGAGCGGTCATGTCCATTGGGCTTTCACAGGAGTAAGTTGCATGAGGCAACCCTTAATCTTTATCTTATATATAGAGAGACAGAAAATAAAATTGTAACACAGGGAAGAACGATGGTGATTTTCACCTGAGTACTATATACATATGGGATCAGTGTACTGGTGATACTTAGCTTATTTTAGAAACTGCACACGGATTGAACTTTATATTTGTTTATTTTGTTTCATCCAGCAATATATATATATATATATGGATTAAACTGAGATGCTGATGACATCGATCAAATTTTAAAAAAAGAACACCCCCAACCGAAATATATTTTTGTAAAGAAATAAGTATATAACAGGACTACTTCAGATCTAATGGATAGATCTGAAGAAGTCCTGTTATATATCTCTTCGTGTTTTTGGTTCACACCAGAAACGCCAAAACAGGATGGAAATAAATTTATAATCCTAAAATAACCGGTGTTTGTTTTTTTCTTTAAAGAAAGTATTGCTCTGTAAAATTAATTACATTGAGCTCTCTACCAGGAAAATTTAAATGTTCAGCTCTTGAATGATTTTTTTGTCCTGAAGGAATTACTCCCAACTCTGGTTTACCTGGACCGAATAATATTTATATATATATATATATATATATATATATATATATGTGTGTGTGTGTGTGTGTATATATATATATATATATATATATGTGTGTGTGTGTGTGTGTGTGTGTGCTAACGCGAAATGTTTGTACATCTAAATTAGAGGGTAGAGTGTTCGCCAATGGCCACAAAGACCGGCTTCAATCCCAGGTTGAGTCATAGCAAAGACTCACTAAATGGTACTTGATGCCTCCTTAACAGCATTAAAAGGTATGGATCAAGGGTAACGTGGAGCAATTCGGAGAAAGGTGTAGCGCTCTCCCCTTTATCTCTTTGTAGAAGCTAAAGAAAAGAGAACTTTCGGTTCATGCTCGACTACGGTTGTCAATTTTACTGTATATTTTTTATCTCTTTATACCATTTAAAAATTGTACATCGTCTCATTCGATTCACGGATCTCCGTAGTGTATTGGCTCATCTAATGAACTTCGGTACCATTTTCAGTTCAAACTCCAGTCGAACAGCTACGTTACTTTGGTACTAATACCCTTTAAAAAATATGTAGCTCTTCATCCCCGTCCAAGCTATAAGTTAAACATTACAATTACAATTCATGTTTTATAGTTTTTTCAATTCCCTAGCAAGGTTGAGGAACTTGTCCTTCTTTTAACTTTCATTCAGTTTTATTCTGTGGTCAGCCGGGACAGCGAAGTCCACAATTTTCGAGAACGTTTCATCCCAGCGTTCGCAAATCTCTTCTCAGTTGTCAGGCCGATCTTAATAATATTGTAATCTAGATAGTCTACATTTGTCCTCTTATTTCCAAGTTTTCCAGTCTCTTTACCATTCGTTTGAGGATTATTCCGAGAGCACCAATACCAACTGGTATCATCATCACCTTCTTGTAATGTTTTTGAATATTCATTTTTGTTTTCTTTTAAATTTACTTTGTGGTCCACTGGGACGGAACTGTTCACTATTCCGTAGGTTCTCTTTTTTAATGACTGTCACAACGTGGAGTGTCGAGTCGAGCTGTTGCAATCTGTTTTATTGTTAATATTATTTACTTCTCGAGAGCTTTTTACGTCAGTGTTAGCTGATGGTCTTTCACTTGAGTTTGAGTAACAGCCAGTTCCCTCGAGTCTCCAGAACTCTTCTCGGTATTCTAGTCGTTCTCAATAATGATGGTCTCCACTCGTCCTATAACCTTCAAGTCCTTCAGTCCCTTTTATAATCCTTTTATAAAAGCACCTATCACGACTGGTATAATTGTCACCTTCACGTTCCTTAGTTTTTTTCAATTCCTTAGCAAGGTCCAAGTACTTATTCTTTTTTACACTTTCGTTCAGTTTTATTCTGTGGTCAAACGCGACATCGGAGTCCACAATGTTGCAAGTTCTCTTTTTTTGTTGACTGGACTTCTGGCCGAGATATGGTGATCCGTTTGTATATTATTATAATAATTATTATTATTATTTTTATTATACTAATTTGATAATTTTTCACGCCAGTGTTAGCTGAGAGTTTCCATTAGATTCTGAGTGACAGTAAGTCTCCTTATGTCTCCTAGATTATTCTTACTATTCTGCCTTGTCTTGATAATGCTATCTATTGGATGGTTTCCTATTGCACTCTTATTTCCAAATCCTCCAGCCCCTTTATCAATCTCTTCATGGCTGTACTGAGTGAACCAACTGCAATTGGTATCACCATTACTCTTATATTCATTAGTTTTTTTCATTTCTCTAGCAACGTCCAGATACTTATTTTACTTTTCGCTTTCTTTGATATTCATCCTTTTGTCAGCTGGAAAAGCAAAGCGCACTATTCGATATGTTCTCTTTTTTTTTTTTTGTTGACTATCACTTGATCTAGTTTATACCCATGGGAAAGGTATGAATCCAAATATTCTCCCTCCAGCTATGGGTAAATAGTAGGGCAGACTATGTTCTTCCTCCTTGGTGAGGCAACTAGTCTAGGAGAAGGAAAACTCTGACTTCAAACCTGTTAAACTCCGCTTAAAAATTGACCTTGTGTTATATCCTGCCCGAGCGGAGGGGTTGGTAAATATGATCACTTGATCTAGTCGTCCGGCCGAATTAGGTGATCCCAGAGAAAATTGTGTTTCTCATTTTCTGGATTGTGCATATACCATTATCTCTTTTCTCTATGTAGAAGGAAAGATATTTTCGCGGTTTTGACATCGCGATTAACAAAATATTTTTTTCCTTAACGAGTATACCATTATTTCGGTGTAGAAGGGAAATTTTCCAGGAATAGCTGGTTGGTTAGAGCAGGGTAATATCATCTGAGAAATATATTATTATTTTTCTTTAATTGAAGAAGATTAATTGCCTGCAAATTATTAGTGTTAGATAGGGATCTTGAAAGCATACTAATATGTGCAAACAAATGAACACTAAAGAATGCTTCGGAACATTGAAAATGTACTCACGATTTTAAATAAACAATTAAAGTGATTAAAATTTTGAATGAAATGACCCATAAGGTGTTGATATGCCACTAAATGTAAAAATCAATCAAATCATTTACCAGACCTTCAACTTTTAGACTCAATCCGTTCTCGTTCCGTCACTCCATCACTTCGTTACTTCTTCTCTGGATCTAATGTCAGTAAAATCGTTCCGCTGCGAATGTTTGATAGTTGTGGAAATGCTTTCACATACCAGCTGACCAGTTTTCTTCAGTCATTTATACTTCAGAATATAAGTGATGCATTTTTTCTTTTTGATGAAGTTTTTGTTGTTTTTCCCAAGTTCACGCCAGAGTTCTGAGACAATCATTCTCAAATATCTTAAGTATGCTGTTTTATTTATCTAAACTCAAATTTTCCTGAGCATATATTGCTATTCATGCCAAGCGGCCGGCAACAGAGAGAATGTTACAAAAATTAGGTTTTTAAGATGAGTAAGTGTGATTTATATTCAGAGATTTCTTTCTCCTTGTATGGTTGCCTAACCAAAGCTGTAGAATCCAGTTTACGTTATCGCTTCCTCATACCTGACAGAGGAAGAAAACAGATTTATCCATGGCTTTCGAAAGATTATTAGTGCTAAGTGAAACGTACACTACTTCGTCCAGGATTTGAACTCTGATCACCGATTCCAGTTCGTATGATAATAAAGGATAGGCTAAGTGCGTCTCCAATTAGCGCATGTTTAGACGAACATTGATTTTTCTCAAAATAAATTTTCTGTTTCCATATATGTTTCTTAATCAACCGGTAAATGAAGCAGCTGAATCTACCCATCTTTATCTAAAATACAATATAGTCAGACAATCAGTAAAAAAAAAAAAAAGATAACAATTAAAGCAAGGGAAATCATTTTGAGGTTTTTCATAATTTTTCTGAGACATTCGTCACTTGCATCAAGGTAAACCACACAAATCCTATCAACTGAAGCTCCTTTCCCAACATACATTAAGACAGCACTCTAGGAAGGCATTTGAATCTCGGAGAAGGCAGGGACACCCGTCATTTCCACCACGGACAGTTGTGGGTGAAAGAAGATAGTAGGAATCTTACAACCCACAAATCTTTGAAGGTTGCAATCATGGTCTCATGGAGATCTGCAGTTGCAAAAATGCAGCACTTTACGGTTTCTGTAAGCAAGAATGAGATGGCATCGTCAGCTGGGTCTGCAGAATACACCGAATTCATCTCTGAAGAGGGGTAAGACTCCCGCAACAAGTGTCATGGATATGACACTAAACAATCTGACGGTGAGGCTTCAGTAATGATGGAGCGTTGGGGAACTCCGAGCACTCCTTCATTGCCATTGTATCCCAAGTCCACTCTGGCCCGAAGTGGTAACACCTGATAGGTTCCTATATGTCATTCAAATAGAAATGTTTGATATTTAAACTGTGTACCTACGCTTACACTGAGTCATTAGGGATAGAACTGTTTTTATATTTAATTGTGTATTTATGCTAAACTGAATTGTTTGAAATAGAACTGTTGACATTTAAAATGTACTTATGCTTAACTGAATTATTTTAACTGTGGATTCGTATGAGACAGAAATCGGTGAAATTATTTAACTCTATGCAAAAAGATAAAAAAAATGAGCTCAGGCTCGTTTAGAAATGTTATCCACAAAATTTGATTAGAAATCATATATTTGATATACATGTATTAAAAGGATTTGGCATTAAATGACCTTAACGATCAATTACCTTGAAACCAAAGTAAACCAAGAATGTGCAAAATTCCATTGACTTAATATTAAAGTTTTTTTGCTCTTTAGCTGGTAAAATCTTTGCAAATAGTTTAGTTGTTTATCCTATTTACCAACGACTCCGCTCGGGCATGACATGACACAACGTCAATTTTTAAGTGGAGTTTAACAGGTTTGAATTCAGAGTTTTCCTTCTAGACTAGTTGCCTCACCAAGGCTGAAGAACCTAGTCTGCCCTACTATTTACCCATAGCTGGAGGGAGAATATTTGGATTCATACCTTTCCGAAGGGTATAAGTGCGATGTGAAATACGATCAGTATCGTCCAGGATTTGAACTCGTGTCACCGTGTCCATATCCTGCGACGATAACCATTACACCACGGGCACCTCCATAGGTTTAGTTGTTTATTGTGATTGTCTTCAATTTTCATGGGTACTGAAAATTTCTGGCTTTGTCTCACAAATAACCTAAGCTTAGTAAATAACTACATCATATTCCGTGACGATTTGTCATTCCGTTAAGAACAATCAACTGGATGAAATGTGTTCATAGAAAGCTTCAAATAATCAAAGTGTTTTCAACAAAATTTTATTGTATAAGAAATGTCTACAATATAAGTAAAGTAAAGTTGGCGATCGTATTCGAGGGCGACCAGAAGGCTCCCTTTTCAATAGCTACTACACCGAGGTGTTGGAGAGAGCGCTACTCCTTTCACTGGATTGCTTCACTTTAACCTCGATACGTACCTTATATTGCTGAGTGTTAAGCAAAAAGGTATCAAGTACCATTTTAAAAATCTTTGGTATGACTCAACCAGGGATTGACTCAGGCCTCCCGGACCAACGACGAACAGTCTACCCACTAGGCCAATGAGAACTAGCAATTACAACAACTGTTGTCCTCTCCCTGAATTATAGAATACACCAAAAGTGCCTTCCGAGGGAGAATACAACCTGCTTTTCGCTAAAACAATATTCTGGATATGCCACTATACTTAATCTGGTAGGAAGTCTTTGGGGCCCTGAAGATATTGAACTTGATCTAACTTCGCCATTGCTCTTGGCTTCATTTTGGCGCGGAGTTGTCATTCCCGATAGGTCCCACCAATGGTTCAAACAGATCTATATGAGATTAATGTCTAAACAATTCTGAACTAAATTTGTTTTTAAAGCATTGATTTCTCAACCAAATACGAAGTGTTAGCCAGTTTTAAAATAACTGTGAATATATTAATATATAGACTCTTAACACATGAATATTGCAACCGAGTATTACGTGTTAAACTGTTTGAAATGATTTTTAAGTCATTAATACGTTAAATCTTAAAATGTTGAAATTACAAAGTATGACCTGTTTACTTGCTTGAACTAATTGATAAGTTAACTCTTAAAACAGATTTTTCAACCTCGTATGCAGAGTTAATATGTTTTAAATGATTTTGAATTTATTAATACAAAGGGTCGTAATATATATATATATATATATATATATATATATATATATATATATATATATATTACAATCAAGTATGAACTCTTCACCAATTTAAAATGATCGTGAATTTATAAATGTATCAGCTCTTGAAACATCAATATTTCAACCAAGTGTGAAGTGATTATATCGCTAAAATGATTTTGATTTCTTTAATATATAGTCTCTTTAAATATTTATATTGCAAGACTGTATAATGTGTTAACTTGTCTGAACTTATTAAAAAGAGGAATTTTTGTTCAGTAGAAACAATAATTGTGAAATTGACATCGGTTTAGTAAATAAGTGTTATGCTAAACAAGCAAACCTTCACGAGTGAGTTCGAGTCTAATTGGGTGCCCCATTAATACGGCCTTGTGCCACATCTGAGCAATACACTTAGTAAATTACGATATACAGTAAATTCAACCAGCCAGCTAAACATCAAATTAACATTCCCATGTGGGTTTTAATAAAAATAACTATAATATATAAAGAAAAAATTGTTTTCATTTATAACAAAGCAGTTTTACTTTATGCAAATATTCGTCTTCCTGAAAAAGGATACATCAGTTTGGGTGTAGGGAAAATATTCGAAGAGAATAACGGCCAACAGATATTTTTGTAAATGGTTGTCATAGCCATTAGAATATCACTCTGCATGACCCAAAACTTTGATTTCTTTTAAATATACTAAGTTATTTTTATATATCAGATGTTGCATTTTATTATAAACGTAATATGGATAAATTTTGAGCACCAGTATGATAAATTAATCTTGGACTGATTGATTGATTGAGTGAGTTATTTTAAAGACATATCAACCCCTCTAGTGTTATTTTATGCCTACTGTTTAAAGAATCAAATTCATTGTACATTCATATATCTATTTGCCGTGCTCTTGTTAAGATGGGTAATTTTGCACACGTTCTTATTGAATATGAATACTTTCAAACGGATGTATTTGACCTATATATTAGAATCAAATAGGTACTACCACTCAGAGAGTGAACCTGGGGATAATGGCAAATAAGGAGAAATTCACACTCTCCTGAGATACAGAAATGGATTCTCACAATAAGATTCAGTTCAGTGCTATACCCAGAACATTAAATTGGTTTGAGTCGAGATTTGACGTGATTTGACTTGATGTTATTTATGCCAATAAATTGATCAGTAGGAAGACTCTATGGTATGGTGGCTAACGTGCTGAACTACCGGGATATTGTTAGCAAATTAGAACTCCAGTAGCGCTAAAGAATTCACTTTCTGATTTGTAACGTAGGGAAAGGTATCGACTCTCTTATTCGCTGGTTATGAGTTTTATAGCACGACTACTACCCAAAAACAAAGACTTTGTCATTAAATAATCTATGAAGCTTGATCTGTCGCTTAACGAATAAAACAAAACCAAACATATTTGTTCAAATGAACATATAGTTTATGAGTGTTGGTTAGTTGTTGAGGTTTTATGTCAAATCAACATTTGTTGCTTATTTAATGCCAAATCCAATTTTATACACATAATCAGTTATATTTCAAATAATTCAGTTTAGCATGAGTACTCTGATTAACTTTCAAAAATACGTCTATCTCAAGCTATTCAGTTTAGTCAGACAGTTCTAATTCAAAAGATTTTGTTTAGTATCAGGAGAGTTTTTGTCCACACACAGTTAAATGTCAAAACAGTTCTATTTCAAGTAATTCAGTTTAGCATAAGTACGCAGTTTAGTTCTATTTGACCTCTAGATAAGGGCCCTATCAGGGGCTACCACTACGGACAAGAGTAGACCTGGGAGTACCCTGCATTCCCCAACGCTCCAGCGTTACTGGAACCTCACCATCAGATCGTGTCATAATTTGGACAATCGTCGGCGGGGGTCTTACCCCCCTGCGGAGGTGCAATCGCTGTATTCTCCAGCCCTAGCCGACTGGGCAAAGTTTATGAGTGTATATATCTTCAATACGTTTTGAGCTTATATCCATGACGCTGATGAAATTCTACGTTAATGTAACTGTCTTTTAAATGTTCCCTTTAAGGGCAGAATATGTCACCCTTAATCAATTTTTATGAAACCAAAGAACATACTTCACTTCTACCCTCACCAAAGATTCAAGCAGATAATAGAAAAGAATGCTTGGAGCTTTCAAGTTCTGCCAACCGGGTGTTATATTGCTGCAGGCAAAAATCTCTAAAACATCACAGGTGAAAAATGTGCCTAATGTTTAGCTTACAAGAGTGAATATCTCGTCATCTTCTTGTTTAAATTGCTTCTTTTCTCTATTTGTGGCAAATGCAAGGAGAAAGAAAGAAAGAAAGAAAGAAAGAAAGAAAGAAAGAAAGAAAGAAAGAAAGAAAGTGAACAAACGGAGGATCCATGTTTTGTAACAAAATAAAAAGAATCCTAAACCAGAATTTAACAAATATATATATATATATATATATATATATATATATACGCGCTTTCAGGTTTATTTTTTTATTTATATAAACACTTACATTTTGATATGTGTTTTGGTAAATTTTTTTTATGATGAAGGTCGTCTCAAAATATTTGTTGATCTCGGGTTGAAGGCCTTACATGGTGTGGAATACGGAGCATTTTCTCCCTCGGAGTCTGTGACTCACCGACCAAGATGCGAAGAGAGAAGGTAGGTTTTGAAGGCATAACCTGAAGCTGACATAGTGTCGCTTAGCTTTTGTAATGTGAGATGACAGCCGAGAGTCAGCGCAAAAACAGATAGCTAAACAGCATATCAACAAAATAACACAAAACAAACAATACGAATACATGATGAATAAGAAATAGAAAAAAATGAACGAATTTAAAGCCGGTTGGAGTGAGTGAAGTCAGCGATGTGTTATGAGAGGCTGTTGTTGAAGAAGAAATGAAACATTTTTTTGCAAAACAATAAAAAGTAAACAAAAAATAAAAAAAGAGACATAATGAGAAGAGCAGTAGGAAAATTAACACACACACACACACACACACACACACACACACACACACACATATATATATATATATACATACCGAGAGAGAGAGAGAGAGACAGTGAGAGAGAGGGACATCGAGTGACAGAGGCAGAGACAGATGATACAGAAAGACATTCTGAGAGTTTAATGAAAAGGAAAAAAATATGGTGAGGTTTGAGATAACAGGCAACCAGAAAGGATATTTACATGGAATGAATAAAAAAAATAAGATTAAGGGAAGAATCATGAAATAAAAAGTAAAATACAGGATGATAAAATTTCTTACGGGTGGAAAAGTAAAGAAAAGAAAGAAAAAACAAAATAAAGAAAAAAAGCGGAAGACAAAAATAATCTAAGAGAAAAGAAATGCTTTTAAATATGAAAGAAAGAAAGAAAGAATGAATGAATGAAAGAAAGAAAGTGAGAGAGAGAAAGACAGAATTATTCACCTTCAAAAGTGTGTGTTACGTCAAAAAGGATTTATTATAGTCGTCTGGTAATCCGTAGTAGCAAAAAGCTTCAAGAACTGCTTTTTAGGCACAACCCTTGTTGGTGTTTTTGCTCGAGAACAGTAAATTTAAATGATCACATTAATTTGTGATATCGATTGAAAATTTGTTTCAATCTTATCTACCCTATGTTGGCAGAAGAAACAAGCACGGATGACCACGTTATATAGTGGCTTACTTTCTGGATTGTGACGTCAAAAACCTATACAGTAATATCCACCTTGAATTAGAAAAAGAAGCCATTTCATTTTGGATTGAAAAATACCCTGAAACACTACACCCGAGATTATCCAAAATTTTAACGTTGACGCTATAGAACTAATCTTGAATAATAACTCTTTCCAATTTGATAAAATAAATTACGTCCTGGTGTCAGATATTGACCAGAAGATCCCTTTGACGTGTGACAAAATTTGCATGGGTGGCATAAAAAGAGATGCGCCTGATTTCTAAAGTAAACTCAACGCAACTGTTTCCTCAACAGAAGTGGTGCGTAAGGTGCGTAGGTGGCATGCTAGACAGTAGGCGTGTCCACGTGTAATATGTACGAAGGAGGTGTGAATAGGATTTCGTGCGCGTCCGGAAAAATATATAAACCAGGGAAGATTTCTACCTAGAGGGACCGAAGAAGACCAGCAGAAGAGCTACTACACCGTTCTGAGCACTGGCATTGCATCAGAGTGCTCAGGGTTGAGAAGTAGAGAGAGCCTTAGCTGTTCTGAAAAAAAGACGATTCCATGCCTTCAGATGTTCCTATACCATACTTGCAAAATTAGGGAAGCGGGGAGTAACTGAGATTTTAAGTGGTTCTACGCTTATTCCATGCCTTAAGATGGACCTATGCCTGACTTGCAAAAGAAGTGAAGCGTGTTGAAAGTAAGATTATTCAGTGACTTAGGTGTTCCATTCCCTAAAGACGGACCTATGCCAGACAAGCAAAAGTCGTGAAGTGAGGAGAAACACAGATTATTCAATGATTTAAAGTTGTTCTAAGTTTACTCCAAGCCTTAAGATAGGCCTATGTCAGACTTGTGAAAGTATTGAAGCGAGGAGGAACTAAGATTATTCGAGGATTTTAGGTTGTTCTAAGCTTATTCCATTCCTAAAGATGGACCCATGCCTGACTTGCGAAAGTAGTGAAGTCGGGAGAAACTAAGAATATTCAATGACTTTTGGTGGTTCTAAAACTGTTCCATCACTAAAGATCAATCTATGCCAGAATCGGGAAAGTAGTGAAGCGAGAAGAAACTAAGATTATTCTATGATGTAAGGTGTTTCTGAAACAGGTTCGCAAAATCAGAACGAAGAATGGTTCACTAAAGATTTCTTATCTCCCCCCTGTGTGTATGTAAACTCAGGCAACTTGACCCTTTTTCAATCATCCCATACATATCTATATCAGGCAATAAACAGAAAGGAAAAAGATCATTATATTTTGTACGTCATCGTTGTTGTTTTTTCTTTGCTGTATATAACACAAACTTTTGGAAGAGCTATAGTAACTAAAATGCCACCAACCTATTCTACCATAACCTTAGCATACTAAGAGGAAAATCTATATGAAACCATAGGTAAAAAAGAAAAGAAAACAACAATATGAAAATAGAAATTATTATTTAACTGATAATTAACTCCTGTTGGACATTCACAGACATATCCTGGCATTAAGAAGTTAAAATTAAAGTCTATCAAACAATCACGACGAAAAATGCCAAAAAACTGCCTTAACCATTATTAGCCTCCTGAAAATGACTCTAAGGTATGAAACACGATTAGACCAAAATTATAAAGAAAAAAATACAAATACCAAATTCACTTGCAACCAATTCATTTTATATTTACATTGCTCTTATTGAACCTAGAAAAAGAATATATATATATATATGTGTGTGTGTGAGTGTGTGTGTGTGTGTGTGTGTGTGAAAGCTAATGGAACATGAAAAGAACATTGATACCAATTATAGTTGGTGCTGTTGGAATGGACCTCAAAGACTTGAAACGAGACATCATAGAAAAAATCGAGACCCTCCAGACCAGAGCACTGAGACCATAAGCAAGAATACATTGTCCTAAAAACGGAGGCTCTTATTATCACAAAGATTTCAGTTAAAATCCACCACTTAAAACTTGTGTTAAAAACTTGCAAAGAGTAAAATAATATTTTGCAAATCATTTTATATTTTAATACCCATAATACATACAATAAACATAAGCACAGCTATATGGTTTAATGTAAGACTCACTTTATGATTTACAAACAATTACGTTAGTGGTAACTAAAAGAAAGGAAGTAAGCAAAAAAGGTTTTAGAAGAAAGAAAGAGAAGTGTAGAAAACTAAGCGAGACGAGGTGCAAGGCAAAAGAAATATAACCAAAAAGTAGGAAGACTTCATTGATTTTAACGGCATGTCTACCTGTTTACGGTTATATTATCCCTGGGTACTACGGAAGGGAAACGTGTTCAGTATACGTTCATAAGTAAATATTTTGTTAGTTATTTTTCAAAATATTTTTTCACTTGCTCCTTTTAAATTGGAATCATTTTTTAATTTGTTAACAAGAAGTGTATTATCTGTTTGCATGCACACTCAAACAGACTTGCAAACGCAATCGAAACTTTCTTTGCCCAGTCAGCTGGGGCTGTAGAATACACTGACTGCTTTACCCCCCTTAACGAGTGTCCTGGATATGACACTAAACAATCTGATGGTGAGGTTCCAGCAGTGCTGGAGCTTTGGGAAATGCGGAGTACCCCTTCATTGCCATCGCTCCCAGGTCCACTCTGGCCCGGAGTGGTAGCACTTGATAGGGCCCTATCTATGGGTTAAATAGAACTAACAGCACTCTTATGCTAAAATGAATTGAGTAAACTGAATAGCTTGAAATAGAAGCGTTTTTGACAATTAAACCGTACTTACACTTAAACTGAGTACTTATGCTTAAATGAATTATTTGAAATAGAACTGTTTTTCGACATCAAAACTGTATTTATACTTAACTGAATTATTACATAAAACTGCTTGAATAGTTTGAAATGGAAATGTTTTTGACAATGAAACTGTGTACTTATGCTAAACTGAACTGTTTTCAATAGAACAGATAATTTGCATAAAAATGGATTTGGCGTTAAATAACCTACAAAGGTTGATATGCCATAAAACCAAACAAACCAAACCAAACCAATCGAAACTTTCTGCAATGTATTAGTAGTATGAACTCACAGTTGTGTGATTTGAAACTCTATTTATATAATATATATATATATATATATATATATATATATATATATATATATAGCGAAGGAGTAATCGTGTTGCCATTAGCGTTCATTGCAAGCCTCTTCGTATATGAATTGAGGTCTCGGCAGCCGTTGAACGGATATATTTAAACAATAGTAATTGTGATTCATAACCGTTTAAAATCTACTTCGCAGCTAATGGCTCCTCGTGGCTGAATGGTTCGAAGCTTTGGCTTGGCGTTGGAGTCAACCAGGGTTTCGATCCCAGCTACGGGAAGCTACTGTCTAGCCACACTGATGAGTCCTGATAGAACGAAACAGATCTGTCTGTGGATGACTATATATATATATATATACAAATGTGTGTGTGTGTGTGTGTGTGTGTTGCATTATGAATAATCGAACAAAATTCGGTCACTTTGAAAAAAAAATAAACAAATGACAAAATGTAGCTATCGTCCAGAAAGTGTATATTCTGTTTATACCTCTGCTATCCTGTAATTCAATAACGATGGATTGTAAGCTATTGACACACGTTAATATGGAATAGTGTTTCCACTTTATACAAACAATTCCTGTTCCAAGTGTACCTTGGAGTAATGGATATAAAGAGATTCTAAATACTCCTAGGATCTCCAGAATTAGGGCCTCAACATCAGACGCTTCATTCTTTTGGCTAAATTGTACGACTATTCCAATTCTGCAAGGGTTGCTTCGGTATTTAATAAACCATGTAGATTGAAGTCATAAAACAAAAAAACAAAACAAAAAAAAAAAACCAACATAAGATTAAGTTTAGTATCATTCTCAGGGAGTGGGTAACCCCTTAGAAAGGGCACATTTAGTGTATTCTAAGCCTTACCAAACAGCTAATAAACTTTTTTATCCGAAATAGGAATGCCAGTCACAAAATCCGATACTTCATAACCTTCAACGAAGAGCATTCAAAAATTGATTTGGCATATTCCTCTTATTTACTCCAGTAAAATTAGTAGAGCACAGGGTCTCTATATCAACACAACCACTGAGTCCGGAGCTAAACTCTGTAATCAATTGCTCTACGGAAATATCAGGCTAACAGTCAGTTATCTGAAGGACGTCGAGTAAAACATAGATTCTCATTCTAGTTGTGTTAATAAATATGACCGACTCTTTCCTTTCATTCTTTCTTTCTGTCTGCAAAAGTAACAGCGAAATCTATATATCACTAGATGTTTTCAATGGCCATCGTAACACCGAATATAAAAATGGAGACAGCTTTTTAAGGAATAAATAACGGCAAACAATTAGAGCTTATAAATAGAACATCAATTTATCTTATCAGTCTTTTCCAGTTAAGTGATTTAGAGCCAATATCATTTTCGTATGATTACTCGCACTCTCTTTGAGAGACTAGCTTTTCATCCTTGCGTCTCTCTTCCCTCAATTCTCTTTATTTCTTTGGTCAAATTTAGTGTTTATGAGAAAACAAGACTGAAATTCATTTCTTCATAATGAGGCTGGCGGTAAAAGACAGGATATACCCTTAAAAATGAAATGAAGTAATTTGATGAAGACGTGCTTATATGTATTTGTGTGGCCGTGTTTAATTTTATATATACTACACATCACCTCCAGCCAAAATTTACATAATAAATATAAAGGCGAAAATTCTGAGCAAAATGATTTGCGCAATGTTAGAGAAATGTATGTTTTGATAATACTGCAGCAATGTCTAAGATGTGAGAAAACATTTATCGTAAAATCTTACTTATTTCGGCGTATAGCTTGAATATATATGCTGCAATATTTGGGGCATTTATCTGGTTATTTAATGCGTTTAATATAACTAAAAAATAACAATAAAATATACATACAAACATCTTGTTTGTCGTAAAAGTTACATTTCAAATTACTCTATATTTACTCCGAAGGACTTCGTGAAACATGAAATAGCCAGTTGTTTTGTTAGGTTTTATGGCATATCAAACATAGTTGGTTATTTAAAGCCAACTCATGTTTTTTATATATGCATGAAATATATGATTTGTAAACACATTTTTCAGATACACACAGATAAATAAACAAAGAGATCTATTTTCAAAATTTCAATGTAGGGTAAATTAACAAAGTTTAAGGGGTTCCATGTATCGTTGTGTATCGCTACCAATTCAATTAAACGTCAGTCATTAGTTTACACATAGTTAAATGATCAAACAGTTCTATTTCTAATAATTCAATTCAGCATTAGTCATATGTTTGTTTTCATTTTAAATGTCAAACGGTTCTATTTTACCCATTCATATGACCCTATCAGATGCTACAAGAGGGGACCTGGGAGCGATAGCAATGAAGTGTACTCCGCATTCCACAAAGTTCTAGCATTACTAGAGCCTCACTGTCAGATTGTTTAGTTTCATATCCAGGACAATCGTTTATGGGGGACTTACTCCTCTGCATAGAAGCAGTTGGTGCATTATAAAGCCACTAAGGACTGGGCTGATAGCTCGTCTAGTTTTAACTTATCCAATCGTTGCTCAACTAACAATTACTCTGCATTAAAAAAAAATCTTCCTAAACTAAAACAGCTTTAAAAAGAAATAAAATGTAAATATTTATAAAGGTACAACTTAAGTCTTTAATTATAAGATGAATGAGAAAACATTTTTTTGAATCTATTCATTCTTTTATAAGAGATTGAATGGACACGGCAACACGAGTTCAAATCCTGGACTAGGCTGATTGCATTTCACGTAGCACAAATACCCTTGGGAAAAGTGTGAACACAATCATTCTCCCTCCAGCTATGGGTAAATTGTAGACATACTTGGTTCTTCAGCCTTGATGGGGTAACTAGTCTGGGAGAAGGAACACTCTGAATCCTTACATGTTAAATTCTGCTTAAAAATTGACCTTGTGTCATATACAGCCCGACTTGAGGGGTTGGTAAATATGTATTAGAGATTAAATTCCGAGTCAAGCAGAGTCTCTGAAGTAACAACCAAACCAATTTTTTTAAAAGTCATAGATGAACTTTACATTCGTTTAACTCACGAAATTTTTGCTCATTTATTTCATTTTCATGGCAGGTCAAATACATTTCTATTTGTACAAAGTTGTGTTCACTTACTTATAAACAAGATTAGGGATAGAAATTAATCCTCAAATCGTAACAATTTGACTATAATAGCGAGCTACAATATTCAAAATTAGCAGGTTTATAATATGATGTTTATTCACCGATAAAATTACTACATACTTAGTATAAACGGTTCATTATTATTTGCGGAGTTAACATCCTATATGATTCTTACACAAACATCAATTGCAAATAAATAAAAAAAAAAGTTCTTAACAGTCCGTATGGAGCCCCAATGGTATAGTGGCTAATGGGTTGGACGGCCACATTGTTGTAAGCGAGTTTAAATTTCAATCGGTTACTGCGTTCACTTTCGAACTAATACCCAAGGGAATGATACAAACACTCTTATCCTCCCAGAAATGGATTTAATAGTAGCACTAAAAGGATTGCAGTGGCGTTAAATAACTCACAAATGCTGATATGCCATCAAACGAAGAATTCAAACCAGACCTTGGAAATAGAATAAAGTAAGACCAAAATTACGGCTGGTTGACCGAAAGCAGCAACAAGAGCAGAGTCACCAGCTTCTGAGACAAAGTGGACTGCTCCAGATATCACTACACAATTGAAAAAAAATGTGTCAACATTCACCACGTGGCGAAAACGCTATGGAACTGGCCTATATAGTACAATTGCTATCAAGAAACCACAGTTGAAGAAGCAAAACAATGTCAAAAGGCCCAAGTGGACTAAGGTGTTCAAAAGCTGCACAATAGAGCCGTAGAATAAAGTCTTTTGAATTGATTAATCAAAGTTCGAAATTTTTCGGTCAAATAGGAGGATTTATAAGTGGCAAAAACCTGGTGAAACTGCTGCAACATCCTGTATCACACTAATCATAAATCATGGACGCAGCTCTGTTATGGGTGAGGGGACTTTTCCAAATGTAAAAGCGGGCAAATTAAATTAGAAGTCTATCACAGCCTACTGCAGCATCACACGATCCCATTTGGAAACTGGTTTTTTGATGAAGGATTCGTACAAGTGCAAGATAATAACCAAAAGCATACTCGAAAAATCTGTCTGTAGTACATGAAAAGCAAAGAAGAACAGCACATCCTTCAACTAATCTCTTGGATGGGGAAATCGTATGACTTAAATTCCGTTGAACTGATGCGGGATGAACTTGACCAAAAAGTCCAAGCTAAACAATGATTTTGGCCGATTGACCTCTGGCAAGTCTTGCAAGAAAGCTGGGCAGAACGGTGTTCAGTCTACCCCCAGTCTTTGATTGAATGAATGCCAAGAATCAGAGAAGAAGTATCAGCGGTCAAAAAGGGGTCATTTTGAGGAATAAAAAGATTTAAAAGTTTGTTTTATTTTGGGGGGGGGATTTTTATTCAATTTGGGTCACGAGTCGTTATCTTTAGTATAAAAATAAAATATTTTTACTGCTTAACTTGTGTCATAAAAATTAACACGTCTAGAATGAGAAATAAAAGTTTTGGAGTGTGGCCAAATCCTTTTCACTTGTAGAGAATATATATATATATATATATATATATATATATATATATATATATTCAGAGAGTCAGAATCGTGTATTTTCTTAGGAATATTCTTCAAGGCATTAAATAATCATATTCCGCGGAATATTCCACAGACCAAAGCACAACTGGAATCCAAAAATTTTGAAGGTGTGAACCCACGTTCGCGTATTTCTTTTAACGTTTCCAACCTTCTCAAATCTCATTTTTAAGGTGAATTTTCAGTTGACGAAATGAGGAAAGAATCGCTTGATCCCATGATAATGGAGGATGATTAACTCCAGCAATATTCTCATCTTCACTTAAATTTTAAAATGCTGACTTTCAAAAGATCTAAAGATAATCGTCTTAGGAAAATGACAGGACAAATCGAAATTCTGAATGACTCCGTTTGTGTTTCACTTTGAGCCGGGGAACTCATCTCTTTTTATTTCAAGTATGTGTAAATGGGTCAGCAGACTGGACTCTTTCGGCTACATACAACCATTTTCAAGCAGGAAATTAAATCTAAACTACCACTCCTCCGGTGAGAAATAGACATTATGGCGATATATATATATATATATATATATATATATATATATATACAAAAATTACTAAAGTTTTGCCCCTCCGGCTCATCAGGGAATCTAGTACCGACCCTAGTACCGAAGTTGGCCTTTTCTTTCTTTTTTTTTCTGTCCTATGATATTTTTTTTCTTTTTCCCCCGGGCAGTAATTCGAGATATTATTATCTCTAGATACTGGCGTTTTTTTTCCTTTTTTCCTGGTAGCCGTGAATTGTAGGTTAGTATATATATATATATATATATATATATATATATATATATATAAAGCATCCAAAGAAGATGAGCCAGGGATGATTCTATTTGAGAATATATAAGATGATTCTTATAAATCTCCAGGAGTGCTCAATATATGATAATTAGTATAAAAACTTATAAAGTTCATACAGAGCAACTTTTTTTTTCTTGTATGGAGTGGCCAGCCTAAATAACTTTATAATAGCTAAATGACAGTTTGTCGGTTTTTTCCAATAATATATATATATATATATATATATATATATACATATATGTATGTGTGTGTGTGTGTGTGTGTGTGTGTGTTGGCACTTCATATCAGACCTTCATACAAGCAAGAGAAAACCAATCAATAATTAATTTTTAAGTTGATTTCTCACCAGAAAAGTTACAGAATGACGATTTAATCTTATACATGTGAAGTTGGTTTTGAACCGCTCTTGCTCATCCTCAATCCTCTGCATCTATTGCAAACGAGAATTTTCTCAGTACTTTTGACAAATCCCAAGACACACGTTTTTTATAATGGCTCCAAGATTCTCGGCAGGATCGAAGGTGAAGTCCTTCACCATCTGCTGAATAAAAAAAAAATTGAAAACCTTTTCGGTATCAATGAGGTTTAATTATCACAGCAGAAGTGAATCAACAATTTCCCCCAGGAGTAATTTAAAACAGGATCCTTGCTGTTTTATTAACTTAGCTGCCGTTGGAAAAAATTATAATGGAATATCTCTCACTGAAAATATAGAGGTTGTTTCAAAAAAAATTTATACCATGACGATGTACAAAGTGTTTAAGAAAATTGATATCCTTTTATTATCGTATAACTTGTCCATTTCTCGTTTACATGATCTCAAATTTTAACAGCATGTACGGAAATAACTCACAATCCTATTTTTCATTTATAAGCCATTTTGCTTTTCCAGTGAATGAGGTTTTAATGTTTGAAAGGAAAAAAAAACAACCACAATTAAACGAAGAAAATAATTTCTACAAATTTTGAACACATTTGAACAAGAATGCATCAAGTTATTAGATTATAAAATTATATCAATTTTAAATACTCTGTATATTGACCATGACGAGTTACCTGTTGATTTCACAAAACGAATCTTCAATTTCCCTTTCATTTCCTACCATAGCCAAATGACAGTGTGTTAAGTTATATATATATATATATATATATATATATATATATATATATATATATTCTTTATGTATATATGTCTTTAAGTTAAACTATTTAAAATAAACACATTGAATCAGAATAGGAAGCATACAAACACCTAAATTAATAGATAACAAACCGCTAATTCAAAAAGTACCATGTGTAATTAAATGGAGAGCTCAGTATCTGGTGTCTGTTTTTGGAGTAACCATATAATGGTCATTTGAAGACACTAATATACGAGAAAAAATTCTGATTCAACGGCTGCGTATGCTACGTCACCGGTTAAATTTTCGTGACTTCATTTAGAGCTTATATTAAGCTTATAAAAAATGTTTATAAATGTAACAACACACAAAAAACTCTCTGTCTCTGTCTCTGTGTGTCTCTCTCTCTATATATATGTATATATATTTAGAGAGAGAGGGAGAGAGAGAGAGAGAGAGAGAGAGAGAGAGAGAGTCCGTGTGTGTGTGTGTGTGTGTGTGTGTGTGTGTGTGTGTGTGTGTTTCAGAAAAAAATATAATTTCGTAATCTTATACTTTGACCAATTCAGGTTCAAATGATATGAAATTTTCACAGTATATATGGAGACAACTCAGAATACAATGTATAATTATTATTTCTTTCAGATAACGAAATGCAATTTAATGGAAAAGAAAAAGCATTTAAGTATCAAACATTTAATTTAGTGTTGTTTCTGCATATACTGTTAAATTTTGATATCATCTGAACGAGAATTAGTAAACTTATTTGAATAAGAATTTATGGACTCCAGTCGTGCTTTTACGTTCAATACCCGTGGGAAAGGTATAAACCGCCTTATTCTCCCGGCTAAGGGTTAAGTAGTACCACAACCGTTCTTCAAGATGGTTGGATTTGGCATCAGATAACCTAAGAAGGTTAGTATGCCACTAAAAAATACGAATTTTTGTCGAATTTTCAAAAACCCGTTGTTTATTTCGATTACATATTTCGGTATAAATATTTTTAAACACCCCGTCATGTTTTACGCTTGGTATTTTGATATCGGTTCTCCAACCATTGTCACCTGCACTGACTTCTTCCAAAATAGACCTATATCTCTCACCTCACTCCTAGAAACTTTTTCCACAGTCTTTTCTCTACAAATCGGTCAGTCTATAAATACATATCTTCAATGCAGCGATTCTGTCACACCATGGGATTTGAAGTGGTAATTCAACTCAGCCTCAAAAATGTGATCCTGCAACGACATTCGGTTGACGTGTTTTAAGAATGTCTGGATGTTAAATATTTACATATTCTGTTCTTTTATATTAGCTCCTCTAGACTAACTTTCGATGATTTTTATCTTGGCATGACTCTCGGTCTTCTTGATTTTCCTATTTGTTCTGCTCTATCCAAGAAAAGTCTTACTTGCTCTGCTTACGCTGGAATCTAATACATACATACATACATACATATACATATATATATATATATATATATATATATATATATATATATATATATTATAATTTAGACTTATCACTTAAATAATTTTTAATCCGTGACATCTTTACAGAGCTCGATGACGCAAGAAAATGATGAACAATTTTACAATAGTTTTCATGTATTGAATATAATAATAATACAGCAGGATTAAAATTCCTGACTAAGAGTTTCTCATTATCGATATACTAGTTAGCTAGTATTCAATTAGCCAGTTGAATTTTATACCTGAATATATATATATATATATATATATATATATATATATATATATATATATATATATTTATGAAAAGCAGTTCGATTTGTCTGCTGAATAATGCTGCGGCTATATTAGCATTAATCCCACGACAATGATCGCAGCTGTGAATAATTATGGAAGCAATCAAGAATATAATGACTTATTTAGCAAAAAGTAAATCAGTTTATAAAAATATTTTATTGTATATGAATTATACAAGATAAGAATTCATCTTTAATCATATCTGTAAAATAAAATAAAAAGATTTATTCGGTTTTAACATGCAGTTTCAATTAAAATATGCAAATTTAGTAGCAATTTTAAGAAATATTCTTAGTTTTTTTAACTATACGCACACATACACACACACACACATATATATATATATATATATATATATATATATATATATATATATATATCATCATCATGTTGTGCCGCCAGCACGGATATCCCTAACCCTCACTCGCCACTTCTCCCTATCATTCATCGCCTCCAGCAGGTCTTCAGGGTTACGTCCTGTGTCCTCACATAGTTGCTGTATGTAAGTTCGAGCTGGTCGTCCTGCTTTTGCACGGCCATATGTGGGGGTCCATCGGAGTTAGGGATGTATATCTATATATATATATTGTGGCTTAATCACATACTTATTTAAGACGGGAGGCCACCTCTGGCGGTGTAACGATTAGCAAGCCTACACGAGTGAGTTCGAGTCTCATTGGGCGCCCCATTCATTCGGCCTTGTGCCACATCGAGGCAAAGAGCTTTGTAAATTACCGTTTGCGCACTTCCGGTAGTGTAATGTTTATCAAGCTAGATTAGCAAACCTACACGAATGAGTTCGAGTCTCATTGGTTGCTCCCTTCATACGGTCCTGTGTCATATCTAAGCAAAAAAGAAAATAGTACATAACTACTTATTTAAGACGGGAAGTCGGCTGCCATTAGATGCATTGAAAAGTTTAATTTCTGAAAGCCGACTCCACAAACACTATCTACTTTTGTACAAAATACTTGAGGGCATGGTGTTTAGCTAACATCAGAGATTCCCTTGTATAAAAAATCCAATGTAGCCATGCATTTTTGCCATGGTCACACATAAAATTAGACTTTTGCGTGGCTTCCCACAATAAAAAAAGAACTTGATTTTGATTTAGCTTCGTATGAAACTGTAAAAATAACCAAGCAGCACCTGTAACCTCTTCTTAAAGAGAAAACGTCCAGGTTATTTCCTGAGGTACCTTCCAGAATGGGAAATGCTGACGAAGACCATGCAATTTTCAGCAAGGTTCTCAACTAGTGTTCGTCCGTATGAAGGTCTTAGTTGGAAAAAGACTTTGTTTTGCATTCTTCTCTTTAGGGAGAAGTGAGCTAAATTGCATTTAAGACAGGGATCCAACATCCAAAAAAATCATTGAAGAAGATTGTTTTGGAACAATATCTATGTAAGAGTGGGTATATATATTATTACGGTGTTATACCACAATTTTAATCTAGAAGTCTAAAACCAGATTTTAAAAGCAGTTAGGCATACATTAGTCAGAAGACTACCTTATATATTTATTCAACATTTCTATGGGAACAAGAAACAATACAAGGTCAATTTCTAAGTGAAGTTTAACCGCGGGGAATTCAAATGTTTCTTTCTTCTAGACTGTTGTCTTGCCAAGGTTAAAGAGTAGTCTTCTCTGCTATTGACCCATACCTGAAAGAGGAATAGTTGGATTCTTGCTTTTCACAACTATATTAAGGCTAAGTAAAATGCAAATAGTCTTGTTGCCGATCTGAACTCGGGTCACTGCGTCTATTTTCTCTGAGGATAGACATAATACCACGGGCGCCTCCGAAAAATTTACTCCATAAAACGATATTATTATCTAATTTTTCGTCTGATATAACCTTATATAATATTGGGAAATTTATTTAAAAGATAAATGCAAATACACCAATGAATATGAGCGTGCATTTGTATGTGTTTGTGTGCGATTATGTGTGTGTGTCTTTACCGGAATAACATATGTATATATGTATGTGTGAGAGAGACAGAGAGAGAGAGAAAGTGAGTGTGTGTGTAAGAGAGAGACAGAGAGAGAGAAAGAGATAGAGAAATAGAGAGAGAGAGTATCTGTGTCTGAGCAGGTGTGTGTGAATGTAATCTAGAGCAATTTCAAAATACTGAGTTGAGAACATACAACTATTCATGGATGTACCACCGTTGGCTGACTGGCGAAAATTTACTCACATCACTTCTATACAGACACTGGATGCCAACTAGAAGACCTGTTTGGAGCGACGGATAATGCTGATAGTGATGGTGAGAGAATGTCTGGGAACTCCGTGCTGTCAGGTCGACTTGATGATGATGATGATGATGATGATTATACTCTTTAAAAGCCGCTTTCGGCGGCAATGATATTCATTATTGAATTTCATCCTATTTACATAATCTGTACTGGAAGTAATTGGATATAAACGACAGTAATTTATATATATTTTATGTTTGACAATTATTCATATTAAGATATAACAAATCTAAGTGAGCGTAAGTCCTTACCCTACACTCCCATCGTTTCTTTTTTTCAAATTAGACAGGAAATTGCTTTGTTTATTGAGCTGGTGATTTTCATGTTTATTGTACAACTAAATTTTTTTTCCACTGTGCTCATTTATTTATTTATTTATTGCTGTATTACTTTAACAGTGAAGAAAAAAACGAGTCTTTATACAAAAGATTTTAAGTTTTATCTACTTTGACATATAGCCAAAATCTCCTTCCGGTATACTATATTCCAAACCACTTCGCTGCTGCTGCTTTTTATGTGATACTTTGTTAAACACAATCATCTTTGTTCCCATTTACGTATACGTCGCCGACCGCCTTCTGATTTCTTAATTCTTCAGCTTCGACCGGAAAAACGTAGAGATAGACATTTTATAGTAATCAGGATATAGCCGTTGGTTTGAGCATCTTACTCGTCTCTCTTCAGAAAAGCGGATACCTGTTTGACTGAATGTGACTCGATTAGAAAGCTCAATGCAGTCCAAATGATGTCAAAGCTCGATAGCATGTATAAATCTAAACAGTGGCTCTTGCTTACTCTTCTTTGATTGCCCATTCAACATTAATACGTGAAACTTATCCTTGTAGACACCTAACTCTAAGCATACGACTGGGTATAATGTACCTATAATGAGATTCATTTTGTATGTTATTGTCGAACAATATTCCTCGGCTGGAGAGCACAGTTTTTACGTTATATTAGGTCCGTGCCATTCTGTCAGAATATATTCAACAAAAACCCTGCAGTGGAGCTTAGAATACACTGATTGTACCCTGTGTAGTGTTAGACATACGCCTATCTAAAAAGATTTGTTCTGATTATGATACTAAATTTTATGTAGTTGTGAGACTCCATTTCTGGAGATCTGGGGAGGGTTGAATACCTTTTAATTGTCCACGCTGACTCATAATCGTAGTACCTCAAAAGTATGAGACAAATAGATGTGTTTAGTTATTAGTGTTAGATAAGATTACTAGACAATATATGTCAATTATTTGTATTAAGAATAGTTAGGTGAAGTTTTAATTGTTTACTAAGGATTATAATTTGCAACTTGAAACTATAGTACTGTGTACAAACAAATGGTTATAACTAAATGGAAATAATCACTTGGACCGGTAAGTTTGGTTTCTTTTGTTTAATGGCATATCAACTTTTATAAGTTATTTGATGCCAAATCTATTCTTCAAGAAGAATAGTATTGGTACTGTTTAACCCATAACTTGGAAGTAGAAAGATTCATACCTTTCTGAAGGGTATTTGGACGAAAGTAAAGTTATTTGTGCGACTGGAGTTCAAACTCACTGACTACGATTCCGCTGTCCATCGCTTTAACCATTACACCACGAGGACATCCCTTAATATTTTGGAACCGTATAATTATTAATGTTACAAAAGAATGCTTGAAACAATACAACTGTGTGCCAAAAATTCGTATTTTTGAATTGAATTCATGATATCATATAACTGTGTACAAAAAAAACTCTAACGAAACATTTATACAAAAATGTGAATGTAAATGTATAATGAAATCAGTTACTTACTGTTTTCAAATAGCACTAGGGCGTGAATAGATACGTTATCAAAAAATGCCAACAACCGAAATAAAAAAAAAAGTTTCGACAAAGTTTAACATCTCTTCCAGTGGAAGATCAGAGAACGAGCAACAAAGATACTAGATGAGTTATGTTATTAGAGGAAAAAAGAAACTCACCTTATCGAATCCGCTGTCTATTTTCTCTGCTTCCACAGCATCGGATACTAATAGAAGAAAGTATAAAAAATATCCTACCGTGAAAATAAGTTTTGCATTTAGTTTTCCCTCCCGTGTCAACGATTTGCACAAACAGACATAGCAGCCATCGGAAACAGCGCTACACAATTACACTAGACATAATAAAAAGCTAAGCAAGTCCCTGGGACGGAGTGGCTTACATGCTGAACTGCAAAATGATAGTGAGTTCGAACTCCAGTCGTGCCATGACATTCACTTTCAGTTATAAACTCTCATATACCACTAAGCTTTGAGTTAAATAGTAATACAACCGTTCTATGAGTCAGCCATCATGTGATTAACTAACGGCGTAATGCAAATAATTTACATAATATAATATGGTATAAATTATATGGTATAAAATATTCCAATCGAAAACGAATACGAGACCTTGCAGCTACTTCCAAACCGAGTCAGATTATACCACAGATTAATGTCTATGAATGAGTAGTCACGATTACCTAGATCTCCATAAGCCCGAACATAGACCCTTTATCCCTCACCCAACTATGTGTTAAATAATACAACTATTCTTCTGCTACAAAGACTGCTTTTTCATTAAATAAACCACGAACGATGATATGTCATTAAACAAAGAAAACAACCCCCACCAAACTAGACTGGTTGACATACTGAAAAAAATCAATTGATCAATCTTTTATTTATAATAGGTTTCTTTTGTTTTGTTTTGTTTTTCTGATAATTAAATCATCTAGTAATTGTTTGCCCAGTCGGCTCGGGCTGTAGAATACACCGACTGCACCTCTGCAGAGGGGTAAGACCCCACCAAAAAGTGTCCTGTATATGACACTAAACAATCTGATAGTGAGGTTCCAGTGATGCTGGGGCTTTGGGGAATGTGGAGTACCCCTTTATTGCCATCGCTCCTATGTCCACTTTGTCCCGGAGTGGTAGCACCTGATAAGAGTCCTATCTATGGGATGAATAGAACTAAACCGTGCTTCCTTCATTATACTGATTTTTGAATTTAAACCTCGTATTTATGATAAAATGACTTGTTTAAAATAGAACTGTTTTGACATTTAAACTGCGTACTTATGCTAAACTGAATTGCTCGAAATAGAACTGTTTTGACGTCTAAGATGTGTACTTATGCTAAACTAAATTATCTGAAATAAAGATGTTTGACATTTAACTCTGCGTTTGCCCAGTCAGCTGGGGAGTGTAGAATACACTGATTGCACCTCTGCAGAGGGGTAAGAACCCCCCCAACAATTGTCCTGTATGTGACACTAAACAGTATGATGGTGAGGTCCCAGTTATGCTGGGGCTTTGGGGAATATGGAGCACCCCTTCATTGGCATTGCTCCCAGGTCCACTCTGGCCCCGCGTGGTAGGCCCCTGATAGGGCCCTATCTTTGGGTTTAATAGAACTAACAGCATACTTATGCTAAACTGAATTGTTTGATTAAGCTGAATAGCTGGAAATAGATTGTTTTTGACAATTGAACCGTATTTATATTTAAACTGCGTCCTTATGCTAAACTGAATTATTTGAAATAGAACTGTTTTTACATTGGAAATGTATTTACACTAAAGTGAATTGTTTAACATAGAACTGTTTTGACATGTAACTGTGTCTAAACAAAATATGTACTTATACAAAACTGAATAAGCTGAATTAGAACTGCTTGACTAAACTGAATAGCTCGAAATGGAAATGTTTTTCACAATAAAACTGTACTTACATTTAAATTGCGTGTTCATGCTCAACTAAATTATTTGAAATTAAACTGTTTTTGACATGTATACTGTACTTACACTAAACGGAATTATTATATATAACTGTGTGAATGATTTTGACAATTAAACTGTATACTCATGCTAAACTGAATTGTTTCAAATAGAACTGATTATTTACATAAAAATGGATTTGGCATTAAATAACCTACAAAGATTGATATGCCATAAAACCCAACAAACCAATCTAGTATTTGTAATCCTAATTAGTTTTTATATGATAATGTATTTTTTAATTATCGATTAATTATTTTGACTAAAATAACTTATGTTATGATTATCTTGTATATTACAGTTATTTAGGCTCTCACTCACTGGTACAGAAACTATGATTGGCCATTGGAGTGCAAATCTTCTTTTGTATCTTTCGCAGGAAAAACCTGACGGAACTCATCCTTCTCCGAACTACAAAACTATAAAAATGATAAGACAAGTAGAATCCGATTTCTCCACCCGGTACATCTGAAGAATACACTGAATTGAATGCAAAATTGATAGGAACAAGACAGCAATATGTCATTTTAAATTTCAGAGATGCGCACAACGATAGAAATGAGAAAAAGATACAAAGAAAAGAGCAAGAAATATGAAAGAGGAAGTCTTTAAGCCGAGAACGGGTTTTGGCTTTTTTTTTTTTTTTTTTTTTATAGAATGCAACATTTCCGACCCTTCGCCTTTCTTTCTAAATCAAGTTTACTCTGCGCAGCAACACACCGACACTATATTGATGAATGGATAATGTTAGAACGAACAAGACTTCGCAGATGGCAGCAGTTCAGCGCCAAGAAAGCCAGCATTATCGATGTATTGTTCTTTGATTAACAGTTGATAAAAAAAGATCATCAGGTCTTCATTTCAATTCACAATGTCATCCAAAGTCCTCAGAAATCAACCAATTCCAAAGAAAGAAATTTTGAGAGTTTCACATAATCTTCGTACTTGCATTCTGTATATGCGACTAATGGAAAATATCTATTGTTAAGAAGATCAAGCATCGACAATATTTTTTTTTCATCATACAACGTGTGGAAGCACGTGCGATACCCTAGCCTCATCAGCCGCCATCCAGGGTGATAACACAGTTTCGGTAGCTCA